>OX422217.1:272426858-273626858 GCA_949130495.1 Sambucus nigra
GAACTGACCCTGCTGCCGCGGGACTCCCCGTTTGAGAGTATGATGATAATTTGCACATTTCTTGACTTAGGCTTTAAAACATAGCGTTTGAGGGTAAAAACTCGAAACAGCCCCCGAACGTCCCCGTGGGTGGCACCAACACCTCCCACGGGACCAACGTAACTAGTAGAAACTTTACCCGTAGCCGTGGGACTCCCGGTTTGAGAGTACGACGATAATTTGCATATTTCTAGACTTAGGCTTAAAAACATGGCGTTAGAGGGTGAAAACTCGAAACAGCCCCCGAACGTCCCCATGGGTGCAGCAACACCTCCCACTGGACCAATGTGACTCGTAGGAACTAACCACGGAGCCGCGGTACTCCCGGTTTGAGAATACGATGCTAATTTTCATATTTCAAGACTTAGGCTTAACATGGCTTTAGAGGGTTAAAACTCGAAACAGCCCCCGAACGGCCCCGTGAGTGGCATCAACACCTCCCACGGGACCAATGTAACTCGTAGGAACTAACCCCGCAGTCGCGGGACTCCCGATTTCAGAATACGATGCTAATTTGCATATTTCTTAACTTTGGCTTAAAAACATGGCGTTAGAGGGTGAAAACACGAAACAGCCCCCGAACGTCCTCGTGGGTGGCACTAACACCTCCCACGGGACCAATGTAACACTTAGGAACTGACCACGTAGCCGCGGGACTCCCGGTTTGAGAGTACGAAAATAATTTGCCTATTTCTACACTTAGACTTAAAAACATGGCGTTAGAGGGTGAAAACTCAAAACAGCCTCTGAATGTCCCCGTGGGTGGCACCAACACCTCCCACGGGACCCATGTAACTCGTAGGAACTGACCCCGCCGTTGCGGGTCTCTCGGTTTGAAAGTATGAAAGTAATTTGTATATTTCTAGACTTAGGCTTAAAAACATGGCGTTAGTGGGTGAAAATGCGAAACAGCCTCCGTAGGACCCCGTGGGTGGTACCAACACCTCCCACGGCACTTATAGGACTCGTAAGAACTGACCGCGCAGCCATGGGACTCTCGGTTTGAGAATACGACAATAATTTGCATATTTCTAGACTTAGGCTTATAAACATGGTGTTAGAGGTTGAAAACTCGAAAAAACCCCCGAACGGCCCCATGGGTGGCACCAACACCTCCCACGGGACCAATGTAAATGGTAGGAACTGACCCCGCAGCCGCGGGACTCTCGGTTTGAGAGTACAATGGTAATTTACATATTTCTAGACTTAGGATTACGTCCCCGTGGGTGGCACCAACACCTCCCACGGGACCAATGTAACTCGTACGAATTGACCCTGCAGTCGTGGGTCTCCCGGTTTGAGAGTATGATGGTAATTTGCATATTTCTAGACTTAGGCAAAACATGACGTTAGAGGGTGAAAACTCGAAACAACCACCAAACGGCCTCGTGGGTGGCACCAACACATCCCACGGGACCAATGTAACTCGTAAGAAGTGAACTTGCAGCCGCGGGGTCTCCCGATTTGAGAGTACGACGGTAATTTGCAAATTTCTAGACTTAGGCTTAAAAACATGGGGTTAGAGGGTGAGAACTTGAAACAGCCCCCGAACGGCCCCATCGGTGGCACCAACACCTCCCACGGGACCAATGTAACTCGTTGGAACTGACCACGCAGCCGCGGGACTCGCGGTTTAAGAATACGACGGTAATTTGCATATTTCTAGACTTAGGCTTAAAAACATGGCGTTAGAGGGTGAGAACTCAAAACAGCCCCCGATCATCCCCGTGGGTGGAACCAACACCTCCCGCGGGACCAATGTAAGTCATAAGAACTGACCCCGTAGCCATGGGACTCCCGATTTGAGAGTACGATGGTAATTTGCATATTTCTAGACTTAGGCTTAAAAACATGGCGTTAGAGGGTTAGAACTCGAAACAACCCTCGAACGGTCCCATGGGTGGCACCAACACCTCCCACGGGATCAATGTAACTCGTAAGAATGGACCATTTAGCCGCCAGACAACCGGTTTGAGAGTACGACGGTAATTTGCATATTTCTGGACTTAGGCTTAAAAACATGGTGTTAGAAGGTGAGAACCCGAAATAGCCCTTGACCGTCCCCGTGGGTGTTACCAACACCTCCCACAGGACTAATGTAACTCGTAGGAACTGACCCCGCAGCCACGGGACTCCCGATTTGAGAGTACGATGGTAATTTTGCATATTTCTAGACTTAGGCTTAAAAACATGGCGTTAGAGGGTAAGAACTCGAAACAGGCACCGAACGGCCCCGTGGGTGCCAGCAACACCTCCTATGGGACCATTGTAACTCGTAGGAACTGACCACGCAGCCGCGGGACTCCCGATTTGAGAGTACGATAATAATTTACATATTTCTAGACTTTGGCTTAAAGACATGGCGTTATAGGGTGAAAACTCGAAACAGCCACCGAACGGCCCCGTGGGTGGCACCAACACCTCCCACGGGACCAATGTAACTCGTAGGAAGTGACCCCGCAACCGCGGGTTTCCCAATCTGAGAGTACAAAGATAATTTGTATATTTCTATACTTAGGCTTAAAAATATGGCGTTAGAGGAGGAGAACTCGAAACAGCCCCCGATCGTCCCCGTGGGTGGCACCAACACTTCCCACGGGACCAATGTAACTCGGAGGAACTGATCATGTAGCCGCGGGACTCTCGATTTGGGAATACGACGGTAATTTGCATATTTCTAGACTTAGGCTTAAAAACATGGCTGATGCGACTCAGAATGTGTCTCTAATGTGCTTTCACTCTAGGCTCAAGTGCAAGCCTGCCGCGTTAGTAATAAACCCGATAAGTCGGGATCGTTTCCACAGGGAAAAAGGACAACGGAGTTGTAACGACGGGAAAAGACGAAGGACCCTAACTCTGACTCTAAAAAGAAAGTGAAGATGATTTGGTTTTTGAGAATGATTATGCTAAATGCAATTATGAAGAAATGCAACTATACTAATCTACCTAAAATATGAATGAAAGATGATTTGAAATTTTTGACTAAGTGATGGGAAAAACAGGACGGGAATACAATCCCCCGACCCTAGTGTATTGCAGTTATAATACTAATCATGAATTTAACTGATTAATTTTGACCCAGAATTTAGTACTCCCAAGCATTACGTATACGAGGTTCAAGCCCGCGTCATACTTAATCTGAGGACGAGTAAATCGTTATCATGATAGTAACACTCGAATTGCATTCTAAATCATCACAGTTACCCAGAGGCAAACGAGATATAAAGACCTACAATTGTTGTGTTCCTACGCAATACGATCGTAATCAATCACTAAATTCAGAGGACTAATTTTGTATACATGCAATTAACACATCAGGCTGGGTTCATGTATCCCGGCCTTAGAAAATCTAGTCTAGCATGATGAAGGTAATGAAAACAGTGTTTAATGTGAAGGAGTTCATGATTAATCTAACGAAAAGCTTGTAAATTGATGTAGAATAGAATTGACAAGATAGAATTACGCACTAATTTTTACCAAGGCAGTAACACCAACAATGAATAAAACTGGTAATCAAAGAAATTCTGAATAAAGCTTCAATCTTGGAATTAGAATTGAAATTGTATCTAAACTAGGGTTTTTGGAAAGAAAAGAAAAACTAACTATTATTCTCTAATAACTATCCGTCTAAGAATGATAATAAAATGGATTTATGTACCCTACAAGACTCCAAGAGTTTTAGCAGCACTAGGACTCTCTACTAGAGGAAAATTAGAAAATTAAAACTGCGACAGCCGGACCGGTCCCCCTCCTCCCCCGGACCGGTCCCAGGGTGGACCGATTCTTTTATTTTTGGCGGATTGGTCCCAGGGTGGATCGGTTATTTTTATTTTGGCCTTCTTCGGTTTTCTTGTGATCTGGGGTCTTCTCGAGTTTGGCAAAGCGGACCGGTCCGGGGTAGGGGCGGACTGGTTCTTTTAATTTCTGGGCGGACCGGTCCTCTCTTTATTTGATTTTTTCTTCTATCTTTGACTGCTCATAAATTTCACTCCGGGACTCCGATTGAGGTGTCATTTGTTGTAGTGTTCTTTTAGTTGAAAGATCTTCAACTTTCAAGTTGGACCAACCTCCGGATTAAGGCTGCAAAATTACGAAAATGCCCTTTACTCCCCGTTTCTTGTTTTCTTTCACTGTTTTGAGTTCTCTTTGGCACTAACTTGCATGAAATACCTTTAGAACACAAAAGAGATACACAAAATACGAAATACTTGCCAAAAAGGGTTATTAGAATAAATATAAGTCAAATCCAATCTATTTACACCGCACGAGATCATAAAAATACCGAAATTAAGGGAATAAATGTGAAGAATTTATGCCTAATAAAATCCCCCTAACTTAGAACTTTGCGCGTCCCGAGCAATGTAAAAGAATCCTAGCAAGGCTTAACTCTTGAAAATCACATTTTATTGGGATAGAATACCTTTTTCACCGACAAACGATTGCATTTAGCATATGCAACAAGCCTTTAAACACCTAGGTCACCCTAGTAGGACGAGTTGTGTCTCGTGAGGGTTTGCAGAGAATATACCCACAAAATTCGACTCAAGGAAAAACCAAAATACGCAAAAATTGTATAACTCAAACTTTCCCAAAAAATAGTCATCATCAAGTCATATTTACAAATCTCAAACCGTAGTGCGTGTGCGCGAAGCCAAAAATTTAATCGCGAATTTCCACCGATTGACCATTACGTTACTTGTCCGAAAATTCATTTTGATTTCAATTTCTCACGGAATGCTCTCTCAAACGAATCACTCGGAATGTGGCTATTCTATCGGTATGCGTGATATAAAGAGTAAATGTAATGGACACAAAGTCACGAATACAAATAGAAAGACGGAAATTTTATAGTGAAAGGATCTCATCAACGGATTACGGTTTTGAAAACGGGAACATTGCCTCTTTTTCCGCGCACTTAATCTCCTTTATTATCTTTTGGTATATTAGCTCTCCACGCGGTAACCAATTTCGCAATTTAGACTCGATTAGGACTTTCTCGGGTTTTAAAGTATATGGGGTAAAATGAGAATGGTAGGGAAGGTTGGAATTGGAAATGTCATTTATGATGTCCATTTGTGCTTTTTCGGGCTATTGCTCATTTTTTTTCTTTTTCTATATTTTTCTATTTTTCACTTCTTTTCTTTTCTTGCTATTTTTGTTGAGAATATCTTTTTTTTTCTTGCCCCTTTATATGCACTTTTCGGACTGAAATTCTGATTTTTTTTTTTCATTTTTCACAATTCCGGGCTATTTGTTTTTTTTTCGGGTTGTCAAACGAAAGGGAAAATCTATTCGGCTCAATTTGGTTTGCAAAATGGGTGATTTTTTTTGCTACTTTTTCTGGCCAATATTTTTGGGTGACAAACGAGGGCCTACTTCATTGCCCAAAATACCAATTGCGTTACCATATGCGTTTCGAGATGAATTTAAGTTTAGAGATCAATTTTGGCACGTTTTTCAAAGCAAAATGATACACGTTTTTCATAACCGATCAAAATAAAAGGATTGAGATCCTTGACGACTTTTTAGGCGCTGAAAAGAACTTTGAGTTAACAATTAATTCGGATTGATTTAAAAACTCACAAAAAGTGATAGGCTCGAATCTCACCAGGTTTTTTAATCTCCACACTTATTCGTTAAGTCGTCAATTTTCGCTCAATTTCCATCTTTGGTCAATTTCGGCTTTGTGTATTTGAATTTTTACAACTTGAGACTTTAAAACGACTTTTAGTGATACTTTTAAAAAAATTGAATTCCAATTTTTATTTATTTTAAACAAAAATATTTTTGGATTTTTCAGAATTTTTTTTGATTTTTTTTTTAAACTCTGGGCATTTTTGAAAATTTGTGAAGTTTTAGAAATACGCACTTGTGACCCCCCTAACTTAGACTTTTGCATTGTCCTCAAGAAAAAAGTACAAAAAACTAACTCAAGGAGAATGAAAAGTGCGGAAAAATAAAACAAACAAATATTAAAATGCAACAAGACACTATATGACACTCATACATGACTCAAAAATACAACAACAATCACCTCATACGCGTCAGGGGTGCGACGACCTCTCATCTATCCACAAACTCACCCGACCCCACTTACGGGGTTCGATGCTTTCCTTGTCACTCCCCTCCTAGGATTATATTCCAACAATCGGAACAAGTTGGGACCTCGACCATTGATAAAGGATAGACCGGGAGACTCGTTGTGACTAATTTGAAAGGGATCCTCGTGATGCTGACTCAAAGCATGGTCTGCGTGCGCTGACTCGGAGGGAACACCTAGGTTTCTTTCAATTTTTAAGATGCATGGGTCGGGCTCTAAGTCAGATGAACCACAACTTTTCTCCTCACTCGCCTTCGGGGCCTCTAGTGGTGTGGGTGGATTGTCACAATGAAGGAATTCGTCAATTTTTTCTTTCAATTCACTTTCGTCTAAATGACTACAAGAGTCCAATAGGGATTGGACTTCAACAGTAAGGCTCTCATCCACCGGGCCGAATTCTCTTTCAAATTCTTCCATGCTCATGTCGCCTAGATCTCTCTCTCGAGTAAATCCTACGTCCTTTCTTACTTGCTCGATCTCTAACTCCACCATTTTTCTCACTTCTAACCCCTCTCTCTCTTTCAATTACGGTCAATACACACCTCTCCCCCACTTTTCTCTCAACGTCACAACTACAACTATTACTTGATGAAATAGGGCACACCCCTAACGTCTCTCTCTTGTGGGACACTTTATTCTCGTGATTTGACACTAAAGAGGATCCTAAGGTGTCTACACTATAATTCTCCTCAAAGTATTCCTCTACGATCTCATCTATAAAACTTACCGTGTTAAGATCATCTTTTTCCCCTGTCTTTTGGGTGATATGGAAGATGTTGGTCTCTAAAGTCATGTTCCCAAAAGTGAGTTGCATTCTCCCATTCCGAGTATTGATGATTGCGTCAGCCATGGCTAATAATGGGCTCCCAAGGATGATAGGAACATGGTTGCTTGAGGTAAATGAGGGCTCCGTTTCCCAAATGAAAAAATCTACCGGGAAGTAAAAGGTGTCAACTTGGATGATCACGTCCTCAATTATGCCTCGTGGAATCTTCACGATTCGATCCGCGAATTGGAGAGTGACCTTTGTGGGCTTGAGGTCGCCCAAGTCAAGTTACCTATAAATGAAGTAAGTGAGGATATTTACACTTGCTCCCAAATCTAGTAAGGCCTTTTCGATTTTATTTGCTCCAATGATGCAGGAAATGGTGGGTGCACCGGGATCTTTGAATTTAGGCGGGAGATCATTAAGTAGAATGGAGCTCACATTCTGTGCTAGAAAGACGTTTTTCTTTACCTTCATCTTTCTCTTTACCATCAACAAGTCTTTGATTACCTTTGCATAAGCTGGAATTTTCTTAATGGCATCGAAGAATGGTAAATTCATCTTTACTTCCTTTAGCACGTCTAGCACTTCATCACGTGGGTTTCCTTTATGTGAAGGAATCAACCTTTGAGGAAATGGTGCCACGGTGGGTGGTTTCACTACTACCTCGGGCTCACTAGTGTCGTCTTTATCACTCTCATTCAAGGGGACATCTTCGGCCTCTTTCGTGCCGAGAAAAATCTCCTTGTCTTTAGGTACGTCTTGTGGAAGAGGTGATAAGTCAACTACTCTCCCACTACATAGAGTGGTAATTGCGCTACATTGCTCAGGATGGTCATGGGGTGTCGAGCTAACACTAGTTTGACCTTGGGCAGGAAACTTGCCCTTCTCTTGAACACTCAACGATGGTTGTAACTGTGAAATGTTCGCATTCATGTCATTCATCATGCTCTCATGCCTAAAATTAGTTGCAGTCTGGGTATTGATAATGTGGTTGATAGTATCCTCGAGACTTATCCGCGGCGGATGGATGTATGATCCTTGAGGTGGTGGTGCTTGCACATGTCCTTGCATGTGTGGAGCTTGTTAAAAGTGTTGTGGTGGAGGAGGGGCAACATGGGAAGTAGGGTTCATCGTAGCATGTTGTTTCCCATAGCTAAAACCAGGATGGTTTTTCCACGAAGGGTTGTATGAATTCCCGTGCGATGCACCGAAATTACCCTTAAATCCTCCTATACCACTAACTTTCTCCTGAAGCATTACTTTGTAGGCAGGTATGGTCGGGCATTCCTCAGTTGAATGTCCCGCCTCACAAATCGCACACACTTTCTCGACGGGGTTTGGTATGGATCCAGATGGTCCTTTTCCATATATCTCGCATAGGTCTCGAAATCCTTTCTCAAGAGTCTCCAATAGACTATCCATCATAGAGTTCTTATCTACGTGGAATAGGCCTGACGCCGACAGAGTGGTGGTCACTTGATGATTTTGATTTTAAGCATTAGGGTTAGATGTATCCCAGGATTGGGCAGTCTCGGCGACGTACCTCAGGTGAAGCTCAGCATCATGGGCATCTAAATCGACAAACGGACCACTTCCCATGGTTTCAACAAGTTGCTTGGAGTTGAGATTTAGGTCATTATAGATGAAAGAGATGATTTGTACTGAATCAAATCCATGATGGGGGCATGAAGTAACTAACTCATTGAAACGTTCATAACATCGATGAAATGGCTCATTTTCAGCTTGTCTAAACGCTTGAATTTGAGCCTTTTTGGATATGGTTCGATGTGTTGGGAAGAAATTCTTGAGAAATCTCGATTGCAACTCGTTCCAAGATGGAATCAAGATCGGAGGTAGAGATCATAGCCAGTCCTTAGCTTTATCCTTGAGAGAGAAAGGGAAAAGTTTGAGGCGGATCACCTCTTATGTGAAAGTTTGATCATTGAGTGTATCACACACATCCTCGAATTCCCTAATGTGGAGATATGGAATTTTAGAATCCATACCATGATAATGGGGTAACATCTGGATCATCCCATTTTTGAAATGAAATTGCCTGGCATTATACGGGAGTATAATTCATCCCGGAGTGATAGTGCGCTCGGGATATAAGAATTATCTCATCGGGCGGTAAGGGGCCTTTTCCTTGGCGGCTGCTGCACTACCGTGTTGAGACATCTCTCTCTCTATTAATGACTCGGTGTTCTCGAGGTGTGCTCGGATGTGTGTCCTAAGAAGGAAAATGGAGTGTTGTTTGAGATTGAGTGTGACGGTGTGGGAGGTGGAATCCAGAACCGTGGAGCGTTAGGAGTGTGAGGGCTATCGGGGTTGTACTCAATGATTGGATTTTCGTGAATGCTGGTTGGAGTATTATGGGGTGTGGGAGTGAGTTCAGAATTTTGCATTAATGGCTTATGAGAGATGATGGTGTATCTTTTTTGTGCTTTTTCAATTTTTAATGTTTTTGGATTTTTAGAATTTTTGGTCAAAGTTTTGGATTGACTCGATCTAATCCTAAGTCTACCTAATTCCCCGGCAACGATGCCAAAAACTTGACGCGACTCAGAATGTGTCTCTAATGTGCGTTCACTCTAGGCTCAAGTGCAAGCCTGTCGCGTTAGTAATAAACTCGGTAAGTCGGGATCATATCCACAGGGAAAAAGGACAACGGAGTTGTAACGACGGGAAAAGACGAAGGACCCTCACTCTGACTCTAAAAAGAAAGGAAAAATGATTTTGTTTTTTAGAATGATTATGCTAAATGTAATTATGAAATTATGAAGAAATCCAACTATACTAAACTACCTAAAATATGAATGAAAGATGATTTGAAACTTTTGACTAAGTGATGGGAAAAACAGGACGGGAATACAATCCTCCGACCCTAGTGTATTGCAGTTATAATACTAATCATGAATTTTACTGATTAATTTTGACCCAGAATTTAGTACTCCCAAGCATTACGTATACGAGGTTCAAGCCCGCGTCATACTTAATCTGAGGACGAGTAAATCTCTATCACGATAGTAACACTCGAATTGCATTCTAAATCATCACGGTTACCTAGAGGCAAACGAGATATAAAGACCTATAATTGTTGTGTTCCTACGCAATACGATCGTAATCAATCACTAAATTCAGAGGACTAATTTTATATACATGCAATTAACACATCAGGCTGGGTTCATGTATCCCGGCCTTAGAAAATCTAGTCTAGCATGATGAAGGTAATGAAAATAGTGTTTAATGTGAAGGAGTTCATGATTAATCTAACGAAAAGCTTGTAAATTGATGTAGAATAGAATTGACAAGAGAGAATTACTCACTAATTTTTACCAAGGCAGTAACAATAGAAATAAATAAAACTGCTAATCAGAGAAATTATGAATAAAGCTTCAATCTTGGAATTAAAATGGAAATTGTATATAAACTAGGGTTTTTGGAAAGAAAAGAAAAACTAACTATTATTCTCTAAAAATTATCCGTCTAAGAATGATAATAAAATGGGTTTATATACCATACAAGACTCCAAGAGTTTTAATAGCACTAGGACTCTTTATTAGAGGAAAATTAGAAAATTAAAACTGCGACAGCCGGATCGGTCCCCCTCCTCCCCTGGACCGGTCCCCCTCTTCCCCCGGACAGGTCCCAGGGCGGACCGGTCCCAGGGCGGACCAATTATTTTTATTTTGGCCTTCTTCGGATTGCTTGTGATCCGGGGTCTTCTGAAGTTTGGCAAAGCGGACCGGTCCGGGATAGGGGTGGACCGGTTCTTTTATTTTTTGCGGACCGGTTCTTTTAATTTCTGGGCGGACCGGTCCTCTCTTTATTTAATTTTTTCTTCTATCTTTGACTGCTCATAACATTCACTCCGGGACTTCGATTGAGGTGCCATTTTTTCCACTGTTCTTCTAATTGAAATCTCTTCAACTTTCATGTTGGCCTCACCTCCGGAATAAGGCTACAAAATTACAAAAATGCCCTTTACTCCCCGATTCTTGGTTTTCTTTCACTGTTTTGAGTTCTCTTTGGCACTAACTTGCATGAAAAACTTGTAGAACACATAAGAGATACACAAAATATGAAATACTTGCCAAAAAGGGTTAATAGCATAAATGTAAGTCAAATCCAATTTATTTACACCGCACGAGATCATAAAAATACCGAAATTAAGAGGATAAATGTGAAGAATTTATGCCTAATCAATGGCGCTAGAGGGTGAGAACTCAAAACATCCCCTGACCGTCCCCGAGGGTGGCACCAAAACCTCCCACGGGACCAATGTAAATCGTAGGAACTGCCCCGCAGCCGCAGGACTCCCGATTTGAGAGTCCGACGGTAATTTGCATATTTCTAGACTTAGGCTTAAAAACATGGCGTTAGAGGGTGAGAACTCGAAACAGCCCCCGAACGGCCCCGTGAGTGGCACCAACACCTCCCAAGGGACCAATGTAACACATAGGAACTGACCACGTAGCCGCGGGACTCCCGGTTTGAGAGTATGACGGTAATTTGCATATTTCTAGACTTAGGCTTAAAAACATGGCGTTAGAGGATGACAACTCGAAATAGCCCCCGAACGGCCCCGTGGGTGGCACCAACACCTCCCACGGGACCAATGTAACTCGTAGGAAATGACCCCGTAGCCACGGGTCTCTTGGTTTGAGAATAAGACGGTAATTTGCATATTTCTAGACTTAGGCTTAAAAATATGGCGTTAGAGGGGGAAAATTCGAAACATCCCCCGAACATCCCAGTGGGTGATACCAACACCTCCCACGGGACCAATATAACTCCTAGGAACTAACCACACAGCCACGGGACTCCCGGTTTGAGAGTACGATGGTAATATGTTTATTTCTAGACTTACACAAAACATGACGTTAGAGGATGAAAATTCGAAACAGCCCCCGAACGGCCCCGTGGGTTCCACCAACACCTCCCAGGAACCATTGTAACTCTTCAGAACTGTCCCCGCAGCCGCGGGACTCCCGGTTTGAGAGTACAATGGTAATTTCCATATTTCTATACTTAGGAATAAAAATATGGCGTTAGAGGGTAAAAACTCGAAACAACCACCGAACGGCCCCGTGGGTGGCACCAACACCTCCCACGGGACCAATGTAAATGGTAGGAACTGACCCCGCAGCCGCGGGACTCCCGATTTGAGAGTATGACGGTAATTTGCATATTTTTATATTTAGGCTTAAAAACATGGCGTTAGAGGGTGAAAACTCGAAATAGCCCCCGAACGGCCCCGTGGGTGCCACCAACACCTCCGACGGGACCATTGTAACTCGTAGGAACTGACCCCGTAGCAGCGGGTGTCCCTATTTGAGAGTATGACGTTAATTTTCATATTCTAGACTTAGGCTTAAAAACATGGCGTTGGAGGGTGAGAACTCAAAACAACCCCCGAACGGCCCCGTGGGTGGCACCAACACCTCACACGGGGCCAATGTAACTTATAGGAATTGACCCTGCAGTCTTGGGACTCCTGGTTTGAGAATACGACGGTAATTTGCATATTTCTAGACTTAGGCTTAAAAACATAGCGTTAGAGAGTGAGAACTCGAAACAGCCCCCGACCTTCCCCGTGGGTGGCACCAACACTTCCCACGGGACCAATGTACCTAGTAGGAACTGACCCCGCAGCCGTGGGACTCCCGGTTTGAGAGTACGATGGTAATTTTTATATTTCTAGACTTTGGCTTAAAAACATGGCGTTAGAGGGTGAGAACTCGAAACAGCCCCCGAATGGCCCCGTGGGTGGCACCAACACCTCCCACGGGACCAATGTAACTCATAGGAACTGACCCCGCGGCTGCGGGTCTCCCGATTTGAGAATAAGACGGTAATTTGCATATTTCTAGACTTAGGCTTAAAAACATGGAGTTAGAGGGTGAAAACTCGAAACAGCCCCCGAACGGCCCTGTGGGTGGCACCAACACCACCCACGGGACCAATGTAACTCGTAGGAACTGACCACGCAGCCGCAGGACTCCCGATTCGAGAGTACGACGGTAATTTTCATAATTCTAGACTTAGGCTTAAAAACATGAGATTAGAGGGTGAAAACTCGAAACAGCCCCCGAACGTCCCCGTGAGTGGCAGCAACACCTCTCACGGGACCAATGTAACTCGTAGGAACTGACCCCGCAACCGCGGGACTCCCGGTTTGAGAATACAAAGATAATTTGCATATTTCAAGACTTAGGCTTAACATGGCGTTAGAGGGTGGAAACTCGAAACACTCCCCGACCGGCCCTGTGGGTGGCATCAACACCTCCCACGGGACCAATGTAACTCGTAGGAACTGACCCTGCTGCCACGGGACTCCCCGTTTAAGAGTAAGATGATAATTTTCATATTTCTTGACTTTGGCATAAAAACATGGCGTTATAGGGTAAAAACTCAAAACAACCACCGAACGCCCCTGTGGGTGGCACCAACACCTCCAACGGGACCAATGTAAATGGTAGGAACTGACCCCGCAGCCGTGGGACTCCCGATTTGAGAGTACGACAGTAATTTGCATATTTCGAGACTTAGGCTTAAAAACATGGCGTTAGACGGTGAGAACTCGAAACAACCCATGAACGGCCCCGTGGGTGTCATCAACACCTCCCACGAGACCATTGTAACTCATAGGAACTGACCCCGCAGCCGCAGGACTCCTGATTTGAGAGTATGATGGTAATTTTCATATTTCTAGACTTAGGCTTAAAAACAATGCGTTAGAGGGTGGAAACTAGAAACAGTCCCCGAACGGCCCCGTGGGTGGCATCAACACCTCCCACGGGACCAATGTAACTCGTAGGAACTGACCCTGCTACCGCGCGACTCCCCGTTTGAGAGTACGATGATAATTTGTATATTTCTTGACTTAGGCATTAAAACCTGGCATTAGAGGGTGAAAACTCGAAACAGCCCCCGAACGTCCCCGTGGGTGGCACCAACACCTCCCACGGGACCAACGTAACTAGTAGTAACTGACCCCGTAGCCGCGGGACTCCTGGTTTGAGAGTACGACGATAATTTGAATATTTCTAGACTTAGGCTTAAAACATGGCGTTAGAGGGTGAAAACTCGAAACAGCCCCCGAACGTCCCCGTGGGTGGCAGCAACACCTCCCACTGGACCAATGTGACTCGTAGGAACTGACCACGGAGCCGCAGTACTTCCGATTTGAGAATACGACGGTAATTTTCATATTTTAAGACTTAGGCTTAACATGGCTTTAGAGGGTTAAAACTCGAAATAGACCCCGAACGTCCCCGTGAGTGGCACCAACACCTCCCACGGGACCAATGTAACTCGTAGGAATTGTCCACATAGCCGCGAGACTCCCAGTTTCAGAGTACGACGGTAATTTGCATATTTCTAGACTTAGGCTTAAAAACATGGCATTAGAGGGTGAAAACTAGAAACAGCCGCCGAATGCCCCCGTGTGTGGCACCAACACCTCCCACGGGACCAATGTAACTGGTAGGAATTGATCCCGCAATCGCGGGACTCCCGGTTTGAGAATACGATGGTAATTTGCATATTTTTAGACTTAGGCTTAAAAACATAGCTTTAGAGGGTGAGAACTCGAAACATCCCCCGGCCATCCCCGTGGGTGGCACCAATACTTCCCACGGGACCAATGTACCTAGTAGGAACTGACCCCGCAGCCATGGGACTCCCGATTTGAGAGTACGACGGTAATTTTTATATTTCTAGACTTTGGCTTAAAAACATGGCGTTAGAGGTTGAGAACTCGAAACAGCCCCCGAATGGCCCCGTGGGTGGCACCAACACCTCCCACGGGACCAACGTAACTAGTAGTAACTGACCCCACAGTCGTGGGTCTCCCGGTTTGAGAGTACGATGATAATTTGCATATTTCTAGACTTAGGCTTAAAAACATGGCGTTAGAGGGTGAAAACTCGAAGCAGCGCCCGATTGTCCCCGTGGGTGGCAGCAACACCTCCCACTGGACCAACGTGACTCGTAGGAACTGACCACAGAGCCGTGGTACTCCCGATTTGAGAATACGACGGTAATTTTCATATTTCAGTACTTAGGCTTAACATGGCTTTAGAGGGTGAAAACTCGAAACACCCCACAACAGCCCCGTGGGTGCCACCAACACCTCCCTGGGACCATTGTAACTCTTAGGAACTGACCCCACAGCCGCGGGACTCCCGGTTTGAGAGTACGACGATAATTTCCATATTTCTAGACTTAGGCATAAAAACATGGCGTTAGAGGGTAAAAACTCGAAACAACCGCCGAACGGCCCCGTGGGTGGCACCAACACCTCCCACGGGACCAATGTAAATGGTAGGAACTGACCCCGCTGCCGTGGGACTCCCGGATTGAGAGTACGACAGTAATTTGCATATTTCTAGACTTAGGCTTAAAAACATGGCGTTAGAGGGTGAGAACTCGAAACAACCCATGAACGGCCCCGTGGGTGTCACCAACACCTCCCACGGGACCATTGTAACTCTTAGGAACTGACCCTGCAGCCGTGGGACTCCTGGTTTGAGAGGATGATGGTAATTTTGATATTACTAGACTTAGGCTTAAAAACATGGCGTTAGAGGGTGAAAACTCGAAATAGCCTCCGACCTTCCCCGTGGGTGGCACCAACACTTCCCACGGGACCAATGTACCTAGTAGGAACTGACCCCATAGCCGTGGAACTCCGGGTTTGAGAGTACGACGGTAATTTGTATATTTCTAGACTTTGGCTTAAAAACATGGCGTTATAGGGTGAGAACTCAAAACAGCCCCCGAATGGCCCCGTGGATGGCACCAACACCTCCCACGTGACCAATGTAACTTGTAGGAACTGACCCCGCAGTCGCGAGTCTCCCGGTTTGAGAATAAGACGGTAATTTACATATTTCTAGACTTAGGCTTAAAAACATGGCGTTAGAGGCTGAAAACTCGAAAAAACCCTTGAACGGCCCCGTGGGTGGCACCAACACCACCCACGGGACCAATGTAACTCGTAGAAACTGACCACGCAGCCTCAGGACTCCCGATTTGAGAGTACGACGATAATTTTCATATTTCTAGACTTAGGCTTAAAAACATGACGTTGGAGGGTGAGAACTCGAAACAACCCCCGAACGGCCCCGTGGGTGGCACCAACACCTACCACGGGGCTAATGTAACTGGTAGGAATTGGCCCTGCAGCTACTGGATTCCCGGTTTGAGAATACGATGGTGATTTGCATATTTCTAGACTTAGGCTTAAAAACATAGCGTTAGAGGGTGATAACTCAAAACAGCCCCCGACCTTCCCCGTGGTTGGCACCAACACTTCCCACGGGACCAATGTACGTAGTAGGAACTGACCCCACAGCCGTGGAACTCCCGGTTTGAGAGTACGACGGTAGTTTGTATATTTCTAGACTTTGGCTTAAAAACATGCGTTAGAGGGTGAGAACTCGAAACAGCCCCCGAATGGACCCGTGGATGGCACCAACACCTCCCACGGGACCAATGTAACTCGTAGGAACTGACCCCCCAGCCGCGGGTCTCCCGGTTTGATAATAAGACGGTAATTTGCATATTTCTAGACTTAGGCTTAAAAACATGGCGTTAGAGGGTGAAAACTCGAAATAGCCCTTGAACGGCCCCGTGGGTGGCACCAACACCACCCACGGGACCAATGTAACTCGTAGAAACTGACCACGCATCCGCAGGACTCCCGATTTGAGAGTACGACGGTAATTTTCATATTTCTAGACTTAGGCTTAAAAACATGACATTAGAGGGTGAAAACTCGAAACACCCCCCGAACGTCCTCGTGGGTAGCACCAACACCTCCCACGGGACCAACTTAACTAGTAGTAACTGACCCCGTAGTCGCGGGACCCCCGGTTTGAGAGTACAACGATAATTTGCATATTTCTAGACTTTGGCTTAAAAACATGGCGTTAGAGGATGAAAACTCGAAACAGCCCCCGAACGTCCCCGTGGGTGGCATCAACACCTCCCACTAGACCAATGTGACTCGTAGGAACTGACCACGGAGTCGCGGTACTCCCGGTTTGAGAATACGACGGTAATTTTCATATTTCAAGACTTAGTCTTAACATGGCTTTAGAGGGTTAAAACTCGAAACAGCCCCCGAACGTCCCCGTGAGTGGCACCAACACCTTCCACGGGACCAATGTAAATGGTAGGAACTGACCCCGCTGCCGTGGGACTCCCGGTTTGAGAGTACGACAGTAATTTGCATATTTCTAGACTTAGGATTAAAAACAAGGCGTTAGAGGGTGAGAACTCGAAACAACCCATGAACGGCCCCGTGGGTGTCACCAACACCTCCCACGGGACCATTTTAACTCGTAGGAACTGACCCCGTAGCCGGGGGTCTCCCGATTTGTGAGTACGACGTTAATTTGCATATTCTAGACTTAGGCTTAAAAACATGGCGTTGGAGGGTGAGAACTCGAAACAACCCCCGAACGGCCCCGTGGGTGGCACCAACACCTACCATGGGGCCAATGTAACTGGTAGGGATTGGCCCTGCAGGTGCTGGATTCCCGGTTTGAGAATACGATGGTGATTTGCATATTTCTAGACTTAGGCTTAAAAACATAGCGTTAGAGGGTGAGAACTGAAAACAGCCCCCGACCTTCCCCGTGGGTGGCACCAACACTTCCCACGGGACCAATGTACCTAGTAGGAACTGACCCCGCAGCCGTGGGACTCCCAGTTTGAGAGTACGACGGTAATTTGTATATTTCTAGACTTTGGCTTAAAAACTGGCGTTGGAGGGTAAGAACTCAAAACAACCCCCGAATGGGCCCATGGATGGCACCAACACCTCCCACGAGACCAATATAACTCGTAGGAACTGACCTCGCAGCCGCGGGTCTCCCGGTTTGAGAACAAAACGGTAATTTGCACATTTCTAGACTTAGGCTTAAAAACAGGGCGTTAGAGGGTGAAAACTCGAAATAGCCCCCGAACGGCCCCGTGGGTGGCACCAACACCACCCACGGGACCAATGTAACTCGTAGAAACTGACCACGCAGCCGCAGGACTCCCGATTTGAGAGTACGACGGTAATTTTCATATTTCTAGACTTAGGCTTAAAAATATGACATTAGAGGGTGAACACTCGAAACCGCCCCCGAATGTCCCCGTGGGTGGCACCAACACCTCCCACGGGACTAACTTAACTAGTAGTAACTGACCCTGTAACCGCGGGACTCCCGGTTTGAGAGTACAATGATAATTTGCATATTTCTAGACTTAGGCTTAAAAACATGTAGTTAGAGGGTGAAAACTCGAAACAGCCCCCGAACGTCCCCGTGGGTGGCATTAACACCTCCCACTGGACCAATGTGACTCGTAGGAACTGACCACGGAGCCGTGGTACTCTCGAATTGAGAATACGACGGTAATTTTCATATTTCAAGACTTAGTCTTAACATGGCTTTAGAGGGTTAAAACTCGAAACAGCCC
This sequence comes from Sambucus nigra, assembly GCA_949130495.1. Lineage (NCBI taxonomy): Eukaryota > Viridiplantae > Streptophyta > Magnoliopsida > Dipsacales > Adoxaceae > Sambucus > Sambucus nigra. The sequence goes on from OX422217.1 coordinate 272,445,245, forward strand.
CCGAACGTCCCCGTGAGTGGCACCAACACCTCCCACGGGACCAATGTAACTCGTAGGAACTGACCACATAGCCGCGGGACTCCCGGTTTGAGAGTATGATGGTAATTTGCATATTTCTAGACTTAGGCTTAAAAACATGGCATTAGAAGGTGAAAACTCGAAACAGCCCTTGAACGACCCGTGTGTGGCACCAACACCTCCCACGGGACCAATGTAACAGGTAGGAATTGACCCCGCAATCGCGGGACTACCGGTTTGAGAATACGACGGTAATTTGCATATTTTTAGACTTAGGCTTAAAAACATAGCGTTAGAGGGTGAGAACTCGAAACAGCCCCCGACTATCCCCGTGGGTGGCACCAACACTTCCCACGGGACCAATGTACCTAGTAGGAACTAACCCCGCAGCCGTGGGACTCCCGATTTGAGAGTACGACGGTAATTTGTATATTTCTAGACTTTGGCTTAAAAATATGGCGTTAAAGGGTGAGAACTCGAAACAGCCCCCGAATGGCCCCGTGGGTGGCACTAACACCTCCCACGGGACCAACTTAACTAGTAGTAACTGACCCCACAGCCGCGGGTCTCCCGGTTTGAGAGTATGATGATAATTTGCATATTTCTAGACTTAGGCTTAAAAATATGGAGTTAGAGGTTGAAAACTCGAAGCAGCCCCCGAACGTCCCCATGGGTGGCAGCAACACCTCCCACTGGACCAATGTGACTCGTAGGAACTGACCACAGAGATGTGGTACTCCCGGTTTAAGAATACGACGGTAATTTTCATATTTCATTACTTAGGGTTAACATGGCTTTAGAGGGTGAAAACTCGAAACACCCCCCAACAGCCCCGTGGGTGCCACCAACACCTCCCTGGGACCATTGTAACTCTTAGAAACTGACCCCGCAGCCGCGGGACTCCCGGTTTAAGAGTACGATGATAATTTCCATATTTCTAGACTTAGACATGAAAACATGGTGTTAGAGGGTAAAAACTCGAAACAACCCCCAAACGGCCCCGTGGGTGGCACCAACACCTCCCACAGGACCAATGTAAATGGTAGGAACTGACCCCGCTGCTGTGGGACTCCCGGTTTGAGAGTACGACAGTAATTTGCATATTTCTAGACTTAGGATTAAAAACATGGCGTTAGAGGGTGAGAACTTGAAACAACCCATGAACGGCCCTGTGGGTGTCACTAACACCTCCCACGGGACCATTGTAACTCGTAGGAAATGACCCTGTAGCCGCGGGACTCCCGGTTTGAGAGTATGATGGTAATTTGGATATTTCTAGACTTAGGCTTAAAAACATGGCGTTAGAGGGTGAAAACTCGAAACAGCCCCCGAACAGCCCCGTGGGTGCTACCAACACCTCCGACGGGACCATTGTAACTCGTAGGAACTGACCCCATAGCCGGGGGTCTCCCGATTTGAGAGTACGACGTTAATTTGCATATTCTAGACTTAGGTTTAAAAACCTGGCGTTGGAGGGTGATAACTCGAAACAACCCCCGAACGGCCCCGTGGGTGGCACCAACACCTACCACGGGGCCAATGTAACTGGTAGGAATTGGCCCTGCTGCTGCTGGATTCCCGGTTTGAGAATACGATGGTGATTTGCATATTTCTAGACTTAGGCTTAAAAACATAGCGTTGGAGGGTGAGAACTCGAAACAGCCCCCGACCTTCCCCGTGGGTGGCACCAACACTTCCCACGGGACCAATGTACCTAGTAGAAACTGACCCCGCAGCCGTGGGACTCCCGGTTTGAGAGTACAACGGTAATTTATATATTTCTAGACTTTGTCTTAAAAACATGGCGTTAGAGGGTGAGAACTCGAAACAACCCCCGAATGGCCCCGTGGGTGGCACCAACACCTCCCACGGGACTAATGTAACTCGTAGGAACCGACCCTGCAGCCGCGGCTCTCCCGGTTTGAGAATAAGACGGTAATTTGCATATTTTGAGACTTAGGTTTAAAAACATGGCGTTAGAGGGTGAAAACTCGAAATAGCCCCCGAACGGCCCCGTGGGTGGCACCAACACCACCCACGGGACCAATGTAACTCATAGGAACTGACCACGCAGCCGCAGGACTCCCGATTTGAGAGTACGACGGTAATTTTCATATTTCTAGACTTAGGCTTCAAAACATGACATTAGAGGGTGAAAACTCGAAACAGCCCCCAAATGTCCCCGTGGGTGGCACCAAAACCTCCCACGGGACCAATGTAACTCGTAGGAACTGACCCCGCAACCGCAAGACTCCCGATTTGAGAATACAACGATAATTTGCATATTTCAAGACTAAGGCTTAACATGGCGTTAGAGGGTGGAAACTCGAAACAGTCCCCGAACGGCCCCGTTGGTGGCATCAACACCTCCCGCGGGACCAATGTAACTCATAGGAACTGACCCTGCTCCCGCGGGACTCCCCGTTTGAGAGTACGATGATAATTTGCATATTTCTTGACTTAGGCTTTAAAACATGGCGTTAGGGGGTGAAAACTCGAAACATCCCCCGAACGTCCCCATGGGTGGCACCAACACCTCCCACGGGACCAACGTAACTAGTAGTAACTGACCCCGTAGCCGCGGGACTCCCAGTTTGAGAGTACGATGATAATTTGCATATTTTTAGACTTAGGCTTAAAAACATGGCGTTAGAGGGTGAAAACTCGAAACAGCCCCCGAACGTCCCCGTGGGTGGCAGCAACACCTCCCACTGGACCAACGTGACTCGTAAGAACTGACCACGGAGCCGCGGTACTCCCAGTTTGAGAATACGACGGTAATTTTCATATTTCAAAACTTAGTCTTAACATGGCTTTAGAGGGCTAAAACTCGAAACAGCCCCCGAATGTCCCCGTGAGTGGCACCAACACCTCCCACGGGACCAATGTAACTCGTAGGAACTGACCACGTAGCCGCGAGACTCCCGATTTGAGAGTACGACAGTAATTTGCATATTTCTAGACTTAGGCTTAAAAACATGGCAACAGAGGGTGAAAACTCGAAACAGCCCCCGAACGTCCCTGCGGGTGGCACCAACACCTCCCACGGGACCAATGTAACTCATAGGAACTGACCCCGTAACAACGGAAATTCTGGTTTGAGAATACAACGGTAATTTGCATATTTCAAGACTTTGGCTTAATATGGCGTTAAAGGGTGGAAACTCGAAACACTCCTCGAACGACCCCGTGGGTGGCACCAACACCTCCCATGGGACCAATGTAAGTCGTAGGAATTGACCCTGCTGCTGCGGGACTCCCCGTTTGAGAGTATGATGATAATTTGCACATTTCTTGACTTAGGCTTTAAAACATAGCGTTTGAGGGTGAAAACTCGAAACAGCCCCCGAACGTCCCCGTGGGTGGCACCAACACCTCCCACGGGACCAACGTAACTAGTAGAACTGTCCCCGTAGCCGCGGGACTCCCAGTTTGAGAGTACGACGATAATTTGCATATTTCTAGACTTAGGCTTAAAAACATGGCGTTAGAGGGTGAAAACTCGAAACAGCCCCCGAACGTCCCCATGGGTGGCAGCAACACCTCCCACTAGACCAATGTGACTCGTAGGAACTAACCACGGAGCCGCGGTACTCCCGGTTTGAGAATACGATGCTAATTTTCATATTTCAAGACTTAGGCTTAACATGACTTTAGAGGGTTAAAACACGAAACAGCCCCCGAACGGCCCCGTGAGTGGCACCAACACCTCCCACGGGACCAATGTAACTCGTAGGAACTAACCCCGCAGTCGCAGGACTCCCGATTTCAGAATACGATGCTAATTTGCATATTTCTTAACTTAGGCTTAAAAACATGGCGTTAGAGGGTGAAAACTCGAAACAACCCCCGAACGTCCTCGTGGGTGGCACCAACACCTCCCACGGGACCAATGTAACACTTAGGAACTGACCACGCAGCCGCGGAACTCCCGATTTGAGAGTACGAAAATAATTTTCCTATTTCTACACTTAGACTTAAAAACATGGCGTTAGAGGGTGAAAACTCAAAACAGCCTCCGAATGTCCTCGTGGGTGGCACCAACACCTCCCACGGGACCCATGTAACTCGTAGGAACTGACCCCGTCGTTGCGGGTCTCCCGGTTTGAAAGTACGATGGTAATTTGTATATTTCTAGACTTAGGCTTAAAAACATGGCGTTAGTGGGTGAAAATGTGAAACAGCCTCCGTAGGACCCCGTGGGTGGTACCAACACCTCCCACGGCACTTATAGGACTCGTAAGAACTAACCGTGCAGCGACGGGACTCTCGGTTTGAGAATACGACAATAATTTGCATATTTCTAGACTTAGGCTTAAAAACATGGCGTTAGAGGTTGAAAACTCGAAACAACCCCCGAAAGGCCCCGTGGGTGGCACCAACACCTCCCACGGGACCAATGTAAATGGTAGGAATTGACCCCGCAGCCGCGGGACTCTCGGTTTGAGAGTACGACGGTAATTTGCATATTTCTAGACTTAGGACTACGTCCCCGTGGGTGGCACCAACACCTCCCACGGGACCAATGTAACTCGTAGGAACTGACCCCGCAGTCGCGGGTCTCCCGGTTTGAGAATACGACGGTAATTTGCATATTTCTAGACTTAAGAAAACCATGGCGTTAGAGGGTAAAAACTAAAAACAGCCCCCGAACGGCCCCGTGGGTGGCACCAACACCTCCTACGGGACCAATGTAACTCGTAGGAACTGACCCCGCAACCGCGGGACTCCCGATTTGAGAGTACGGTGATAATTTTCATATTTCTTGACTTAGGCTAAAAAACATGGCGTTAGAGGGTGAAAACTCGAAACAGCCCCCGAACGTCCCCGTGGGTGGCACTAACACCTCCCACGGGACCAATGTAACTCGTAGGAACTGACCCTGCAGCCGCGGGTCTCCGTGTTTGAGAGTACGATGGTAATTTGCATATTTCTAGACTTAGGCAAAACATGACGTTAGAGGGTGAAAACTCGAAATAGCCCCCGACCATCCCCGTGGGTGGCACCAACACCTCCCACGGGACCAATATAACTCGTAGGAACTGACCATGCAGCCGCGGGACTCTCGATTTGGGAATACGACGGTAATTTGTATATTTCTACTTGGTTACTGATAATTTTAACTCATATATGCAATTTTTCAACTTGATTAAATTTTTTGTAAAACTAGTTGGTTACTGATATTTTGTTTTATGTATCCTATCATTTGTAGGATTTTTGCACGCGGGACAAACGAAGGAGGCAATGGTCTTCAGCATGAAGATTGTTTATATGTTGTGGACATTCAGGATTTTGTTTTTTGTGTTACAGCCATGCGGGCTTTTATTGTTTAGTTTTATGGCCGTGCGTGCTTTTATAATTTAATTGTTGAATTTTATGGCCATGCGGGCTTTATAATAAGTATGTTTTACATTTACAGGTTTTGGAATGTGAAGAAAATAGAGGAAACTTTGCCCAATTTTTTTTTGGTCTGTGAATTATTAATACGTGTACTCTTTATAAGTTTGTATATATATTTGTTTATTAACAACGTTCTCGATTCGTAATTTGTGATTGGACCCCCAATTTTAGGTGCACTCACAGGACCCCCAATTTTAGGATTGGACCAAAAAAATACATTTTTTTTAAATTATAGTTAAATATGGTCATGGACTTTGTCCATGACCATTTTTATTTTTTCGTCACGCATAAAAATGGTGGCAGACTTGGGCCGCAACCATTTTTTTTATTTTTTTGGTCATGGTTATGGGTCACGGCCAAAGTCCGCGACCATTTTTTCCTCTTTTTCGTAACGATTGTGGGTCACGGACTTGAGCCGCGACCATTTTTTTTTTAATTTTTTTGGTCATGGTTGTGGGTTGCAGACTTTGGCCGCGACCAATTTGTTATGGTTATGGGTCACGGATGAGGGGCGCGACCAATTTTTTTTTTTTTTTTTGTAACGGTCGTTGGTCACGGACTTTGGCCGTGACCAATTTGTCACAGTTCTGGGTCACGGATGAGGGCTGCGACCCGTCACGGCCCATGTCCGCGACCATCTGCCGTGAACCCTCTCGGCCATGACCATTTTTTGGTCACGAACTTGGGCCGCGACCCACGAAAATGGTCACGCCCGAAATGGTCACGGCCCAAGTCCGCGACCCATAGTTTTGGTCAGGGATTTTGGCCGTGACCAATCGCCAGTTTTGGTGTAGTGAAATTTCTTACTCCCTTATTAAATAAAGATGATACTCCTAGCAATAGGACAATGCCACATACCTTCCACCGATAAAAGTCAGCATCACCGGGTTTCCTAACAAATGTTGACGAGTTCATCAATCTAAACCTCCCACGGGCCTCACTATTCGCTTCTCCACATCACTTACCTTATCGAGCACCGAATTCTCCATTAGAGTCAATTCTCCTTCTTACTCGACCAGCGTTAGATCACCTTGAGTCACCGCTAGAAATCTCCTCCTTATCTCTTCGTGGGTCACGGAAAGAAAATACCTCTAGTCAAAGCTTACCCAAAATCTGTTATGGGTATTGCATCTATAAAAGCGGATGCGAAATTAAATAAAACATACAATGAATATCAAGCCAACAATATAGAACTACTAGAGAAGGTAGAATTCATACAAGTACCATGATAAAAGAAAATGCTAGAATTAAAATAAAAATGAGTCCACAAAAGAAAATATACCCGAATAAGCTTTTGGGTCACAGACAGTACAACATCTATACGGAAGAAATATAAAACGCTACATATAACTCTTGGGTATAAACCCAATACACAACATGAATCCTACCTAGATTTCAAAGCAATGGAAATCGACTACCATATAAATCCTGCCACAGTCCGCAACTGCTACGGCTCCCAAGACTCTAGATAGAAAAGCATCCGGTATCCATGCGGAAGGACACCTGTAGTAAGAAAGAAGTATATATATATATATATATATATATATAACAAAAGAGAAATATAAACGGGTCAGATATCTAGGTGTAAAAATGTTTGCAGCAAGTGTGTTAACTGAGCATAATAAATATAAATGCACTATTTCATAATTAAAGTGGAGTCTCACCCTCGTGAAACCCCCAACTCACCTCTCATCTACACCGCGCACCTAATCGTGTCTTGGAACCTTAATTAAGTTACCCCACCCCCTTAAGGGACAACCTACCTTACCATACGCACGGCCTATATGCGTATGACCTGCCATCCTAACATAACCCAAGAATCCTTTCCATTCTAATCACACCTAAATGTATATACACATATATGCCTTACTAGGCTCTCGTGATTCCATTTATTAACTTAAACCAGTTATAACTCTTAATACGTCCCACATTAACATTAAGCTTCAATATAAGAGTTTATTCCCTAAACAACATACATTCAAGTAATAGGGACAAAACTTCTCTCCACTCTTAACATTGTACGGCGTTTCACGAGTGGGGTGTCTCGCAAAGCGAAATCCAAATAAGGAACCCCCCCATACACTACTCCTTGACAGTGTTGATCGTAGGGATCCACTATGTCTTATATACAAATCCTACTATAGCAACTACTTAATTAATGAATACTATAACTAAGAACATAATTAAAATCTTTATCTAACTCCTTGGGGTCGATATAAACGCAATTTTCTCTAAGTATGATCCTTCGACCCTGATAAACTAGTACACCAAAATCACCTAAGATGCACATACTAGAGAATTCAAATCACCTTCACCTATATATATATATAAGCAATCATTCATTCATTCCTATAACTACGTATACATACACACATAATGTACACTTTGCCATACACATAACATAAATGGTTATAGGATACAAAAATACTGCACCATGCTATCATCTTCTAGGGCATCACTCACATACCATCCTGGGGACCAGCGGTCGGACTCAATATCACCAACATCGCGGTAATAAATCACAATGACTGGGAAGCGGTCATAGCTCCAAACCGGAAAGTGAGAACGACTCATACCCAAGACTTCTCACCCCCAAAAATAAAATCACACAAATAATAAAGGACGACTATGACCTGGGGACTATACGCACCCTGCTCCTCAAGCCAGGGGCCTCACCCACATCGCGCAACCTCCCATGATAGCATGTGTCGGGTATGCTCATACAATAATTATATATATCATTCACACAGTATATATATACAAGCAATCGCATCATATGTATAAATCATCACCCAAGAAATATATATGCGCGCCATATTTATATATCCATTTAAATATATATAAATCTCTCTCTCTATATATATATATATATATGCACACCCTATCTCCAATCATTATTCATTCAAGTAACATAAGATGGCGATATAGATACAACTCTTAATATACTCACCCTTATTACGACGCATACTTACTTAAATCATTTCCTTACTACAGTGCCTCACTTGAAACATATGCATCCATTTCCCCTATAATAAGAATAGTCTCCCAATATCTACAACATTAAGGTCACGAACTCAATATTTAACGTATGTAATAATCACTATACATCCCATTTATATCCAAATTCACATCGATATCTCGAAGAATAATCCCGACTATAGGTATACACATGACTAATAGTCTGCAATCCTCAAGCTCAATTCTAAGTTCATTCCATGATCCCATCAGGTATTAGAATACCCATTGTAAATCACACACAATTATATAACAACTATCATGACTAGATTTACAACATAACATATTCTAGTTGATAGTACGATCCAATCGTTCTCAACTTTTGCCTACGTTGAAATTGCTCCTATGAACCCTTAAAATTAACACATTTACGGTTTTCCTTGAGTTTATCATCACTAAGGATACGCGACCTCTTTCTCTCCTTGATCCCCAATCTTATCTTAAATATAATCCTGTCACTATAAGGATTCGACACAAAATTCGGCCTATAATTTCACGCCATACCCTCACAACTCTCTCAAAGGATTTTAAACCTTACTTCCTATCTAAGCTCACTTCTGACCTCTAATTAGAACTCCCATCCCTAATGAGGTTTCCCACTACTTCGATACAACAACTCTAAAACATCTATATATTCCCAAACTACTTCGATATATCCCCGCGATCATAACATGTAAGTAAAATGAGGCTATCTCTACAACTTATAACTATTTCATGATAGCCCACCCTAATTTCATTAATATCATCCGATTATCTCTCAGTCCCACAATCGTTCCCTTACTAAAAAAAGGCATCGTACTCTCATTATCCATTACTAACATATGTCCGAACGCCCTAATCATCCTAAGGCTCAATTTTCTAAATATTATAACCTAACCCTCTATACAACATTCGCTAGGAAGGTCATGAAGTTTTAAACCCAAAAGAAGATGTGATTAAAGAAAATCCAATTCTTGGGCTAAAAACAGGGGACTGGTCGACCGACCCCAGACCCCCGGTCGACCTCGGTTCTAAATTTTGCCTTATGAAGAAAGCAGTAGGCTATTCCCTTAGGGAGAGATCGACCGATTCCCTGGGCACAGTGGACCGGCCATACCAGATATCTTGTCCCTTTTCCCATTTTGAACGAACCCTAACTCTCCAAATACCCAAATTTATCCACATTCAACTATTAATCTTCCACCCAATTTGGTTCCCAATATCAAAACTCATATAAGAATCAACCCCACTCATTATACTACCTCAGATTCATTTACAAACATCAAATTATAATATTTAACCTATAAAATCTAAGTTTTGATATATATACCCAAAATCCAATTCTTTTGTCCACAAATTATGAAATAAAATACACAAATGAATTATTTAGCAAGATTAAACACTTGCCTCAAAATTGTAGAGGTTGAATCATCCCCGGGACTGCGTATTGGCTGGTCATCTCCAAGATTTCTCTCTATCTTCTTCCTTTCTTCTTCTTTTTCTCTTTCTTTCTCTTTCCCTCTTTCTCTCAAAGGAGATTGGCTGAATTCGTAAGCCTCTTAAACCTTTAAAACGTAAGTCCCAGTTTTAAATGATAATACACATTTCAAATGACTCGTTTACTCCAATTTGAGTCAAACTAACTTAAAAATATTTCGAAACCGAAATAAAACCCAAGGTCAGTCATTTCGACTATCTCGACCCATCCGAAATCGATGGCGCACTCAAAATTGTCATCTAAACTACTTGATAACGTCCTAAATTTTGGACCTCAAATTCCAAATTTTAAAATTCTCCAATTTTAAATAAATTTTATTTCTCCCCAAAATTAAATTTCTCGGTCCCAAAATTGTGGGGTGTTTCATAAAACTTGAAAAATATTTGGTGTAGGGGGGCGGTCTCCACCTCCAAAGGTGACCTCAAGGTCTTATCAAGGACATGTTGATTGGAAATATACTTTATATAATTTTTTTCCTTGAATTTTTACTCCAAAATTACACCAAAAATACTCATTATTACAACCTCAAACTCACTCATATGGTTTCTATTTTTTAGCTGGAAGACGAGGTTTTGAAAGAAAATATATTTTTATCTCTTTAGGCATGGCCAGATGTTTTCCCCAAAGACCCACACATTCTTATTTATATAAAAGTGTTTGAGAGAACCAAACATGTTTCACAATTTGGGTGGTTGACAAAATTAATTTAGGCAACGTTTCATCCACCCAACGGGTCCTTCAAACTTTTAAAACTCATTGGCGCACTAAAGGCTAGGGGTTTGCTATAGCGATTCTACAAGATTAACAAAAAAATATACTTAACTATGCTTTTGATCTTTCAATGAACTAACCCACTCTTTGTATTCCAAATTAAAATTGCGCTCATTATATAAATAATCCCTTCATTATCCAATCGACCGAATAATCATACAATTTTCTTAATTGAGTTCCACTGACCATGCTTTTAATGCAATAATTTTCCTATATTATTTGAATAATTATCTAATCATTCATACTATAATTAACCAATGTAGACTCAAATTACAAAATGCACATGTCCTTATGAAATTTATTTACAAAATCCTGAGTAATTCTACATTAACTCGGATTTAGACTCATTTTTCATGACATAATGAAGTGTCGTGTCTATATTGGTTAGTATTTTGAATGGTAGTCAGTGAAACCCAGACACAAAGCAACACTGACACGACAAGTCAGTGTATCACATAAAATAAATCAGGATCCTGAGTTATCGTAGTATTCTTTTTAATGGATTTAATATTATTTCCCAAAGTCGGTAATAATTTGGCATCCACCCTTAAGTAGGGTGACAATTTTGAATACGATATGAAATGACATAAAATTGGCTCAAAATTAACACAATATGTCATATTTGTGCCACATTCCAGGCGAGGTTGTTTGACATGAAGTCTCATCGTATCGTGTTGTGTCAAAATTATGATTCGTATCGTGTTATCGTGTTTGTCATATTAAACATATCCTTATTTGAAGGTTACCATATATAGCACTCCTAGGGCTTGCTTTCCGTGCTTTATAAATATAGACCTTCATCTAGTTGGACTTGAATTTTGACAAAATATTTTTGTACTTAGGATTGTGTCTCGCTTACCTTTGCCAGGCTCTCTATGGCCGTCTACATCAAATGTGTCCTCGACTTTGTTTAACATTCCAAAAAAGGTAACTTCCATTGGCTCATAAGATTTAGTCTCTCACATAGAACACGACACCACATTGCATTTTCATTCCATTTATCACATCTTATGATAGTGTTGGGTTTTGTCATAATAATTTTTTTTTAGTTTAAACATTTTAAATAAGAATAAATATTTGTATGAAAATAAATTTTTTTACACTAAATATTTTGGAAGAATAAAATTTGTAGAATTGTTTTTTAAAGTTTAAAATATATTTTATTGAAACTGGTTGGAAATTTATTTTGAAATTTATCATTTAATTTTTTTTCTTCGGTATTATATTTCAAAAGTTCTAATTCGTGCATATATCTTTTTGCTATGTTTGTATGCTTGTGTGTCCTGTGATGTTAAATAAAAACATAGCCTTAGGCTAATAATGGCTCTTTATATATATATATATATATAATATGCTTTAATACGTGTCTTCTATATTATATAATCAATTTGTGTATGAAGTATATGTGTCTTCTATATTATATTATATTTTTTTATGTTGGGAGTTAGTCCTCTAGGGTGTTGGAGCTTTCTTTTATATTATATATATATGGTGCCTTTAACTGTTGGTATTATAAAGATTTGACCACTCGATCTTTCGTGTACTTATTATTATATATATTATATATATGTTGGATAGCTTTATCTGTAAAGTTTTTTTCTTCTTTGGTTTGTCAGAACAGGTCATGATATGACATCGTTGATTGACCGTTCTAGTATGATTGGACAACCCCTTACTTGTTTTTTATATTGATCACGGTTTGATTTTTTTTATCGAAATCCATAAAATGACTACGTCGACTTCTTTACTTCTAGCCGACGGTTTCATGTCAAAACAAGAGATGGTTATTTTTTAAAATAAAAATGACGCTGTATTTTTTGAGGTGTTAATTACAGTGTCTCGACCCTATGTTTTCTAATTTTTTATTTCCTTAGTTTTGTATTTGTTCTTTTTAGGTCTAGTCTGTAGATTTGATTTTGTGTTGTATTATTGTTATTATATTATATTAATGGTACACTACACGCAATGAACTTAATTGTTGTAGATATGATTTTGCTAAACTATAATTGTTGTAGTCTTGCATGTTCGGGTATTATACTTAACCACACATATTTGTGACTTGATATTTTTTTTAGATCTATTTTTTCAGTTTTGCGTATTCTTGATTTTCTTGTTCAACTCTTGTTTTAAAACTGTTTGTTTTAAAATTAATCAAGAGAGTTGGGTAGTAACAGAGTTAAGGTTTAGTTAATTAAACCTAATACATTTTATGGACCTATTCCTAATAAGGATAACCTGGACTGTCCTACCTAAACTTGGATTCGTGAACTTGGATTATACCTGCATATTTGAACAAGGACTTGAACTAAGAGCAAGATCATATTAGACCTAATCAGATTCTGAATGTGTTGGACTGATTGAAAATAGATTAAGACAATTTAATCAAAATTTTGTTTTAAATGGAGTGTTTGATTTTTTACTCCGTGCTTGATATGTTTACTTATTTTTCAGTCAAGAATATTGTTGTGTGTTATTTAATTACTTGATCTTTTAAGAGATTTTCGGAATATTCATTCTATTATTCATATCACTTTGAAATCACTCACTATACACTATTCCACATAGGCACATATTTTTGTGTATATATTAGATCAACTTTAGTGTTCTTGAAAAAAGAAGTTTGTTAAAACTGAGTTAATTCAAGACAGCTTAAATTAAACCGAAGGAAAGAACATAAGAGTTGAGACTGATATTTAGGAAAGAATTTTTTGCATAATCATTTCATTTGTAACATTAAGGGTGAGTGTGTCATATATCATAGTACACATCACTAAGTACTCCACATCTACACAACACAATAAAAAATAATAGGCACTGAGCCGACCTGTGTTGAGGAAGCTACAGGGAAATCTAGGAAGTGAAAAACGCAATACACGAAAGACAAGTTGAAGATGAGATTCAGAAAAGGCAACTACTTCAGAGTCTTGGTAAGGTAATAGTTGTTTTCTATAAATTTCAAGTGGTGTCCTGTTGTGTGATTGTAATTTGTTCCGTATTGATTTGTTTTTTGTGAACTTGGTAGATTGGGTGACCGTAGAGGGTCTGTCGTTTTTCTCGGGAAGGGTTTTTTGGGATGTTAAATAAATACCGCTTGTTTTACATTTTTCGCATATCACCTCACACGAAAAATTAGGTTTAAAGAATTATAAATCTGCCTAAAAACTGAATTGTTTATTATCTTGTAAATCACCTAGATTTAACTAAAGATAATAACTAGGACTTCAATTGACTTTACAGTCCTTCATAAGATTTAATAGAGTTAACATTTCAAGAAAAATCTGGATTGGTCCCTAATTGAATAGCATATAAAACTTGTAGGGAAATTCCATTTACTCATCAATCGTTTACTTCCGCAAGTATTGTATTTGTGATTTGTTGAGTTTTTCATTATTCTGGTCATCATGTCTATTTAGGTTAGGGGTGTAACTGGTACGGCTTGGTCGGTTACGACCCCTTACCAATAACAAAACCATAATATGGATGGTATATTGTTTGTACCGAATTTACCAGTCAGTTCATCAAAATAGAAACCAAAACCAAACTACCTGCTATTTCGGTATTTTCGGTAATTTGGGTTTTATTTTGGTTTTGGTAATTTTTTTTTCTTTTTGGTTTCATCTCGGTAAATACCAAAGTTACAAGCTAGTTTTATGCATTCAGTAAATCTGGTAGAAGTTTTGATATTTTGATTTCGGTAAATTTGATTTAAGTTTTGGTACGACATTTTAAACTCACTTAATTCGGTTAAATTCATTCGTTAAAACTTGAATCAAATATAAATTGCACTACACAATAACATGAGTATGAAGCATAAAGTAAATGTAATGATTAATCATGTCCATTCCAAATCCATACACATAAAACTCCAAAATAATATTTAGAATCATCTAAAATTATTTCTTGCAACCAAAGGTAACATGCAACTCACAAACCTCTTCATTCTTCTCTTTTGCCTCCAATTTTTCCACCTATAAATCAATACAAAAGAAACGATAATATTAAAGACTTCAAAAAACATCCTTAAAAATTCATAAAAAAACAACCTTATAGCAGCCGTAAAAAACATCCTCAAATGGCCTAAAATAGCAACAAATGGCCCCAAAACAGCCTCAAATGTCTTAAAAATAGCCTCAAAAGCAATATTAAAACAACCTCAAAATGGCCTAAAAAATAGTCTACAATTGATGTAAAAAATAGCAACAAATGGCCTATAAAAAAAACCTCAAAATGGCCTAAAATAACAGCATACAATTAGCGTAAAACAACCTCAAAATGGCCTAAAACAGCAGCAAGTGGCCTAAAAAACAACCTCAAATGGCCTAAAAACAACCTCCTTGAATAGATAAAGCAAATACCTCATGTCTCAAAAGTTGAATGTCGCTCAAACCAAACCAATGTGCAATGCATTGAACTCATCCATTACACCTACAAGTGAAGAACAACAAAAATGCATATCAATATCAATAAATATATATAAATAAGATAATGAAACAAGTACAATGACATCTTATGAATGTAAAATACATACAAGTTTCAATACTCTCAAGTGCCTTAAGTGAATCTTCAATTTCGATGGTTGGGGAGCTTCTAATCCAATCTTGGGTGCATACTTAACACTCCACCGATTTTAGTATCAAAGAGCTACGAAACGGATCAAGGACTCTTTTTCTTGAACTAAAAGCACACTCGGAAGCAACCAATGTCATGGGAATGGCCAAGATACCATGTGCCATCAATGCAAATGCATGGTATGTTGGAATCTTTCCTTGCCACCAAGTCAAAACATCAAAATTTTGATCATCAAGAGCTTCTATACCATCATGTAAGTATCGATCCAAATCATTCATCAATTCAACATTCTCCTTCCTCTTCAAATGGTTTGAAAATCCTTTCTTCTTCAAAGCACATTTGTCCACATTTCCAACGGAATTGCCCAAATTTTGGCCTTCATAATGATGAACCTTACTTGAATCACTTTCCCCACAAGACTTATTTTCAACTTGTACTGATAATAGATTTGTGACATCAAACTTTTCAATTTTTAATAAAATCAAACACTTTATACTATCTTTATAATTCAGAAAGTGTGTGATCCTTGGAAAAATATTTATTATACCAATAATCCACATTTGCAATTTATGGCGAGGGTCCAAGATAATAGCAATAACCAAAATTAAATTTAAAGAATAAACATCACAGTACTTGTCAAATTTGTTATTCATTTTAATATCCATGTCACAGAAAAAAGGATCATCACACTCTAAATACTTTAAGAGCAATTCTTTAGTGGAAGTTACTTCATCAAAGTAAGAATTTGAAGTAATATAAAGAGAACTGGAAATACGTTTTGTTAGAAGGTAGAATTCTTCCAAAAATCTGTGCAAAGATTTTAATGTCATCCAATTACTCTCACACATGATGCTACTCCCTTTGCTACTAACTTCCACTTTGTAAATATCATCCTTATCTTCAAGACGTTCGAACGCCTTCTGATATTGCATTTCCGCACCTATCATAAGGTAGATGGAGTTTCACCTCGCTTTAACATCTAGGCATACACACTTTGTTGATGTTATTATTATTCCGAGTCACACAACTTAAATGTTTGCAACCTTAATGGAGAACTTCTCACCTATTTCACACTCCTGCGAAGTTTCTTCACTATATCCTTAATCTCAAGAATCCCATCCCTCACAACAAGATTGATAATGTGTGCAAAACATCTCTCTTGAAAAAATTCCCCACCCAAAAACAACCCATTTCTCTTGTTAAATATTTTTCTCAAGTCATCAACACACCTATAATTATTTTTTGCATTATCAAGGGTGATTGTTGTCAATTTTTCTAAACCCCACCCTAGCAAACATGAATCCACAGCTTTACAAATGGCCTCACCTTTATGTGGGTGTGGAAGTACATAAAATTTAATGATTTTTTTTTGTAACTTCCAATTATTATCCACATAATGAGCGGTAAGACATATATACCCCAAAGTTTGGATAAATGTACACAAATCAGTGGCGAGTGAGACACATGTAGGGGATGTCATAAAATAATGCTTCAATTTTGCACGTTCTTCAAGATAAATTTTCTAATAATCTTTTGTGATAGTGGGTCGGGAAACTACATGAAACCTAGGATTTAACTCTTTTATAAAAAACCGAAATCCCTCTTTTTCAACAAAACTAAATGGAAGTTCACAAAGAATAATAATTTTCGCAAGAGTCATGCAAGCTATATCTTGATCAAACTTCCAATTAATTTTTTGAATTTCTTCCAACGATAAAGTCGTTTGTTTATCGATTATTTCGGAGTGAGAATATTTTTTACAAGTCCTGTTGAAGACAGAAAATGGCCATTGAACTTTGACGGTGTGGGAAAATCCACAATGGCATGGACAAAGGGTGTCCCTTGAACAAAAGTTCGTTGTAGGGGGTTCTTGGCCTTAGCTATTTCCCCTAGTCTGTCTTCCAGCCTTTGAATAGAGCCTTTCCACGCATCGTTTCCTTCCTCGGGCCTATTGGTTCGAGCAACTGATCGCGTTGATGTGGCTTCCTGGAATCTATCTTGACGAGCAGCTGGTCGCGACTGGGCAGATCCTTCCCTTAAGTCTGATGGTCGTCGAAAGCTCTCGACGCAGTCTTAGGAGGACTTTTGTTCCTCCTAGGACCTAATCGATCAAAAGAAGATACCCTGCTTAATCTTTCTAGTGCACTAGTCCTTTCTAGAGAGAGAGTGATACGTTGTTCAGTATCTGTGGCTCATACTGACGAAGTTCGTCCAGGTTGATAAGAAAAATCTTCAGACTCCTTAGTACGATATGAATCGGTACGCCTAGTACGCGAAGAAAGTAAATGGGTATTTCTTTGAAAACTTCTATGTCCTCAATGGGTCGATACTCCGCTATGAAGGGTTTGTATGAGTTGTCGCATAGTTTCTTGCATGGCTGTCTGGCCCTGGGCCAGATTTATTATTATTCCGGCCAGATCTGGAACGTTTGGCGGAGCAGATGGATTTGGAGATCTTCCAGCGTTTCGATTGCTGGGTTTTGGATTATCAGCCATTTGTAATGAATTGTTTTTTATGAAAAATGATATTACCAGTCGTTTCCCACAGACGGTGCCAATCTGTTGAAGACAGAGAATGGCCACTGCCATTTTAGTTGCGTCAACAGCAGATAAATGATGAGGATGAGATTGAAGATGAAGATAAACATTCACATCAAACATATAAGAGACAAAATGTTTTTAAAGAGGTTCGTCTATGAAGAAAGCCTACGTCCACTGTTATTTTATTCCCAGGGGTTTACAATAGCACTACAAGATACACATCATTTCTCTCTCTACACCTTATGGTGCTATTGTAAACCCCTGGGAATAAAATAACAGTGGACGTAGGCTTTCTTCATAGCCAAACCACTTTAAAAACATTTTATCTCTTATATGTTTGATGTGAATGTTTATCTTCATCTTCAATCTCATCCTCATCATTTATCTGCTGCAGATAAATGATGAGGATGATATTAAAGATGAAGATAAACATTCACATCAAACATATAAGAGATAAAATGTTTTTAAAGTGGTTTGGCTATGAAGAAAGCCTACGTCCACTGTTATTTTATTCCCAGGGGTTTACAATAGCACCATAAGGTGTAGAGAGAGAAAGGATGTGTATCTTGTGTATGGTGTTTCTTGGTTTCTTGGTTCTCTTGGATCTCTTCCCTTTTGGCTAAGGGGATACATGTATTTATAGTGATGGGAGATAAAGAGATTCATTGTATGTAGACATTTATGTCTACATTCAACGAATCTAATTGTTGAATTGCTTGGTATGCTATGTGTTGTCATCTATTAATATAGTATAAATGTACATTAAGGCTCATTAAATGCGCTGCCATCTTCATTAATGCACATTAAATGCGTAGTTATCCTTTGATCTTCCTGGTTGATATGCCGACCAACTCTCCTCGGGTGCCGACTATCACTCCTCGGGTGCCGACCAACTCTCCTCGGGTGCCGACTAACACTCCTCGGGTGCGGACCAACTCTCCTTGGATGCCGACTAACACTCCTCGGGTGCTGACCAACTCTCCTCGGATGCCGACCAACTCTCCTCAGGTGTCGAATATTGCCACGTAGGATGACATGTGTCCTTTTCTGATTGGTCCTCGTAGATGGAGAATTTTTGCGTTAACAGAAGCCACCAATGCTCCATTCTTGATGGTTTACTTGAAAGGATGGAGTATTTATTCTGCAGTGTTGCTCGGTGCTCGTAAAATTCTTAATCTACCTTCTTGATTTGTTCAACATAAAGTGCATTATCTCCTGGACGACATATGATGCAGGCTGATCGATGTTTGCTAATCTTTCTTTTGAGGAACTCCGTGTGCTATATATCACCCCTGGGAATTTGGATGCAGCCATGCCATAGTATGTAGCCTGTTATAATCTTCAAGTATGTTGATTGGTTTGCTAGCTGACCAATTGCCTCCTGTGCCGAGCAACTGAGTGCTAACTTCACGTGCTTGATTCTTCTGATTTATGATCCTCTGAATACTTTGTCGAGTAACATACTAGCTTTTAAACCCAACTCTTCCATCTGATTAGTACCAAGCTAGTGGTGGACTTCGAAACATTTTCATACAACTTCTTCTTTAATGTTGGTCGAAACAGTAGTAGTAAAGATCTCAGTGCTGTAGATGTTGAATTTGACTTCTGAACTTCAATAGTATGTGCATAATAACTCCTGAATATGCCTCCTGAACTTCAATATACCTCCTGAACTTCAATATCAAAAATAATTCCTAAGCAAGAAAAGCAACTCCTGAATGATGATTGGTCGGGGCCCCGACCGTGTGAGTTTGTGGAGTTGAATTTGATGCTCTACTACATGATGTTAATGTGTCACCAAATGAACAAATATATCTGTAATAGAAGCCCCCAAGTGTGGAATGTGAACTTTGAATGCTTTTTGCTTGATCTCGTTCACATACTCATACTTTGTTTAAATAAAATGTTTTCGACCAACTGTAGTTGACAGCTTCTTATTTCCGACCAACCTAAGTTGACATTTTTGGGAATAGATTTACTTCCCAACCAACCTTAGTTGACATTTTTGGGAATAGATTTACTTCCCAACCAACCTTAGTTGGCATTTTTGGGAATAGATTTACTTCCTAACCAACCTTAGTTGGCATTTTTAGGAATATATTTTTGATAATAAATGATAGAGACTTCCTCGGAGCTGACCAACAAATTATTGGGAATAAGATATAATAAATGCTGGAGACCTCCTCGGAGATTACTCACAGATTGTTGGGAATAAGATAATATAAATGATGGAAACCTCCTTGGATCCGACCAACAGATTGTTGGGAATATAAATATGCATAGACATAAAGAATGATTTAGAATAATAATAAACTGTCTTGCTGATCTGTCGAGGCAACATTGCATAATGCCGAATAAGAATGATATTTTCCAGAATATAAGAAAATGGCTGAGTACTTTATCGGGCCTGAATATAGATAAGAATTACCCCGACCAACCATCTGTTGGGCGTGAAATATAATAAACGTTATAGTTCTTCCTCGGAGATGAATATGAATATCTCGCCGAGTTCCGTGTTGAGATGAATATACAAAATGACTCCCAAGGGATATATAGAATAATTTGTACGTGAGCCGATATCTCCGAGCAATAATAAAATATATAATGTCTCGCTGAGGTGAAATGATAATAGTTTCCAGATTGTTTTCGAGCATTCGTCGGCGTTGAGTCTTGTACCTGTAAAAATTAATATCTTGCTCTACCATATGTGTAGGCTGAATTGATTAGTCATGAGAATAATTTAATCATTCGATAAATATATGATAGGTATATGCTCGAGAAATAAAAATATTAATTTCAAAAAATGAAATAATATATGTTGGCTGATATGTCGAGGCAAAATTGCATTATGTCGAACAATAATAGTTTCCAAAGGTTTAAGATCGTGGCTGAGCTTTCATCGGGATTGAATATCGTCCCTATGAAATCTTAATAAGCTGCCCGAGCACCTGTCTAGACTAGATCAAATAATTATTGTCATGAGAATAATTATTCAGCCAAATAATATGTGATGTGTATCAGCATAAGGCAATAAAAAATTCAAAATATGAAATAATATGTTTTATGCCAAATGTGTGTGAGATGGACAAATTATTATTAGATATGCGCCATAAATAAGTCGTAGAGTTTTTTGTAAAGTTATTTAATCTCCAACAACTAATCAGGTATAAGTTGATGTTTGAAAATTATTTATCACTTCGCTTTAAAAATATTTTTTTTTATGAATCAAATTGATGAGAACTTTTAAAGCAGACCTGGGTCAGAATTGTGATTATCAAGAGAGAGAAATTGTTCTTGATTTTAACTTTTCTCATTCTCTGATTAAAAATATGATGGGAATTTGAATAGACATCAAAGATCTTATAAAATTTATAATGAAAATTATCAAATCTTACCACCGTCATATATATATTAGTATATGTAATCATTTAAAATATTTATTCCATGATATAAAATTAAAACTTGAGAATCAAGCAAAAAGTTATGATTTATGAAATCCATTATTTTTCAGATTTCTAAATAAGAATTAATCAAACAGTTATGATTTTAAAATCATGATATGCAATATTTTGCAGATAAAAATTGGACAATTAATTTATGCATATAAACATAAAAATCATGATTGAATCAAAAGATGTATGTATAATTGATTATACGTAGAGAAAATAAAAACTTCGCTTTTGATGGAGAATAATGCTTGTAACACGTTCCCACAAACGGCGCCAATTTGTTGAAGACAGAAAATGGCCACTACCATTTTAGTGGCGTCAACAGCAGATAAATGATGAGGATGAGATTGAAGATGAAGATAAACATTAACATCAAACATATAAGAGACAAAATGTTTTTAAAGTGATTCGGCTATGAAGAAAGCCTACGTCCACTATTATTTTATTCCCAGGGGTTTACAATAGCACCATAAGGTGTAGAGAAAGAAAGGATGTGTATCTTGTGTATGGTGTTTCTTGGTTTCTTGGTTCTCTTGGATCTCCTCCCTTTTGGCTAAGGGGATACATGTATTTATAGTGATGGGAGATAAAGAGATTCATTGTATGTAGACATTTATGTCTACATTCAACGAATCTAATTGTTGAATTACTTGGTATGCTATGTGTTGTCATCTATTAATATAGTATAAATGTACATTAAGGCTCATTAAATGCGCTTCCATCTTCACTAATGCACATTAAATGCGTAGTTATCCTTTGATCTTCCTGGTTGATATGCCGACCAACTCTCCTCGGGTGCCGACTATCACTCCTCGGGTGCCGACCAACTCTCCTCGGATGCCGAATAACACTCCTCGGGTGCCGACCAACTCTCCTCGGGTGTCGAATATTTCCACGTAGGATGACATGTGTCCTTTTCTGATTGGTCCTCGTAGATGGAGAATTTTTTCCTTAACAAGTCCTTTGAAGATGATTCCACAATAAAGTAGTTTCGTTAGAATAAGGAGCATTAAATTTTACACCACAATGGACACAATCATAACTACCCATATATTTATCGTCAACCATATATCTATTCATATGAGTCCAAATAAGAGAACTACCTTGGTTTGTGATATTTTTAGTACCTCCCTTCATTTTTTTACTCACTTCAGTGCTGCCCTTGCTTATTTCAACAACATCATTATATGTTTCATCCATCGCTGACATCTAATAACAAATACAAAATATAGAGCAAATAATTATTGAGGGATAACATGAGCAATAAGTTAACACTTTAATAAATAACATGTCATGGACTACAATACATTGTTGAGGGATAATACAAAATGACATAACACATCATGTGCTATAATACAAGTAATAAGGCTTATGAGTAGACACATTTGGATGTCTTAGCAAAAATGATATTATTTAATCCATCCATACAATAACTAAAAAGATACTATTTCTAAACCCTCTCAAAAAATAATACCACGTGCTGCTCTAATCCATGTTATTAAGCCCCATTGTGCACATTTTCATTAACTTAGCATATTTTATCCATTTTTTAGGGTAAATTTCCTTCACAAACCATTTGTCGAGTTGATGTTTAGCATTTTTTTATTAGTCCTAGCACGATCAACATCATTCCATTCTACGCAGTCTCCAAAATGAGCCCAAAGTTTATTTTTTGACTCAATCTCCAGAAAGCGCTGTTTACAATATATGCACTCAATCTGCCCTTTCTCTCAACTTTGCATAATGCTCAAAATATTCGTTATTATCGTACTCTCAATTTTTTTTGGTCCATTTTCTCTTTCCTAACACCTCAGAGATTTCTATGAGATGTAACACCCCGTATTTTTAATGACTTTTAAAATGGGATTATTTAGAATTAATTATGAGATAATTGAAAACTAAGTCGATTTTAAATATTACTCATGAGTAAAGTAATATGTTATGTTGAATATTACTTGGTGATTAAAAGTAATATATATGATGATGACTTTACATATGATTATGATTTCATGAAATTATCGCGAATGATGAATACGAAAATAATGGAAATTAAGTCAGGACGCGAGTGCGAGTTATGTCGGGACTATATTTAAGTGAAATGAAAAATAAATTAATTTAATGTCATCCGAATGGTCGTTTTGAATGCACTAATGTGTCCGGAAGTGTTTATATAGTCAAAATTGAGTACCCAAGGATTATATCCGGGTCTTGGGAGTTTTTGAAATTAATCGGGACTTATTTAGGTGGCTTTTGGCCTTCTTAATGGTAGTTGAAAAGCCAAAAATTGGATTTCACCTTTAAAATCAAAGGTTGGGCTTAGGGAAGAGTCACTTTCACAAGCCCAAAGGTTAAGAAAATTATGTAGAGAGTTAGAAAGAAAGTGGAGAGACACGAGAACGAATTTCAAGAGCCTAAGGCGAGGATTTGACAAATTCGTGCAAGAACAAACCTGGAGTGAAGGAAATTCGTGGAGGCTATAATATTTCTTCAATGGTTCAGACTTACAAATTAGAGGCAAGTGATTAACTATTGCATATTCTAGCATGTATATTGTCCATGTTAGGTTGTTTAAAATTCTGAAAAGTGATATGAATTAAGAATTTTTTTGATGAATCTTTGAAATGAGAATTGTGTTTGAATAAACCAACTGTATACTTTGATTTAATTGGGTGTAAGAATGATCATCCGGTATTTAATTGAGCGGGATGTTACAAGTGGTAAAAAAAATAGGACTATTAATGTTGAATAAGTCTACAAAAAGAGAGTGGGACCCATGAGACTTGGAATAGTAGATGTGAATATTATTAACGGGAGGAGTAAGAGTTTCGGTAAGGGAATTGGGATAAGAGAATTAGGCCTAAGAATTTATAACTCGACTATGGTGGGATTACGTAGGACTAGTAAAGTCCTCAGAAAGAAGTAACATATTGTTCCTCAGAGCCATAGAGACCGAAGAAAATGATGGAGAGGCCAGTAAGTCTATAACAAGAGGCTTAGAGATTTTGAGCTAATAATTAATTAATGGGTGCGTAGGCCAAAAAAATAATGAATTACCCATGGCAGAATAGTGGACGATTATTGAATTTAAATCCTAGGTATGGATATCATCGTATATGTTTATGGGGTAGCGAAACCCGTGGTTGACATCCATAGTGGGAAACGGGAAGGATCATTAAGAATTATGTTATTATATAATACATTTGTGAGTGAGGAATGTAGGATTTATTACGATAATGTGTAGCGACTGATTACCAAGTATAGAAACGATGGTAAATTGTGTAATCAGACTATCATATTTGTTATGTGAAATATATTAATTTTGTGAGGCACCATCTAAAATAAATTTATAGATGGAATTATATACTTGGCATCTATGAGTATGTCGTTTTACTATCCCTAATACCGGTGTGTAGGGACTTGTTGATGTGATTTAGGATACATTGTGTTCTTAATCAGGCAGAGAATAATATATCTCATTATATTTATTGCACTGAGAACTTGTGTTAGGGAGAGCACCATGTTTAATATTATCTTTAAGGGACATGAGGAGATGGTTAGAAGGTATATATTATGGACTGGTCTAGATAACCGACTATGTTAGGTAGTAGAGTATAAGGGGGGTTCCTTGTTTGGATTTATCTTTGCGAGACATCCCACGCATGAAACGAGCAAACGTCGGGAGTTGGAGAGAAGTTTGGTCGATAGTACATGTGTTTCGTATCATTATACATTTACAATAGTATAATTAAATGTTGATAATTCCAATGTGACTTAAGGTCGGAAGAGTCGCCTAGTTCTGAGAAGAAAACTAGTACATAATTGTTACATCATGAATAGAAAAGAATGATTTGTGTAATAATGTATCAGATATAGGGTGTATGGGCGCCCTAAGTAGTTGAAAATATTGTATCAGGTAGTAGATTATGATTGGCGTGTGAATTCGACAACATTTAGCTAGGGAAGTCAAAGCTTATTTTATAAGATTTTTCAAAGGCTTACGTTTCACGAGAAACTGATTTTTAGAGCAAGGGGAAGGATTTATGACAGGCGGTGAGGAAAAGTCACATGGATTAAGGTTAGATGTATATTTGAGAGAATATAAGATATATCATATTATAAATGACAGTGGTGATGGGATTTAATGAAGAGAAATATTACTATATTCATTTTGCAAAAGGTCACCTATCTATTGGCAAAGGGTGGACCATCCAAAACGAGTTGGGGTTTCTTTAATCATTAGGGATTCCTAAGTAGTAATGTGAAAGAACTCCCAGGATTTTATCATAGAGGGGGTCACGATACTATATGGTGATAATGAATCAGTTGACCAAAGTATCTTTCGTTATAACAGTTAAGATTGATCATACTACGGGATAGTATTCACAGATCTTTATAACCGAGATAATGAGGTTACATAGGGTACCATTTAATATTGTGTCCGATTGGGATAAGATCTTTGTCTTTTGATTTTGGAAGAGTGTTTATGAGGCCATAGGTACCGAGTTGTGATTGAGTACGACCTATTATCCGCAGGCGAATGTGCAGAACAAGCGGACTAATCAGATGTTGGGAAAATAAATTATATGTGTACCCTTAGATCTTAGTGGAGGACGAAAGCAATACCTTCCATGAGTTAGTTTTGTGTATAATAACTCATATAAGTTCACCTTTGGGCATAGTGTCCGTTGAGGTGTGGCAAGATAATCCTCGTTGTTCTCTTGCTTATTAGCTAAATGTGGGGGGACCAAGTACTATTGTAAAAATCAGAGATGGGTTGATACTTAGAGTATATATTGTGTGTAAAATATATACTGCACAAATAACCTACTTGTGCGAGATCGTCGCGAGACGAGATCGTATGTATCTAAAGAACGTTTAATCTACTAAGGTGTGAATAGTAGAAGACTAGATAATGAATATCTAAAATAAATTTAAGTAATAAAACTTAAGCGGTAAGGTTTGGTCAAAAACCTACGTGGCAGGGTAACTTAGAATTTAAAACGAACACATGTGATGTGTTCATTATTAAGGGTATTTGATAGCATACTGTATAGGGGGTACGGAGTAGTTTACTCGTGAGCGCGAGGATGCGATGCGCAACATATAGCCGAGTTGTTTGTACCTCGTATACTTTTTTTGAATTTGGAGACGAAATTTCGTTATAAGGGGGGAAGTATGTAACACCCCGTATTTTTAATGGCTTTTAAAATGGGATTATTTAGCATTAATTATGAGATAATTGAAAACTAATCCGGATTTAAATATTACTTGTGAGTAAAGTAATATGTAATTTATGTTCAATATTAGTTGGTGATTAAAAGTAATTTATATGATTATGACTTTACATATGATTATGATTTTATGAATTTTTCATGAGTGATGAATATGAGAATAATGAAAATTAAGTCGGGAGGCGCATGTGAGTCATGTCGGGACTATAATTAAGCGAAATGAAAAATAAATTACGTTTATATTATCATAATGGTCGTTTTGACTGCATCAATGTATCCGGAATGGTTTATATAGTCAAAATTGAGTACCGGGGGGGTTATTTTCGGGTCTTGAGAGTTTTTTAGATTAATCGAGACTTATTTAGGTGGATTTTGGTTTTCTTAATGGTAGGTGAAAAGCCGAAAATGGGATTTTACCTTTAAAATCAAAGGTTGGGCTTGCAGAATAGTCAATTTCACAAAGTCAAAGGTTAGGAAAATTATGCAGAGAGTTAGAGAGAAAGTGGAGAGACCTGAGAAAGAATTTCAAGAGCTTAAGGGGAGGATTTGACAAATTTATCCAAGAACAAACCTGGTGTGAAGGAAATTCGTGTAGGCTATAATTCTTCTTCAACGGTTCAGACCTACGAATTAGAGGCAAGTGATTAACTATTGAAAATTCTAGCATGTATATTGTCCATATGTTAGGTTGTTTAAATAATTCTGAAAAGTGATATGAATTAATAATTTTTTAATGAACCTTTGAAATGAGAATTGCGTAGGAATGAACCATATACTCTAATTTAATTGGGTATATGACTGATCACACGGTATTTAATTGAGTGTTCTGTTACATGAGTTTACAAACATTGCATTTCAAAACAATTGTTGATTAAAACCTATAAATTAAAAAAAATATTATAAACCAAACTGTATAAATAACTATTAACTATTAATTATAACTATACATATTGTGCTAGAAATATACATATTGAATAACCCAACATAAAAAATATCATATTGATGTTTAAGTCACATATATAATAAATACACATATACAAAGGTAATATATCCATATAAGTATGTGTATTTGTTATATGTTTCTCTATTACCTGGTACAAATTTATTCTATTAATATTATTTCCCCCCTTCTTTGGAGGAAATTAACCATGTCAAGTGTGATCAAGGGGACATGCTGCTGACTAAGACTTTCTTAGATGTTTGCAGCCGAAACATACACAAACAAAAAAAATGCCCTGCTTATACACATCAAGCAACAACAGAAAAAGAACACACATAAAGCAGTCGAAATATAAAAGTAATTAGTCGAAATCTTGAAGAGGGATTAGTTGCCATCAAAGCAGTTGAAATCTCATATGCCATGAAAAGCATACACATAAAAGAACACACATAAGTAGCGTGTGTGTGGGAGTAGATGGAAGGGGAGTATGTTTTTTTACCTAAGCTTTAATAGGGATTAAGTAAGTAGCGTGTGTGTTTCTGCTTGTTTGCGCATGCGTGTGTCATGTGGTTAACAATCGGAGGGGGAGGGGGAGATCGAAGATGGGAGGCCGGACGCTAGTGGGGAAGACAAAGAGGGAATGTGGGTTTACCTTTTTTGTGTGTTGCTTCGTGTGGTTGCTCTCCGATGATTTGTTGTGGTTGTGAATGTGAGAAACATTTAGGGGTTGTCTTTTATATTAAAAGGTGAGATGAGTTTAAATGTAGGGTCTTGGTAATTTAGAATATATATTTTTTTTTAAGTATCAAATTTATTTGGTAATTAGTATAGTAACATTTGGTAATTTTGGTATGGTATTTTGGTACGATATATTCGGTAATTTCGGTACGGTACATAGGTACGGTAATTTAGTAAATCAGTTTTTTATATCTAAAAATCAAAACCAACCAAACTTTTTGTGGCACTTTTGGTTTCAGTAACATTGATTTTTGGTATTTCATAATACGAAACCAAAATCATTTTTTTGGACCATAACGGTACAGTACGGTAAAAAACCGTACTGCTTTCACCCCTAATTTAGGTTTGGTTTAGTGTAAAATTTAAGAAATCGCATTATGCGTGACCTGTCGTGTTGCGTATTTCTATTGGATTTGTGCTCGCGTTAAATAAAAAAATATGAATTCGTATTTTGTTATGTTCGTGTCTAAAAAAGTTTGGTCACATCATGTCGTATCAATCCGAAACACAATCCAAAATGTGAATCGAAACCCTAAACATTAGTGATTTTGTGTTATCGTGAGTGATCTTGTGCCAAAAGAATATACTCTCTCTCTCTCTCTCTCTCTCTCTCTCTCTCTCTCTCTCTCTCTTAAGAATAAGTTGAGCTTATATCACCTTTTTATGATGTTTAAGTTGAGTTTGTTTTAAATTTTCAATAATTTTGTATGGCTTTAGTCTCATTTTCTAAGATTTGTTAGGTTCCCATCTCATGTGTTTTTAAAATTATAGTATGTCCCATAACCATACAAAACATTCATAACTACTCTATAACCCCCTTATATATTTTTGCAGATAATGACACTTTATCCATATTAGTTACAACATGACCAATACCTGAAAAATAGAAACATGAAATTGATTATATATAAATTTTCAAAAATAGGATCGAATACTTAAGATCCTAATTTTTAATTGATAAGTTTAGTGCAATAATTAAATTTTGTAAGAACAAAGAAAAAAACTGCATCACTTCAATAACTCTTGACCCAACAAAAATAAAGTACTATTTTAAATATAAAAATTAAAGATACAATATTTTTTAAACCAAAGATTCAAAGTTAATGCAAACAAAATGCGTAACAATCCAGGATTAAAAACTATGTAAACCTCCTTAAGGCATGTGCTAGTCGCCTATGGCAATGGAAAATATGAGCATCCCATGTGCCATGCGACCCGGTAGTCATGCCAAGTGTCACGAGACTTTTGGTTCACTTGTAGTTTGAAACGTGTCATTACAAGAGAGATTGCCAGGTTAGAATGTACCTAACTGCCATGTGCCGCCGCACAATCGGACAAACTCGGACTTCTAACTTTGCTTTTTAACCTCATTCTAATGATAGAGACATGTTAGTTCATTATTATTATTATCACAGGAGAATTATATAAAGTGCTTTGTGTTTGTGTATATATATTTATGTATAATATAATTATAAGAAAGAACATGGATTCTCGAAAAGAGAAGCCACACGTGCCACAGTCTACTTAAGGAGGGAGAAAAGTATGAAGCTGTTTTTGTTTTTGTTTTTGCTTCATGTTGTTTTAGAGCTCTCTCCGTGCAAGAACATACATGATTTTTTTTTTCGAATGAGCATTCATTATTATATTATGGTCATTAATGAATAAACCAGTATGTCTTTTGAATTGTCATAACACATATAATAAGTGCTGAAGTCAAACGAATTAATATGGGAATATTTATAGGTTCAGCCGTGTAAAAGTGATTCAATAAAACGAATAATATAATTTAACAACAATTGAAAATCTTTAGTTTGTATGAGGAGTCTAGTTAGTAGCATTCAGTGCTTCGTTCTTAGCAATCAATTCAAAATGTCTATTCATTTGTTCCTATAAATTAAAAAAAATATTTGTTAAAGGTTCATCATGGAGAAATTACTCCCATTATAATGATATTATCAGGGCCGGTTCTAAGATTGGGAGTGTCTGTGCGAAAATCAATTTAGCGCTCTTTTAAAAAAAATATTGTACAAAGATATTAAATACCTAAAATTGACCCCTAAAAAATAAAACATATTTTTTAGTGGCTATTTTAGTTGGATGAGATTTTTGGATAGTTAAATCATTCTTTGTATAAATTTTTTTTGGGCCCCTAAAAAATTAAACTTATTTTAAAAATTGACATTTTTAATATACATAAAATATCTTTGGGCCTCTAAAATATACATATATAGGTGCATATTCTAAAATGGATCATGTGCCATTGCCCATTTGGCACATGGCTAGGGCCGGCCATGGATATTACTGATTTCTTTCAAAAATTACTCCAAGGTAAATGATCACTACAAGAAAAATGAGTATGAGGGACAGGAGTATCATTTTGTCCCTTTTAATATATCAAAAGGGACGATTTTTAGTTACCGTCCCTTTTGATAAATAGCAAATGAGACAGTTTTTAAAACTCGTTCCTTTTGGTAAAGAAAATGGGATGGTTATTAAAAACCGTCCCTTAAAGTGTGAAAATTTTTAACGCTCATTTGACCCTGTGACAACCCGCCTAATAAGATATCGGGCGATCACTCCAATATAAATTAAAACAGGAGTCTCATATGGATCATTCTTAGCATCACTGTCGAAAAATCCATTTAATTACTAATAACCTATTAGGTCGGTGTCAAAATTTTAACCTTACTACTCTTTTTAACGATAATAAATAAAACATCTACAATTTAATGCGTGAATGAAACTGAAATGAAATAAAATAACCGAACACTCGGTCAAAATATACAACCATATCGAATGCTGTACCGAAAGAATAAATAAATGCAGTTGAGCCATTGGCTCGAATGTTTATACAGTACCTCCTATCTAGAGTACAACGATGGAAGCGGCTATCAAAAACCTGCACGTATCCACAGCTGATGTAGCTGACGTCTGACTCGAAAGAAGTGCCATCCAGGAGTCCCTGTGTCTGGACACACACACACACACACACACACACACACACACATATATATATATATATATATATATATATAGAAAGAAAGGAGAGTAGATAGACGGGTTAGAGCCCGAATTTTGAAAATATTTTGCAAGTGCATAAATGCTTTATTTTTAGAAAAATAGTTTTATCTCATATTTAAATTGGTATCGCACTCCCATGAGATACCCCTCATCTCTCCACTAACAGTGCACTCCTAGTGCATCCCTCTAGACATCATAGTCAAGCTATCCTGCTAAACTAGTCTATCCCAAATCCACTATCAATCCTAGATAGTCCAAGCAATGTACTAAGGGCTAAACTTCACTCCAGTCTCAACGCTATGCCATGTTCGTGCGTGGGGTGTCTCGCAAAGCGAAATCCAAACAAGGAATCCCCCTGATACACTACTATGCGGCACGGTCGATCTTCGAGATCCGTCAGTCCCTCAGTACAGAAAGATATATATATATATATATATATACCATAAACATTTATAATATAAGAGCACTAAGGATTAAACTTCTCCCCAGTCTCAACACACTGCCATATTCGTGCGTGGGGTGTCTCGCAAAGCGAAATCCAAACAAGGAACCCCCCCGATACACTACTATGCGGCAAGGTCGATCGTCGGGATCCATTAGACCCTAGGCACTCGATTCATCCATTTATACATACATATTCATATTTTACCATAACCATCCGGATCTATCTCCCGGACTGAGGATTCATATACAAAGTATTTATCAATACCTTTATTTTTCTCAAAATTTCCCATTTCCCTTTTTATACTTAGGAAATGTAAATATAAAAGCCAATTCATTATCATGAATTGCTTTAACAAATCATATACCTTTTAAAAGCCAATTTTATTATCATAAAAATGCTTTTCCTTTATATGTCATCCCATTTACCTTTTTATACTCAGAAAATGTACCCAAAGCCATTTTCATTATCATGAAAATGCTTTGATCAAATCATGCTTCCACATCCCTTCTTCCATCCGGGAGTGTTACCGAAGCCAAACCTTTATCCCATTTCCCTTTTTATACTCAGGAAATGTAAATTGAAGCCAATCCATTATCATGAATTGCTTCAATAAATCTAAGACCGCCCCTCCGGGTTTCCCCACTGGACGCGCCCCTAAATGGCTATCATCTTCCAGGGCCTATCTATACAAGACAACCTGGGAACCTACCAACGTCGGGAAGCGGCCATATTGCCTGCGGGAAAGTCAGGACCACACCCGGAATCCCCTAACCAGCGCAGTAATACAATTGCCCATATGGCCTAGGGACTATATCCAACCTGCTCAACAGCCAGGAAGGCTTCACCACAACGCGCGCAACTTCCCTTATGATAGCGATTTAGGGAGGTGTGTATAATCCATAATTTATTAATTGTGAAAAACATTTCTCATTCCATTTTGAAAATATTCATTTTTATATTTTCAAAAACCTTTCCATCATAAGATATATATATATATATACCTAAATCACACAGTATATAGATATCCTATATATTCTTCCTAGAATATATATAAACGGCCAAAATGGCCTATATCATCTAGCGATGACCATAATCCCAAAGATTCCCTCCAGGAATCACAATCATGCATTCATATAAGCATGATACTAAGCCCAAAGTATTTTCTTACTTTGATGACTAATAATTACCATAATCAACTCTTAAAGGTTTATTGGATATCTCCAAATATAATAATTCACTCTAAGTGAATATGTACATATATATATATTCCCAATTCCTCAAGTCCTTTAGGGCATAACCCTCTAATATACTTTAATTTAGAAGGCCCTTAAACTTAAATCTCAAAGAGGAGAAATAATAATAATCTCCAAAATCTTGCGCTGAAAACAGGACACCGGTCGACCGGTCGACTGCGGGTTGTAAATAAACCTACGAAACAAATCAGTCGGCCCTTTCTCATTGACGCGGTCGACCGGTCACACCAGGACCTCAAAACTTTAATTCCTTAAATCCTTAATCCAGCAACCCAAATTCATTTTCGGGGTTTCTAAACTACCCCAAAAATTATCCCGAACATCTACGACATTAATTCTAGCCGTATTTTTTCCAATTCCCGATTTGATTTCCGAGTTGATAATTTCAACCTAGAGCTGTCATTTTGTAAAAATCATATCAAATCGTAGAAAAATCAGAAAAATACGCAGTCAGCGCCCACGCGACCGTATCGAAAAGATATTCAACTTTCATGTTTTGGCTGAAAGCTAAATCATTTATCTTCTTGGTCGAAAATGACCCCAAAGGTTACGGGTTACTATTCATTGTCTCTTCCAACATCCCAAACTCCATTTTTCTCCATTTTTGTTGTTTCTAACCTCACCCAACAACTCAATAAACATCTAATCTATGTTTTACAACTAACACATCAATTGTTTTGGGGTATTAGATCATTTCTCTTAGTTTTAAACCCTAAAACCATAAAAACCCCAACTTAACCTTTAAACCCATTTTATACTCCATTAACATGGTTTTGATACTAAAAATCATTAAGAGTTTACACTACATCAATGTGTAAACTCATAATCAACTTTTACCCAATTTATTTTAAGGGTTCTAACCCAAAAATCATATTTTTACCAACTATGATATGGGATTAATGCACAAAAGTAAATAAAGCAAGTAAACACTTGCCTCGTGGATAAAATCTGACGACCTCGAGTCGAATCCGACGGAGTTTGGCCCGAATCTCCCTTTTCTCCCCTCTTTTCTCCTTCTTCTCTCTCTTCTCTCCTTTCTTTCTCTTTTCTTTCTCTTTTCTCCCTCTCTCCCTCTTTATAAAGAAAGAAAAAGGGTTTAAACCCTTAAAACCCCAAAACGACTCGTTTACCCAATTACGAGTTACTTTTACCTCTAAAATTATTCGAAACTCATTTTCGACAATCGGACACTCTTTTCCGACTATCTCGGACATTCCGAGACTCACGGCGCAGTCGAAATTTCCATCCGAGGTACTTCACCGCAAATCACTATTCTAACCCAAAATAATTAAATGCGGGTTTTCAACACCAAATCTTACATCTTTTGTCGCTATACTCCACGGCGACATCTAAATAAAATATTTCGACCTATATGGTCCCAAAATAATTTACAGCACCCATCGAAAATCATTCAATCCTCGAAAATCCCAAAAATTACTATTTAGGAAAATTCCCCAAATTCCAATTCATATCCAATTATGGAATTTAATGGTCTCCAAAAGGACGGGTTGTTACATACTCCCCCCCTTACAACGGAATTCCGTCCTCGAAATTCAGATACGACCTACACCACCAATCCCAGGATCACTCCAAATCCTAATACCTCAAAGGGAATGACACTAACCCAATGGTTCCCATCCATGTACAGTACGACTACCACGATCGTAAAGTGACTCTAATACGTCACATAATACCCATCATCTATAATGCCTATCGGCATGAATTTCAACCTTATATACTACGCCCATTCTATTTCAGGCGGTATATAAACCAACTTACCAAGGTGACCATACACCTTTCTAACTTGTGCATATCTGCACATCCGTAGTGAACGTTTGACACGTAACACTCTCTCCCAATAAGGATCTCCTTTCCTCGGTGTAATACTCACCTATGGGTCCTTCCAACCCGCGAAATTCCAAACTCCTAACCTCGGTATCGCTAACTCTATCGATCCTACATCCTACAATGTTACTATCTATGCATTACTCTACCTACGCAAAACTAATATAATCCTAAGTATGTCCCTAGTGCCCAAGGCCTCTCTCGAATCCCGACATTTGCTCGGTTTCGTGCGTGGGACGTCTCGCCAAGGCGAAATCTAAACAAGGAACCCTCCCGTTACACTACTCCCTAGCATTGTCGGTAATCGAGATGTAACGGCCCAAGACACACCAGCGGGACATCCTAAATCCTACCTATGCTAACCTACGAACGCATTTCTAGTATCTTATCCTTCCGCCCATACGCAAGGAAACCTAATCAATCGAAGTGCCCACTTTCTGTAGAAAGTGTCATGAACATAATACCCAAATTGTATCTCCTCAAAATTTGCCTTTTCATTAAGCTGGTTATATTCCTCAACCCAATTTCTCCAAATTTGCCTTCTTATTAAGGCAGGGATATCATCCTCAAATC
This sequence comes from Sambucus nigra, assembly GCA_949130495.1. Taxonomy (NCBI): domain Eukaryota; kingdom Viridiplantae; phylum Streptophyta; class Magnoliopsida; order Dipsacales; family Adoxaceae; genus Sambucus; species Sambucus nigra. Next base: position 272,480,530 of record OX422217.1, read on the forward strand.
AAATTCTCTAAGTCCCACTCCACCAAACTACTTGTGGTGAGAGGACCAATTTAGTGCTTTTCCATAGCACAATATTTTCATAAACATACCATCATCACAGGGCTCGTAGTCTATAGTGGTTCATCCACACTATAAGACTAACCCACATCCTTGCATCCAATAACAGCTCTACGCCGTTAAGAGTCATGTGTGGAGTGTCTCGCAAAGCGAAATCCAAATAAGGAACCCCTCCACACATTAACACTTGACTTCGTCGGTCACGGAGTCCCGTTATTTCAAACATGCAACCGGGATAATCCTATCCCTAAACAACAAAAGGTTGTCTGAACTCCTATCTCTAACTAAGAGTCACACCACCCAGCGCTTGCACTATTTCTAAGTCCTTGCGCAAACCATAATGAGTTTTATCTTACAGCTCAACACAAATCCTGCGGCCTTAAATCATATATATAAGGTCGCCATACATACCAACCAAAATAAGGAAGCCTCTGCTCATCGAGGTTTCATCAATCCATAACAATAAAGGTGAACTCAGCCTTTATCAAGGTGAGACACCACAATAATAACCTGTTCCCTCCAGGAACTGCGGACACGATAGTCTTGCCATCATTAGCCTGCTATCGCTCCGATCAACCAAATATATTATACGTATACATACAAAATATAATCACCCGCCTCTATGGCAAGTGAAAGAAAACAAAATTCCGCTATCGTGAAAAACACAAAAGCCTACTTTATTATATTATCGTGGCCGCTACAAAACTCAAAATACACACACGAGTCTAGGGCTAACGAACTCCACAACTTCATCTAGCCACACCTCTTACTAGAATTTCTTAACTCTAGGCCTCATCTGGGCACCTTAACCTTGTCCTTATTCCTATCTGAAAAGACTATCCGTAAGATCCCTTTTGGACCCTCAATTTTAATGAGGAATTTAACTTTAGTACCACTCTCAACTTCAGCGGTACTGTGGTACTCCTAACTACCATTCTTTAGTAGTTGCCACCAAAATCCTTAACAATTACCATAAGGAGAGTGACCTCTACTAAGTCCCTCGTCCCCAACTTCTACCAGCTGCTCCAGGTAAGTCTCATCTCCTGCTACCATCCAAGCTCCGCACACGATTCTCAAACGAGCGCGCAAAAGATTTCTATAATCTTCTAATATGGCAGGTGAACGAAATCTCACAAGATAAATCAACAATCCTAATCCTGAGGCTCTATATCAAATCGAGAGCAACGCTGAAAGCGTAGTACGTCCGCACAGATTCCTAAGGACACTAGAACCTGATGCTCTGATACCATCTGTGACAACCCGCCTAATAAGATACCGGGCGATCACTCCAATATAAATTAAAACAGGAGTCTCATATGGATCATTCTTAGCATCACTGTCGAAAAATCCATTTAATTACTAATAACCTATTAGGCCGGTGTCAAAATTTTAACCTTACTACTCTTTTTAACGATAATAAATAAAACATCTACAATTTAATGCGTGAATGAAACTGAAATGAAATAAAATAACCGAACACTCGGTCAAAATATACAACCATATCGAATGCTGTACCGAAAGAATAAATAAATGCAGTTGAGCCATTGGCTCGAATGTTTATACAGTACCTCCTATCTAGAGTACAACGATGGAAGCGGCTATCAAAAACCTGCACGCATCCACAGCTGCTGCAGCTGACGTTTGACTCGAAAGAAGTTCCATCCAGGCGTCCCTGTGTCTGGACACCTATATAATATATATATATATACATATAGAAAGAAAGGAGAGTAGATAGACGGGTCAGAGCCCGAATTTTGAAAATATTTTGCAAGTGCATAAATGCTTTATTTTTAGAAAAATAGTTTTATCTCATATTTAAATTGGTATCGCACTCCCATGAGATACCCCTCACCTCTCCACTAACAGTGCACTCCTAGCGCATCCCTCTAGACATCATAGTCAAGCTATCCTGCTAAAATAGTCTATCCCAAATCCACTATCAATCCTAGATAGTCCAAGCAATGTACTAAGGGCTAAAATTCACCCCAGTCTCAACGCTATGCCATGTTCGTGCGTGGGGTGTCTCGCAAAGCGAAATCCAAACAAGGAACCCCCCGATACACTACTATGCGGCACGGTCGATCGTCGAGATCCGCCAGTCCCTCAGTACAGAAAGATATATATAAATAAATATATATATATATATACACCATAAACATTTATAATATAAGAGCACTAAGGATTAAACATCTCCCCAGTCTCAACACACTGCCATATTCGTGCGTGGGGTGTCTCGCAAAGCGAAATCCAAACAAGGAACCCCTCCGATACACTACTATGCGGCAAGGTCGATCGTCGGGATCCATTAGACCCTAGGCACTCGATTCATCCATTTATACATACATATTCATATTTTACCATAACCATCCGGATCTATCTCCCGGACTGAGGATTCATATACAAAGTATTTATCAATACCTTTATTTTTCTCAAAATTTCCCATTTCCCTTTTTATACTCAGGAAATGTAAATATAAAAGCCAATTCATTATCATGAATTGCTTTAACAAATCATATACCTTTTAAAACCCAATTTTATTATCATAAAAATGCTTTTCCTTTATATGTCATCCCATTTCCCTTTTTATACTCAGGAAATGTACCCAAAGCCATTTCCATTATCATGAAAATGCTTTGATCAAATCATGCTTCCACATCCCTTCTTCCATCCGGGAGTGTTACCGAAGCCAAACCTTTATCCCATTTCCCTTTTTATACTCAGGAAATGTAAATTGAAGCCAATCCATTATCATGAATTGCTTCGATAAATCTAAGACCGCCCCTCCGGGTTTCCCCACTGGACGCGCCCCTAAATGGCTATCATCTTCCAGGGCCTATCTATACAAGACAACCTGGGAACCTACCAACGTCGGGAAGCGGTCATATTGCCTGGGGGAAAGTCAGGACCACACCCGGAATCCCCTAACCAGCGCAGTAATACAATTGCCCATATGGCCTAGGGACTATATCCAACTTGCTCAACAGCCAGGAAGGCTTCACCACAACGCGTGCAACTTCCCTTATGATAGCGATTTAGGGAGGTGTGTATAATCCATAATTTATTAATTATGAAAAACATTTCTCATTCCATTTTGAAAATATTCATTTTTATATTTTCAAAAACCTTTCCATCATAACAAATATATATACCTAAATCACACAGTATATACATATCCTATATATTCTTCCTAGAATATATATAAACGGTCATAATGGCCTATATCATCTAGCGATGACCATAATCCCAAAGATTCCCTCCAGGAATCACAATCATGCATTCATATAAGCATGATACTAAGCCCAAAGTATTTTCTTACTTTGATGACTAATAATTACCTTAATCAACTCTTAAAGGTTTATTGGATATCTCCAAATATAATAATTCACTCTAAGTGAATATGTACATATATATATTCCCAATTCCTCAAGTCCTTTAGGACATAACCCTCTAATATACTTTAATTTAGAAGGCCCTTAAACTTAAATCTCAAAGAGGAGAAATAATAATAATCTCCAAAATCTTGGGGCTGAAAACAGGGCACCGGTCGACCGGTCCTACACCCCCGGTCGACCGCGGGTTGTAAATAAGCCTACGAAACAAAGCAGTAGGCCCTTTCTCGTTGACGCGGTCGACCGGCCATAGGGGCGCGGTCGACCGGTCACACCAGGTCCTCAAAACTCTAATTCCTCAAATCCTTAATTCAGCAACCCAAATTCATTTTCGGGGTTTCTAAACTACCCCAAAAATTATCCCGAACATCTACGACATTAATTCTAGCCGTAATTTTTCCAATTCCCGATTTGATTTCCGAGTTGATAATTTCAACCCGGAGCTGTTATTTTGTAAAAATCATATCAAATCGTAGAAAAATCAAAAAAATACGCGGTTGGCGCCCACGCAACCGTATCCAAAAGATCTACAACTTTCATGTTTTTTCTGAAAGCTAAATCATTTATCTTCTTGGTCGAAAATGACCCCAAAGGTTACGGGTTACTATTCATTATCTCTTCCAACATCCCAAACTCCATTTTTCTCCATTTTTGTTGTTTCTAACCTCACCCAACAACTCAATAAACATCTAATCTATGTTTTACAACTAACACATCAATTGTTTTGGGGTATTAGATCATTTCTCTTAGTTTTAAACCCTAAAACCATAAAAAACCAACTTAACGTTTAAACCCATTTTATACTCCATTAACATGGTTTTGATACTAAAAATCATTAAGAGTTTACACTACATCAATGTGTAAACTCATAATCAACTTTTACCCAATTTATTTTAAGGGTTCTAACTCCAAAATCATATTTTTACCAACTATGATATGAGATTAATGCACAAAAGTAGATAAAGCAAGTAAACACTTGCCTCGTGGATAAAATCCGACGACCTCGAGTCGAATCCGGCGGAGTTTGGCCCGAATCTCCCTTTTCTCCCCTCTTTTCTCCTTCTTCTCTCTCTTCTCTCTTTTCTTTCTCTTTTCTTTCTCTTTTCTCCCTCTCTCCCTCTTTATAAAGAAAGAAAAAGGGTTTAAACCCTTAAAACCCCAAAACGACTCGTTTACCCAATTACGAATTACTTTTACCTCTAAAATTATCCGAAACTCATTTTCGACAATCAGACACTCTTTTCCGACTATCTTGGACATTCCGAGACTCACGGCGCAGTCGAAATTTCCATCCGAGGTACTTCACCGCAAATCACTATTGTAACCCAAAATAATTAAATGCGGGTTTTCAACACTAAATCTTACATCTTTTGTCGCTATACTCCACGACGACATTTAAATAAAATATTTCGACTTATATGGTCCCAAAATAATTTACAGCACCCATCGAAAATCATTCAATCCTCGAAAATCCCAAAAATTACTATTTAGGAAAATTCCCCAAATTCCAATTTATATCCAATTATGGAATTTAATGGTCTCCAAAAGGACGGGTTGTTACTCTCCCGGACTAATTTAAGAGACGGATTTTAAAAATCGTCCCTTTTGCTATACCAAAAGGTAAAGATTTTAAAACCGTCCCTTTTGGTATACCTTGAATTTTGCTACTGTTGTAAATTTCTAACACCGCTATACTTGCGTCCTAAATACTATGTTAAAATGTTCATTGTCTCAAATATTATATCGGGACCTCTTCCATATTGGTCTTTGCTTATCTAACTACCGTTTTTTTCAGATTTGGTATGACGATATTGATGTTGCTTACATTAGCTTGGGGAGACTTAGTCTTCTAATTGGCATGATCATAGTCTTGTTGAATGATTAGTGTTTGAGTGATTCCTAATATAGATATAGTATGATAAGAAAGATCAATTTTGTTTTAGATTATGCTAGGTTGTGAGTTGTTATAGATTAATAGTTATGTTTTTAATTTGTGTATGAGGATAAATCTTCATGTTTACTGATTTGGAAAGACTTTTATGTTAGAAACTTACTCCTATTATTGGTTAATATCCAACCCTTAATGGTTGGGAGAATAAATTGATTGAAATATATATTTTTTTGTTTGAAATTGATAAGGGGATCACTAATAGAGTTTCAGTATCGATAAGTTGGCACTCGACATTGATTGAGGTATGAACTATTCTCTCTATTATGTGAGTATTACACAGTCTTTGGATTAACAGTCGAGAACATGGTAAATAAGTTCCTTCAAGTTAGAATGTAGGACGTTGTGAAGATTATGAATTAGAATGGGTTCAACCACTTTTTTGTGCACTATTGAGCAACCCACATTTGTACGATTTATGACTTTTATAGTCTGTTTGTTTAATATAGATAATTATATTTTAAATAAATAAATATAAGAGCTATGACAGTCGAGAACAAAAATTAGGTTCCTGGCTTATATTGTTGTGCTAAAATCTATAGGGTTGTGATTGCCTTATAATGTTCTGGCTATCTCCCAATACACTCCCTTTTTACTCAACAAAAGTAAATGAAAAATTCAAATATAATTAATAATGAACATTTATTTTTCTTTATAAAAGATATGAAAGTTTATTACTCTTGCACAGATGAATTTCTATAATGCACTAAAGGAGAAAAAAGCCAGATAACAAACATACATATTCTGATCAATGTAACTCGTAAGAACCGATCCTGTAGTCATCGGATTCCCAGTTTTAATATACGACGAATTTTTTTAAATATTTAGGCTTATGCTTTAAAACATGAAATTAAATGGTCAAAAGAACGGTCTTGTAAGAGGCATGAACACCTCTCATGGGATTAATGTAACTCGTAAAAACTAACCGCGTAGGCACGAGACTCTAGGTTTGAGTATACGATGAGAATTTGGAAACAGTTAGACTTAGGCTTAAAAACATGTCGTCAAAGGGTTAAAAAATAAAATAGGCACAAAACCATCCCATCATAGGCACGAGAACCTCACACGGGACCAATGTAACTCGTACGAATCGACCACGTAATCACCGAACCTCCAATTTGAGTATACGACGAGAATTTGTAAAAATTTAGATTTAGGCTTAAAATATGGCGTAAAGGGGTGAAAACATAAAATAGTCACAAAACAATCCCGTAAGAGGAACGGGCACCTTATACGAGACCAGTGTAAGTAATAGGAACCGATTGCGGAGTCACCGGACTCCCGGTTTGAGTAAACGACGAGAATTTATAAAAAAAAAGACTTGGGCTGAAAAACATTATGTCAAGGGGTGAAAATATAAAACAGTCACAAAACGGTCCCATAAGAGGCATGATCACCTTGCATGAGAACAATGTAACTCGTAGGAATTGACTTCGTAGTTATCGGACTCCCGGTTTGAGTATACGATGAGAATTTGCAAAATTTATACTTGGGACTAAAAACATGGTGTCAAGGGGTGAAAACATAAAATAACTACAAAAGAGTCCCGTAAGAGGCACGGACACCTCGCACGGGACCAATGTAACTCGTACTAACCAACCGCGTAGTCACCAGGCACCCGATTTGAGTATATGACCAGAATTTGCACAATTTAGACTTGGGCCTAAAATATGGTATCAAGGGATGAAAACGTAAAACAACCATAAAATGATCCCCTAAGCGGTACGAAAATCTCACACGGGACCAATGTAACTTGCACGAATCGACGACGTAGTCACCAAACTCCCCGTTTGAGTATACAACGAGAATTTGCAAACGGTTAGACTTATCCTTAAAAACATGCCGTCAAAGGGTGAAAACATAAAACAACAACAAAACAGTCCCGTAAGAGATACGAGCACCTAGCACGGGACCATTGTAACTCGTACGAATCGACCTCGTAGTCTCCGGAATCTCAATTTGAGTATAGAACGAGAAATTACAAACTTTAGACTTGGGCGTAAAAATATGGTGTCAAGGGGTGAAAATGTAAAACAATCACAAAATTGTCTCGTAAGTGGTACGAGTACTTCACATTAGACCAATGTAACTAGTACAAACCGACCGCGCAGTCACTGGACTCCCAGTTTGAGTATACGAAGATAATTTACAAAATTTAGACTTAGGGCTAAAATATGGCGTCAAGTGGTGAAAATGTAAAATAACCACAAAATAGTCATGTAAGAGGCACGAGCACCTCGCACGGGTCGTAGGAATCGACCGTGCAGTCATCGAACTCCCGATTTGAGTATACGATGAGAATTTGTAAAATTTAGACTTGGACTTAAAAATATGGCGTCAAGGGGTGAAAATATAAAACAACCACAAAATGGCCCTGTAAGAGGCACGAGTACCTCGCACGGAACCAATGTAACTTGTACAAATCGACCGCGTAGTCACTGGACTCTCGATTTCAGTATACGACGAGAATTTGCAAAAAAAATGGCTTGGGCTTAAAAATATGGCATCAAGGGGTGAAAATGTAAAACAACGACAAAACGGTCTCACAAGAGGCACGAGAACCTCGCACGAGAATAATTTAACTCGTAGGAACCGACCACGTAGTCACCGGACTCCCCGTTTGAGTATACGACGAGAATTTGCAAACTTTAGACTTGGGCCTAAAAACATGGTGTTAATGGGTGAAAATGTCAAATAGTCACAAAACAATCTCGTAAGAGGCTCAGGCACCTCGCACAGGACCAATGTAACTCTTAGGAATCGACCGCGTAGTCACCGACCTCCCGATTTGAGTATACGACGAGAATTCGCAAAATTTATACTTGAACCTAAAAACATAACGTCAAGGGGTGAAAACATAAAATAATTAAAAAACAATGCCATAAGATGCACTAGCACCTCGCACGGGACCAATGTAACTTGTACGAATGGACCGTGTAGTCATCGGACTCCCGGTTTGAGTATACGTCGAGAATTTGCAAAATTTAGATTTGGGTTTAAAAACATGGCATCAAGGGGTGAGACATAAAACAACCACACAATGGCCCTGTAAGATTAATGAGCACCTCGCACGGGACCAAAGTAACTCGTACAAACCAATCGCATAATGATCGGACTTCCGATTAGAGTAGACGACTGGAATTTGCAAAAAATTATGCTTGGGCTGAAAAACATAGCGTCAAGGGGGTAAAAACGTAAAAGAACCAGAAAACGGTCCCGTAAGAGGTACAAGCACCTCGCGCGAGACCAATGTAACTCGTAGTAATCGTGTAAAATGCCGTGCGCGGTTTTGATTCAAACTGGTTCATAATTTCTAATCAAACTTATTTAATTTGATGTCTAAATTTTCTCAACCCAAACTCCAATTTATTCAGCCTCTACGCATGCATCTATGTGTATATTCAAATCAATAAATTAAATCATGCGATGATTAATCTAACAATCACATATTTTAGGAAAAAACACCGTAGGGCAAAAACCTTTTTATTTCCACAATAATTTGTAAAAGTCGATTTACACGGATTATAATGAAAATACAATTGACAAACAAAATACCCGAAGATGTCGGTTTGTAGTCATTAGCCCAGGATCACCACATCACTCCCTATGACACACAGTCGATCAACCTAGTATCTCCCCCAAGTGGCACCTATTGTCAACCCAGTACCTCCAAGCCACCTAGTGTAGCAACATAAACTCCCAGAAAATATGCCTTAGGTTCCACAAAATAATTCACATAAAAGTAATTGGGATTTGTGAATTGTAAAACAAAAGCTTTGAACCCTTTAAATGTTTGGACAAGAAAACAAACACTCAAAAACGTATGCTATTAAAAACAGTGTTTCTCCACGCCTAAAACCAATAGTCTGACAACCTTTTTATAGAAGCATTTAAGGCGGTGATGTGTCAGCCTAAAAGACTTGTCGTTCGAATGACATACATTGTCGTTTGAGTGAGACAACATCTCGTTCGAATGAGATGTGGTGTTGTTTAAGGGACAGAGGCACTGATCCCAAAAAGTCTTCAGACTTTGAAAATAGTTGGAAACCTCATAAAGTAAAACTGTTACAGGATGAAATTTTTTTTATATAAAAAATATTTTATAAGAATTTGTTTTTATAAAAACTATTTATAAAAAAGTTCATAAAATATCCCAACACTTTTAATGTGAAATGTAAATGGAACCTAATTTTACCAAAATTATCTTATTGGGCATGAATGTTGAACACTTCTGGAAATTCGGATAGTCTTTTATAGATCTTAGCTTCCTCATTTCTTCAACGACTTGTAGCGGTATACTACATAATTAATTATGATGGACAATGTCCTTACAAATCTCCCCCTATGTCTATGCCGTTACAAAATAAAAACATTCGAATTATCAACTTAAAATTACCTATACAAATCTACCCTCCCAAAAACAAAAGTGGAAAGTTAAAATGACAAGTCCTCAATGTTTTATTCAACAATTAAGTTTTCAAAACATCAAGTTTTTATCATCAGGGTGTGCAATCTAAGAATATTCAATTGTGCCTACACACATGAGACAAAGAAAATACCTTGTGATGTATCTAGTTTGAAATGATTTAAGCATAAACATGAAAGCATAATCAATTCTCCCCCATACTAAAACTCCCCCATAAAGTCATAATTCGTTTTTCCCCTTTTTATTTGTCCGAAATGGACAAGGAAAAGAATAAACAATATAAATCAAATCAGGGTGTCACGATAAACTAAGACAAACAAACTATTTTTTATTTTTCATATTTTTCATACAAAAAAACAAAAATCATGTTACACAAAAATCACACACCATGAATTTATACTAAAATAACTAAATCGTGGGAACATAATGAATGGGTGCTAACAGATTCGATAGGAAAATGGACTCAATGACGACATGTTTGCAAGATGCATAAGTGTACTCCTAACGAATGAACATCAAAATAGTCCTTAGGTGTAAAATTGTTGAATTTAAATGACATCGTTTTAATCATATTAACATATCAAAGTATAAAGGATTTCCACACCAATAACGTCCAAAACTATGTAATGCTTTTTGATGACTTTAAAGGAAGTGAAAACTGTTATAAATTCCATCCAAACTCTCTCATTAAAAGGTAATGCCTTTTATTTTTCTTAGAAGGCATTGAAATTAAAACCTATTGGCCCATTTTTGGCATATATTTGTTTTTATCATCTTTCAATTTTTTTGGGCTCTTTTAAACCTCATTGGACCCCAAATAATTTTCAATTCCTCACTTTTTAGGTCCATTTAAATGGTGGATTTATCGCAAAGGAAAAAAGGAACTACCTTTCGCAACCCTTTTCCGTTTTTCTAAACAAATCACATAAACTCACAAATGATTTATATCATGCACTACTTTTCTTGTTAAGATTTATTACATTTGGTTCGTTGCATAGACATAATTGAGATGAAAACACTCAAACAAACATGTGGTAGACATGCACAAAAGTCAAACAAAGTTGTGCATGTGTGCAATAAAGGATAAATGAGTCAAACATGTAGGTAGAAACATTATATCATCTCAAAGACTCCAAATTTCGTAAAGCACATGAATGGCACAATATATTGTCTCAAAACACTATCAAATAGTCACATGAATATGGAATGAAATTTTGACTCAGTCATCGTAAGTATCCATTCATATATGATGTAAACAAAATACAAAACTCGTTTTGTATTTTCAAAAATTTTATCAAAACAAAAGAAAATCTTTTTGTATTTTTTAACACTGTTCAGAATCAACCCAACGGTATCAAATAATATAACAATATGAACTAGGGGACTGCAAAATGATACATACTAGAAATAAGAACAAAATGTCATCATGTAAATCATCTTATTCTAACAAAAAATCTAAACCTCATCCATTAGGTGTGGGGGAATTTTCAAAAGATGGCAACATCCTGTGAAAAACTTCCATTAAATCATGTGAGGCCTTTACAAAAAACTTTACTTGCTCTCAAATATGTGGAAAATCTCTATAATTATGTGCAAGAAAATGATCATGGGTGGTTGCATGTGTGCAAACATGTGTAGAAGCAAAGTGTGACACATTACCCAACTTAAAACAAAACTCCCTAAGGTGCCCTATTTTCTTGCAATAGAAGCAAACATAAACGGGTCAAAGTACACCATTCTCAAAAAATATACTACGCACTCTCCTAACAAGAATGGGACACCTAAGTGGGTCAGGTCGAGAGTCATGTGGATCTAACACTAAAGTAGGAACCGACTCGGGTGCAATAAAAGAAGTGAATGCACCGTCATAACTTATTCCTATACTCTCACCACTGCCCAAAATGGGATTGTGAACTATCTTTTCACCTTTCTTAGATGCGTTATCTAAAGGTAGTTTGACCTCCCGGGCACGTTCGAGATCACTCTCGAGTTTGGATACACGTATCATTAGACTAGACACCGTGTCGGTCAAGTCACACTTTTCCCTCCTTAAACCTTATTTTTCTCTCTCCAAATCTAAAACTCGACGACCTAAATACCTATTATACTTGTTTATTTTCAAGGGCTTGGTGTACAAATCCCTAAAATCCTTTTGGAGCTCACTTTCATCTCTATTCTCAAACTCTCTCTCATCCTCACTAGAAACACTCGACTAATCATTAACGATCTCATGTACACAATCATCGCAGGACAAAATGGGTGTGCTTACACGACTCAAAAGGGCTATACACTTCCCATGTACCATACCTTTATCGGAATCTTCTCCCTCAATATCACTAAGAGTAGAAGGCATGGCAACATTCTTCCCTTTTCTCCTTAGCCTAGTAGGACACTCAAATGCTCTATGTCCTTTGCCTTTACAATCAAAACAAGTCATATCATCTAAATCTTCTTCGCTCTCTTCTTCTTTATCACCCTATCTCTCTTTTTCACTACCCTCTTTGGCCTTTTCTTTCTTTTTATTTTTCTCAAAATAATTTTTATTAGAAAAATAATTTTTGTTCATTTTGAGAAACTTTTTAAAAAAATTCGCAAACACAGCCACATCGTCATTCTAAACTTTCCCCCAGAATCAAACTCATAAGTTTGTAGGTCTCTTATGAGCTCTTCTAACTTAAGTGAATTTAACTTTCCCAACGAGTTGAAAATAGTGACTTTAGGAATAAAACGTTTAGGGAGAGATCTCAAAATATTTTTAATGTCACGCTTGATATCAATTGGCTTACCTAAATTAAAACTTGAGGTAACAATATCTGGAAAATGTGTATAAAACTCATCAAACCGTTCAAACTTAATCATGATGATAGTCTCAAATTGGGTGGCCAAATTTTGTAACTTTAATTTTTTAACCGAGTTCGTACCCTCATGTGTAAATTGGAGGACATCCCAATCCTCTTTAGACGTGGTACACGTCATAATTCAGCGAAACTCGTCGGGGGTGACGACTATAGAAATAGCACTCAAATCACATGAATTAAAATTGAAAAATTTATAATCTTCTTCAGTCCAAACCGACACAGGTTTCAAAGAGGTGATATTAATAGCAGTGACAGTGGCAGGAGTCCACCCTGTTTCACAAAGCAACCAAACATGTTCGTGAATGGCTTTTAAATGTGATTTCATACGGGCTTTCCAATAGGCATAATTGGACCCATAAAAAATAGGCATTCGATTATATAAGTGATCCATTGGAAAAGTTACAATTTTTCACAAAATAGTTTTTCAAAAAAAAAATCAATATCGCACAATTTATGCGAAAAATAGTAATATGCGATAAATTAGCGCAACCTGCTCTGATACCAATTTGTGAAATGTCGCGTACGATATTGATTCAAACCAATTCGTAGTTTTCAATCAAATTTATTCAATTGGATGTCTAAATTTTCTCTATCCAAACTCCAATTTATTCAGGCCCTAAACATGCATCTACATGTCAATTCAAATCAATAAATAAAACCATGCAATGATTAAACTGACAAACACAGATTTTAGGAAAAAATCCCCGAAGGGCAAAAGCCTTTTTATTTCCACAATAATTTGTAAAAGTCGATTCATACGAATTATAATGAAAATACAATTGACATACGAAATACCTGCAGGTATCGGTTCGTAGTCGTCAGCCCAGGAACACTACAACACTCCCTATGACACGTAGTCAATCAACCGAGTGCCTCCCATAAGTGGCACCTATTGTCAGCCTATACCTTCCAAGCCACCTAGTGTTGTAACACAAATTCCTAGCAAATACATCTGGAGTTTCACAAAACAACTCAGACAAAAGTAATTGGTATTTGTGAATTGTAAAACAAAATTTTTGAACCCTTTAAATGGTTGGAGTAGAAAACAAACACTAAAAAACGTATTAAGTTAAAAACAATGTTTCTCCACACCTAAAAACAATATTCTGACAACCTTTTTATAGAAGCATTTAAGGCGGTGATGTGTCAGCCTAAAAGACATGTTGTTCGGACGACATACGCTGTCGTTTGAGCGAGACAACATCTCGTTCGAATGAGATGTGCCGTTGTTTGAGCAATCGAGGCACTAATACGAAAAAGTCTTTAGACTTTGATAATAGTTGGAAAACTTAGAAAGCAAAACTTTTACAGGATCATAAAACTTTTAAATAAAAAATTTTTTATAAGAAAATGTTTTTATAAAAACCATTTATAAAAAAATTCATAAAATATCCCAACACTTTTAAAGTGAAATGTAAATGGAACTTAAACATAATTTTAACAAAATCATCTTCTTGGGCACGAATGTTGAGGACTTATTGAAATTCGGATCGCCTTTTGAAGATGCAAGATTTCTCAATTCTTCGGCGACTTGTAGCGGTATACCACATAATTAATTGTGATGGACGATGTCTTTACAAACCAACCGCATTGTCACCGGACTCCCGGTTTGAGTGTACGATGGTAATTTTTAAAATTTAAACTTGGGCCTAAAAACAAGGCATCAAGGGGTTAAAATGTAAAATAAAAACAAAACAGTCCCGTAAGAAGCACGAAAACATCTCACAAGACCAATGTAACGTGTACAAACTGACTATGTAGTCACCGGACTCCCGATTTGAGTAAAGGACGAGAATTCACAAAATTCAGACTTAGGCCTAAAATATGGCGTCAATAGGTGAAAACGTAAAACAACCGCTTAACGGTTTCGTAAGAGGTGCGAGTACCTCGTACGGGACCAACGTAACTCGTAGGAACCGACGACGTAGTCACTAAACACCCCGTTTGAGTATACGATGAGTATTTGCAATCGATTAGACTTACGCTTAAAAACAAATCGTCAAAGCGTGGAAACATAAAACAACCACAAAATGGTCCCATAAGAGGCACAAGCACATCTCACGAGACCAATGTAACACGTACGAATTGACCGTGTAGTCACCGGACTCCCAATTTGATTATAGGGCGAGAATTTGCAAAATTTAGATTTAGGCCTAAAGTATGGCATCAACGGGTGAAAACGTAATAAATCCATAAAATGATCCCTTAAGAGGCATAGACACCTCGCGCAGGACCAATGTAACTTATACGAATTGATCGCGTTGTCATCGAACTCCCGATTTAAGTATACGATATGAATTTTTAAGTAAATAGACTTGGGTTGAAAAACATGGCGTTAAGGGGTGAAAATGTAAAACTATCACAAAACGGTACCGTAAGAGGTACGAGCACCTCACATGGGACCATTGTAACTCATAAGAATCGACCATGTAGTCACCGACCTCCCAGTTTGAGTATACGAGGAGAATTTACCAAATCTAGATTTGGGCCTAAAAACATGGTGTTAAGGGTGAAAACATAAAACAAACACAAAACGGTCCCGTAAGAGGTACGAGCACCTCGTACAGGATCAATGTAACTCGTACAAATTGACCTCATAGTCACAGGACTCCCGGTTTGAGTATACGATGAGAATTTACGAACTTTAGACTTATGCCTAAAATATGGCATCAAGGGATGAGAACATAAAACACCTATAAAACACTCCTGTCTGAGGTTCGGGCACCTCATACGGGACCAATGTAACTCATACAAACCAATGACGTAGTCATCGAGCTCCTTGTTTGAGTATATTACGAGAATTTATAATCGGTTATACTTATGCTTGAAAACATATCGTCAAAGGGTGAAAATAAAAAATAGCCACAAAATGGTCCCATAAGAGGCACGATCACCTCGTACGGGACTAGTTAACTCTTACGAATCGACCATGTAGTCACCGGAATTTCGATTTGAGTATACGATGAGAATTTGTAGAATTTATATTTGGGCCTAAAAATATGGCATCAAGGGGTAAAAACATAAAACAATAACAAAACGGCCCCGTAAGAGGCACGAGCACCTCACACGGGACAAATGTAACTCGTACGAACTGACCGCATAGTCACTAGACTCCTGGTTTGAGTATATGATGAGAATTTACAAAACATAAGGCTTGCGCATAAAAACAAGGCATCATGGGGTCATAACATAAAACAACAAAAAAATGGTCCCGTAAGAGGTACGAGCACATTACACGGGATAAATATAACTCGTTGGAATCGATCGCGTAGTCACTGGTCTCCCGATTTGAGTATACGACAAGAATTTGCAAAATTTAAACATGGGCCTAAAAACATGGTGTCAAGGGGCGAAAACGTAAAATATCTAGACAATGGTCCCGTAAGAGGCACGAGAACCTCTATGAACCGACCACGTTGTCACCAGACTCCCGATTTGGGTATACGACGAGAATTTGTAAAATTTAGACTTAGGCATAAAATATGGCATCAAGGGGTGAAAATGTAAAACAAAGACAAAACGGTCCCATAAGAGGTGCAGATACCTCGCATGGGACCAATGTAACTCGTACGAACCGATGTCATAGTCACCATACTCCCCATTTGAGTATACGCTAAGGATTTATAATCGATTTGACTTACGCTTAAAGACATGCCGTCAAAGGGTGAAAACATAAAATATCCACAAAATGGTCCTCTAAGAGGCACGAGCACCTCGCACGGTACCAATGTAACTCATATGAACTGATCACGTAGTGATCGGACTTCCGATTTGAGTATACGACGATAATTTGTAAAATTTAGACTTTGGCCTAAAATATGGCGTCAAGGGGTGAAAATGTAAAATAGCCACAAAACAGTCCCGTAAGAGGCACGAGCATGTCGCACGGGACCAATGTAACTCTTAGGAATCAACTGCATAGTCACCGGACTCCTAATTTGAGTATATGATGAGAATTTTCAAAATTTAGACTTGGACCTAAAAGCGTGGCGTCAAGGGGTGAAAATATAAAATATCCAAAAAACAATCCAGTAAGATGCACGAGCACCTCACAGGGGACCAATGTAACTCATACGAACCGATCTCATAATCATCAGACTCCCGATTTGAGTATACGATGAGAATTCGCTAAAAATTAGGCTTGGGCTTAAAAACATAGCATCAAGGGGTGAAAATGTAAAAAAACTAGAAAATGGTCTCATAAGAGGTACAAGCACCTCATACAGGACCAATGTAACTCGTGCAAACTGACCGCGTAATCACCGAACTCCCGATTTGAGTATACAACACGAATTTGCAATTGGTTATACTTACGCTTAAAAATATGTCGTCAAAGAGTGAAAACATAAAACAACTACAAAACGATCCCATAAGAGGCATAAGAATATCACATGGGACCAATGTAACATGTACAAATTGACCACATAGTCACCAGACTCTCGGTTTGAGTATAGGGCGAGAATTTGCAAAATTTAAACTTCGGCGTAAAATATTGCATCAAGGGGTGAAAATGTAAAATAGCCACCAAACGGTCCCGTATGAGGCACAAGAACTTCCATTGGGACCAATGTAATTCGAACGAACTCACCGTGATCACCAAACTCTCGGTTTGAGTATACGATGACAATTTATAAAAAAATAGACTTTGACTTAAAACACGGCGTCAAGGGATGAAAACATAAAACCACCCCAAAACTGTTCTGTAAGAGTCACGAGCACCTCACATGGGACCAATGTAAATCGTAGTAACCAATTGCGTTATCACCAAACTCCCAATTTGAGTATACGACGTGAAATTGCAAAATTTAGAGTTGGGCCTAAAAACATGGCATTAAGGGGTGAAAATGTAAAACAGTCACAAAATAATCCCATAAAAGGCATGAGCACCTCGTCTGGGACCAATGTAACTCTTAAGAACCGATCATGTAGTCACCGGCCTCCCAGTTTGAACATACGAGGAGAATTTGCAAAATTTAAACTTGGACCTAAAAACATGGCATCAAGGGGAGAAAACATAAAATAACCACAAAACGACCCCGTAAGAAGCACGAGCGCTTCTCACGTGACTAATGTAACACGTACAAGACGGCTGCGTAGTCACCAGACTCCCGATTTGAGTATACAATGAGAATTTGTAAACATTAAACTTAGGCCTAAAATATGGCATCAAGGAGTGAAAACGTAAAATAACCACTTAACGGTCCCATAAGAGGTGCTAGTACCTCACATGGGACCAATGTAACTCGTAAGAATTGATGACGTAGTCACCGAACTCCCCATTTAAGTATATGATCATAATTTGCAATCGGTTAGACTTACGCTTAAAAAAATGCCGTCAAAGTGATCCAGTAAGAAGCACAAAATGATCCAGTAAGAAGCACGAGCACCTCACAGAGGACCAATGTAACTCACACGAATCGACCGCCTAGTCACCAGACTCCCGGTTTGAGTATATGATGAGAATTTACAAATTTTAGATTGAGGCCTAAAATATGGCATTAAGGTGTGAAAACATAAAAAAAGCCATAAAACAGTCCCTTAAGAGGCACATGCACCTCTCATGGGACCAATATAACTTGTACGAATCGATTGTGTTGGCATCAGACTCCTAATTCAAGTATACGATGAGAATTTGCAAAAAAAAATAGACTAAGGCTTAAAATCGTGGCATCAAGGGGTGAAAATGTAGAACTGTCACAAAATGGTCCTGTAAGAGGTACGAGCACCTCGCACGGGATCAATGTAACTCGTAGGAACCAAAAGCATAGTCACCACCCTCCCAGTTTGAGAATATGAGGAGAATTTGTAAAATTTAGACTTGGGCCTGAAAACTTAGTGTAAAGGGGTGAAAACATAGAACAACCACAAAACAGTCCCGTAAGAGGTAAGAGCACCTCGAACAGGACAAATGTAACTCGTACAAACCAACCTCATAGTCATCGAACTCCCGGTTTGAGTATGCGATGAGAATTTTCAAAATTTAGACATAGGCCTAAAACATGGCGTCAGGGCATGAAAACCTAAAGCAACCATAAACGGTACCGTAAGAGGTTTAGGAACCTCGCATGGGACCAATGTAACTCGTACAAACTGACGATGTAGTCACCAGACTCCTCGTTTGAGTATACTACGAGAATTTACAATCGATTAGACTTATGCTTAAAAATATGCCGTAAATGGGTGAAAATAAGAAATAGCCACAAAACGGTCCGGTAAGAAGCACGAACACCTCGCATGGGACCAATTAATTAGTACGAATCGACCGCATAGTCACCGAACTCCCGATTTTAGTATACGAAGAGAATTTGTAAAAAATTAGGCTTGCACTGAAAAAAATGCGTCAAGGGGTGATAATGTAAAACAGTGAGAAAATGGTCCCGAAAGAGGTACGAGCACCTCGCATGGGACCAATATAACTCCTTAAATTGATCGCGTAGTCATTGGCCTCCCGATTTGAGTATACGATGAGATTTTTCAAAATTTAAACTTGGGCCTAAAATTATGGCATCAAGGAGTGAAAACGTAAAACAACCAGACAACGATC
The DNA here is from genome assembly GCA_949130495.1 of Sambucus nigra. Lineage (NCBI taxonomy): Eukaryota > Viridiplantae > Streptophyta > Magnoliopsida > Dipsacales > Adoxaceae > Sambucus > Sambucus nigra. The sequence continues at coordinate 272,499,752 of OX422217.1, forward strand.
CTATAAGAGGCACGAGCACCTCTACGAACTAACTGCGTTGTCACCGGACTGCCGATATGAGTATACGACGAGAATTTACAAAATATAGACTTAGGCGTAAAATATGACGTCAAGGTGTGAAACATAAAATAACCACAAAACGGTCCCGTAAGAGGTGTGGACACCTCGTATGGGACTAATGTAATTTGTATGAACCGATGACGTAGTCATCGAACTTCCCGTTTGAGTATACGATGAGAATTTACAAGAAGTTTGACTTATGCTAAAAAATATTATATCAAAGGGTGAAAACATAAAACAACCACAAAATGGTCCTGTAAGATGTACGAGCACTTTGCTCGGGACCAATTTAAATCATAAAAATTGACCGCGTAGTGACCGGATTTTTGGTTTGAGTATACGACGAGAATTTGCAAAGCTTAGACTTAGGCCTAAAATATGGCGTCAAGGGGTGAAAACATAAAATAGCCACAAAATGGTCCTTGAAGAGGCATGGGAAACTCGTACGGGCCCAATGTAAGTCATACAAACCAATCGCATAGTCACCGGACTCCCGATTTGAGGATACGATGAGAATTTACAAAAAAAAAAATACACTTGGGCCTAAAAACATGCCATCAAGAGGTGAGAATGTAAAACAACCACAAAACGGTCCCGTAAGAGGCATGAGCACCTCACACGGGACCAATGTAACTCATAGGAATCGATCGTGTAGTCACCGGACACCCGATTTGAGTATATAACGGGAATTTGCAAAATTAAGAATTGGACCTAAAAATATGGAGTCAAGGGGTGAAAACATAAAACAACTACCAAACGGTGCGCACCTCGCACAGGACCAAATTAACTTGTACAAACTGACAACGTAGTCATCGACCTCCCGATTTGAGTATAAGATGAGAATTTGCAATCGGTTAGACTTACGCTTAAAAACATGTCGTCAAAGGGTGAAAAAATAAAATGACCACAAAAAGGTACCGTAAGAGGCATGAGCACCTCGCATAGGTCGAATATAAGTCATACGAATCGAATGCATAGTCACCAGACTCGCGATTTGAGTATACGACAAGAGTTTGCTAAATTTAGACTTAGGACTAAAATATGGGGTCAAGGGGTCACAATGTAAAATAAGCACAAAACAGTCCCATAAGAGGCACGAGCACCTCGCATGGGACAATTGCAACTCATAGAATCCAACGATGTACTCACCGGACTCCCTGTTTGAGTATACGATAAGAATTTGCAATCGTTTAGACTTGCACTTAAAAACATGCCGTCAAAGGGTGAAAACATAAAACAACGACAAAACGGTCCCATAAGAGGCACAAGCACCTCGCATGGGACCAATGTAACTCTTAGGAACTGATCACCTTGTCACCTGTCTCCCGGTTTGAGTATACAATGAGAATTTTCAAAATTTAGACTTAGGCCTAAAATATGGCGACATGGGGTGAAAATGTATAACAACCAAAAAATGGTCCCATAAGAGGCACGAGCACCTCGCACAACCACGTAGTCACCGACCTCTTGGTTTGATTATACAAAGAGAATTTGAAAAAAAAATAAGAATTGGGCTTAAAAACATGGTGTCAAGGGGTGAAAACGTCAAACAGCCATAAAAAGGTCCCGTAAGAGGTACGAACACCTTGCACGGGACCAATGTAGCTCGTACGATCCAGATACATAGTTACTGGACTCCCAGTTTGAGTATATGATGAGAATTTGTGAAATTTAGACTTGGGCCTAAAATATGGCGTCAGGGGATGAAAACTTAAAAGAACCTCAAAACGGTCTTGTAAGAGGCACGAGCACCTCACACGATGACAATGTAACTTGTACAAACTGACCGCATAGTCACCGGACTCCCCGTTTGAATATGTGATGAGAATTTTTAATCAGTTAGACTTGCGCTTAAAAACATGTCGTCAAACGGTGAAAACATAAAATAGACAAAAAATAGTCTCGTAATATGGACGAACACCTCGTACATGACCAATGTAACTTGTATGAATCGAGCACATAGTCACCAGGCTTTCGATTTGAGTATATGACAAGAATTTGCAAACCGTTATAAAAATTAGATTTAGGCTTAAAAACATGCCGTCAAAGGGTGAAAACGTAAAAAAAACCCAGAACGATCTCATAAGAGCAACGAGCATGTCGAACGGGATCAATGTAACTTATATAAACTGACTATGTAGTCACGGGACTCGTGATTTGAGTATATAAGGAGAATTTGCAAAAAATTAGATTACACTTAAAAACATGTCGTTAAAGGGTGAAAACATAAAATAGCCACAGAATGGTCCCATAGGAGGCACGCGCATCTCGAATGGGACTAATGTAACTCATATGAACCAACCATGCTGTCACCAGACTCCCGGTTTGAGTATATAATAAGATTTTGAATGAAAAAGGCTAGAATTAGGTTAAAAACATGTCGTCAAAGGGTGAACACGTAAAATAATGAAAAAAGTTCCCATAAGAGGCACGAACACCTCGCACCGAACAAATGTAACTTGTAAAAATTAACCTCGTAGTCACCAAACTCCTAATTTGAGTGTACGATGCAAATTTATAAATAGTTAGAATTAGGCTTAAAAACACGCCTTCATGGGGTGAAAACATAAAACAATCACAAAACGATCCCATAAGAGACACGAGCAGCTTTGCATGGTTCCAATGTAACTTGTAGGAAGTGACCGCATAATCACTGGACTCCCAGTTTGAGTATACAACAAAAATTTGTAAACAGTTGGACTTAGGCTTAAACATTATTTGATTACTGATATCTTTTTCGTTTTGTGTCTTTTATTTTGTTGTCGAATAATATTTTAGGGTTATATTTTATTCATGTGGAAGACATGAAAAAATCATGGGTTGGGCTAGGTAGATTGTTTATTTATTATTGTTGTTGATATGCGAGATTGTTGTCTTAAATTTTTTTCCATGGCCATGTGGGCTTTTGTGTTGATTAAACATGTTTATTTTCATGTATAAACGAAGGAGACTTTGTCGAATTTTTCTAAAAATTGTAAAGAGTTGTTGATATGCGAGATTCCTATTTTCAAAAAAAATTGGCCGTGCGGGGGTTTGTGTTGATTAAACAAGTTGGTTTTCATGTATAAACAAAGGAGATTGTCGAATTTTTTAAAAAAAATTGTAAAGAGTTGTTCATATGCGAGATTCTTATTTTCCATTTGTTATACAGTCGTGCGGGTATTTGTGTTGATTAAACATGTTGGTTTTCATGTATAAACAAAGGAGAATCTGTCGTTTTTTTAAATTATAAAAAGAAGTTGATACGATTAACTAATACATTTGGATATTTTATTTTACTATAATATTATTTTGATAAAATGATTATTTATTGATTGCAGGTTGTGCACACGAAGTTGAAGAGACGTGTTTTTGAGTGTGTCTACTATATGTGACACTAAGAGAAGTTTTTGAAGTGTGATAACTATATTTATCACCTTAATTTAGGGATGATATTTTTTTGGACAATTGTATATCTTTTTAATTGGTATGATTTTGTACTCATTTATATATTTCGACTTGAATGTAGTTTAATGGAAGAAATTATCATTGGATATGTGTTTCAATGAATGTAGTTGATATATTGCGTTTATGATTAGATGATTTGATTTATAATGCAAATTATACGTCATTTATTATTGCATCATAAAGCATATAATAATATAATTATTTATGATAATTTTTTATTTATCAATTGAGACGGTTAAAAAACGTCCCTAATACATATTTTGTATTAATTGAGAATACCTTTCAAGACAGTTTTTACCATCCGAATTAGGTTGCCAGAATCTGAGTAGTATTAGGGACGGTTTATCCGTCCCTAATACTACTCACGGGAGCTGGAATTTTTCGCGAAAACACCTTAGGGGACAAAAAAAAAATCCGTCCTTAATGCCAAATGTAGAGCACACTTGAATTAACATTTATGACGGTAAAATGCGTCCCTAAAATATTTGCGACACCTAGTATAAGGAACAAATTTTTGTCGTTGCAAAATCCATCGTAAATACTCTTTTAGGACGATTTTTGTACTTTTTGGGACAGATTTTTACCGTCCCTAAGACTCATTTTTCTTGTAGTGGGGTATTAGATGTCTATGAAATAACATGCACATAAACATTAAACGTACTCATATGAAAACCACATTTAACAGACCACGCAGGTAATTATAAACAAAAAGAATACGTGATACACAAATGCACGAATCATAATGTAATTAACCTTACTTACAGTATTATAGTCATAGACATTACGACCTACGGTTTATTGATTAATCCATACGATTTATTTAATTAAATTTATGATTAGACTCAAACTCATGTGGATTATTATAATTGTAGGTTTAGCATATTGAATTAATTATGAATATAATCGATAAAATTTGACAACAATAATAAATGAAAATTACCGTACTAATTTAAGTCTTTTTGATGCCCACGTTTTATTATCCTTATCCTTTATGATGTGTGAATTTCGAGAATTGAATGTTATGCAATATGATCTTCCGTTGATCCTTCCTAAAGTTGATTGAGTAGAATGTCTGTTTCATTATTTGAAACATTTAGGACCAGTAATAGTTTATTCATTAAGATTACTATGAAACAATTTGTATAATAAATTTGTTATACCCCCCTTATTTTATTCATGGGTGATCAATCATTTACGAAAATAGACAGGAATCTCATTTTCTTTATTCTTAGTGTGGGGGTAAAATTTACACCTACATAAATAGCATGACACGTGGCGAGCACACAGGTTAAGATGGTGACCATCATACGCTCCAACATGATAAGGACAACTAGAGTCCTTGATGAAGTAGAAGACTGATGAGCAGTATTTTATTTAAATAAAACTCTACATGGATATTATTTATCTTATTGTAACTTCTAATATAAAGGTGACACCCCCCATTGTGGAAGGGGAGCTCAGAGGCTAGAGAAATATTATCATGTTAGTTCTCTCATTATTGTAGTGAAGCACTGTTGAAGCACCATGGTCATAGGTCATCGTTAGTCAAACCACATAAATCTTTGTCTATTTCTCATTTATTATCATACATGCATCGTGATGATTTCGCACCCCCTACGAGTGATTTTTTTCTACCACAATTATCACCGTCTATGGGAATTGATACAAGAAGCCTTTCCCTCTTATTGACGAGACGAAGATTTAGAATGCAACTCCATGGTTCACACGCACGGAATCTCATCAAAAGCTAAGTTTTTACCTTTTTGCATGTAAAATAATTATATTTTATGCACACACCTTTTCGTTCAATCGTTATTCCCATATGTTTATATTCACTAACTTTGTGAATAACTCCTATTTTTGAATCTGTAAAATAGTGGGTTTCATAATCATAAGTTTTATAAGAGTCCTTGAAAGTATGGACTATCTTGAGAATCTCCAGACCAAACACGTTTATTAACTGGGTTAAATCATATATTTTGATTCCCGTATCCCAAATTTTATGGCAGGGGATCAATGTCTCTCATTAGAGGTGTTGACCACATCTTTAAAAACCTATCTAAGGCTTATTTTAATAAATATTTTTTCACAAAGATGTATAGATTTTGGATACATGAGAAGGTTTTCAATATCTCCATTCACACAATTTATGAGATCATAGTGAATTAACAAAAAAAATAATTATCTAGTCATCTCTTCCGATCATCTCGGACCAGCGATCTGAGATCGTCGACGACACCAATACATATTCAATGAGGGACACTTTTTAATTTCACTCATACAGTGCCAATGATGTACTAGGCATCTTTACCCTCTATATTGGACCAGTCATCTTCTAGTCGGGCACATAGCCGTGCCCACCTAAGATAAACCAACCCATGGAGATAACGTCTAATTTAATTACAGACATCAAACCATCCACTGTTTGGTATTTGTCAGAAGATCTCAAAAAATTCATTCATCAAGAAACAAAGGTTTAGATCTTTGGTAGCACCGACATACTTTAATCAAAACAGATCCGATCCTCATCACCGACTTTTATTATCGTTCACCCTTACTAGTCAGATTTCACGTGCAATAAAAGAAGAATCTCGACAACATTGGACTGACCATTTTGTTAATAGTCAATCAAAGTGCGAGAATGAAGAACAATTATTTTCTGGTCTCTATTTTCATCGTCAATCTTAGTGAGATCGATCAGGTCTCCACCGGACCATCATTAACTGGTCGGCGAAGAGTATTTGAGGACATCATCAGAACCACCTCCCCCTTGTGTGCGCTATCACATGGGGCACATTGATTGTTTATCATTATGACTTTATTAAATTAAACACTTGCCGTGCTTTGGGTTTACAATACAACCTCCTTATACTTCCATGCTTCATAGATTTTATATGGAAGTATTTTTTGAAACCAACTTATAATTAAGAATTTTCTTGGAGTTCAAATAATTTTGTAAAAACTCTGAATTAAAGCCTATTTCTTACATCGGGGATATATTAGACAAATTTTTCATTATTAGACACTCTAAAAAAATAAGAGGGGTCTCATCATACCATGATCTTCACTTAATGCACTATGATATGCATTTGTCCATTAAACGTGCTCGTGATTTTTAATATCACAAATTAGATCCAACAATGATTTAAAATGGCATTTTATAATTATTTTCTTCACATAAATGGTGCGGCACACTTCTAGAAGTACTCATGCCTTTTATTCGATCAATTGATTTATAATATTATCATCTAGCTACAACAATTTAATCTCAGCAAAAGGATATTATTGGTTATAATCGATAAATTTTTAGTGTAATATTTTTGTAAGTATTTAACACAACCTCGACGGATGCTCGGGCATGGTCATCTCTGTGAAATTTTATCATAAAAATTATTGGACCATTCATTACATTCATTCGATACTATGAATTTTTCCTCAATAAGTGGTCAAGCGAGTGCATATCATAAATTATTTGACCATATAAATTAATCTCATGATAATTTCAATTTTATTTAACCTCAACAATTGGTCTATAAACTTATTAACTTCCACATGTACAAGATTCAGTCCGGACTAATGCTCGCCCATAATCTTAAGATCTTGGAAATCTTATTAATGCTCCGACACATGCTTGAGCATGGATCACTTTCTATATCTATTTGGTACTATACAATTTTGCCTCGACGTACTAGACATACATTATGTATCTTATTTTTTCTCAGACGTATGATCGAGCATGATATAACACTTTTAAACCCGAAAAATGGTTAGGGAAGATTACTTATTATAACTGACGGATGCTCAGGTGTTGATTTTTCTTCAACTTCAGTATTTATTATCTCTATAATTCTTAACCTGAAGGATGATCATACATATTCTAGAGGTGTTCGGAAAAATATTTATTGTCATATACTTTTTAGTCCCGAAGATATCTACTACACGAGTCGCATTTTGTCCCCAACGGATGGTTGGTCAGGATAATTCTTATATTCCATCCCTGCAAATGGTCGGCACAGTCGACACTACATTTATTATTATTATTATTATTATTATTATTATTATTATTATTATTATTATTATTATTATTATTATTATTATTATTATTATTATTATTATTATAAACCCTAATGAATTATTTGGGAATCTATTTTTATCTAACCATGCAGGATCATTCGTAATATTTATATGGTCCTTTAAAACAATTTCCTCGACGGATGCTCGAGCAATATTTTCTTCGAAGTGCTCCATGGATGGTCAACAATTTCATTATTTTTATGGATTTCTCACTAGCTTCGATGGATAGTGGATGAAATTTATATATGTGATCATCACAATATAGACCCAACAGACTTTTGGGCAATAACATTAGGATTTGATTCAACCTCGGCTAATGACTGCATGTTCATTCATTGCTTAACATTATATTTACTATTGCGACTCGGTTAAGATGCTCGAACATGCTTATTTGTTTTTCTCATTTTAGTTTCTCTATATAATCGGAATTATATTGTAACAGAGTCCCAATGGATGGTCGGGCATCATAATTATCTTATCTTTTTATCTTTGCCCCGATGGATGGTCGGGCATGATAAATCATTAGATCATATTATTTAAGCACTTGGTAAATAGTCAACATGACTCACAATAAAGTCCCAACGGATGGTGTGCATTATTATTCAGTATCCTCTTCATGACCCCCACCTGGGCTCCACAACAATGTTGACCTGAGAAAGAATTCACTACAACATTAGTCAAGAAAGAAAGTAAATTCGGCATCGAGATAAAAAAACCATAAGATTGATTTCCCCCATGATGAGTGGGATTAAAAAACTCCTTCCTAAAGATAGGCTTGTGGTTGACCTATCCAATTGGACCATATGAAGGTACTAATACAGGGAGATATCCTAAACTAGGTGCACACCCGAGCGATCATCAGCGCATGAGTGCTTCATAGTCCTGTGGTAGGCCTCTCCAATTAAACCATATAAAAATCCTAATACAGGGTGATACCCAAGACTAGGTGCATGCTCGAGTGAGCCTAGGTGCATGAGTGTTTAACAAGCCTGTGGAAGGCCTCTCCAATTAGTCTATATAAAAAATCCTAATACAGAGTGATACCCTAAACTAGGTGCACTCTCGAGAGAGCCTCTGTGCATGAGTGCTTCATAGGCCTATGGTCGGCCTCTCTAATTGGACCATATAAAAATCCTAATACATGGTGATACCCTATACTAGGTGCATGCCCGAGCTCGCCTTGGTGCATGAGTGCTTCATAGGCCTATGGCCGACCTCTCAAATTGGACCATATAAAAATTCTAATATAAGGTGATTCCCTAAACTAGGTGCATGTTTGAGCGAGCCTCGGGGCATAAGTGTTTCACAGGCCTTGGTCGACCTCTCCAATTGGACCATATAAAAATTCTAATACAGGGTGATACCCAAGACTACGTGCACGAGTCTTTGACATGCCTATGGTCTTTCTCTCCAATTAAACCATGTGAAAACCCTAATATGGGTTGATACCCTAGACTAGGTATGTAAATGAGTGTTTCACATGCCTATGGTCGACCTCTCCAATTTAACCATATGATAAAATAGAATAATGAACTACGATCGACCAGATCCCATAAGGGTACGTAGGCAGCTCGACATGCTTGAGTGAGATTCCCATATCGATTGAATGTCTCTCAACTCAAGAAAACCATACCTATTAGACCTTACAAAGGCAAGCAGGTCAACCAAAGAAGGATTAAAAGTTAAACGACAATTCAAAAGAACGTCAGTCTAGTTCAAATTGATGATAATACGTGTTTGAAGAGATTACGAACCAACTCCAAGCTCATCTCAGAATCCACTCGTCTGAACTGTGACTTGTGGGGGTAAAATTTACACCTACATAAATAGAATGACATGTGGCGAGCACATCGATCAAGATGGCGACCAAAATATGCTTCAACAAGATAAGGACAACTAGAGTCCTTGATGAAGAAAATGATCGAGGCGAATTATTTTATTTAAATAATACTCTACAAGGATATGACTTATCTAATTTTAACTTCTAATCCTATGTGAAGGATACACACCCATTGTTAAAGGGGGCTCAGAGGCTAGAGAAAGACTCTCATGTATATTCTCACATTAGTATAGTGAAACTATGTTGAAGCCCTATTGACGTAGTCCATCATTGGTCGAACCACGTAAATCTTTGTATATTTATCATTTATTATTATACATGTTTTGTGATGATTTGGCACCCCCCTACAAGTGAGTTTTTTTGTTACCACACTTAGCATCACTGTCAAAAACTTTTAAAATTACTAACCACCTATGTTAAATTAAGCTTGTGCTAAAATTTATCTTTAATTAACTTAATAAGATGTGGGAATAAATAATATAAATTAACCATCCATACAAACATAAGAGTCTGAATCATCACATGATAAATAGATAAATAATAAGTACCGAATAAACCATCTATTCCAAAACTAAATCAAAACCATAATTCTAAAGAAATAAAGCTGAATCCAAGTACATCGTCCGATAAATTAAACTGAATAAATGTATGAACTTAAGGGACAACATGCCCAAATGAAATACTAAATCATATATCCTAATCTAGTAATGAATAACTGAAACGTTTACACAAATATTGCAAGCCTCCAGAAATACTGTCGCTATGCATCCCTGGAATGAGTCATAAAACTTGGCATCCCTATGACCGGACACCTAAAATTTTTTGGACAATAGATTTGACACGGTTTAGTGCCTAAAATCTTTTAAAAATAATTAGCAAGTATTTAAATTATAGTTATAAAAGAAATTATCAAATACACACGTTAGTCCATCATACGAGTTCCTCACCTCTCACCTATAGTGCACACCTAACGTCTCCTATTTTAACTACTTAGTTATGCTACCTAGACTAATAGACATAAGTATCTAAATAATAAAAACAAGCTTATCTCCCTCGTACTGCACATACGATACCCTACCATAAGACCAATAATCAATATTAACTAAATAGTAACATTGCACTTTTAGTTAAGTTTCTCATACTTAAATTACTTTTAGATATACGCTACCTATCTTTTCTATCATCACACATAAGTACAATAATCACACTTGTATATCTTTATATATTTATCAAACTATAACATCCCCTTGAATACCCACCGCGATGAAGGCATACTTTGCTATCAAGTCCATACACCTCACGTACCAATTCAAGGACTATCAGTTCGGAATGTCTCGTCGAACCATAAATTAAGAAACACACAATGGAGGAAAACATAGTTCTAAGACTTTGGGCTACGCACATACCTAACGGACCAAAATGACATGCCAGTCCCACTAATACATAGCACATAGTGGGCCACCTTAAGTCCTAAGTTATGGGGCACACATTCGGACCTCGCTGAAATCACCAAGGTGAAGTTGCCTTCTGCATTGAACCTCAAGTGATGACAGGCAACATTGGTATGTTCACAGACATAACAAATCACATGGTAGATATTCACACGACATACACACACACACACACACAAACACACACACACACACACACAATATATATATATATATATATATATATATATATATATATATATATATATATCGAACATAGTCTTTATTTCTCTCGAATACTTGACATACAAAAAATTCACACATATTATTATTCTCATATTTTTTTTATTATCACTCACTACCCTAAGGGTCCCAATTATACCTTAACTTAGTAAACACATTGGTATACTACTGGTATTTTCTTTAGGTCATGATTAACTGTCCCCGTAACCCAAATCATAAATTCTCGATACATATCTCAATCGATTAACTATCATCAGTCCTAATCCTAATTTTACCCTCATTAAGATTAACCGAGCTCTAAATAAATATCTACTGACCTCCTTTAAGTCTTCATATAAACTACCACCAAGGTTTTCTGTAATTAATTCCATCGGAAAATATAACTTAAAAGGCAAAGCTCATAAAAATTGGGCAGTCGAATCGATTCGATAGGGATTTCGAATCAATTTGCACCTGACGATATTGTCTTGTTCATTGTATTATGAGTTTACACTATTTAAACATTGTCAAAACTCCATAATGCTTCCCTAAACTCCGATCCTATATACCCAAACATTAAATATACATGTAAGGACAATTTTTAACAAAAATCACACATCAAGACTACAAGAAATCTACCCAAGAACATATTAAAACCCATATTTCACCAAAATAGTAGTTTATGTGTTTTTTTCTAGCATATACATCAATTTACCCAGATTTCTTTCATGTTAATCATCCAATATCCTGTGATTTTGTGTTATCTTCGTACATGGATTTGTTCTACTTGAATTCCTAATATGAATTATGAATTCTACTAATCCAAATCCTAGGAATTATCATTTAAATCATAAAATTAAACCATAAAATACATGTGTATTATAACATGCTCAAAATAGTGCAAGATAAACACTTGCCTTGATAAAATAGGTCTAATTTTTGTTCTCAAATGATGGGGTTGATCTTTCCCTGCTCCGGTCTCAAATTCGGCAACGTTGGTGGTGCGAAAAGCAATGGAATGATCTCAGTTTCTTCTCCTCTTGATCTCTTATGGACTCCTATCTATCCTAAGTGTTGTAACCCTAGCCCATAACTTAAAGGGGAAAATATAACACTCTAATTTTCGGAGTTCCTTCTACTGTAGACTCCTAAATTATCGAAATGCAATTACGCGGTGACGATTCGGTCTAAAATTTCCCCGAGACCTAAATAATATACACGGGTACGCTATTTAGACTATTTCGACCGATTCGAAATCAACCGCGAGCTCGAAATCGCTGGATAAGTCACTCTACATAAATTTTCTATCTCGACCTCAATATATTCTACACGTGACTCTCAGTTGAGATAGAAGACAGTTATATCAATATCACTCACTATGGCGTATAATAATTATCACAAGTTATTTACTATTCCCTTAGTAACTTTATTCCATAAATATTAATCATCATCTCTCCCGATTAATATATTAAATAAACACATAATAATTTAATTCAATTAAATTATGGCACACGTGTAATTTAAAATGACCGAATTAATTAAATTTTAATTACTAAAAAATACGGGGTATTACATACTTCCCCCTACTAAGGAATTTTGTCCTCGAAATTTGGATATGCCCGATACTAAAAACTTTGGATCCTTTCACTCAATGCATAAGAATGTATTCAAAGATAACTGAAAATAATATTTTGGTGTTTCCACTATACACAAATCAGTGGTACAAGTGGCCGAAGTCCCACTCCATACCAAGGTTAACGACAAGTCCATTCAACCTATTTCATACCGACATATGATAATACACAAAACTATCATGATTCCACAAACCATGCCTCAAAATACGATCCTATACTCCACTATGTAGACACCTTATTCTATTACCCCCTTAACTCTCCTTAGGACCCTAGCACCTACCTTCATCCCTGCAAACCCAAGTCATACCCCGAGTACTGACGTAGAGGCCATTAGACGCTCCCAGGCTTTGTTTGACCCAAAAATCAAACTCTTCAGCTCGATCGAGACTGAATGAATTTTCGAAGGGAACTAAAACCCCTTTCCAACGGTCCGTCCCGTGTGCGATTCCCACTTACCTTGCAGACGAATGACCCATTTTACCCCAAAACCTAATTCGAGGTCAGTTTGACCAAAGTAAACTCTTCATCTCGACTGAGACTGAATGAATATTCAAAGGTCACTGAAACCCCTTTCCAACGATCCATTTTACCCCGAGAGGTCACTGAATGCTTCCAGGTCACGATTGACCAAAGTCAACTCCCCAAATCGGGTCAAACTCTTTGGAATGTTGAAGTCAATCTCCTAACCTTTCCAACGGTCCTCGTGCACGATTTTGACTTACCATGCGAACGAACAATCTGTTTGCGTCTGAAGTTTCCACATCCAAAGGACTGATGAGTGATTCCAAGCCACATTTGACCCAAAGTCAACTCCCATACCCGGGAGTAGTCCAAATGACTTCCAAAGGTCTCTGAATTAACTTTCCAAAGGTTTTACCCGTGCGTGATTCGGATTAATGGTTTGCACTCTGTGACCAATTTTTCGAAGGAATCTGAAAGAAACTGCCAAAAGGCAGGTTTCAAACCCTGGTTATCGGCAGTGTGCCTAAACACACGTGCCGATTGGCAGGACCAGGGCTATGCTGATCGGAAATGAACTGGGCCTATTACAAAGGGGAGCCCAAATCTGAAATACATCACTCTCAGCAAATCTAGAAAACCTCTCTCGAAGTTAGCGTGATTTCCACATCCAAATTCCTTTCCAACCTTCACTTTTCATCATCCTTTTATTCACACTTGGTGAATTCACTACCCTTAATCCTCATCCAAGTGCAAGGGCTGCTCTCCGACATTCAAGATGAAGCTCAAGATCTTCAATAAGGTCCAATTTTCTTAATTCTCTCCTTAAATTCCCATAAATTCGCATTAATTTGTTTTATTAGTTAGCACTTTTTATTCTCTCACATCTCATATGACATATCCTAATATATTATTTTTTTAGTATTATTGCACATCTCTTATTTTCATATAAATAAAAACCCAAAAAATAAGAAAATGAGGGTTTGCTCATAAATTTCAAACAAGAATTCTCACACTTTTCTTGCACTTTATCACAACTAAAACACTTTTTCACACACACACACACACACACACACACACACATACGAGAATCCCCCGATTGGTTTTATGGTCTAAACCACACCCCTCATTTTGCATGCGAACTACGTGGACTTTAATGCCTTTATAGGCTACATAGGTATATGGGGGGTAAAACCCAAGACTCGAGTCGTATTCTTACTCTTTCTCTCATTTTCTATTTTCTTTAAATTCAATTCTCTTATATTCTATATATTTATTCTTAGTAGCGTATTATTCCACATATGTTATCCTTCCATTATAATGATCAACGCAAGGAAAATAGCGTAAATCCTATTTTTTAATATTATTTTCATTAACCTTCCTATGAATGACTCTCTTTATCTCTTCCATGCTACAAGTCGAGGATTCCTATATCCACTATATATATATATATATATATATATATATACATATCACGGGGAAATAAAGGAAAATAGCAAAAAACCCATGAGAGACTGTAAGGGCGGAATGGGTGCCTAACACCTTCCCATTTCGTAACTTAGACTCCGGACCTTTTTTGAATCATTTTGGTTTCGTATGTACCAGTATGTCTTTGGATTCTGTCCCTCGGGATGGCTCCCTTTTCTTTTGTCTATTTTGAGTAAAATAGCCCGGCGACTCCATCTCTCTACATTTTTCACCTCATCAACGATGCCGACCGAAGCACTCCCGAGAGGGACGCGCGGGACCTAGGATCCTCTCTCTCACCTGTCGCAAGGATTAAGGATGGCTATAGTGGCGAATCTGTTGGGGATTGTATGAGGGGATAGACTCTATTTATATGGGTGTTATGCTTGTTTATATTTTCCCCCATTTTTCGTGTTCCCCTTTTCCATGTGTACCCTATAGTTATGCTTCTATTCACACATTTGTAGAAAAATTATCTATGTACACTTCGCACCACATGCACCTAAGATCACATATATCCATATGTTGCACACATCACCCATCCATACTTAGTGTGCCGTTGGTATTTGTACTTTGCTCCCTGTTTAGCATAATAGAGAAAGACATTCTCATTATAAGATAGTAATAAGAGAATCATGCATGATTCACACGACATCACCAATGAGCATTGTGATTGACCAAATTTTGTCCCATAACTGGAGGGTCACTTCATGATGGGCGCTGGTCCGAAAGGGCGCAATTAGCCTAAGAGATATGAATCTCACCTTCCATTGGCTAAGTACCTTCGACGTATATCGAATGGTTCCCCCGTATCATACCGCTTGACCGAAGTCATGACGGGAGGTATATCGCAGGGAACTCATTCACGTATGCCGAGTATATCGAATTCGCTCTCACACGTACCATCCCCACGAGTTATATAATGAGGCAGTTCATGTACACTCAGGTATATCAAATGGCTTGTACACATGTACTGATTGCCCGCAAGAGTAAGACGTATATCGTGGAACCCTTTTCGATTCACCCAACCAACTGCATACCCGCATATAGGTGTCAAGCCTAGGACACACATATAAGATTGACGGTTTTTACCCAAAACTCTACAAAAATTCCGGGTCAGCCTGTCGCCCGAAATTTCGTGCATTTTTAAAACGGAACCTTGTCCGTGAGCCTAGTTACAAGTTTAGCCATAACTTTACATATATTACAAACCTAACTTTTCCAGGCTGAGGCCCCGTCCGACATTTCATTTTGCATTTAAGAGAATTTAATACAAGTGAGAACATAATAATCGTAATAATCATGCTGAGTTCCATGTCCATAAACATTTCTCCTTTCTTTATAAAAAATCCAAAAACATTTCTCCTTTCTTTATCAAAAAATCCAAAAATATTTTCCTTTTTTTTATCAAAAATCTAAAAATATGTTGTCTTTCAATCTTAAAAAGAAAAAAATGTCAAAAATATTCTCATTCCTTTTCTAAAAATAAATAAATAAATCCCATTTTATGCGTTCGTAGGTCGATAGCATGCTCTTGGCCTGGCTCCTTATTGGCTTTAGTCTTTAGTCAAATCACCCCGGAGTTCCGTTCGTTCCCCTATTACTTATTCCAAGTCTGATATTCATCCTCTTTCCATGGAGAACACAGATAAAGTACCCATTGTGCACACGGATCTGATGGCATTCCTAGCTCAGCTCGTGTCCAAGAGTGACAACTTCAAAACTGAGGTCCGAGAGAGGCAACGAAACTAGGTTCCCATTCCTCAAGAGCCTGAGGCCCTATTCCCTCGTACTATGGGTCCACCCGAGCCTATATGGGTTTCCAAAGACTATCAGCACACTCCACGTGCCCCTCCTGCTAATGGGCCTCCACCTACCCAGCTTCCAATGCCGAACCTTGCCCAGCCTGGTGCTGACTTGCCTATGATCCTTGATCCGAAAGAGGAAGAGTTGAACAAGGTCAAAGAAGATCTCAATATGATCACCAAGAAGTTTGACCAAGTCAGAATCTTTAGGAATTACGTGGACTACACCCACATGTCTCCTTATCCTAAAGCGAGTTTACCCAAGAAGTTCAAGATGCCAAATATTGAGAAATTCAGAGGAAGTTGACCCCCGATTGTCCATCTTCGCAGTTATCACCGTTATATGACTCTCCTAGGGGATTCAGAGGAAGTGATGGCCCAATTGTTTCAGCAAACTTTGAAGGATAGATCCCTCCAATGGTTTTTGTCTCTCGAGGAGTCAAGAATCCGTAGATGGGAGGATGTGGATTGAGAATTCATGTCATAGTACAAATACAACTAATTGCTTGAGGCCACCCACCGTGATTTAGAGACGCTCAAATAGAACTCTAGGGAATCAGTCAGTAACTTTATAGCCTACCATAACCAATCAGACTTTCAAGGAAGAACAAGTCAGCGTAGTGAAGAAGAATTTCTTACCCCATGTACGAGCAACCATGAGAGGATAATAATATCCCCACTTTCGAGCTCTCAGAGAGGTAGGAGTAGAAATCGAGGAGGGTATGACTAAAATAGTTGTTGAACCAAAGAAGGTATTAAGACAATTCACCCCCAGAAAATATGACAAACTCGCCAGTACTAAAGTCTCAACCATCAATAATATCTCTCAATCGACCACATCATGAGCACCAAAAAGCCTCCCTGTCTCAGTACGAAAGGAATACACCGACCTCTATGCTCCCCTCTCCAAAGTTTATCAAGCCCTGTTAAGACGAAACCTTATCAAACCTATGGACCCTTGTCCCTTGACAAATCCACTCCCAAAAAACTTCAAGGCATATGCCCATTGCGCATTTCACCAAACCATTGGCCATACCACCGACCAATGATTTCACCTCCGAAACATAATCCAAGGTCTAATTGACCTGGGTACTATTGCCCCACCAACCAATCCTAAGCCAAACACTAGTCACAACCCACTCCTAAATCATGCCAATGCTATCTTTCTAGAAGAGAACCCATAATTTGATCCCTCAACCCAAATCACACCCATATACTCTCCTAAACCTATCCAAACTTTCCCATATTTCCTCCTACATCGTGTTAGCCTCGCTGACCAGACACTGTCACTCCCTACAACATCATGCATCACTGTTCGTACCCATTTCGAAAATAGAAGTATGGAATTATCACAAGTGTTAAACCAACTCTTGGAGTTCGGGCTAAAATTTCCCTCATAAATGATCATGTACTACTAGAGGTTCAGTACGCTATTCTTGGAAGCATAAAAATGGGCCCGAGAATCAGACCATTGGGTAGTACTGACTGATGAAGTCAACCTAGATGATGTTGTTCAGATTATGGCAGAAATATTCAGGAAAACCAATAATGTTTACAGTATGATTGAGTTACTTGATACCCTGAAGCTATAAGGGAGCCTGGTACCTTCACCCTTATATATCCCCAAAGAATGGGAAGACCTGTATGAACAAGCCATTGAAGTTGCAGCATGCATTAACTTTACATGGAAAGAAAAAATTATTGCCACTGGATGGGGGGAAGAGTTCAAAGATTCGAATGAAGAGCAAACTTCAGATAAAACTAGAACGGTAGCCGATATGTGTGGATTTATATCATTTGAAGACTCCTTAGAAAAATAAAAATGTGGCAGAACAACTCGAGATTGATGAGGAAACAGGGTTCATGTTCTTCCCTTCTTCAGTAAATCACATGGCCAGATCAGGGAGGCTTTACCAGATCCCAAGCTCATTACTGTCAAATGACAAAGGGAAGGGTGTTGAAAACGTTTATATGCCAGAGATAACCCTCAAGGAGAGCAAGATCCTAGATCAACTAAAGAAAAATCATGCTAACATCCCTTTATGGGTCCTTTTCATGTTTTCTCAGTTGCACAAAAATCCTTTAATCAAGTTGCTCACTGGACCCATAGTTCCTCCCTCTACCACACTAGAAGAAGGGGTAAATTTGGCTAGATCCTTGACCTCTACCCGAATGCTATTCTTTTTCGAAGAAAAAATCCCCAGAATTGGGCCAAACCACAATCATACACTCAACATCTCCTTCGAAGTTCTGGGGAAGGTCGTACCACTCTCTCTTATCGATAATGAATCTACCTTGAATGTTTGCCCACTAAGAACCTTTAAATTCTTAGGACTGAAGGAAAGTGACCTTTCTCCAACCTCCACTGCTGTACGTGCCTACAATAATACTCGTCAGTAAGTAATGGGATTGATAAAAATTATAATAGGGGATGGCCCTATAAACCCTATCGTTGAATTCCAAGTTATTGACATCCAAACTTGTTTCAACCTCTCGCTCAGATGACCTTGGCTCCACGGTATCAAGGGTCTGTCTTCTTCACTCCATCAAAAATTGAAGTTCTTCACTGACGAATGGGTCATCACCATTTTGGGCAATGGCGATAATACTGAGGGTGCAATCACTAGCAGTCCAATCCTTGAGATACAGCACGGGTCAAATGATATGCTCCCATCAGGATTTCGAGTTGATCCACCTCTAATACTGGTAGGACACGACTTTAAAGAAAGGGTTTTTTCGAAATACGACCCTCATGGAAACGTCAATGTGATTCAAATGTGTAAAGACATGCACTTTATTCCCGAACTAGGGCTAGGGAAAAGACAGTAAGGGATATTAGAGCCTATTGAACTGAAGAAATCTTTCCCTCCTTGTGGTTTGGGGTATCAACCGCCAGAACAAAAGCTCAGAATGATTCGCTAGTCTCGGCCAAAGAGTAGATTAGACCGCATCCAGACTATCCTAGGTGAGTCCTCGAATGGACAATTCATCAAAGAGGGCGAGTATTTCCCCTTTTATGGCTTTTTGGAACCATGGTATGACCACGCAAATAAGAAGATGAAGCTTGGAATGGATATATTATTCTAAGACAACTATTCATGGGTCAAAAGTTCCCAATATCGTGTACAACCGCTCATCAAAGATACCGAAGATTCTGAGGAAAGTGACTCCGAGGACTCATTTAACTTATAAACACTGGGGCTGACACTCTGCATGGTTCGCTCAGGCACTAGATGACTAGTTCCATCCCATTTGATCAAAGCTACTGATACACCTCTACTCAATTGGCATGCTGCGCCAGTTCTACCAGTTGAACTCACACCTAATCGCAATGTTTACCTTATTTCTTTTGCTGTTGTCTACCCTTGATCAAATGTAATCGAGTCCTCCTTTCATGAGGTTCTCAATGGTGTTTTTCCTATCAATGAAATAAATGAAGATTTTGAGTATCTTGTTGTGCCTTACATTAATTGTTTGGATTCTAATAAAACTTTTGATGATGATGCTTTTGCAAATGAAAAATTCTTAACTGATCAAAATAAGGTTAATAATAAATAACATAACCGCAGTTAACTTAATAAAGAAGAGACTGTTGTTGTTAACCTCGGTTCTAGTAGTCAATTGCATGAGATTCGGATAGGGGCTACCCTTGATGAGCATGAGCACGCACAACTTGAAGAATTGCTAAAGGTATTTGTGGATGTCTTCGCATGGTTCTATGACGATATGCCCAACATTGATACTGAAATAGCTCAACATGAGATCCCCACTCTTTCAGATTACAAGACGATTAAAAAAAGTTGAGGAAGGTCTGCACCTAATGGTCGCTCAAAGTCAAAGAAGAGGTGGTCAAACAGTTGAACGTGGACTTCATTCGTGTAATCAAATATCCCACATGGATAGCTAACATAGTTCTTGTGCCAAAATCAAGAGGGAAGGTTCGGATGTGCGTAGACTACCAGGACTTGAATAAAGCCTCTCCAAAGGATGATTATCCGCTACCCCATATCGACATGACCATAGACAACACAACCAATCATGCTCTTAAGTCATTTATTGATGGGTTTTTCGGATACAACCAAATCAAGATGAAACCAGATCACCAAGAAAAAACCTCATTCATCACCCCATAGGGAACCTTTTGCTAGACTGATATGCCATTTGATCTCAAGAATGCTGGGGCTACCTACCAGAGGGCTTCCACAACCATCCTTCACGATCTAATTTATAAAGAAGTTGAGGTATATGTGGATTATATACTTATCAAATCCAAGACTAGAGAAGGACATGTCCTCGCTCTCTGAAAGTTCTTCGAATGACTGCGATAGTATCAGATGAGTCTCAATCCACAGAAATGCATCTTTAGTGTTACAAAGGGAAAACTCTTGGGATTTATAGTCAGTGAGAAAGGATAAAAGTAGAGCCTTCTAAGATGAAGGCCATACTTGATATGGAACCTTCCCGAATAGAGAAAGAAGTCTGAGTTTTCCTTAGGAAATTTCAATACATCAGCCGGTTCATCATCTAGTTAACCTCCATCTAAGAACCCATTTTCAAACTACTCCGAAAGGATTCAACCAAGGTTTGGAATAAATAATGCCAAGAAGCTTTTGACCGGATAAAAAAATATTTGACCCAACCCCCGATACTCATGCAACCATAACCTAGTCTCCCTTTGCTCCTATACCTTACCATAACCGACACTGTAACTGGGGCTTTGCTAGACCAATACCTTGAAGATTCTCGTAAATAAAGATCCATATATTATGCCAGTCACAAATTAGATAGATAAGAAGTCAACTAAACTTATTTGGAAAAGATAGGTGTCGCTCTTGTCTGGGTCATCTAAAAGTTGCGGCACTACATGCTAGCCTTCCCTATCAAAAACCTGCTTAAGAAAACCACCTTATCCAGCCAAATGGCCCGATGGTTGATATCGTGTATGTCACGCAGAAAGCCATGAAAGGAAGAGAAATCTCTAACTACCTCGTTGATTACCCCATGGATGAAGACGATGTGTGAATCTACGAATTCCCAGATGAAAACATCCTCTGCACTGCCCAAGATAATCTCTGATGGCAAATGTTCATTGACGCCACTGCCAATAAAAAAGGATATGACATTGGGACTCCTATCTACATCAAATTGGATTTCCCTTGCACCAACAACATGACTGAATATGAGGCATGCACGGTAGTCCTTAAAGTTGCTCTCAAGAAAGCTATTCAGTACTTAGATATCTATGGGGATTGCTCCCTCATCATTAGTCAAGTGCTAAGAAAGTGGAGAGTCAAGTATGAGAAGCTCCAACCCTTCCATTCCCACGTAGAAGAAATAACCTCCAAATTCCAAGATATCACCATCCACTACCTACCTAGAGCAAAGAATAACCTAGACGATGCCCTTGCTACCTTGGCCTCCATGGTCAACATGCCCGACGGAATAACAATGACCCCCTTCCTAGTTCAAAAGTAGGACAAACCAACCCACTCCTACCACATTAAGCTCGTCACCATAGAAGATACCGAGCTAGACAATTGTTGGTACTATGATATCTGGAACCTACTCAAACACGATAGGAATCCCGAGGGTTCTAACAAGAAAGACGGAGCAACCCTACGAAGACTGGCCGCTCAATACATCATCTGTCACAAAGCACTTCTCAATAGGAACTTCGATGGAATCAAAGGGGATGACATTGAAAATATAATGCAAAAAATCTACAATGGGGAATGCGGGCCCCATATGAATGGTCACATGCTTGCCAATAATATCATTCGATAAGGATACTACTGGACCACCACGACCCAGGATTGCACCGCCTATATTCAGAGATGCCTCAAATGTCAATAGTTCTTCAATCTTCACCATCTGCCTCCGTAAAAATTATACAACATGACTTCTCCCTAGCCATTCGCCACTTGGGGTATCGACATCATAGGGAAGGTTACACCAAAGGTTTTCAACGGGCATGAGTTCATCCTAGTTTCCATTGATTACTTCACCAAATGGGTCAAAGCTTAGTCATACACAGTTCTGAACACTAAGAAAGTGGCTAAATTCATTAAGAAAAATATCATCTGCTAATATGGGGTCCCGTACGGGCTAGTATCAGATAACGACTTGCATTTCGAGGCAAAAGTTACAGAAGTGGTCAGCGAGTATGAGATTCAGAGACACAAATCTTCTCCCTACCGACCTCAGACCAATGGTACAGTCGAAGCCTCTAATAATAACCTCAAGGACATCATTAGTAAGATGACTGAAAGCAATCGAGATTGGGCTGATCGAATCCGTTACGCCCTCTCGGGCTATCGAACCTCAATCTAAACATCTACTGGGGCTACCCCTTACTTTCTTGTCTACGTCATGGAAGTAGTCCTACTCTTGGAGCTAAAAATCCTTTCACTTTGTGTTATGCTCGAAAGCCAAGTCAATCAAGAGGACTGACATCAAAACTGTCTCGACGAACTGATACTCTTGGACGAAAGGAGACTAAAAGTGTTGTATCATATACAAGGGTAGCATCGCTGAATAGCGCGTTCATTCAGTAAGAGAGTCAAGGACCGCATTGTCCTAGAGAGGGATTTAGCCCTCAAAGAAATAGTAGAACCTATCTGGGACCCCATATGGAAATTCAAGTCCAATTGGAGCGGCCCCTACATTGTGAAGAAGATCTTATCTGGCGGTGTCGCCATGCTCACTGACTTAGATGGGGAGGAGATGGCTTTTCCAGTCAACCCGAACCAGCTCAAGGAATTTTACCCCTAGTCTAAAATCTCGACGCACTACGACTCTTCTCATCTCCCTTCTATTCTAAAAAAAAAATCTTCACTTCTCTCTACCCAGAACTACATGGGCATGATCCTCTACAAAAACCATTTTAAGCAAATTAAAAAATTTCAAGAACCCCCAGATGCACGTAGGAAGCTCATACATTTTACATGAGCACGACCCTTTCTTTTTCACAAAAAACTATTATTTTCTTATCTCCGAGAAAGACAGTTCATTCTAACATATACTTGGAAAAAAGTATTATGTATGAGTTAGCGATTCGTATAGATAATTCACAAATACAAAACTCATCAAAAGGTACAGATGGATGATCAAAAACTTGTTTATTTCACTAATAAGAAATTACAGTACAATTACATAAGAAAGGGAACGGATAATTCCCTCCCCCTACCTTCCTAAAAAGCCAAATAAATTCCCAAAATTATTCTCCATTACAAAATAAAATCTCCCAAATTCCTACCCACAGCTACTAGAGGAGCCCGCTCCATCATCATCATCTGCATCCTGGGGCCCCCAACCTTCCCCTACCTAAATAGAGTGTTGCAGAAGCTCCATGGACCTATAAGCTAGAACCAACTTCAGAAAAACCGCAACATCTCCTTCCATGGTTTTAAATAAGACTAGCCACCTTTGTCCAGTCTCCACTGCCAACATCTTATTGACTACACTCCTCCAAAACCACTTCATATAATCCTCAGGGATATGACAAACTCTCCCAACAAACTGAGAGGGATGGGTCGATGAATGCCGACTCTCACACAAAGATCCCAGCCGCATGCGCAGACACTCAGTCAAATCTTCTACTGAAAAAAAATCTAGTGTTCGAGGTGGCACGACCTTCTCCCAACCAAATTGACGTAGAAACTGCCAAGGGAAATAGAAAGAGGTCTGTCTAAGACCAACCAGCTGAACATACGGGTATTCTCCCAACTCCAAAATAGGCAGCAACTGTCCCAACCAAGGCACCGACCAATACAAATTTAGAGCCCCATGCTCCATAAACTAGTTCTCCCAGCTCTCAATATCCAAGCCAACGCTGATGAAATGGCGTGAAAAGAAGTTGGGTATAGCCGATAAAGGATATTCTGGAGGAGTCACCAGGCGGAGTCTTTCAGACAACCACATGAACAGCATCTCAGGGCTACCCCTCAAAAAGTCAGAACGACCTTCTCGCCAGGCATCTAGGATGTTTAAAGTCTTTTCCAGTATTACCGCTGTAGGATTGAGAAGGTATGACATGCATGAAGTAATGGATATAAATTGTGGGTCCACCAGCAGTTCCCCAGTCACCAGAAATAATTTTGAAACTAAGCTTAGAACAACAACTGTGGCGTATCAAGCATCGCCAACCTTCTACAAATGCACGAATTGTAACATCGTCAAAAGGGAGATCATTTCTCCAGTAACTAGTTGTCTAGCCGCTGAAGGCGAGATATGAAGAAATCCAGCCAACAAATCCCAAGGAGATCGAGGAAACTCAGGCATAGCAGCCGCTACAATCGAATTTACTCCCAATATGGCAGAAAATTCCTCACAAGTCGGACAGACTTCCTCCAAGCCGAAGAAGAATACACGGTCTTCGGGTACTAAAATTGTACCACCGCCATCAGCATGTTCCATTCTATGGGCAGATTGCGCCCCAAAGAGACTCGACGTATGTGGAAATCATCGTAGTCGACATTATAAGAGCACATTGCTTCAAGGTAGTTAGAAAACTCAATGATACCAGGGAGAGCCATCTTGAAAGACTAAGAGATAGTAAGAAAGTAATTAAGAATGTGAGGGTGTGATGAAAACACTCCACCCTTACCCATTTTTATACTTGAAAACCCTCACAAGAGACACAATCCTTGCAAAAATCGGAGGGAATCCTTCCCCACAAGGCACCAAAGGCTGAAGAGGGTACCAATCAAAGCTTTGAATTGATGGGACTAGACTTGACTGTCGATAGGCAGAACAAGGTGCTCGTCGATCGGCAACCCCCATTTTTGGAAATTTTCCTTTTTCCTCTTTTTTCAAAATAAGAAACTCAATAAAAATAAATTGATATTCTCAATAAAATTTCAAAAACCCCCTTCCACCCTTGCATACTTTCTCATTTTTAAAACTTTCCTTCAAAATCCCAAAAATATTTCTTTTTAAGGTCTCAGCAGTAAAGTAAAAAGCGCAAGTGCATTCATTCATTCATCATTAACAGAAGATAATAAAAAAACTCCATTGCATTGCATTGATATTTTTTTGTATTACATCAAATTTTGCAGGAAATAAAGAAAAATAAGAACAACGGGACACAACCCGAACCCACATTCTCTCTCTCTCCCTCCCTCTAACCTAAACTTCACCCCTGCGATGTGCTCTCTTTCCCCTACGATGAGATGACACACCACTTCTATCCGAGCGAGTCTCCTCCCCGGATGAAGCAGGCGACACCAAGAAAGAAGGAACAAGAACCGCATCCCGAATATGGGCAGACGCCGAAGATATCTAGTCCCTGATCTCCCTCAGCCAAGTGGTCGACACCCGAACTTGCTGCAAGAAAAGACAAAATTAATATCAAAGCAGAAAAGAAATCAAAAAGAAAGAAAGAGAAGAACATAAAGGTATATCGCAGGATGAAGGACCTAATATGTCAAGCCCAACTCCTCCGAATATATTGCATGAGGACGGTGCAACATAAACACCATCCTTCCATCATCTCGATGTATGTTGTACGAAGGAGTATGCAACCGCATGAAGTGAACCTTCGAAGTCGCCACAGACATCGATGGACTGCAACTGCTCTGGGAGGACCCCACTGGCCGACTTGAACCCGCAGGAGGGAAGGGCAAGGACTCATATATGCTAGGAGCCATTATCCAACTCATCATATTGTCCATGTAATCATACGAAGCATCCGTATCAGTGTACAATAGGTAGGACTTGATGATCATCACCACGATCCTCCCATCCTTCGATAGAAGCCGCTCCCGCCTCATAGACATAGGAGGCTGCGCAGGTGGAACCACCACCTCCTCCTCAGTGATCTGTCAAACCACCCTCTCCCCGAGGTACCATGTGTGGCCAAACTCATGTGCCTATAAGTGCTAAAGATGTCCGTTCACCCCAGTTAACCCATTGTCCTAAATAGAGATCCCCCAAGGGTAAAAGGTCACATGAAAGTCCCCAGCAGGTATAAGCCAATACAAAATCAGAGCATACAAAGACCAAGATTAGAAAAGGATAAGTCTTACCCTATCACTAGTCAGGCCATTCAAGACCTGACGCACCTCCTCCAGAGTGAGAAATCTCCTCGACTGCCTATTAGCCTTGCTCCATCGATACAACCGACAGAAGTCCCCAACAGTCTTGTCCTTTAGAGGCACCAGCTGGGTATTCCACCCAATCACCTCATGGAACCACATCTGCCAAAGATAAGAACTTGCAATAAAAAATGAGACGCATAAGGAAAGTGTGAATGCATGAAAGGGAAATGCGGAAAATAAAGAATAACTCAAGAAGATACATCGCTCCAGTAAAAGTCTGTCGACAGCACCTGATGAATGCATCCAGAGAAAAATAGAGGCTCGCCAAAGTCAGGCACCCCCAATCATAGAAAGGGATATTCTAAAACACCCTCATGTACGGTAATAACCACAAGTGGACTACGTCACCGCTCGATGCCGCCATGAAGCCCCCCAGCACCAACAAGATGAACAACCAGGACATTTGCCACACCTGCAACCCATCCTCCACATCAACCACCCTACCCAAAAAAACATCCTTCAATAGGGACAGTGGAATGGAATCCCCAAGTACTATCCTCCCCACGTCACCGAGCTCCGCTCGCACCACCTCTGGCCTCACCCGTAAAGATCCATCCACCTCTATCTGCTCCCCATCGCAATCTAGCCCCAGTAGCTGTTGCACATCTATGGGAGTAATAGTTATCTCCCCGAAGCCAAAATGGAAGGTGTGGGTAGTGCCCCACCATCACTCCCCCAAAGCGCACAATACCGCTGTCAAATAAGGTGTCTCATCCAACACAGACGCCAACCTCCAAAAAACTCGCTGACGATACCACCCAACGCACCATAGGTGGAAGATGCTCCCAGACATCCTTAAGCCCCATCATTCCGTGGGCACGCATGTTCGACAGAGAGACATCATAATATTAAGGGAAAACCATGTCAAAATCCAAGAAAAATGAAATCACCAAAAAATTAATGCCAAAAGTCATTTTACTTACATATCTTCACCACCCTCAAAGAGAGATGATGCGATGACTCCCGCAGCAAAGTTCGCTCATCTGCAATCGGCTCGAATGCGCTAAAAGAATTCTTGATCCCCAAAGCAAGAGGTGCCCTGGCCCTCCATTCCACTTTTTCCCAGTCATCAACAGTTAACCACTCCCTGTGTTATGCGGTGCTCACAAAAGTGGACATTTTTAAGATTATGAATTGCTAGAAAGATTCGCAGAAGAAAATTGTAGAAAGAGAGAAGGCAAGAAGCTGTGAAAAATAAAGGGAATTTTCCCCCTTTATATAGGATGCCAAGGGTCATGACGATCGGCACTGTACCCCCACCTACCGATTGACACTGTACCTTTACCTTCCCGAGGCAGTCCAAAAGTCCATGCCACTGCCAAATGGCACCCCTCACACCATGCCGACCGAACCCCCCCTAAATTTTCATACAAAAACTCCTAAAAAATACCAGAAAACCCTGAGAAATCCTTAGAAAATTCCTAAACATCCCAGGAGGGATTTATAACATTTTCACCAAGAGAATTTCGCACTCCCTTAAGTGGAACCCCTATTTACCCAGTGAAACTCTCAAAACCCAAGTGAATCTGCTCCCGACAATGTCCCCGGAGGATCTCTAAAGCTCACCTCCTATGCCCCAAAGGTCTCAAACCTCCCCGGGAAATACATCCAATACCTGGACCACCTAATCACTCCCCCGATGGAGTTTATAACATCAAATTTGCCTTTACTCCACAAAATCTCCAAAATCATAGGGACTTCCCCCCGTAATCAGCCCCAACCCAAATCAAGATCATAATAGTTAATTTCTCCGGAAGGGTTCCTCGAGAACATCTCAACTTAAGCCCACAGAATTGGCTTCGACCTACAGAATTGGCCATCTCAACTTAAGCTTAAAGAATTGGCTTCGACTCGCAGAATTGGTCATCTCAACATAAGCCCATAGAATTGGCTTCGACCCACAAAATTGGTCATCTCAACCTAAGCCCGTAGAATTGGCATCGACCCGCAGAATGGGTATCTCAACCTAAGCCTGCAGAATTGGCTTTGACCCGCAGAATTGGTCATCTCAATATAAGACTGCAGAATTGGCTTTGACCCACAAAATTGGTCATCTCAACATAAGCCCGCAGAATTGGCTTCGACTCGCAGAATTGGTCACCTCAACTTAAGCCCGCAGAATTGGCTTTGACCCACATAATTGGTCATCTCCACTTAAGCCCACAGAATTGGCTTTAACCCGAAGAATTGGTCATCTCTACATAAGCCTACAGAATTGGCTTTGAACCGCATAATTGGTCATCTCAACATAAGCCCACAGAATTGGCTTCGACCCGCAGAATTAGTCATCTCAACATAAGCCCGTAGAATTGGCTTCGACCGATAAAATTCGTCATCTCTACATAATCCCACGTAATTGGCTTCGACTCGCAGAATTGTTAATCTCAACATAAGCCCATAGAATTGGCTTCGACCCACAAAATTGGTCATCTCAACCTAATCCCGTAGAATTGGCATCGACCCGCAGAATGGTTATCTCAACCTAAGCCCGCAGAATTGGCTTCGACCCGCATAATTGGTCATCTCAATATAAGACTGTAGAATTGGCTTTGACTCGCAGAATTGGTCATCGCAACATAAGCCCGCAGAATTGGCTTCAACCCGCACAATTTTTCATCTCAACTAAAGCCCGTAGAATTAGTCATCTGAACCTAAGACCACATAATTGGTCATCTGAACCTAAGCCCATAGAATTGTCTTCGGCCCACGAAATTAGTCATCTGAACCTAAGCCTGCAGAATTGGACATCTCAACATAAGCCCGCAGACTCGCAGAATTGGCTTCGACTCCTAAAATTGTGAAAGTGTGGAAGCCCCCAATTTTAAAAGTCTTTTACTTTAAAATCAATTTCCTTGCGAAATATATGGGGAAGCGTTAGGTGACAGTTCAACTTAAGACAAATTTTAATTTCTTGACAAATTAAAATTAAACCAAGTGAAATTAAATTAATCCATTAAAATATTTTCACTTAAACATAATAAATCCAAGTCCTAGAATTTTCCTAAGTCATCTTTTTCAATTATACCAAGTTAGGCCAAACCAAATTTTATCAATTAAATTAAATGACTTGAATTAAATCAATTTTATCTCTTACCTAAGCATGCGTTCTAGGTGATTTTGCAAAAGATAAAATAAACAATTAATCCACTATGCCGCGATGCACGAGGAAAAACCCACAACGGGAAACAACCTCGGACGACCCTAGCCTCAAATCCACTAAGTACGGAATTTAAATTTACAAGACAGATGACTTACAACCTCAACTAGAATCCTTTCAAGCCTTGACGCGTCTTCTTGTAACCACCTCTACCTAGCGAATAGCCAAGGAGCTCCACCGTGATCGGACAATAGGTACACCGTCAACCACACATGATGCCTTTCACCATGTTAGGAAGCCGCAGCTAAACAATTCTTCTTCTTCTTTAAGGGATTTAGAAGAAAACCCAAACTTCTCTTCAAACAAATGTAGAGATAAACCGGTTCCAAAATGCTCCAAGAAAAGTATATGTATATATGAACTTGGAAGAAACAAATTTGGGTGTAACTAAGTGTTTAAAGGATTTTTTTTCTTTATAAAATGAACACTCAAACTCATGAAATTTTTCTTGGAAGAATCAACTCTCGAAACTCTCTATAGGAGTTAGAATATTGTGAAAACGTTAAGTTACAAACTTTGGTTCCCGCACTATAATAATCCGTCAAAAGTTAGTGGGGTAAGGAAGTGTGAAACATGGGTAAAAACTTCTAAAAAAAATTCCCGCCTGAAATCTCGTTCGAACGACATTTTCGTTCGAACGACATCGCGTTCGAATGATATTTCGAACGACATTTCGAAATAAGTTCCAGTGGGTAATATGGGAACTCATTGGCAAAATTGTTTGAACGACATCTGGTTCGAACGAAAAACTCGTTCGAACGACATATCGAACGAACTTCCAGAAAGTTTGAAAAATTCTACTTTTTCCCAGAAACTTTATATACTTTATTTTAAAGTTTTAAGTAAAATCTTTCTGAAAATAAAAAACAATTTTGAATTAAACCTATACCCATTATAAATCGTTCCAAGCTACTATATATATATGTAATGCATTCATACCTTAGGAGCATGGAACCACTATTGATGACATAGAAATGAGGCACTTAAACTCGGCATTTTGATGAATCTTTATATACTTGGCCGCTAAGTCTTCTAATAAACTCGTCCTAGGCTTGGAGGATGATCAATTAACTCTATCCTATGACTCAAACGTTTTTGTCTGAAATTGAGCCAAAACTACAAAGGACTCAATTGGAAATTTGTGTCCTTATAAATTGGTCACCTCAACTTAAGCCCACAGAATTGGCTTCAATTCGTAGAATTGGTCATCTCCACTTAAGCCCCCAGAATTGGCTTTGAACCGCAGAATTGGTTATCTCATCTTCAAGCCCTCTGAATTGCCTTTGACCCGTAGAATTGGTCATCCTCATTTCCTTAAGACCTCAGAATTGTCTTCGACCCGCAAAATTGGTCATCCTTGTTTCCTTAGGTCCGCAGAATTGACCTCAACCCACATAATTTGTCATCCCCACCACGCTCCTTAGGTCCTCAGAATTGGCCTTGACCCTCTAAAATGCTCATCCTCATTTCCTGAGGTCCTTAGAATCTTCCTCAACCCTTTGAATTGGTCATCCTCGTTTCCTTAGATACATAAAATCGACCTCTTTCAAAAGGCATCATATAGTGTCTATTAGATGGCTATCATTTATTCTAAACTCACCCGAAGAGGGGATCTATAGAAATCCCATTCTATTACCCCCTAAACTATCGTTAGGTCCCTAGCACCTCCCTTCATCACTGCAACCCCAAATCATACCCCGAGTACCGACCTAGAGGCCATCGGATGCTCTCAGGCTTCATTTGACCAAAAAGTTAAACTCTTTAGTTCAATTGAGACTAAATGAATCTTTGAAGGGCGCTGGAACCCCTTTCCAACAGTCCATCCCGTGCACAATTCCGACTTACCATGCGAATAAATGACCCATTTTACCCCGAAACCTGATCTAGAGGCCATCGAATGCTCCCGAGCTCCGTTTGAAAAATTTTAACTCTTTAGTTTGACTGATACTGAATTAATATTCAAAGGGCACTTAAACCCCTTTCCAACGGTCCACCCCGTGCGTAATTCTGACTTACGGTATGAACGAACGATCGGTTTTACTCCGATAGGTCACCGAATGCTTCCAGGTCCCGATTGAACAAATTCAACTCCCTAAACTAGGTTAAACTCTTTGTAATGTCAAATTACATCTCCTAACCTTTCCAACGGTCTACCTCGTGTGTGATTCTGACTCACCATGCAGACGAACGATCCGGTTGTGTCCGAAGTTTCCCCATCCAAAGGACCGACAAGCGCTTCCAAAATAAATTTGACCCAAAGTCAACTCCCTGACCCGAGAGCAGTCCAAAGGATTTCTAAAGGAATCTGAATTAACTTTCAAAAGGTTTTCCCCGTGTATGATTTGAATCAATGGGTTATGCTCTGCGATCGATTTTTCGAAGGAGCCTAAAAGAGACTGCCAAACGCCAGGTTCCAGACCATGCCTATCAGAAGTGTGCATAAACACACATGATGATTGGTAGGACCAGGGTATGCCGATTGAAAATGACCTGGGCCTATAAAAAGGATGGCCTGACCTCATTGCAAAGGGGCCCCCAAATCTGAAATACATCACTCTCAGTAAATCCAGAAAACCTCTCTCAAAGTCAGTGTGATTTCCACATCCAAATCCCTTTACAACCTTCACTTTTCATCATCCTTTTCATCAAAATTGGTGAATTCACTACCCTTCATCCTCATCCAAGTGAAAGGGCTGCTCTCCAACAGTCAAGCTCAAGATCAAGATCTTCAAGAAGGTCCAATTTTCTCAATTCTCTCCTTAAATTCCCATAAATTCGCATTAATTTGTTTTATTACTTAGCAATTTTTATCCTCTCATCTAACATATCCTAATATAATCTTTACATAGTATTATTGCACATCTTTTATTTTCATATAAATAAAAACCCAAAAAAAAAGAAAAAGAGGGCTTTCTCATAAATTTCAAATGAGAATTCTCACACTTTTATTGCACTTTTCTCACAACTAAATTTTTTTTTACACACATACACACACACAGACATAAGATAATCCCCGAGTTCCCACCCCTCGTTTTGCATGCGAACTATGTGGACTTTGATGCCTCTATAGACTAGGTAGGCATCTCAGGGTAAACCCCGAGAGTCGAGTCCTATTCTTACTCTTTTTCTCATTATATATTTTATCTAATTTCAATTCTCTTATATTCTATATATTTGTTCTTACTAGCATATTATTCCACATACGTTATCGTTCCATTATAATGATCAACGCAAGGATAATCACGTAAATCCTATTTTCTAATATTATTTTCATGAACCTTCCTACGGATGGCTCACTTTATCTCTTCCATGATACAAGTCAAGGATTTGCATCTCCACCTTCCCATTTCGTAACTTAGCCTCCAGACCTTTTTTGAATCATTTTAGTTTCGTATGTATCAGTATGTCTTTGGATGCTGTCTCTCGGGATGGCTCCCTTTTCTTTTGTCTATTTTGAGTAAAATATACTGGCAACTCAATCTCTCTACATTTTTTACCTCATCAAAGGCGTCAGCCAAAGCGCTCCTTAGAGGGACTGGCGGGACCTAGGATCCTCTATCTCTCACCTGCCTCAAGGATCGGGAATGGACACATACTATCTCTATTATCTCTATGTTAGAAAATCCCCACTTCTATAGGTTCCGATTTCCCTTGTTACCAAACCAAACAGCTCCCTTCATTGGAGACACCCGTAGAAATCCATGACTACTCATGTTAGGATTCAAACTTCATTTCATAGCTACATACTCTCACTACTTTCCTGAACTATACAAAATTAACGTAGATTAAATCAATCCTTGTTGATGGAACATGAATCACTTTGGCTCCAAGAATCTTGTTATTCCCCGCCTCTAACCAACCGAAGGGTGAAGGATATTATCTCCATACAAAGCCTCAAAAGGCATCAAACAAATAATAAACTTCTATAAGGTATTTCACGTAACTATAAAAATGATCACTATTACTCCCAACTTCCTAAAAATACAGAGTACACATCTTACATACTTTTTAACATCCTCGTGACCTCCCGTCTACCCATCGTCCTATGGTGATACTTATAGATAAAAGCACAATTACGTCCCCATCGCCTACTCACACTTATGATTAGAGGCGGGACAACAATATTAGGTAGCACCTCATGTCATTTCATTTCTTTTATCTAATGATATGTTGGGTATACTTCCCGAGAGTGTAACTCACCCCAAATGAATAATAATTATTCTATTTCTATCAATTCATTCCTCAAATTCGAAGGAAATCCTAACCTCTCAGCAATTTTGATAATCAAATAATGGACTTTATCAGTCTATGTATATATTTTATCACTGGAATCATCAAACTATTAAAAACTTCTGGTTGATAATATCGGACCAACCTTTTCCATCTATAAGTGGTGAACCTGGAGACAACTTCATTATGTCTCTCTCAACACCAATTCACATGCTTGACATTTCACTCACGTGTCACGTCATATGCCCCTTTTCTAGGGTATACTAAAATCATGGCTCGTGCCTCTTCTTCAAAATTGTACACTTCCTGGGTGCTTATTCATTTGGAATAATTTAATATCTTGTCTATACGAAAGATACTATAGTCATTTGACAGAGTAGGACTCCACTCACCTTACAAAATTGTGGGATCCTCCATTGTCAAGGGATATATTTATACATGTGTCTCCACCGTCTTGCAACTCCTTTCAGTTATAGTTCTTCTCGATACCCACACAGTTGAATTATATCCTTTCCTCAAACGGAGTTTAGTCTAAAATATCATTACACTTATATTTATAACTATCCTTAAATCATATATACAACATATATTTAACCATGTCCCCTTATTACGGACGATACTGAGGGTCAAACTAACTAGGGTGCCCTTACACCCTATATCCCGTGCAGATTTGGACAATCATCACTAACGTCACATGCATAATTTTTTTTTCTGAAGATCGTCCTTGGATTCTTGGTATGTCTATACCATAAGGTTATACTCAGTTACCTTACTAAAATTATTTAGTTTTCCTTAAGACTGCCCCACCCATAAGCTAGTGGTGAAAAATTTTCCTCTCTGCTCCCCACACAACACTACTCGGTTCAACTAGCCTTATATCGTGTAAGAGGTCTCCACTCAAATTGTTACCCACATACACAAGCAACAACTAAAGTTCTATACCCATTCCCTATAGCCCAACACATCTATCAACTCTCAACATTCATCGAGGTTCGTGCATGGGATATCTAACAAGAAAAATCCAAACAAGGAACCCCCCGATACACTACTATCTGGCATTATCGGTCATCGAGATTCGTAGGTCCAAAGAATTTAATCGACACACTAAAAATCATATCCCCATCATATAATTTTGATAATAATCTCAAACATGTCTAAAGGTGACAGATAACATTGCGCTTTCACTATCACTATGTCTCCAATGATAAATCAATAACGAGCTAAATTTCTCTGCTCGATAGAAAACACGATATACCCAAAATCACATCAGTAAAAGTCTATGCACAATGGTATTAAATGTAATGATACACCACACTTTGAATTATCCTCCATAATATAATATTGACATGATATCCTCCCTCTTTCAGGTGAGACATCGCACAATAACACTTCTTGCCATAGAACGGTGAACACGATAGCCTTGTTGTAACTGCCCACCATCGCTAACCAGTCCATACCCGAGATAGCATCATACTCAAATATCATCTCTCAAAATGATCTAACCCAATAAAACACATCCTCTCAATGTCCACACCCGATCCCCTATAGATGGAACTAAAAAGAGACCCACTACTCACGGTAACTCTATACACATTATAGTAATATTAACGATACACCCACTAAAGCCATTTTATACGCGAATCTAGTGCTAATAAAATATTGTGACTTGCTCGTGTCACACGAAGCATACCCCATTAACCCTAGAACAAATTCCTACTTTCAATTGCCAATAGCACTGGTGGTTTAAACTGTTCTTGGAAATTACACTCTTATCCAATTCGAACCAAAAACTTTTATAACTATTGGCCATATTGGGCATCCCGTTCTCTCCCATAACTCATTGTGGACAAGGTCAATACATTTGGCCGCACACTCTATATAAAGGACACCTCTCTATGTGAGCCCTTGTCTTTGGCCCCACTGGCCATATCGGGGTTATCCTTCTCTCGAACTTGGTAGTCCTAACCCTGATTACTATCCCCATTATTTCATTATTTCTACTAGCCCCCTGGAACACACTACTAAACCTGGAAGACCTGACTGAATCCACCATCAGTTGGTAGGAATTATATTGATCTGAATTATTTAAATGGGTACCCTTATAGGTACCTCCTATGGTGCCCCACTATCATTGATTACATTAATTCTTGTTCTATTTACTAGACTCTCCAATATTTTAGCTCCTTTCACATGAAAGAATTTATATTGACCTTGCGAATGTATGACATTTACTACATCATCATCAGTCGTACTAGAAGGATTTTCTATTCAATGCTTCGTATTCTACCCATGAATCCATCATCAAACCAAAGACCCCCTCATCGGGTACAAAGTTTGTTAAGCAAACAAATTCTCCATCATATTCAGCCACTGTCCAACCCTCTTGTAATAAGTACTAGAATTTCCTTTGCCTCTCTATTATAATAATTGATGAAAGGATTTGCGATTAAACCGTACCCCTAATTTTGCGCTATTTATGGTAACTCTCTCGAATGTGTGACTAACTCCAATCACTAAAATACTACTTCTATCTTCTAAAAATTTTGTCCAAAATTTTAATCATAAGTGTCACTACGCTTCCCCACACTCAATTTAATTTATATTCTCTTATTCCATTGGTCAATCACCATTCCATATTTTCCTTGAACTCTTATGGTTAGCCCTTCAGAAAAACCTATTCGACTTTCTCCCTTACCACTTGTAATGGGTGAGTCTGAAAAATTTGGCACCCTTTGCCCGGTGGAACTTGGGGATTATTGTGTCTCGCTTGTTATCACAACATCCACTACCTAAACAAAATTAGTGGTGACCTCTACTACGGTCACCATTCCCAGAATACTCTATAGCTCCAGCTGAGCCTCTCTTCCCGCAATCGCCCTAATGGCCCTCATTGGTCATCTTATATTATTCAGTGTACTAAGCCCAACCGAACCGGTATATGATTCACATAAGCTATACTCAATAGAAGGATAATGTAAGTTGCATTATGAATCGACAGTCATAAACATATGGCTCTATATCAAAGAAAAGAAAGGATGAATACATAACAAGATGCACCTGATCCTATGGACTTTAGAACTTGATGCTCTGATACCATCTATGACACCCTACCTATTTTAATCATTAGTGATTAGTCCTTTACTAATATAAACATGAATATCATTTGGTTCATTTTTAGCATCATTGTCGAAAACTTTCTAAATTACTAACCATCTATGTTAAATTAAGACGGTGCCAAATTTTATCTTTCATTAACGTAATAACATGTGGGAATAAATAATATAACTTAACCATCCATACAAATATAAGAATTTGAATCATCACATGATAAATAATTAAATAATAAGTAAAGAATAAACCATCAGTTCCAAAACTAAATTCAAACCATAAGTCTAAAGAAATAAAGTTGAATCCAAATACATCGTCAGATAAATAACACTGAATAAATGTACCAACTGAAGGGGAAACATGCCCAAATGAAATACTGAATCATAGATCCTAATCTAGGAACAAATAACTGAAGTGTTTACATAAATCCCATAAGCCCCATAAATGTTGGAGCTATGCATCCTTGGAATGAGTCATCAAGCTTGGTGTCCTTGTGGTTGGACACTAAAATGTTTTGGAAAATATATTTAACAAATTTAAGAACCCAAAACCTTTGAAAAACATTTAGCAAGTATGCACATTGTAGTTATTAAATACACACTTTAGTTCATCGTACACTCCCTTGAGTTCCTCACCTCCCATCTATAGTGCACACCTAACATATCCTATTTTACTCACCTAGTTATGCTACCCAGCCTAACCAGACATAAGTATCTAACTAACCATAATAAGTTTAAGCCCCCATACAATATGCTACCATAAGACCAATAATTAATACTAATCGAATATTAACATTGCACTGTTAGTTAAGTTTCTCATACTTAAATTACTTTTAGATCTACACCATCTATCTTTTCTACCATCACACGTAAGTAGAATAATCACAGTTGAATATATTTATCACATTATAATATATACAACTAATGCAACCCCCAAAATGGTCACCGCGATGCAGGCATACTCAGCTATCAAGTCCAGGTACCCGACGTACCAAATCAAGGACTATCGGTTCAAAATATCTTCACGAACCATAAATCAAACAACAGATAATGGAGGAAATCCTGGTTCTAAGCCTTTGGGATATGCACACACCTAACATACCCAAATGATACACCATTCCCACTAATACACAACATGTAGTGAGCCGCCTTAAGTCCTATGTTCTAGGGCACACATCAAAACCTCACTAGAATCACCAATGTGGACTTGCCCTCTGTGCGTAACCTCTCGTGATAGTAGGCAATGTAGGTATGTTCACACACATAAAAAATCACATGATAGGTATTCACACAACCTATACATATATATCATCAGCATAGGTATACACACAACCTATTATATATCCATGACGTAGTATTTACATCTCTCGAATACTCGACGTACTGATAATTAATACATATTATTATTCTCGTATTTTCTGAGTATCACTCACTACCCGAAGAGTCACTAGTTATCACATCACTATACTATTGGTATTTGCTTTAGGTCAGGGTTTACTTTCCCCGTAACCCAAATAATAAATTCCCAATACACATCTAAATCGATTAACTATCGTCAGGCCTAATACTAATTTTACCATCATTAAGATTAATCGATCCCTAACTAAGTGTCTATTGACCTTGTCTAAGTCTTTATATAATTACTAAACTATCAGAAATGTTTCCCATAATTAATTCCATGGGGAGATATAACTGAAATGCCAAATCTCGTCAAAACAAAGCAGTCGAATCGATTCGGTAGGGATTTTGAATTGATTCACCCACCGAATCAATTTAGTTTTCAAACTGAATCGATTCGCACCTGACTGTATCATTTTCTTTATCTAAAATTGCCTTGGGACAGTACACTCGGGTACACTATTTAAACTATTTTGACCCATTCGGAATCAACTGTGACCTTCGAATCACCATTCGAGTCACTCTACATAAATTTTCTATCTCGACCTCAATGTAGTCTACACATAACTC
Source organism: Sambucus nigra (assembly GCA_949130495.1). NCBI lineage: Eukaryota > Viridiplantae > Streptophyta > Magnoliopsida > Dipsacales > Adoxaceae > Sambucus > Sambucus nigra. Next base: position 272,538,749 of record OX422217.1, read on the forward strand.
GTAGTTAAGACATAACATTATCATGCCGATATCACTCGCTACGATGCATAATAATTATCATAAGTTATTTACTATTCCCTTAGTAATTGTATTCCATAAATATTAATCATTATCTCTCCCGATTAATATTTTATATAAACCCATAACATTTTAATTCGATTAAATTACGACACGTGTAATTTAAAAGAACCAAATTAATTAAGTTCTAATTACTTATAAATACGAAGTGTTACAGAAATTACATGAAAAAATATGTATATTAAGAACGTCTTTTTATGTTTTTGGTCATAGATCAAATCTTCATGCCACATGAAATTTGGTAGCACCAACAAACTTGCTTTAAAGAAACATTGTTCGTAGTTGGAATTTTGTTGTAGACCATATGGATATACCTAAGCGTCTCACCATTTTTTCTCATGTGTTCCATGTTAAATTGGCATAGAACAACCTCTTGAGATTCATTAGAGTATAAATGTGAAAATTTAGAATACAACTTTTTATCATCGATATTTTGTGCTTATTCCCCAAATTCAGTTTGAGATTTGGTTTCAATTCCAACTTTCCTACTTGAAAAATGCATTTTGACAATGCTAGTGGGGATGTTTGTGTTTATGTGATATTATACTCAACTATCACTATTACCTTATTTAATTAATTAAAATAGATGTATGACGATAAACGACAAACAACGTTTATAGCCTATAATTATTTATGTATATAAAGATTATTATGTAATGATTTGCGTAACAAAATTACATATAAAACGATGTAAATTAGGAAAGTCTATTCACCCCTTTTTTCATCGGGCAACTCTTCATGCTAGAGGGAAATTAGTAGCACCAACAAACTTGTCCGAGGCAACATTGTTCTTAGTTGGATTTTTGTTATCGACCAGATGGCCGTACCTAAGTGTTTTACTATTTTTGTCTCATCTCTGCCTTATTGCCTTGGCATGGAACAACTACTTGAGTTTTATTAGATTATAAAGATGAAAATATAGAATATAACTTTTTATCATCAATATTTTTTGCTTATTCCCCAAATTCAATTTGAGATTTGGGTTCAATTCCATATAACCCGCTTGACAAACTTAGTCTACAATGCTAATCGGGATGTCTATGTTTAACTTGTATTATACTTACATAACCCTATTACCTTGTTTAACTAATTCAAACAGACATATGCCATTAAATTACGAATAATGTTTAGGGTATGTAATAGTTAATTTATTAGAAGATTATTATGCATTGATTTGTATAAAAAAAATACATATGAAACAATGTAAATTAGGAATGTCTATGCATCCCTTTGGTCATCGAGAAACTTTTCATGCCACAAGAAAATTGGGAGCACCAATAAACTTATCTTAGGTGGAAATGTTCATAGTTGGATTTTTGTTGTCACCCAGATGGTCGTACCTAAGCGTTTTACTATTTTTGTCTCGTATGTTCCTTGTTTCCTTGGCATGGAACAACCCCTTGAGTTTTATTAGATTATAAAGATGAAAATGTAGAATATAACCTTTTATTATCAATAGTTTTTTCTTCTTCCCCAAATTTAGTTTAATATTTGGGTTCAATTCCATATAACCTGCTTGAGAAATGTAGTCTTACAATGATAATCATGATTTATATGTTTACCTTATATTATAGTTATATAACACTATTACCTTGTTTAACTAATTCAAACATATATATGCCATTAAATAATGAACAACATTTAGTGTATGTAATAGTTAATGTATAAGAATATTATTTTATAATGATTTGTATAATGAAATTACATGCAAAAATATGGATATTAAGAATGTATATTCATCCATTTGTCATATGGAAACTCTTCATGCCATAGGAAAATTGGTAGAACTAACAAACTTGGCTGAGGCATCATTATTCATAGTTTGCCTTTTTTTGTCGGCCAGATGGTTGTACCTAAGCCTTTTACTATTTTTGTCCCGTCTGTGCCATGTTACTTTGGCATGGAAGAACCTCTTGAGTTTGATTATATTAGAAAGATGAAAATGTAGAATATAACTTTTTATCATCAATATTTTTTGCTTTTTCCCCAAATTCATTTTGAGATTTGGGTTCAAGTTCATCTTTCCTGCTTGAGAAATGTATTCTTACAATGCTAATTGGTATGTCTAGGTTTACCTTATAATATAGTTATATAACACTATTACCTTTTGTAACTAATTCAAATAGATGTATGACATTAAATGACTAACAACGTTTATGGTATGCAATAGTTAATTTATAAGAAGATTATTATGTAATGATTTGTATAATGAAATTACATGCAGAGATATGTAGATTAGGAATGTTTAATCATCCATTTGGTCATTGGTCAACTCTTCTTACCATTGGTAGCACTAATAAAATTGTCTGAAGAAATGTTGTTCAATGTTGGATTTTTCTTGTCGGCCCTATGGTTGTAACTTGGCGTCTCACTATTTTTGTCTCGACCATATGGTTGTAACTAGGCGTCTCACTATTGTTGGATTTTTCTTGTCGGACATATGGTTCTTCATTGATTTTCGTTAGATTATAAAAATAAAAACGTAGAATATAACTTTTTTATCATTGATATTTTGTTCTTATTCCTCAAATTCAGTTTGAGCTTTGGGTTCAATTATAGTTTTCCTTCTTGAGAAATGTAGTGTTACAGTGCTACTGGGGTTATCTGTGTTTACCTCATATTATACTCACATATCACTATTACATTGTTTAACTAATTGAAACAAACATATGACAATAAATGATAAACATTCCCATAATATATCTATGAATATACGATTATAGTTTTACGATATTTGGAGATTCTTAACCTATTGTTTTTCTTGAAATCTCTTCACTTATAATGTTCGTTACCATATAATTCTGCCATCCAGGTACCAAATTATGGTACGTCAACTTTAGATGGAACATGTTGTTAGTTCCAACCAAATTTGTAAGTACCTTTGGTATATTCATACCATGTGTATATTAAGAAGTACTTTATTATTTGTTATTTCTAAGAAAAGTAAAAAAATATGTTTGTTATATGACTATGTAGTTTTTCATAATGCTTACATTGACACTGTTATCAAAGTTCAGAGTGTCAGTACTTGGTAGCTGGATAAGAGATTTCGCAACTCCATCGAAGATGACAAAGGTAGTGTAAGATGAATCTTCCTTTACACATACTAGGATTTTGTAACTGTGAAAATAAGAATAAATTTATATTTTAAAAATGTGATGTTTTGTTATAAGTATTGAATTAATATTTGCAATGATCTATTTAATAGTAATTTATATGGTCGTTATTTGATATAAAACTTACCGTGATTTGGGGTACTTAATATCTATGTTGCATGATTGAGATAAATTTTGGTTGTTGATGGATTGAAACTTTTTTATTGTACATATTACATGAACCCTAGATCACACTCTGAGTACCGATCTGGAAGCCATCGGCTGCTCCCAGAACCCGTTTGACTCCGGTCAATTTTATCACCTGAGTGAAAGATCAATGCATTTTTAAAGGTCTCTAAATACCCTTTCCAACGTTTTATCCCGTGCACGAATAGTCCTTACGATTCAGATGAACGACCCATATTATCTCAAAAATTGATCTAGAGGACACAATGTGCTTTTGACTCCAAAAAACTCTCCAACTTGATCGAGGTTAAATGAATCTTCAAAAGGTCATGAATCCCCTTTATAACAGTCCATCTCATACGTTAATCCACTTTACGGTTTAAACGAATGGTCCGTTTTACTTCGAAGGGTCATTAGGTACTTTCGGGCCCCGATTTACCTTGGTCAAATCTCCAAACCAAACGAAGCTAAATGAAATATCGAAGGGAAATGAATAACCTTTCCAATGGTCCATCACGTATATGAATCGTCGCTATGGCTCAAATGAATGATCCATTTTCTTTCGAAAACCTCTCGTCTAGATATCAAAGGGCGCTTTCGAGTCCTATTTGTATTTTGTCAACTCCTGAAATCTGGAGTGGCTCAACATATTCTTAATGGGATTTGAATACCCTTTTAACAGTCCACCCCATGCATAATCCAAACTTACATTTCACATTTTATGCCCATTGTTTCGAAAAACCTATTCCGGATTGCCTATAGGCACCCCAGGGATCTTATCAATTACCATTGTACCTGAGTCTCTATGATGATAAGCATGCCAGAAACTTCATTGATCAGTATCCCCTTGTCCCTATAAATAGAGACCATGACCTCACTTTGAAAGACACATTTGAATACCCCTCTCAGCAAGTCGGAGAAAATTCTTTTGAATTCAGAGTTGTTTAATTTCCTTAAAAAACCCATATTTCCACATTCCCTTCCATCACATTCTTAACCCACTTCCTAATTCATGCTTACCTATCGATACCACTTTCATATCATCGCAAGATCGTCATATCTAAATTTCAAGGTCAACATCAAGTACCAATAAGGAGGTCAAATTCTCCATCCCTTTCTCTAATTTTTCCATTTTAGTGTTATTTACTTTGTTCATACTCTAGTATTTTGTTTCATTGCATCACATCCATTAATCTCTACTCTTAATTAGTAGTGTTTCCACATAACCCATTTCATAAAAAAGCCAAAAAGAAAAAAATATAGTTTATCTATAAAAAGAGGGATATTCCTATTTGAAAATCTCACTCTTAAAACACATTTCTCCACACACACATAAGAGAAATACCCCATTTAGATTTATGTATTGGACCCCACCCTTATGATATTTTTGAACTACGTCGACTTTGATGCCCCTTTGGGCTACGTTAGCATCTTAGGCAAATCCTGAGATTCGATTCCTACCTTATTCATGTTCATTTGTTCCTTTCATATCTCATATATGTATTCTTTATGAAACTCATATCCTTACAAGTTTTTTTTTGTCCGATGAACACATTCTTCCATAGCCACTCGTGATTTGGCAAACACTCATATCATATTTTGAATTCTTATTTTGGGAACACTCCTACCGACAAAGTCACTCCATCTCTTTTCATGAAGAAATTTGAATGATTCCATTATCCACCATTTATATTTTACACATGTGCACACACATCATGGTGTATAAAAGGATAAGATTAACATTTGCCCATGAGATACCGAAAGGGCGGGATGGGTGCCTAATACCTTCCCATTTTGTAACTTTGGCCCTGGACCCATGGAATATTTGATTTCTCAAGCATCAATATTGGACTTGACATCATTCTCTCGAGGAGACAACATTCTTTTTCATGATTTAAAAAAAATAGGCTGGAGACTATATCTCCATACATTATCCTCCACAATGACAACAACCGAGTACCCTCATAAAAGGTGCAATCCCGTGCGCATACGAATGGACCCTAAAAAAGGACCTGGGATGGCCACAGTGGTGACTCTGTTGGGGAATTTTATTTTAATAGGACTAGACTCTATTTATAAATGGTTATTATTATTTTCCTCATGTGTTCATATGCTCCCACATGTATGTTCTTTTTACTCATCTTCTTTACTTTTTTTATATCTACCACATGCTTATATCCATAATGATCCCTTCTTATGTGTGTGTGTGTGTGTATATATATATATCACTTTTTACTCACTTACTCACTTACACACTTCACACATATTATCCATGCACACTTCACATACTTACACTTAGTTTCACTTTTACTCACATACTCCACACACCACTTAAATTATCCACGCTTAGCTTCACTAGCACCCACCCACACTTCTAACACTTCTTTATATCTCCAAGCTCACTTACATTTCCCACACACCACACATAGTTGATCCATGTATAAACTCACTACCACAAACTCACTTGTATATATTCACATTTCACTCACTCATATGTATATATACCCATGCTTTCCTATCAACATGCTTAGTATATACTTCGTTCTCCATGCTATATTTACTTTTCATGATACTTGTATATTGTTCCTCATTAGTGTAGTACTCCCTTCACTTATCATACAAATAAAACTTTCTCCCCATAATATTCTAATTGAAACTCATGCATGTTTGCACACTATAACCCTAAAGAAGGAAAATACTGACCAAAATTTTATCCCGTACTGGGAGATCACTTTAGGATGGGTTTCGATTTGATGGGGTGTGGTTTAACTAAGAGATAAGAATCTCACCTTCTATGAGACTCGTAACTTTGACGTATATGGAACAGTTCCCCCCACAAAATACAACTCAATCGAACTCACGATAAGAGGTATATTAGAGGGAACTCGTTCACGTACGTCTAGTATATCGAATTATCTCTCACAAGTAACATACCCAAGAGGTATATCATGAGGTAATTATTGTACCCTTAGGTATATGAAATGACTTGTACATATGTACCAATGAATGATTGCCCTTATAAGCAAGATGTATATTGTGAAAGTAATTCTAAAAGGGGGAACCCCTCCACTAACCCAATAAGTGCATAAACCTCATATAGGTGTCAACTATAAGGCACTCATAATTAATTTTTCGATTACCATGAGAAACTCTGCCAAAATTCCGAGTCGGCACACGACCAAAATATTTGCGCTATTTTGCATTTTTTAAACAAGACCCTATCTGTGAGATTGAAAACAAGTCAAATCAAGTTTTATAATTTTAAACCATATTTTTCTAGGCTTAGGTCCTGCCTGACATTTTTTTCTGCATTTATGAAAACCTAATGTAAGTTAAAACCTAATAATAATAGTCATGTTGAGTTTTCTCTTCTTTTCCCTCCTTTTTGAAAAATAAAAAATACCCAAAACCATTTTCTCATCCTTCTAAATATACGAAAAAATAACAAATTCTCCCACTTTTCTTTAAAAATATATTTGAACCGTTTTCCCTCCCAGGTCGATCTCATACCTTACTTTGGCCCGACTCCCTATTGGCTTTGGTCCTCTTTCATATTGCCTCGAAGCTCCGCTGATTCTTTTTCTACTTCAACTGAATTTAGGATCTACCTCTTTCAAATCTACATGGAGAACACCAACCAAGCATCTAATGTTTTATAAAATATGATGGTCATCTTAGACCAACCCAAGGCCAAGATTGAAAACCTTCAAACTAATGTTTAAGAAATGGAGTGACACGGGCCCCAGATTTTTGAAGAATTTAAGGTTTTCTTTCCTTGTGCTATGGTTCCTTTTCCCTCAAGCCTGTTTAGTTCCCAAAAGAATACGAGCATGTCCTGCAGGCTCCACCTATTAATGGGCTACCACAAGCTCAACTCCTAATTCCAAACCTCGCCCAACTAGGGGATAATCTTCCAGTGCCCATGGATCCCAAAAAGGGGAACTGAACAAGGTCAAGGAAGACATCAAATTGCTCTCAAATAAGTTCGACCAAGTCAAAATATGTAGAAACTATATGGATTATACCCATACGTCTCCTTACCCCAAAGCCAAACTTCCAAAGAAATTCAATATGCAAGGCATCGAGAAGCTTACAGGTAGTGGATCCCTAAGTGTACACCTTCAAAGATATCATCAATCCATAACCCTTTTTAGTTCGTTCGAAGATATAATGGACCACATGTTTTATCAAACCTTGAAAGAAATCACTCTTTGATAGTTTTTGTCCCTCAAAGAATCCAGGATCTGCAGCTAGGAAGAGGTTTCTTGATAATTCATGTCTCAATATAAGTACAAAGAAAAGTTAAAGGTCACACAGCGAGCCCTGGAGTTCCTAAAAAAATCATAAGGAATCAGTCATAGCTTTATCTGAAGGTGAAAAGAAAGTTTTTCCCATGACCAACAATCGCTTTGAGGAACAAGTGAATATTGTAAAGGATAATGCTTGCCTCATCTCTAAGCATATATGAGAGGATAACATTACTCACACTTTCGAGCCCTCTAAGAAACTAGTGTGGAAATAGAGTAAAATATCACCAAAGTGGAGTCGGACTAAAGAAGATCAGATAGTTCACCCCTTGAAAATATAAGAAGCTTGCTAGTGCCTTAGTTTCAACCATAAAAAATATTTCACAAAATGAAACCTCTTGGTCCCCTAAAAGTCTCCTTATATTATAAAAAAAAGTGTACACCGAGCTCCATGCTCCCCTGTCAAAAGTTTTCCAGGCCCTAATAAGCCAAAATCTCATAAAACCCTTGGAACCTTGTCCATTATCGAACCCACTCACTAAGAATTTCACTGACTTCCACCAATTTTCAAGCCATACCACCGATAGGTGTTTTCACCTTAAGAAATGATCAAAGGCCAAATTAATTGGGGAATCATTGCACCACTAGTTAATACGAAACCCAAGACCACTCATAAACCACTTTTAGCACATATAAATGCTATATTCTTTGAAAGCAAACATAGAGTTTGGCCCTTCTACTCAGATCATGCCCATCGAATCACACATTATACCGACAGTCTCACCTAAACCTCTCAAGGTTTGTCCATTATTTTTCCTACTCCCTATATGGTTTGACGATCAAGATTTGTCACTCCTTACAAGGGCTTGCATTACCATCTGTATTCAATCTAAGGGGAGTCATGGAACTGTCTGTTGTGTTAGACTAACTCCAAGGGTTTGGGATGAAATTGGCAACCGATATGTCCATCAATTACCAACAGTTAAGTGTTTATGGAGCCCAAAAGTGGGATCGATAGTCAAACAAATGGGTGGTACCCATTGAAAAAGTCAGTCTAGATGATATGGCACAAATCATGTCTAATATGTTTCGCCAGATGGAAAAAATCTAAAGTATCCTTGAGTTTCTCACTGCTTTAAAACTTTAGTGTCGACTAGTCCCTTCACTCCTGCTCATCCCCGCTGAGTGGGAAAACTTATATGATTAAGATGTAGAGGTTGTCAAATGAATTGGCTACTCTTAGTAGGAAGACAAAGGGGATGACTTTGATACTTGGGACAATGAATCGAATCATGAGGAGGCCAGACTAATTAATAACTTGTGTGGAATTATTTCCTTTAAGGACTTGTTGGTAGAAATCAACAAAGTATCCATTCCTCTAGAGATAGATGAATCCATGGGGTTTTTATTCTTCCCTTCCTCTATGAACCATATGACCAGATTAGGATGGTACTATAAAGATCCTATTACCCTTGAAATCAAAGTAGATAAAGGAAATTGAGTGGCTAAAGATCTCCCAATGCCAAAAATGACCATTGAGAAAAACAAAGTCCTCGATTAGCTTAAGAAAACCAAAGCTAATATAACCTTATGGGACTTTTCATGTCCTCTAAGCTACAATGGAATGACTTGATAAATATACTCACTAGACGCACAGTTTCTCCCTTTACTTCTCTCGAAGAAGTTACAAATATGGTCGAATCCTTGACCTCTACAAACTCCTTTATTTTTATGAAGAAGAAATCCTGAAGTTTAGCCCTCATCTAAATTATGATCTCAATATCTCTGTCAATGTTTTGGTGAAGATAATCCAGCTATAAGTTATCGATAATGGATCTGCCCTCATTATCTATCTTCTCAAAACTTTTAATTATCTAGGGTTGAAAGTTAGTGATCTCACTACTAACTTAGTCGTCGCGCGCTTATAATAACACCCGTTGAGAAGTAATAGGATCCATAAACCTCACATTACGGTTGGTCCTATCAATACTTTAACAAAATTCGAGGTCATCGATATACTTGCTTGCTTGCTTCAACTTTCTCTTTATATACCCTTAACTCCACAGTATCCGAACAGTATCCTCCTCCTTCCATTAAAAGTCAAAAGTTATTTACCAAAGTTATCACCATCCTAGAGGTTGGTGATAGTTCAAATAGTGTCAATACTAGTAACCCAATACTAAAAATTAAGCATGGAACTAATGATATGCTCCTCTACAGGTTTTGAACGGATTGAATCCCCATCTTAATAGGGGATAAGTTCAAAGACCAAGTTTATATAGAGCAGAGCCCTCAATTCAGATGTTCAAGAACATGCACTTGATTCTCGAAATGGGGGTAAGACAATGTTAACAAGGAATCCCTAAGACCATAGTCCTGAAGTAGGCCTTTACCCAAGGTGGCCTCTTAACCATCTAGGCTCAAAGCACTCCACTAAACGTGAATAAAAAGAAGACTGGAGAATGAAAAGACTTTCTTTGGGGACTTTTTGAACAAAAGTTTTATTGAGGAAGGTAAAGATTTTCGTTAATGTTGATTCTCAGAACTATGGTACGACCACATTGAAAAGAAGCTGAAATCGAAATTAGAGATCTTCTATTAAAATAGTAACACTTAGGACGAAGACTATAAACATGAATTGCAATCTCACACTAAAAAATCATGGAAAGTACCAAAGGCTCTGAGGGAAATGACTTCAAACAATCCTTTGACTTATGAACACTAGGGCTGAGTCTATGCATGATCCACCCAAATGTTGCACCATCGAACTCATCCGCCCAGATTATAACTACTGATATGCCTTTACTCAAATGGAATTCCATCTCAGTCAGCTTGGAAAAATTTAACCTAACCTTATTTTTTATCCTATCCAAGTCTCTTCACGCATTGTTGTTTTTCCTTTTCCTGATATGAATGTAATCGCGATCTCTTTTAATGGGGCTCTCAACATTGTTTTTCTTGAAAATGAAATAAATGAGGATTTTGTGTATCTTGTTGTGCCTTACATTAAGTGTATTGAATCTAATCATGACCTTGATGATGTTGATTTTTTAAATGAACAAATCTTAACTGATCTTAATAAGGAAATAAATAAATAACCTAACTGCGTTCAAATAGCTTATGATGATACTATTATTATTGATCTCGATTCTAGTATCTATCAGACCGAGATCAGGATATGGTCCACCCTTAAAAGCATGAGCATGCATAATTTGAAGAACTACTAAAAGAATTCATAGATGTCTTCACATGGTCCTATGATGACATTCTCGGCATTGAATCAAAGATAGATCAACATGAGATGTGGAAATTCGCAAAATGCAAACCAATCAAATAGAAGTTGACGAAATTCCTAATGGAATGGTCACTCAAATTCAACAAAGAGGTAGTAAAAAAACTGAACGTGGTTTTTATTCTCATAGATGAATACTCTACATGGTTCACCAACATTGTCCCTTGCCAAAGTCGGGAGTAAAATTTCACATGTGCATTGACTATCTAGATTTGAATAAAGTATACCCAAAAGACGACTATCTATTGCCAAACATCGACATGATCATGGAAAATATGGCCAACAATACCCTCAAGTCATTTGTCAAAGGATTTTGCCTGTTATAACAAAATGAAGATGCACCCTAACCACTAGGACAAGACTTCCCTCATCACCCCCCTGGGGAACTTTCTGCTACACCGTTATGCTATTCGGGCTAAAAAACGTCCGAGCTACCTACCAAATGGCTGCCACCACCATCTTGCATGAACTTATTCATAAATAGGTCGAAGTCTATGTGCATGATATAATCATCAAGACCAAGACTCAAGAAGGTCATATTTTGTCCCTCTTAAAGTTCTTCGAGAGACTATGATAGTATTGGATGCGACTAAATCCACAGAAGTGAATTTTTGACATCACAAGAGGAAAAATCCTTGGTTCATGGTTAGCAATAAAGGAATTGATGTGAACCCTGCCAATCTAAAATCCATACTTGAGATGACACCACCCTAAACGGAAGAGGAAGTTTGAGGATTCCTGGGAAAATTGTAATACATCAATCGGTTCATTAGTCAATTGAATTATATTTGAAAACCCATTTTCAAACTTCTCCAGAATGATTCAACTAAAGTTTGGAATGAGGCTTGCCAAGAAACCATTTACTAAATCAAGCTATACCTCACTCGACCTCCGATGATCATGCCTATGAATCTAAGTCTCCTCCTCCACTTATACTTAACAATTAATTATACTACATGATGAGATTTATTAACCTAATACATTAAAGAATCCTGGAAAGAAGAGCCATCTACTATGCTAGTGAAAAATTGGTCGTGTATAAAGTCAGTTACACTGCTTTGGAGAAAGCATGCATCCCCTAGTCTGGGTCACGTAGAAGTTATAACACTATATGCTTACCGTTCCCATCATAATAGTATCCCGAATGGATCCCATTAAGTACCTGTTAAAGAAAATTGCCTTGTCAAGCCAAATGGCCCATTGGTTGATGCTACTACCTGAGTTCAACATCATGTATGTAATGCAGAAATCCATAAAAAGGAGGTTCATCTCTGACTAACTTGATGATTAACCCAACGAATAAACCAATATTTGGGTCTCTTGATTACTAGATGAAGACATTCCCTGAACCTTTCAGGAAAAGCTTATATGGAAGATGTTCTTTAATGGAGCTGCTAACAAGAATGGATATGACATTGGGATACTCTAGCTTTTGGAAAATGACTCTCACACTCCCATTTCCATCAAATTAGAGTTCCTTTGCACCAACAACATGACTGAGTATGAGTTATGCACCACATGACTTAAGATGGCCCTCAATAAATTAATCCGGAACCTAGACGTCTTTGAGGACTATACCCTTATCGTCGACCAAATTCTCAAAAATGGAAAGCCAAAGGCAAGAAGCTCCTACACTTCCACTCCCATCTAGAAGAGTTGTAATCCTAGTTCAAAGATGTCCCTTTCCCCTACCTTATCCATGTAAAGAATAACCCAGGCAATGACCTTGCAACCCTAGCCTTCATGGTTGACATGCCCGAAGGAATAATAATGTCCCATTTCTTGGTTAAAAAATAGTCAATTCTAACCCATTACTACCACATTGAGTTCGTTATTGAAACAAACATCGACATGACTGGATTATGGTACTATCACATTTGGCACAACCTTAAATATGGTAGGTATCCTCACATTGCTAATAAAAAAGTACCGCGTGATCCTTTGCAAATGGTTTCCTAGTATATCATCTATGATAAAGTGCTTTTCAAAAGAAACTTCGATGGAACCCATTTGCACTATATAAGAGAGGTTGATATTGAAAGAGTCATGTAAAAGGTCCACAGTGAGGAATGCAACCCCTACATGAACGGTCACATGCTTGCTAAGAAGACCATTCGTCAAGTATACTATTGGACTACCATGGGTTAAGATTGAACTGCCTATGTTTGAAGATGTACTAATTTCTAATAATTTTCCCATCTCCAACACTTACCTCCCCAGTAATTTTACAACATAACCTCTCCTTGGCCTTTTCCATCTGGGGAATTGACATTATGTAGAAGGTCACTCATAAAGCTTCAAACGGTCATGAGTTTATCAACTCTCCATCGATTAGTTCACTAAATGGGTTGAATCTGAGTCATACACAGTGTTGAATGCTAAGAAAATAGCCAAGTTTATTAGAAAGAACATTATTTATCGAAAAGAGTTCCCCAAAAGTTTGTATTTGATAATGGGCCCCACTTTAAAACTTAGGTCACATAATTGATTGATGAGTACAAAATTCAGAGACATAAGTCTTCTCTTTACCAACCTAAACCAATGGTGCTATAGATACTGCCACTAAAAGCCTCAAAACCATCATTAGTAAAATTATCAAAAAGTAATAGAGACTGGGTCCACCAGATACCATATGCCCTTTGGGTCTAGCACACATCAATTAGAATACCTACTAGGCTATATATTATTCTTTGGTGTACGACATGGGTTTAGTCCTACCCTTTGAGATTAAAATACCTTCCTTATGTTTCATGCTTGAAAGCAGGGCAGTGAACAAGACTGTCATCAAAATGTCTATGACGAACATTAACTCTTGGATAAAAAGAGACTTAAGGCTCTATACCACATACATGGGTACCATTACTGGATAACGCGGTCACTCACTAGGAAAATCAAGGACCACGGTATCGAAGAGGGAGACCTTCCCCTCAATGAGATTGTAAAACCTTTCTAGGACCCCAGACGAAAGTTAAAACCGAATTGGAGCAGCCACTACATTATCAAGAAAATGCTATCAAGCAGCGCCACTATGCTCATAGACCTTGATAGAGAGGAGACGATGCACCCAGTCAATTTGTACTATCTCAAGAAATTTACCCTTAATTTGAATTATTGGCATCCTGTGAATCTTATCATTCCCCTTCTATTATAAAGAAAGACTCTTCATTCCCCCTATCAAGAACTAAGTCAGACCCAATCCTCTAAAAACATCTTGTTTTCAAAATTAAAATCATGAAATTTTTATACCCCCAGAGATACGTAGGCAACCCATATGCCATACATGGGGACGATCCCCTTTTTTAACAAAATGTTATTCTTTTTAACCTCCGAGAACACGATCCATCTCAACATTCACAAAAAAAGGGATTATGTATGCTTAGCATCTGGTATTGATAATTCAAAATACAAAACTTATTAATAGGTACAACAAAATATGATCAAAATTATTTTTATTTCAAAATATGGAATACAATCATTACATGAAGTATCAGTAGAGGGAGTCAAACAAGACCATCCCCTACAAACTTAACATATATCCCTACCAGCGTCATAAGAAAAAATACCTCTATCCCTATAGAAAAACCCAAACCACTTAAAATATAAATTTTCTACAACTTCATAAATGCTAACCCCATCTTCACTTATACTACCCTCAACTACTAGATTACCCTACTTCATCATCAATTCCTACCGTCGGAGGTCCCCAAGTCTTTCAACCCTAATTAACACTCCATATGCGTTCCATGCAGCAATACGCCTTGACAAGTTTGGCCAAAACCACAACATCCTCCTCTATGGTGTCGAATGTAACAATACACCTTTGCCTAGTCTCTTTATCCATAATCTTCTCCATTACCGCTTCCACAACCACATCAGGTACTCCCCGGAGGCATACCAGAACCCTCCCATAGATTAATATGGATAAGTAGATGGTTGACGGTAGTGACAAAAGGGTCCCAGTATTATTTATAAAGATTTAGTCAAGTCCTCAACCTATAAAAAGTTCATTAGGCGAGGAGGCACTATTTTCTCCCACCTAGCTTGGCGTAAAAGCCTCTAAGGAAAATAAAAGGAAGTGTGGGTAAGACCAAATAATTAGACGTAACGATACTCTCCTAGAAGAAAAATAAGATGAAAGTCTCCCCACTATGGCACCGACCAACGAGGACACTGGGCCACGTGATGAGGCTGTAAAGTCACCATTTGAATTTGTATTAGCATCTTAAGTTTAAACTAACACAGTAATGGAGGGATATATATGACACCACAAAAATATAAATATGAAGAAGGGGATGAGGATAAGAGGAAAGACAATGGAATCTAAGTGGGTAAGCTAAATCGGCATACTCTACTGTGCAGGCGAGAGTGATTTTCAATATATATAAATGGGCACTAACGGCTTGTACAATAAAAATTTCACACTTCCTCTCTACTATAAAAGAAGAAAATATCCTTTCTTATGGGGAAGAATATGAGTTTATATAGTGTTGGGGGTGTGCAATGAACCCATAGATAGGTATAGAACATGTTCACAAGGGAACCTCTAGTATGGTGTGGACACCTGTCCATGGTAAAAATTAATCATGGTGATGTAATATTCCTTCACGTGAGGGAGGGATTTAGTTATAACGGTTTAGAAACATGGTTAATGATCCATAACCCACGTCTGTATTGCCATGTGTGTATAATCCCAGGCAATCTGCCAGATTTCCACTATTGGTCAGATCAGGCCTAGGTCGAGTTATTAGGTTCGATACTTTGATGGAAAGGTCATTGACCAATTATTCATATAGACCCCGACCTCCAAGTCATGGACGAGGATGATTGGACTTTAGTTTTGAGATCACTACTATTGGTTTAGCTTACATTGGTCGAGGGAATGTAGACGGGAGTTGATGTCGAGGATGAGGTTTCTTGCGATGGGACTTTAGACGGATCATAACAATACTAGTTTAATGGCTTTTTATAGGTCATCCTTGTCCAAATAGGACCCTCATTTGGGATTAGGTCATACTTGGGTATATTAATCACCCCTAGACCTTAGTCTTCAATGTGAGTGGAAGGCTGAGGGATAAAGAATATTATGCTAGTAATTGATGAAACGTATTTGATTGATGACTAATATGTCCTTTTAATTCCAGTGTTGAAATGATGAATAAGGGATGGAGTGACACTCTGCATTGATTTTGTGGCTTAGCGTGTTGCCCAAGGTTGGAGGCTATAGGACTGTATGGAGAATTATACCCTAACATGGGTTGCTTTGGAAGTTAAGCCTCATCATTATAACTATATCGAGGTTTTTGAAAAACCTTTTTTTGTCCCATTTTGTCATGCACGTTCCCTCTCTACAAAGTAGACCAACCCCTCTCTTTTTCTCGCCTCCGTTTGGTTATTTTTGGCCTGTTTTAGGGCTTCTCTTGGTTTTTCGAGCATCCCCTTCCTTCAGGTAATTACCCTCCTTCATTTCCTTCAATGTTTTTGAATTTTCTAGTTAATTATTCACTAGTTTGAGTTTTTTTTGGTGATTCATTCATATTTTTTGCAAGCATTGTAAAAATGTTCTAGGGTTGTTTTAGGGTTTTTAATAATGGTTTTAGGTTGGGGCATATCAGTTCAGTAATTTCCCACCTTTTTCGGTCCTTCTTCTCACTTTTGGAATCACTAGGGTTGTTGTAGTTTTTAAGGACATAGTTCCCGAGGAAGAGATGTCAGCCAACTCGTCCTCATCTTTTAGATATAGTCCCTTGTTGATCGAGTCATTTGATGAGGACCTAAAATTTCTCTTGTCTTGTACTAATAAGTCTGATATAGCCGAGAGTTTACAAAGTCACCAGCCTTCCACGTCCTCATCCTTTGAGGACGATAGCATTACTATGGTTGTTACTTCCATGAGCATCGCTATGTTAGCCCTGATCAAGGGATAATTTCAAGAGAGATTTCTAAGTGGGGCCCCGAACGCTGAGGCTCAAGACGAGGATGATGATTCTAACACTGAGATCCACATTATTGCTCTCGCCCAAACTTTTCCCTCGTCCATAAAAGAGGCCAACCTTTTAGTCTTGAGACATGCTTAAGGCATAAAATCCAATGTGACGATTGGAGTCCCTGATGAGTATGAGAGATAATATGATGACTAAGATGGAGAAATTTCTATGTATGACTAGATGTTTAGGGTAGGATTTTGTCTCTGAATCCACCCCTTAGTACGAGCCATCTTAGTCGGTCTCGGACTTACTCCTGTCCAATTGGAGCCAAATTCCTGGAGGATCATCCTAGGATATATTTCCCTTTGGAAGTCCTTATATATGTATAAGACTTCAATTGAGATAATTAAGGCCTATTAACACTTATCCAGCACTGAAAGGGAACCTAGTCTCTTTGATCTCGATGCTATCTCAGTCCAAGGCAACTATATTGACCGTTTCCACAAAGTTTGACCTCCAATTCCTTGGGAAAATGGATGCCTATGAGATTTATGATTTTTGTCTTCATCATTTAACACTGGTATCTGCCTCATCCTCTTATAATTTTAAACTCATCGGATATTTTTTTAGTTCATATTATTCTGACATTTGTGTGCTTTTTGTAGTCGAAGTGTGCTTTTACATTGTCTACGAAATGGATAGTTGAAAACCATTCCAAATTTAAAGAGGCCAAGGGAGATCTTAAGGCCATGGAAGAGCTGATGCCCCAGGGTAGAGACTACCAAAAGTCTATGAATAGACTAAAGAAGGATAACCATAATGACCTAACTACTCTGAATATGGAGAAAGATTATTCCATCACAGCTTTGACCACAAACCACACCACTGATTTGGCCAAGGCCGTGGAGAAATACAAGAACGAGGCCAAGGGTGAGGACATCGAGTCCTATAAATCCTTCGATTAGTTTAGTGACTTTGGTTGCCAATACCTTGACAGGGGTATTACTATGGCACTTCGCTAGTCGATCCTAAAATATCGTGAGGTTCTCTTATCCATCAGGACAAACCTTGAATCTCCTGAACTTGAATGATCCCCTCTTCCAAATAGCTCTGGCCAAAGTTGAGAATGCTGTCGAACTTAATGTTTAGGCTGCTAAAAATATTGGCATTGAAGAGTCTGGTACTAGGGATGCTACTATCTGGGATATTAAGGATGATACTTGTGCTATTGGGTTGGAATTCCTTAATGAACTGGCTTTTTAGGGCGGTATCCTCTAACCCACATCCTTTCTTCATATTTTTTTGTTCAAACATTTCATAACTTATAACCCTTATGTATTGAAGTTAACATATTAATGAAATGTTATCTCGTATTTGTGCTTCCTTTTTCTCCTTACTTCGTATTTGTGTAATAATCTTTCCAAGTTTTACTATTGTCTAGGCTATCGTGTTAAATTAATTAACCAACTTAATGATTTTACCATTTTTCGGCCACCGAATGAATGATATTTTCCCCAAGCTTACACTCGTCCTTAGTCGAGAGATGAATTAACTGACTTAATGATTTTTTCATTTTGAGACAACCAAATGAATGATGTTTTTCTAAATCTTACTCTGTTCCTTAGCCGAGAGATGAATTAACCAACTTAATGATTTTTCAATTTGAAATCACCAAATTAATGGGATCTACTCTTGTCCTTACCCAAGAGATAAATAACACAGTTAATGATTTTGTAAACTGAAATCACCAAATTAATGATGTTTAAAGGAACCATGATTGAATTATTTTTAATTTTGAATAACCAAATTAATGATGTGTTATCATTGGTCCCCTTTCGTCATTTTTAGAGTGTGCGGACGAGAGTCGTCTTGTCATACATTGTCGTCTTGCCGAAAGAGTCTTGACTCTGATGCCACCACATTGTAATGTTTAAAGGAACCACGATTAAATTATTTTAAATTTTGAACCACCAAATAAATAATGTTTAAGATAGTATATGATAAAATAAATGGCGTTTAATGTCATGTCATTGTTAGACAACTCGATTTAACCAGCTTAATAATTTTCAACTAGATTGTGATTTTCACCACCTTAGTGTTATTATTATACTATTTCCCATCTCAGTGTTATTGAAAATCCATGAACGAGATAAGCCTCGTATGGTTTTTCGTGTCACCGAGAGTGACTTAATGCTAGTTTACCATATGACATATGAATGATGTTTTTAACTTAAGGTCACTTGAACCTTGCATGAAAAATTCATACAAAAAAAATGAGGGAACAGTTGGAACTAATTTTCATTCATCACTATCATCATTTTTAAATACAAAGAAATTTACATAAATTGAAAAATACACATGAGGGTATACAAGGAACTACTTGTAGTATCATTTCAAATGGTCGACATTCCATGGGTTAGAGAATGGATCTCACTCCAAATTCTCCAGCTGATACATTCCTAGAATGAACTCTTTAGTGACCCTGCACGGGCCGTGCCAATTTGGGTGTAATTTGTTTGGCTTCTGCCAAACCTTCTTCAGAACTAAATCCCCTACTTCTATCGGCCTAGGTTTGACCCTTTTGTTATAAAACTTTGTCCTGCTCCATTGATATGCAAGTTGCCTCACCTTAACATCTTTCCTTCTCTATTCAATCCAAGGTCCAACCTCCTCTCTTCACTATTTGTTTCTGAGGCATAGTTCTGGAACCTGTGGCTCGAATTCGATAGGTATCATAGCTTCTGAGTTGTAGAGCAGCATAAAGGGGGTCTCCCCCATCGATGTACTCTTTGTCATCCTATAGGCCCACTGGACATAATGTAGTTCTTCGGATCATGGGCCATTGATATCTTCTAGTTTAATTTTAATTCATTGCAAGACTGCTCTATTTTTAATCTCTTTCTGGCCATTTGCTTGAAGTTGGCTTGGCACTTGATGCCGAACCTTCCACAGTAAGCCTCTATGGACTTCTTTTTTAACTTCTTTTTGTTGTTAGAGATCAATGTGTGAGGCATGCCATATTTGCAAAATATATTCCTCTAAATAAATTTTATGGTCTTCGTCTCTATAATGGAGACCATAGCCTCAACCTTCAACCATTTGGAGAATTTGTCGATCGCCACAATGAGATATTTGTAGTTCCCTTTGGATCTAGGTAAAGGTCCCACCAAGTCAATCCCCCATATTGCAAATGGCCAAGGGGCCATGATGGACAACAGAGGCTGATGGGGAATATAGACATATCTTTGGTCCTTGTCACACTTTTTGACATAGTTGGCTTCTTCCTTAGCAAGGGTCGGTAATAAGTAACCATGAGTTACAATGTTTTTCCAAATATCATCCCCCAATATGGCTGGAACACGATCCATCATAAACATCCTTCAAAACATACTCTACGTCTGAGGGGTGGACACGTCGTAATAAGGAAAGCAGAAAACTCTTTATATATAGGACATCTCCTATAATGGAGAATATTGTTTCCCTATATCTTAATTTATTTCTCTCGACCTTTGATTTTAGTAACTCATCCTCTTTGATATATATGATGAGAGGATCCATCCAAGAATCTCCCAGATTCAAGTTCAAATAAAATTCAAGTTTCTCGTCATCTTCCTCGATGCTCGGTCTCTATAGTATCTCAACTGGGACGATTCTCCTTATTACTATTATTGAAATCGATGCTAACCTTGCCAATGCTTTAGCTCGGGTGTTGTCAAGTTGAGGGACTCTTTTAACTTTCATTTCCCTGAAATATGCCAAGCCTCTTTTTACCATGGCCATATTTTATCACATGCTTCATAAATTCCCAAAACATGGTTTATCACCAGTTGGGAGTCATTTTGAACTAGTACTTATCCGACATTCAACACTTTATTAATGTATAAACCTATAAGTAGAGATTCATACATGAACTCATTGTTAGAGGCTTTGAAGCTTAACCTAAACACATAATCGATGTTAGTCCCGTTTATAGCCCACATTATGAGCTCTGCCCCACTTCTGCTCACATCCATCAACAAATAAACTCCAAATTGGAACGTTGTTAATAAAATACCCTTCACCTTCTACACAATTTCTAAACATAAACCATTTTTTAGTAAAGTCAACTCGCCCACCATCATCTTTGGATGGACTTACTCCTTCTTTCTCTGAAAAAAACAACTACACCATCTTCTTTCGTGTCGGACTCATCTCAAGTGAACTCAACAATAATGTTAGCCAATGCTTTCCCTTTAATCATTGTTTTTGACTAGTATATGATATCAAATTCTCCCAAGTCAATCGAATAAGCCATCAGCCTACTCGATTTCTTAGGTTTATGGATGACTTGTCTCAGAAGGGAGTCAACGAGGACGACTATTGTATGTGCTTGAAAATAGGTTTCATCTTTCGTGATGCATTTATCAAGGTGTATGCAAAATTTTCCATTCTTGGATACTTCATCTCGGCTACTTGAAGAGCCTTACTATTAAATTATAGTGGTTTATATACCCTTTTGTCATCTCGAATGATGGAGACGCTAATCGTAGACTCCGAAACTGTTAAATATAGATACAGTTGTTCTCCTTGAATAAGTTGAGACAAAATCATAAGATAAGATAGATAGATCTTAAGCCCTAGAAAGTCTCGTTCACATTTTTCATCCCATTCGAACAATTTCCTCAGAATTTTGAAA
Organism: Sambucus nigra; assembly: GCA_949130495.1. NCBI lineage: Eukaryota > Viridiplantae > Streptophyta > Magnoliopsida > Dipsacales > Adoxaceae > Sambucus > Sambucus nigra. The sequence goes on from OX422217.1 coordinate 272,560,246, forward strand.
AGGGGAGGCACTTTTATGTGGCCCTTGATAGAACCTGTTAGGTGCATCAGCTTGACCAGTTAGTCTTTGCATGTCTTTAATTGTCTTCGGATTACTTATATCAATCAGTTCTTTAATCTTTTTTGGGTTTGCCTCTATGCCTCTCTATTTGACAATAAACCCAAGGAATATACCTCTCCCACGCCGAACACTCACTTGGTTGGGTTAAGCTTCATCTAGTATTTAAAAGGTACACTCAAGGTCATCTACATAGATCTTAGCCTTGAGAAAAAATTTCAACATGTCCTCTACATACACCTCCATGGTCTTACCAATATGATCTTCAAACATTTGATTCACCAACATCTAATATGTTGCGCCAATATTTTTTAGGTCAAAGGGGATTACCTTATAATAATAGGTTCCCCTGTCTGTGATGAAAGTGTTCTTCTTTATGTCAGCTTGGTCCATGAAGATTTGATTATATTCTAAGTTGGCATCCATAAAAATCATTAATTCATCGCCAGCTCTGGCATTGACCATCTATTATATGCAAGGTAGAGGGAAACTATCTTTAGGGTAGGCTTTGTTCAGGTTAGTGAAGTCCACATACATTCACCACTTCCCATTAGCCTTTGGAACTATAACAACAATGGATAACCAATCAGGATAGTGCACCTATGTGCTGAACTCAACTGACTGGAGTTTCTTAACTTCTTCTTTGACGATCTCGTACTTTTCCCAGATATAGATCTTTTTCTTATATTTTATAAGTTTAACTCCTTCATCAACTTTGAACTTATGACAGATGACTTTGGGGTCAATCCCCGATATGTTTTTATGGATCCATGAAAATACGCTTTTCTTCCTTCTTAGTAGATCTATCAACTTTTATTTCACTGTGTCCTTGAGGGATGAACCGATCAGGATGAATTTTTTTGACTCATCCTTATTGAGGATGACAGATTTTATCTCCTCTTTAGCTTCTCCCTTCTTCATTTCCCTCTCGTCCCTGGGGTCAAGAGTATCAATGTTGTAAGAGATAGTGAGTCTTTCTTGAACTTCTCTCTACTCATTTGAGCTGTGGTAATATTCTATGGCCTCTTCCAGATCATCGTGTACTTCCCCTACCCCATAAAGGTTTAGGAATTTCATCGTTTGGTGTACAATAGAGGGCAGTGCTTCAAATTAGTTAAGAGACACTCGGAAAAAGATGATGTTGTAGGCCAAAACATGCTTTTACTCATAAAAAAAATTTAATCGTCTCTGTTCGGCATAGTGGCCAGGTGCCCATGCTGATGTCCATTTAGAACACCCTCAGCGGGTGAACCTTTTATCCTCTAAACCCTATAAGGGTTTGGTGATAGAGAATTGGTGTTTTCTTACTAAGCCTAAGACTTTTAAAGTGTGGCAAAAATATAACTTCAGCTAAGCTTCCCCCTGTCTATTAATAGTCTCTGTTCATCACACCCATGGACCTCATGAGGACCAAAGGGTCATCATAGGGGTCCAATATTCCCTTAAAGTCTAACCTTATGAATCCCACTATAAACGTCTCCATATATATACCTTTTTTCTCTTTCTTGACTTCAATTCTGAGGCATCAAAGTTTATTTCCACTCTCTTGGGCACTGACTTGGCCTCTACAATATGTGCCTTCCTATTGATTGACTCTATCCCTTCTTTGGCAATCCCTTCGCTGATCATTTTCACGTAAAATGAAATCATGTTGCATCGTCTATTCGACTCTGGGATTTTTGGCAGAAGGCCAGGGTCATTTTCATCATCACTAAATTCCTCATCCTTCTTATCGGCCTGATGCTATCATCTCATTTTTTCACTTCTCGACCCGTTCTATCTCTTCTAGGAATCGTATTTGGAACCACTTCGGACCATATATTTTTGAAGATTCCCTTGCTTGATCATTTTCTCAATCTCATCTTTCAATGCAAATAATTTATTAATGGTGTGGCTGTGATTTTGGTGAAGTCACACCATTTTCTCCTATTTTTATTAAGAGGGAGACCTTATCTTTTTAGTCCATCTCAAGTCTCAATCATCCTTAATTACCTTTAGAATTAAATCGGGACTTACTGTGAGTGGAGTACAATTGATAAACTTATCACCGACTGACCTTTATTTACTATCCTTTCCCTTATCTTTGTGGGATTTTCTTCCACCAACTTATTTTTCACCCTTTCCCTTGGCTACCATGGCATCCTTTCTTCTCATGATTCTCCAGACCATAGCCAAGAGTTCTTCTATGGATTTTGAAGGATCCTCGGCCATCTTCCAAAGTAATTTTCCCTTTTTCAATCCTCCCATTAGTCCAGTCATAAATTTTTTATCATCATAGTCTTCAACTTCCAAGTTATCTTTGTTGAATCTTGCAATGGAATCTCTAAGGGACTCGTTATTCTCTTGCTTTACATACAACTTATGGGTAACCTTTTTTTAGGGCATGAGGGCAAAACATAAATTGTGAGTGAACTTATCAGCTAATTGTTTGAAGTTATACATGGAGTTCTTAGGGAGTGAAATGTAAAAATCTTGGGTTGCACTAGTCTGAGTACTGGAGACTACTCTACATATCATTTAATCAAAAAATGAGTAGATATTCATCGTAGATTGGTTCATCTATACACGATGAGAAGGGTTTTTTCTCCCATCGCACTTTGGGTTGACAACTGGGAGCTTAAAGTTAGTCGGTGTTGGGTAGTTCACATTCTTTTCCACAAATGGTGACCCTTCCATATAACCCCTGTGAATGGGGTCTCGGATCCTCGTGAGATCCCTAACTTTATCCTCCAACCTCTAGATAGTACTATTCTAAGGCTTCTTGACTGTTATCACATTATCTCCTTTAGCTATGACAACGTTACCCCCAACTCCTTCTCTATCGACTGGGCATCGTACAGGTTCTTTTCCAGCTTCCCTTTGAGGGTTGTTAACTTTTCTATGTTCCTCTTCTTGGACACATGATATTCCACGGTCAGCGCATCCTTCATTCCCTCTAGAGGCTGCCCTACTGCGTGATCAAGAGAGTCAGTTTCATAAGTCACCAACTAGTTCTAGTCGATCGAAGGTCAACCCTCTACTCAATAAGCTCAAGGCTAGCCATATTGGCTCGACCTACTATTATTTCCTCTGTTAACTTGAACTAGACGCACTGTATTTTTAAAATTTTTGCAAGGTTTCCAATATCCATCTTCATCAAAACACTGAACATCTTGGAATTCTTGGCTTTGTTTTCCCGGGTGCAATCACCTAGGGTCAGCCACATCTGTGTATCTTTACTATTGTGGCACTTCTTTGTGTGTGGCTGAGGATGGTCCCCCTATCGTTGGAGAAATTTACCTGGTGGCAGAAGTTATCATCTTCTTTACAGTGCTCGTAGGTATAGCCATCATACTTTGACTTATTGTAGTATGTTGTTCTTGTATTTTATGTTGGAATGCCACCTTGGAGCGCAGTGCCACCACAACGCCATCCATTTCTATCTAAGGAGGTGCCTGAATGGACTTGGGGGTAATTCCACGAGGCAAATTAGAAGCCATAAACTTCTATGAATGAACAAAACAAAAGGGTGAACTGGATAAGCTAAGTGATCTTGAGAAAATCTTGAAAAATCTAATAAAAGATCTTTCAATAGTGATGCAAATCAACCAAGTTTGGAAATAGATCAACACCAGAGAATAAAGTGATAAACAAGATAAAAATAAATAGGAAGAAGATGAAGAAACTTCGTTCCTACAGATGGCGCTAAAATGATGAGGCTATAAATTCACCATTTGAATTTGTATCAGCAGCTCAAGTCCAAGCTCACATCGTAATATATATATATATATATATATATATATATATATATATATATATATATATGAAGAAGAGGATAAGGATAACTGGAAAGACAACCGAATCTTAGTGGTTCGACTAAATCGACCTTCTCCACTGTGTAGGTGAGTGCTTTTCACTATATGAATGGGAAATAATGGCTAGTGTAATACATCTTTCACACTTTCTTCCTTTACGGTAAAAGTAGAAAAGTTTGGACTAGGGTTTTGTATTTCAATCCTTTCTTTTGGAAAAAAATATGGGTTTATATAGTGTTGGGGTGTGCAAAGCATCCCCAGTTAGGTATAAAACATGTGCATGAGGTAACCTCCAGTAAGTTGTGGATACCTGTCTGTGGTACAAGTTGATCATGATGATACAATATTACCCCATGTGAGGGAGGAATTGTTTTATAACGGTAAACCCACGTGGTCAATGAGCCATAGCTCACGAGCGTATTTTCACATATGTCTAATCCCACACGCTCTGATAGATGTCCATTATCGGTCAGATCAACTGAGGTCGAGTTGTCAGGTTCGCTACTCTGATGCAAAGTCGTTGTTATGCTGGATCGATTCTTCATATAGCCCTTGGCCTTCAGGTCATGGATGAGGTCTAGAGGACTTTAGTATTGAGATCACTGAAGATGGTGTTGTTTACATTGGCCTAGGGAATGTAGACGAGATTTGAGGATGAGGACAAGGTTTCTTACGATGGGACTTTGGTGGGGTCATAAAAATACTAATTTGATAGTTCTTTATAGGCCTTCCTTGGTTGAGTAGGACCTTCATTAGGGATGAGGTCATACATAAGTATATCACCTCGTTCTCCACAAACTAATTGACCCAGTTCTCAATCGAAGGGCCAAAGCTAAAAAAAGGTCGGAAAAAGAAATTTGGCACACCTGATAAGGGATACTGATGAGGGGAATCCAGGATAAACCTTTTCGCAAGCCACATAAAAAGCATCACGGGGATCCCCCTCAGCATATAAGAACGTCCCTCCTTCCAAGCATCAAGATTGTTTAGAGTCACCTCCAGCACCATCGTCATAGGACTACAATGGGAAGACATCCACATCACTGTTGTGTCTACTTGGGGATCGACCGTCAAGTCTCCTGCCCCCAATAACAGCCTAGTAGTCAGAGCCAAGGCAACACCTTTGCAAAAACCAGCATAAAAAGATCCATCCAACCCATCAGATTCAATATAACCCAATAAAGGCAACACGATCCACTTTACATCAAGCTTTCTATCTTCCATCTATATACCAACCAAGACTATAAGGCGTTCCTCCATCAAAAAAATTTCAAAAACAAAACTTTATCAAAATAGGAAAACCCTTTGTATCCAAGCCTCTAAGGCATTCCAATACTTAAATAGGCCAAAAACATTTTCAAAAATTCAAAAAACACATTTTCCTACTTTTTCTCAAAATAAATGCTCATTAGCAAATTTAAAGTGCATGGAGGATAAGCCACTAAATCAGGATAATCAAACAAAAAAAAAATGCATCATTTTAGCCTTATTGAGTTTGACTTTGCATGTATAAAGTCGCTCAATTATGCTTACCAAGATCCTATAGGAGATCTATGAGAGAATCTCAAAAAATGGATGTCACCTCATCTGCCCCACCACTCTCTCCAAGGTATGAGACGTAGCCAAAACTCATACGTCAGCAACCTCCTTATCTAAACCTGCATGCCTATATCCCTCAAAGGTAAAAGATCACCTACATCCCCACGAAAGAGTTAATAATCCACCCAGAAGTAAGGTTCTAAAGCCATAAAAGATGAAAATTGGCAATAAGCGTTTCCTCTTCCCGGAGTAGCCCAAATGTCCACTCCCTATGCCGTTTGTCACCTCGCAAGACCTGCCTATTATAAGTCCCTCGAAATTTCATCTCGAAAATGTAAAAAATCCTACAAATTGCCAAAACTCCTAAAAAAATTGAACAATAGAAAATCATTTTGAAATGCCAAACCCTTTTGCTACTCTTAAATTCCCCAACAGAATTACCCTTACAATCTCACTCCCTAACTGAAACAATGATGTACCCCATCCAAGTATATTGCAATTCCCCAGTAGAAATCACAAACTTACACATTCCCTAACGAAATTTCAAGTCAACCATTTTCACAGCGGAGCCAAAGGTGGGAATGCATAAAAATCCTTCATGTATTCTAATGGAGCTACCCCCTCTAAACCGCAACTTCACAGACCTCAGCATCGACCTCGACCCATAAAATTTTTCTCCCCAACTGAAGGTCCTTTGAATTTTTCCTCGGGTCACAGAATTTGTCACCCTAACTTAAGGTCCTCAAAATTGATCACGACCCATAGAATTGGTCATCTTAAGTTTAAGTAATGAGAATTTACCTCTACTCTCAGAATCAGCCGCCTCAGCTCAAATCCTCATAATTGACCTCAACCTGTAGAATTGGTCATCACCATTTTTAGGTCCTCAAAATGGACCTCGACGCGCACAATTAGCCATCACAACTTTAGGTCTTCATAATTGACCTCGGCCCACAAAATTAGTTGTCATAACTCAAGGTCCTCATAATTAACATGGGCTCGCAAAATTCGTTGTCACGACTTTAGGTCCTCAGAATTGACCTCAGCCCGCAACATTGGTTTTCACAACTCAAGGTCCTCATAATTTACCTCATCCAACATAATTGATCGTCACTACTTAAGGTCCTCAAAAGTGACCTCACCCTATTGAATTGGTCATCACCATTTAAGGTCCTCAAAACTGACCACGACCACCTCAGAATCAATAGTCACTACTTAAGGTCCTCAAAAATTGATTTCGGCTCTCAGAATTAGTCATCACCATTTAAGGACCTCAAAATTGACATCGGCATGCAGAATTAGTCGTTTAATTAAGGTCATTATAATTAACCTCAAACCTCAAAATTGGATCATAAAGTTGGTTCCTACACTCCTTAGATCCTCTGATATGACCTCAACCTACTGAATCGGTCCCTACACTCCTTAAGTCCTAAAAATTGGCCTCAACTAACTAAATTTACAATCCCCATCCTTTAGGTCTAAAAAATTGACCTTAACACTTTGAATCAGTCATAGGCATCCCCCAGATCTGCATAATTAACCTAAAATCCTCTTTCCCAATGTCAATATGGTGTCTATCATTTGATGACCTTAACTTATTCCAAACTCTCCCTTCAAGGGTTTCTTTAGACACCTCATCCTAGGACCTTGTAAGCATCTTTTTAGGACCCTAGCACTCATCCATCCACCGTAAACCCTAGGTTATACTACAAGTACCGATCTAGAAGTCATCGAGTGCTCTTGGCCCGCATTAGACTCTGATCAATTTTTTTTCCAAAGAGAAGGCTCAATAAATCCTTGAAGGTCTCTAAATCCCCTTTCTAACAGTCCATCCCTTGTATGAATCATCCTTCTGTTTCGAATGAACGAACGATCAATTTCACATTGAGAACTAATTTGAAGGCCATTGGGCACTCCCAGGAAACATTTGACTCTGGAAAACTCTCTATCTTGAGCGAGGATCAATGAATCTTTGAAGGTCTCTGAATTCCTTTTTCCAAAGGTCCATCTTATGCACGAATCAGCTTTACGATTTGGATTAATGACTCACTTTACTTTGAAAGGTTATCAGGCACTTTCGAACCCTATTTAACCTTGGTCAACTCTCTAAACCAAATGAAATTGAATGAAATCTTGAAGCGCATTTAATACCCTTTCCATCAATTCATCCCATGTGTGAATAAACGTTATGATTCAGACGAACAATCCATATTTCACCTAAAACCTCCGATCTAGAGACCATCGGACACTTTCAGTCCCCCCTTTAACTTGCGTCAACTCTTGGAACCAGGAGTGGGTCAATGGATTCTTAAAGGGATCTGAATACCCATTATAATGGTCTGCCCTGTGCGTTATTCGAGCTTATAATTCGCATTTTATGACCTTTTTTAAAAACCTATTATGTACCGCCTATAGGAACCATAGGGACACTCCCAATTAGTAGTGTACCTGAGGTGGTATGACAATAAGAAGTCCAAGACCCCTAGCGATCGGCAACCCCTTTGGACCTATAAATAGAGGCCATGACCTCAGCTTTGAAAGACATGCTTGAATACCCCTAACCGAGGGGAAAACCGAGCATCCCTGTAATACGCTAATCGTTGTTATCGTCTTCCTACCACAATACAAAAAACCTAAATTTTAACCACACTCTTATGGCGTATAGCGACGAGTCTGGGTATCGAATCCACAGGGAATGTTTGATAGATTTTAATTGCTTTATTACATAAAAAATAATGTGTAAAAGATGATGATGGGGTGAGAAAGGAAAAAAGGGAAAAATAAAGAAGTTAACTCAAACTAATTGGAAATTTAAGGTAGGGACACAATTCCCCAACTCGTAGTATGTTTACCGAGTATAATACTAGTTATGAATTCGATAATTGATTAAATTAAGTCTTTATTAATCTCAAGCATTATATATATGAGGGTACTAGCCCGCACCATATATAATCAAAAGTAAGAATAAAGTTCTGTCATTATAACTACACTCACATCGCACTCTTAAGCATCTCGGTTACCTAGGGAAAACGAGATCCAAAGTCCGACAGTGGTTGTGATCACTACACAAAATGATTCTGTAAGGACACAAATTTCCAATTGAGTCCTCTTATAGTTTTGGCTCAATTCCGCACAAAAACATATATTCATAGGATTTTATTTAATTGTAATATTCAAGACCTATGAAGTGTTTGTTGAAGACGTAGCGGAAAAGAACTTAAAGCTTCATCAAAATGCCGGTTTGTGTGCCTCGTTTCTACATCATCAACTAAGGTTCCATGCTTCCAAGGTATGAATGTAATTATATGTATATAGGAGCTTGGAACAATGTTTATTTGGGTGTTAGGTTTAATAAAAGCCATGTTTATTTCAGAAATAATTTAAAAAGAACTTTATATTAATATATATAAATGTTTATGGGCCAAAATAGAATTTAACAAAAATTTCTGAAACTCGTTCGAAATTTCGTTCGAACGAGATTTTTCGTTCGAACCAAACTTCGTTCGAACGAGACTGCTTTCTAACCTAACTGGTCAGTCGTTAGATAAGTCGTTCGAACGACTTTCTCGTTCTAACGAGGTATCTAACGAGGTTCTAACGAGCCCAGGCTGGTCGCTCGTTAGAAACCTCGTTCGAACGACAGTCAAAGTCGTTCGAACGAGAATGCCAGGCGGGAACAGTTTTGAGCAGTTTTTTGGCAGTTTTCTCCCATGATCCTCACTTGTTTTTTAACCAACTTTTTCCAGCCTTATGAGGGACGGGAAACACCTTTTTCCTTCTAACTTTTCCAACTCATTTCCATCTCAAAAAGAGAGTTTGAGAGCATAATTGTTTAGGGAAAAGGTTCATGTTTTGAGTGTCATCTTTTAAAAGAAAAAATTCGCACACTCTAGTTTACACCCAATAATGGTTTATCCAAGTTCTCCTACATAAATATCAATTACTTGGAGGTTGTTTTGGTACCGGTTTTTCTCTACACCGAATTGAAGAGAAGTTCGTTTCATTTCTACCCGTTTGGAGAAAGGCTCCATGTTTGGGTGACGGTGTGCCTAATTGTCCCATCGGTGTATTCCGAGACCACGGTGGAGCTCCGTTGGTTATCCGCTAATTGGAGGTTGATACAAGAAGAAGCATCACGGCTTGAGAGGGTTCGAGTTTAGGAAGTAAGTCTTTTGTCTTGTATTTTGTAATACCATTTTTAGTGGATTTGAGGCTAGGGCCGTCCCGAGGTTTTTTCCCGTTAGTGGGTTTTTCCTCGTATATCGCGGTGTAGTGTGACCTTGTTTATGTTATCTTGCACAGTAACTTAGAACGCATGCTTAGAATAATTTCAAGATAAAATTTGGTTTTACATTCACACTAATTTAAATTGGGACTTTAATTTAATATTGTATTAAATTTGGTTTATTCAAGTCACTTGCTAAAATTGGTTTCGCCTAACTTTGAATAATTGTTAATTATAAATTAGGCAAATTCTAGGACTTGAATTTTGTTTTAATTCGTTTCTCAAGATATTAAAACCCGGCCTTGTTGTTTTGTGGAACCATCACTTGTATTTAACGCTTCCGCATTTACTTAAAAGGAAATTAAATCTTTTTAATTTGAGATTATTATTTCAAACCCGGGGATTCTCCAACTTCCGCATTTTCAAATTGGTATCAGAGCCAAAAACGATAAATTATTTCGTTAAAGATCCTTTACTTTTTGACTAAATATGGATTTTTCCCCATTTCAAAATTTCCTATTTTTGATGGTTCTAACTACGCGTATTGGAAAGCGCGAATGAGATCGGCACTAAAATCTATCGACGAGAGAGTTTGGATGTCTGTTGTTACCGGATACTCCCCACCAACTTATTTAGTTGAAAATGAATGAGTTATCAAACCCGCCGATAGATGGACTGAAAATGAGTTTAAACTTGCTAACTTTAATTCCCGTGGTTTAAATGCATTATTTAGCGCTGTCGCACCGGATGAATTCCGACGTATTATGACGTGTGAAACCGCTAAAGAAGCTTGGGATATTTTACAATTAACTCATGAAGGAACTAGTGTCATTAAAGCTTCAAAACTCCAAAACCTCACCACTCAATTTGAAACTATCAAAATGGATGAAAAAGAAACTTTTGATAAATTTTATGCTAGACTTTCTGATATTGTTATTTCATCCTTTAACTTGGGAGAGAAAATACCTGACGACCGTGTTGTAAAGAAAATTTTGAGGTCTCTACCCGATAGATTTATTCCAAAGGTGACCGTTTTAAATTCTTTACCCACTTTAGCCTCTACGAAATTAGAAGAGCTTGTAGGTGATTTACAAACCTATGAACTAGATATGTTTCCCTCTAAAACTGAAAAGAAAATTGAAAAGGGCGTTGCTTTAAAAGCCCGCAAAGAGGTTAAACAAGTAGTAGAGAGCGATAGTGATAGTGACTCGGAAGATATGGCTTTGTTTCCTCGTAAATTTAGAAAATTTCTTAAATTTAACAAAGATAAAGTTAAAAATGATTTTAAGAAATTTGAATCCTCTAAACATGATAAAAACGAGAAGATTTCTAAAGCCGATAAGATCCCTAAACCTAGTAATGAAAATATTGATAGGGACGAGTCGAATAAATGTTTTGGTTGTGAAGGTTATGGCCATAGGGCTTTTGAGTGCCCCACTAAACTAAGGAAAGAGGGTAAACGACCCATTTCATATAATGCGACCCTTAGTGATAGTGATAAGGAAGAGAAGCCCGAATCCCCCACTAAGAAAAATTTTGTGGCTTTTATGGCACATGTGAGTGATAATGAGAACTCATCGGATAATGAAATTATAGCACATGCCACTTCCAAGGTCATTGTACATGATTCTCTTATTTTTGATGATAGTGAGAGTGAAAAAGAAGAAGAGAGTGAAAATGAAGATGAGGTTGATATGAGTGAACTTCAAAATGCTTTTCATGAATTATTTAAAGAATCTATTAAATTGAAAAGAGCTAATTTGAAGTTAGAAGCGAGTTTAAGAGAGAGTGTCAAGGTTATTGATGAAAAAGCCTTAATAGAAGACCTTAGGACACATGTGAGGACTCTTCAAGAGAAGCTTAACTATGTAGAAGGCGAGAGAGATAGCCTTAGGGGTTTAATGGAATCCTTGAAAAAGGAGCTTCTTGGTTTTGAAGAGCGAAATGTTTTACTAGAATCTAAAATTTTAGAATTGGAAAATAAATTAAAAGATTCTAGTAATGTCAAATTTGATTTGGAGTGTCGTTCGGAAAAACTAGATAAAATGTTAGGAACGGTCCAAATTAAAAATGACACTTTTGGTTTAGGCTTCAATTCTTGTAATGATTTTAACCCTAAAGTCAAAACCAATGTTTTAGGAGAATCTTCTAGGAATGCATTTAATGATCACTCCTTAGATAAATCTTTTCGACATGCTCTTACTTGTACACATTGTGGTCGACAAGGTCATCTTAGGAAATTTTGTTTAGATCTTAAACGAATTCCTAGAAAATCCCATAGTAAAGTAACCACGATAGCTAACGTTCCTACACCCCAAGATAGTAATTCTTCATTTATTTGGGTTAGGAAATCTGACTTGGTTGCCTTACAAAATAGGGATTTTGATTCTCATTTACTTACACATGCCTCCTCCCTTGCTAAATCTAAAGGATAGATGTGTTAGTGTTTGCATACTTTAGCGTTTGTACTTCATGCTATATTCATATGCTAAATGTATGCTTGTTTAGTCATTTTCTAGTCATTGCCTTACTTCATATCACATGCTAGAAACTATGACTTGTTTATCATTTGTGTTTTGCTTATTTCATTTAAGCTTAATGAAAAATACAAATGATTTTTGTTTAGTCTTTTGAGTATATATCTTTATTTTTGATTAAAATGTTAAAAACTCAAAAAGATTTTGTTTTGTGTGTATTTTTGTTTGACACACTTTATGTGGCATATACTTGTGTTTGAATCCCATCATTTACGCTCCCACGTGGCTAGAACTTTTGGTTTAGATTTTCAATCCTTATTATGTTCTTTACCATATTTTATGGAGTAGTTGGATTTTGTTTTGTTTAAATGGATTCTATTTCTACATGCCTCTATTCACACATGCACGAGCTCTTTTGAAATCTTAATGTCACATGTTATATTTGAGATTTTTGAGGTGTTCTCCTATCAATCTAGTCATCTACATATCTATGACATAGGAGGACTAGTGCATGTCAAAATCCGTTGCATGTGAGATTTGTGAGAAAAATGAAAACATGATAAATTAATATATGCACGGGGAAGGGCTCCGAAAGGATGAATTAAATCCTTTGCGATTGTAAGCCACCGTTGATTGGATCTAAAAGAAATACGTGATCCAAAGGCCTAAAAACAGAATATTTGGCATTCAAAGAAAGCAATTGCCAAGGCCTATGTTTGTTTGATATATTCATTCAAAAACAAAAGAATATATATGCTTATTGAGGGAGAATTGGATGGTATATCAACGGTTTGCACAATGTCCGTTTATCCTAGTTGTCGTTAATGTCATGACTCTATTTGGTTTGAAGAATCATCATCATGCTAGGCTTGTATGCATTGTGTATGTTTGTTCATTGAGTTCAATCTTTATATTGTCACATGAGGTTATATTTAACTGTGATGAAGTTTGCAATCAAATGAGAACTCCGTGAACGTTTCTTAAGTGTTTGGGTCTAAAGTTAATTGTTGCTTGTTCACACCCCTACACTTCCGTTTCCATATGACACATTTTTGCCATACGAGTGTGCAAACTTATTGTATTTTGTGTCATGTGTGTGTTTATATCTATATATATATGTAAGTGATTCATTGATATATTTTTAGTATATATATATATATATATATATATATATGATATTTGTATGTCTTTGCCTTGTTTTTAATTGCCCATATGCTTTCATGTCTTATCACTTTAAACTTTCACTTGCTGTTTCTTAGTTCTTTATCCTTTGCCTATTCCCGAACAAAAAGGGGGAGAATGATGATAGGGGGAGAAATGGTATCTAATCCTATTCTTATCGTATCTTCGTTTGGGGGAGATTTATCTTAGGGGGAGACGTCTTTCTAAGCAGGTCATGTGTCTAAAGGGAGAATTAATTTAGGGGGAGTAATTAATTTGAATTTAATACTTTGATATTCCCTATGCATTTGATGAGTTTGCTTAAGTGTGCAGGAATTATTCTAAATTCTATGGCAAAGCGTTTGATCCTTGGGTTGAGTCAAGTTTGGGCGGGGTATGTTTTGAGTCTAGTAGAGCTTGACGGCCCTTTAGGATTTTTGTTTGGTTTTTGTCCCGGAATAGCCAAAGGGGGAGATTTGTAAGGACACAAATTTCCAATTGAGTCCTCTTATAGTTTTGGCTCAATTCCGGACAAAAACATTTATTCATAGGATTTTATTTAATTGTAATATTCAAGACCTATGAAGTGTTTGTTGAAGACGTAGAGGCAAAGAACTTAAAGCTTCATCAAAATGCCGGTTTGTGTGCCTCGTTTCTACGTCATCAACTAAGGTTCCATGCTTCCAAGGTATGAATGTAATTATATGTATATAGGAGCTTGGAACAATGTTTATCTAGGTGTTAGGTTTAATAAAAGCCATGTTTATTTCAGAAATAATTTAAAAAGAACTTTATATTAATATATATAAATGTTTCTGGGCCAAAATAGAATTTAACAAAAATTTCTGAAACTCGTTCGAAATTTCGTTCGAACGAGATTTTCGTTCGAACCAAACTTCGTTCGAACGAGACTGCTTTCTAACCTAACTGGTCAGTCGTTAGATAAGTCGTTCGAACGACTTTCTCGTTCTAACGAGGTATCTAACGAGGTTCTAACGAGCCCAGGTTGGTCGCTCGTTAGAAACCTCGTTCGAACGATAGTCAAAGTCGTTCGAACGAGAATGCCAGGCGGGAACAGTTTTGAGCAGTTTTTTGGCAGTTTTCTCCCATGATCCTCACTTGTTTTTTAACCAACTTTTTCCAGCCTTATGAGGGACGGGAAACGCCTTTTTCCTTCTAACTTTTCCAACTCATTTCCATCTCAAAAAGAGAGTTTGAGAGCATAATTGTTTAGGGAAAAGGTTCATGTTTTGAGTGTCATCTTTTAAAAGAAAAAATTCACACACTCTAGTTTACACCCAATAATGGTTTATCCAAGTTCTCCTACATAAATATCAATTACTTGGAGGTTGTTTTGGCACCGGTTTTTCTCTACACCGAATTGAAGAGAAGTTCGTTTCATTTCTACCCGTTTGGAGAAAGGCTCCATGTTTGGGTGACGGTGTGCCTAATTGTCCCATCGGTGTATTCCGAGACCACGGTGGAGCTCCGTTGGTTATCCGCTAATTGGAGGTTGATACAAGAAGAAGCATCACGGCTTGAGAGGGTTCGAGTTTAGGAAGTAAGTCTTTTGTCTTGTATTTTGTAATACCATTTTTAGTGGATTTGAGGCTAGGGCCGTCCCGAGGTTTTTTCCCGTTAGTGGGTTTTTCCTCGTATATCGCGGTGTAGTGTGACCTTGTTTATGTTATCTTGCACAATAATTTAGAACGCATGCTTAGAATAATTTCAAGATAAAATTTGGTTTTACATTCACACTAATTTAAATTGGGACTTTAATTTAATATTGGATTAAATTTGGTTTATTCAAGTCACTTGCTAAAATTGGTTTCGCCTAACTTTGAATAATTGTTAATTATAAATTAGGCAAATTCTAGGACTTGAATTTTGTTTTAATTTGTTTCTCAAGATATTAAAACCCAGCCTTGTTGTTTTGTGGAACCATCACTTGTATTTAACGCTTCCGCATTTACTTAAAAGGAAATTAAATCTTTTTAATTTGAGATTATTATTTCAAACCCGGGGATTCTCCAACTTCCGCGTTTTCAGATTCTATCATTTATTTAATTCAGGGAACTAATTTTACAGACATGCAAACCACATTGGGTTGGGTTCAGGCACCCCAACCCCTAAAAAATCTAGCCTCGCATGGTGTAACTATGATTAACTACACAATAATCCATTAACAAGTATGTGAAAATAAGGAAAGAAAGATAAAAGTGATGGAGTTTATGGTTACCAAGATTGAATAATACAACCATGCAAGAAGAAATCAAAGATTGAAGAAAAATCGAAAAAACTCTTGAATTAAAGGTGAAAAATATGTAAATTCTTCTCGTAGATGTTCTTCCTTGTTTTGGAGCTTTTACATAAATGAAATCTGACTAAAAAGAGTCCCAATGACTAAATATATAGGATACAAGTCTTTTAGAAGAGTCTCTAAAGCATAAAACTCTTTTGGATAAAAGATGGGGACAAAATAAAAATTCCGTATCTATAAATTTGTCACACTTAGAAAGTGTAACTGATTTTATAACAGATTTGGAGCATGAGAATTAGGCGAATCGGTCTTGACCTTTTATTTTCAATAGGTCCGGATCACCATTAAAATCCCCCCAAAACTTTTTTCTTTACTTCTCTCATCTTCAATTGATCATAAATTCTTCACCCTAGCTCATATTGAGGTGTCGTCTTTTCTAGTGTTCTTGTAATTGAAAACTCTTCAACTGTCCAGTTTGACCCACCACCGGAATAAGGTTGAAAAATCTGAAAATGCCCTTGAACTCCCCATTTCTTGGTTTGTTTCACTAGTTTGAGTTCTACCGCACTTTCTTGCATGAAATACCTGTAAAACACATAAGAGATATACAAAATACAAAATATTTGGCAAAAAGGGTTAGTAGCATAAATATGAGACAAATCCAAAATATTTACACCGCACAAGATTATAAAAATACTGAAGTTAAGGGGATAAATGTGAAGAATTTATGCCTAATCAAACCCCCTTAACATAGAACTTTGCTCGTACCTAGAAATATAAAATCATAATAGCATGAGTTAAGGACGCTTATAAAACTTTATTGCGATATAATACCTTTTTCTTGGGCAAGCGATTTCATTTAGCGTATGTAACAAGCCTTTAAACCGCTAGTTTTCCCTAGTAGGACGAGCGGCGTCTCGTAAGGGTTTGCAGTGAATATACCCACAAAATTCATTATTGACTCAAAGAAAAATTAAAATACTCAAAATTGTACAATTTAAACTCCCCAAAAATTGTCATCGCAAATTAATATTCAAGAGTCTCAAATCAAAATGTGTGTGCGCGAAGCCAAAAATCCAACCACTAACTTTCACCGATTGATCACTACGTTACTATTCGAAAATTCTTTTTGATTTCAAAACCTCACGGGATGCTCTCACAAAAAAATTACTCGAAAATGTGGCTTATTCTCTCGATATGCGTGATAAAAAGATTAAATATGATGGAAACAAATTCATGCACAGAATTATGAAAGACGGACTATTTGAGGTGTAAAGATCTCATCATATGGATATGATCTTTAGAAAATGGTAAACATCATTTCTAATTCACACATTTAATCTCTTTTATTATCTTTGTGCCTTAACTCGCCACACGGTAACAAACTACACAATTCGGACCTATTTAGGACCTTTTCGGTCTTAAAGTGTATTGGGTAAAATGGTAATGATTCGGAATTCAAAAATATTCTTACGATGCCCATTTGTTCTTTTTCGGGCTTCTGCTCATTTTTTTTCTCTATTTTTTTACTTGCTATTTTTGTTGAGCATTTTTTTTTTGCCCCTTTTCATTGCACCATTTGGAATTTTCAATCTTTCACAATTTCAGGATAAATGGTTTTTCGGGTTATCAAACGAAAAGGAAAAAAAAATTATTAAGGCTCAAAATAGCTTGCAAAGGGAAAATATTTCATGATTTTTTTTATTGTCAATATTTTCTTGTGTTAAACGAGGGCCAAACTTCTTTGTCCAAATTACTAATTATATTACCAGATACGTCTCGAGATTAATTAGTTTATAGATTTTTTAGTGCGCGTTATTTAAGACAATATCTAACACATATCACATAACCGATCAAAACAGTAAAACAAAGATCATCAATGACTTATTAAAATGATGAAAAGAACTTTGAGTTAATCATAAACTCGGATTGATTTAAAAACTCAAAAAAATTGATAGGCTCGAAATCTCACCGGGTTGATTAATCACCATAGTTATTCTTTAAATCGTCACTTTTCGCTCAATTTCCATCTTTGGTCTATTTCGGCTTTGTGCATTTTGAATTTTAAAATTTGAGACAAAAAAAATGTGACATTTTTTAAGCTTTTAAATTCCCATTTTTATTTATTTTGAAGAAAAATATTTTTGGCTTTTTCAATCTTTTCACTTTTTTTTAATATTTAAAATTTTCTAAAAAAAAACTTGGAAAGAACATGTGATCGAATCAATGAAACTAAACAATAAATGGGAAGAATATCCCAACCCCCTAACTTAAATGTTGCATTGTCATCAATGCAAATCAAGAACACAACACAAAGAGCGAAAAATAAAGATATTACCTAAATGGAGTGATCACCGATAAGTACGAGTCTATTGAATTTACAAAACAAGTTAGAACCAAGCATAAAAAAACTTTAACTAATTACTCTAAACTATATAAAAAAAACTAATTATGTACAACCAATGATTTGAACTTCTAATAAGTTATACCCTAGAAGTTAAAAAATTTGAGGGTCCACCCAAACTACAATTTTACTTTGAGGGGCAATCGGTGTACCCTCATTTTCATTCATGCCTTTTGAAAAATAAGAATTTCGTTTGAACAACGGAAGGCATGTGTGAGATGGAAAAAATGAACCATCACCAATTAGAAATTTTAACGGGATGATGGGGGGGGGGGGGTTGGATTCTAGGTGGGATAAGTACAATTGAGATCCAATAAAAATAGAATCACCTCCCAAATATTTTTCAAGTAGTATGGGAAGCGGGGAACACAAAAAGGAAGAGTCCATCTTAGAAAATAATTCAAATAAAAAGTCATCATCGGTAAAACGTTTAAAAATTTCTAAAGTTTCAACCGACTCATAGGAATCTAGCCGTGCTTCTAATGGTTTAATAACGATGATCGAAAATGGCGATGAAATAAATTCAGCCTCAAGTGATTCGTCATGACTTGGAGATTGAACTTCAAGGGAGCATGACTCACTGTCGTTTCTTCTTCAAAAATTTGAGGTGATGCACAAGTCTCAACCACCTCATTTTTTTTCAAATTAGAATGCTAATTATCACAAAGTAATAAACTTAAGTAACAAGACCAATATCGATCACGCTTTGGGTGGGAAGAAAATTGACTAATTGTTTGATTAGAAAAAGCACTCTTTCTTCCCGAGTAGGATTCCTTGGCTCTAAAACCTCAATTTCCTTATTCGGTTGAAAACGTTCTTTAGTTTCAAAAATATTGGAAGAAAAGTTTTCATTGAATTCGAATAATGAATCCAACTCTATCTCCCCAAAACGAATTTTTTTCGATATTCATTTTTAAGCCTTTCATATTCATGAATTAAAAACCGCTCACCATTTTTAATAGGTCGAGGCGGAGATTATTGAAAATAAAAAGTTTGAAAACTACTCCCATATGAACCATCATAATTAACGAACTCATTAAAAAAAGACATGATTACCGAATAGTTTGTAGACGGACAATCCACGTAGAGAGGTGTGCGGTTTAGGATTCAACGTTTCTTGGCGCTCAATTGGGCAATCTTGTGAAAAGGTTAAAAAAAATACAAAAAAAATAACTTACAAAATATTAAGTCAATTAAAATCTATAACAAAAACACTCCTCGACAACGGCGCCATTTTGATTCGAGGGGAAAACCATGCGTACCTGTAATACGCTAATCGTCAATACAAAAAAAAACTAAACTTTAACTACACTCTTATGGAGTATAATGGGGAGTCTGAATATCAAATCCACAGGGAATATTTGATAGATTTTAATTCATTGATTACTTCAAAAATAAAGTGTAAAAGATGATGATGGGGCGACAAAGGAAGAAGGGGAAAATAAAGACGCTAACTAAAACTAATTGGAAAATTAAGGTATGGTGACAATCCCCTAAATCCTAATATGTTTATCGTGTATAAGACTAGTTATGAATTAGATAATTGATTAAATCCAGTGTTTATTAATCTCAAGCATTATATATACGAGGGTACTGGCCCGCACCATAAATAATCAAAAGTCAGAATAAAGTAGTGTCATTATATCTACACTCGCGTCGCACTCTTAAGCATCCCGGTTACCAAGGGAAAACGAGATCAAAAGTCCTACGATGGATGTGATCACTACACAATACGATTAGATCATTTATTTAATTTAGGTAACTAATTTTATACACATGCAAACCACATCGGGTTGGGTTCAATCACCCCAACCCCTAAAAAATCTAGCCTCGCATGGTGAAACTTTGATTAATTACACAATAATCCATTAACAAGTATGTGAAAATAAGGAAAAAATGATAAAACTGATGGAGTTTATGGTTACCAAGATTGAATAATACAACCATGCAAGAAGAAATCAAAGATTGAAGAAAAATCAGAAAAACTCTTGAATTAAAGGTGAAAAATATGTAAATTCTTCTCCTAGATGTTCTTCATTGTTTTGGAGCTCTTACATGAATGAAATATGACTAAAAAGAGTCCTAATGACTAAATATATAGGATACAAGTCGTTTAGAAAAGTTCCTAAAGCATAAAACTCTTTTGGCTAAAAGATAAGGAAAAAATAAAAATCTTGTATCTGAAAATTTGTCGCACTTAGAAAGTGTAACTAATTTTGTAATGGATCTGGAGCGTGACAATTGGGCGAACCGGTGCGGACCTTTTATTTTTAATAGGTCCGAATTTCCCTTAAAATTCCTCCAAAAGTTTTTTCTTGACTTTTTGAAAGCTCTTCAACTTTCTAGTTGGGCCCACCTCCGGACTAAGACTACAAAATTACAAAAATGCCCTTCAATTCCCCATTTCTCGATTTCTTTCACTATTTTGAGTTCTCTCTCACACTTTCTTGTATGAAATACCTGTAAAACACATAATAGATATACAAAATATGAAATAGTTGCTAGAAATGGTTAGTAGGATAAATATGAGATTAATCCAAGCTATTTACACCTCATGGGACCATAAAAATACCAAAATTAAGGGGATAAATCTGAAGAATTTATGCCTAATAAACCCCTCTCATCAAGTTAGAGAACGTTATCTCGAATTGAGAGACGTTCTCTGTCTTGAAAACCCTTTTTTCCACATTTCCTTCCATCACTTTCCTACCCCAGTTGGTAATTCCCTCTCATTTGTCCATACCACTATTATATCATCGAAAGACCCGTAGGTACATTTCAAGGTCGACATTAAGTATCCATATGGAGGTGAAATTCTTCATTACATTCTCTTGTTCTTTTATTTTAGTGTTATTCACTTTTTTCCTACTCTACTATTTTATTTCATTGCACCACATCCATTAATCTCTACTCTTTATTAGTAGTATATTCAAATAACATATTTTCATAAAAAACAAAAAGAAAAAAAAAAGTGGGTTTATCCATAAATTCCAAAAAAAGGGATTCACATTTCATATTCTCACTCTTAAAACACATTTTCTCTAGGCACACACACATAAGAGAAATCCCTCATTTGGATTTATGGATTGCACTCCACCCCTATGATATTCTTGAACTACGTGAAATTTGATGTTTCTTTAGTCTACGTAGGTGTCTTGGGCCAATCCCGAGATTCGAGTCCTACCTTATTCATGTTAATATATTACTTTCATATCTTATATATGTATTATGTATAAATTTTCTATTGTTACATGTTTGTGTTTCGTCCAATGAACACATTCACTATTCTATAGTGACTTGTGATTTAACAAACACTCATATCATATTTTGAATTATTATTTTGGGAACATTCTTACGGATGAATTCACACTATCTCTTTCCTTGATGGTAGTTGAATGATTCAACTCTCCACCATTTATATTATACACAAATTCACACACATCAGGGAGCTTCGATGATGCAAGTTGAATGATTCATTTGTTAATAATGGGTATGTGCTCAATGTTTGTCCTCTTAGAAACTTCAATTGCTCGGGATTGGAAGTCAGTGATCTCACTCCCACTTCTTCCGTCGAGCGTGCTTATGACAGTACTCATCCAGAGGTAATGGGGTCCATAAAATTCATCGTAGGGGATGGCCCTATAAATACTATCATCGAGTTCCAAGTCATTAACATACCTGCATGCTTCAACCTTCTCCTTAATAGTACATGGCTCCACAATATTTGAGGGTTATATTCTACTCTTCATCAGAAACTCAAATTCTTCGCCAATGGGCAGGTTATGACCATCTTGGAGGATGAAGACAGTACATTAAATGACAAAACTAGAAATCCAATATTAGAGATCCATTATGAAATGAATGATATGCTCATATCAGGTTTTAGAGTTAATCCACTTCCCCTTTAGAGAGGAGATAATATTAAAGACCGAGTTTCTCCGGAATAAATCCCACATAAAAACATAAAAATCATTCAAATGTTCATAAGCATGCACTTCATGACCATAATGGTGTTGGGGTGACACCGTGAAGGGATCCTTGAGCCCATATTCTCGAAGGAGGGATTCCCCCCATATGGCCTGGGTTACCAATAGAACTCAAAGCACTCTGATGACCCCGATTAAAAAGAAGCTTATAATACGAAAGGATTGTTTTGAGAACCTCTTTGAATGGAATGATTATCAAGGACGGTGAAGAATTCCCTTGTTGTGGTTTCTATGAACTATGGTATGAACATGTCGACAATAAGATGGAATCGGGGCTAGAAATCTTCTTTAAAGACAACAACTATTGGTCTGAAGACTGCCAACATAAAGTGCAACCTCTCATCGAGAAATTCACGATAGTTACACGAGATTAAAAGGAAAGTGGGTTCGATGAATCATTCAACCTGCAAACACTAGGGTAGAGTCTCTGCATGACCTTATAAGATACCACACTATTGGATCCATCTGCAAAAATCAAAGCTGCTGACATGCCTCTCTATAACTGAAATGTTGTGTCTGTCCAACCTGCTCAGATTCAACCTGATCCTAGTATCTATCCTATCCAAATCTCTTCACCTCATGTTATTCCTTTTTCTGATATCAATGTAATTGAGACCACTTTTGACGATGTTTTAAATGTTATTTTTCTCAAAATTAAATAAATAAAGCTTTTGAGTATCTTGTTGTGCCTTACATTAATTATCTTGGTGCTAATCAAATTTTTGATGATGATGATCTTGCAAATGAAAAACTCTTAACTGATCTTAATAATGGGAATAACAAACAACATAAACGCGTTCAAATTCTATGAAACTATTGTTATTAATCTCAATTTTAGTAGCGATTAGTGCGAGATTAGGATATGGTCCACCCTTAATGGGCATGAGCGTGTATTATTTAAAGAACTATAGAAGGAATTCATGGACGTCTTTGCATGTTCCTATGATGACATTCCTGATATTAACCCATAATTAGCTCAGCATGAGATCCCAACATTTCCAAAATGCAAACCAGTTAAACAGAAGCTAAGGAATCTCTGCACCAAATAGTTATTCAAAGTCAAAGAGGAAGTGGTCAAGAAATTTAATATGGGTTTCAAGCGCGTAGTAGAATATCCTACATGGATCGCTAATATCATTCCCATACTGAAGTCGGGAGGAAAATTATGCATGTGCGTCAACTATATAGATTTGAATGAAGTAACCTTAAAAGACGATTACTCATTGCCAAACATTGACATGATTCTGGAAAGCATAGCCATATAGACCCTCATGTCATGCATCGATGGATTCACCATATATAACCAGATTAAGATGCACCTTGACCATTAGGAGAATACCTCCTTCATCATCCCTTGGGGAACTTTCTGCTACATTATCATGACACTTAGACACGAGAACATCGAAGCTATCTAATAAAGGACTGTCACAATTATCCTTCTTGAACATATTTATAAGAAGGTAAAATTCTATGTAGACAATATGATCATCAAGTCTAAAACTTGATAAGTTCACATTCTTGCCCTCCAAAAGTTCTTCGAACAACAAAGGAAATACTACATGTGGCTAAATCCATAGAAATGTGTTTTTGGAATCAAAAAAGAAAACTCTGGGGATTCTTGGTCAGTGAGAAGGAAATCAAAGCAGACCTTGCCAAACTCAAAGCCAGACTTAGGATGCCACCACCATGGATGGAGAAGGAAGTTCGAGGATTCTTGGGCAAACTACAATACATCAGTCGGTTCATCAGCCAACTGATCTCTATCTACAAATCCATTTTCACACTTCTTGAGAAAGACTCAACCAAAATCTAGAATGAGGTCTGCTATGAAACCTTTGAACAAATTAAGCGGCTTCGCATCCAGGTCTCCCCCTCCTTATGTACTTGACCGTAACAGATGCTACAAAGGGGGATTTTTTAACCTAATACATCGTAGGATCTCAAAAGTAAATATCTATTGATTAAATTAGTTAAAGATTTATCTGGTAAGAACTTAATTACATTGCTTTTCATAAAACATGTGTCGCCTTTGTCTTGGTCATGCAAAAATTATGACACTACATGTTTGCCTTCCGCATTAGACTAGTATCTCGTATGGATCACAACAAGTACATTCTAGAAAATCCTGCTTTATCCAGACAAATGTCTCCTTGGTTGATGTTGCTGGTCAAGTTCGATATTGTATACATTATGTAGAAATATATGAAAGGGATAGACGCATTAGATTACCTTATTGATTACCCAATTAAAGAAGTCAATGTTTGGGTCTCTGAATTCTAAGACAAAAACATTATTTACACCTCTCAAGAGGACCTTCGATGGAAAATTTTCTTTGATGGGGATATCAATTGGAAATGATACAACATTGGGATACTCCTGATTTCCTTTGATGACTCTAACACCCTAATTTCCATTAAACTAGACTTTACTTCCACCCATAACACGATTGAGTATAAAGCATGCTCTATAGAACTCAAGACCATCCTCAAGAAAGGTATACGATAACTAAATATCTGCGGATAATATTCCCTCATCATCGAAAAAACCCTAGGAAAATGAAAAGTCAAAGATAAAAAGCTCCCGACCTTCCATGTCCACCTAGTAGAACTGGGATCCCAGTTTAGATGTCACCTTCCACTACGTGACCCGTGAAAATAACATCATAGCTTACACCCTTGCTACCCTGGACTTTGTGGTCAACATGCCCGAGGGAATAACAATGGCCCTTTTCCTAATGCATTGAACTCGTTATTGAGGAAGATTCAGATATGGTCGGATTATGGTACTATGACATTTTGTACCTCCTCAAACATGGTAGGTATCCCCAAGATGTCGATAAGAAAGATCGTGCGACCCTTTGCAAACTAGTTTCCCAGTATATTATATGTGAAAAATAACTGTTCAATAGAAACATCGATAGAACCTATTTTCACTTCATAAAAGGATCTAATGTTGAAGAAAGGATGCAACAGATCTAAAGAAGGGAATGCGTGCCCCACATGAACGGTCACATACTTGCCAAAAATATCATCCGTTAAGGATATTATTGGACCACAATGGTTTATTACACTACCTATGCCTAAAGATGCCTTAAATGATAATAATTTGTCAATCTACAAAACTTTCCTCCTCAAGAACTATGTAACATGACCTGTCCTTGACCCTTCTACACCTAGGGCATTGGCATCAGAGGGAAAGTTACTCCAAAAGTTTCAACCCCCAATACCTCAAGGATGGACATAGGGGTCTGATTTTGCGATGGACCATGATCTTGAATGAGACCTTTAAGATTTGGGATGATATATTCTTAGACTTAGACAACTCTTGCACAAGGTTTTTACCAAAATTTAGAACGAGAGGTAATTTATTCCCAAATGGAGTAAAGAAACCAAGTTCTCGATGGTGCTTGAACTCCACTACTTCCTTAATAAAACTATCAATAAAAGATAAGGTCACGAATTCATCCTAGTCACCATTGATTACTTCACTAAATGGGTCAATGCCAAGTCATAGGCGGTGTTAAATGCCAAGAAAGTAGACGAGTTTATCAGAAAGAACATCATCTACCGATATAATATTTCCATGAGTTAGTGTCAGATAATGGGATCTATTTCAAAGTTGAAGTCACATAACTAGTCGACAAGTACTAGATTTAAAGAAATAAATATTCCCCCTACTGACCCCAATCCAATGGTGTTGTCAAAGTCGCCAATAAAAGCCTCAAAAACATAATCACTAAGATAACGTAGAGTTATAGAGTTTTGAACGATCGGATACCTTGTTCCCTCTATGTCTACTGCACTTCAATCAAAACACCCATTAAGGATACCCCTTATTCTCTAATCTACGACATTAAAGCAGTCCTACCCATCGAGCTCAAAATACGTTCGCTCCACGTCCTACTCGAATGAAAGTTTGATGAAGAATAATGGCATTAGAGTCTCTTTAATGAATTATCACTTTTGGATGAAAAGATAATGAAGGATCTATATCATATATAGGGGTACCATCGTCGGATAATGTGATCATTCAAAAGGAAAGTTAAGGGTCGTGGCATCCAATAAGGATACCTCATCCTCACAAATATTATAGAGCCCATCTGGGATCCTAAAGGGGAATTCAAACTAAATTGGGGCAGCCTTTACATCGCGAACAAGATTCTCTCAGAAGGTGCCACTATGCTTACAGACCTCGATGGAGAAGATATGGCGTGTCCATCCAACCTCGAACGTCTCAAATTTTTTTACTCGTAGTCTAAAATCTCAGCACGCTAAGAATCTTCTAATACCCTTTCTATTCTAAAAAATTGTTCATTTATCCTTAACCAAAACTATGTGGGACATGATCTTCTCAAAAACCTTTTCTTTTTACGATGAAACTCTGAGAATTTTCAAAACCCCTAGACGTACGTAGGAATCCCATATTCCGTACATGGATCCGATCCCCTTCCTTTTCACATAATCCTATTCTTTTATAACGTCCACGAATGGCGGTCTATTTTATCATTTACATGAACAAAATGATTATGTATGCCTTATGCTTGGTATATATAATTCAAAAGAAAAAAAATTATCTAGAGGCACACCAAAATATGATCAAAATAAAATTTTATTTATAATAAGGAATACAATGCGGTTACATGAAGTAGCATCTAAGGGAGTTAAGCCAACCACCTCCTTTTGCTGACCAAACCATTCTTAAATAAACCTAGCCCCAAACAAGTATGCACATTTATTATCCTTAAAACCCAAAAAATACAGACACCAAAATCACCATAGCTTCACAAAAATCATCCGAGCTTCAGAAAACACTACCTTCAACTTCCTGATGGCCCTGCTTCATCACCATTACCAAACCATGGACATCCCCAAGTTTCCCACTCATGGTTGACATTTCATATGTGCTTTATAGCGTGGTATGCCCTAATAAGCATAGACAGAGTAAAAACATCATCTTCCATGGTGTTGAAGGCAATAAACCACCTTTGATCGATCTATTTTTCAATTACTTGGGGAAGGATCCACCGAGGAAAATAAAAGAAGTCTACAGAAGGCCTAACAACTGCACATATTGATACGCTTCAAGCTGAAAGGCAGGTTGTATGTCTACCTACCATGGCACTGATCAACAAAGACACCAGGCTCCGTGATCTACAAACCAGTTAACCTAACTCTCTATAGATGGGCTAAAGCCAAAGAAAGGATTGACAAAGAAATTGGGCACAACTGCCAAGGGATACTCATGAGGGGGGAGTAGAAGAAACCTCTATGACATCCACATAAAAAACATTACTTGGATCTCCCTTAGAAAGTTAGAATGACCCTCCTTCTAAGCATCCAGACCATTCAAGGTCTCATCTAGCACCATCGTCACATGATTATGGCGGTAAGACATCCAAGTCGTTATCGTAGCCACTTGGTGATCCACTATTAAGTCCCTCATCATAGTCAAAGCCTTGTAGTAAGACCTAAGATGATAGCTCTATCAAAGACAACATCCTTAAAACCCCTCAAGTGCACTGAATACGTGACCGTCTGAAGAGAAACAACCCCTCAGATAAACAATAATCTATCCATTGAGGGAGAAATGTGAAGTAACACTGACATGAATACGCAGGGAGAATGGAAATATTATACATAGTCGCCGCCACACTAGGGCTGACTCACAACATGGGCAAAAAATTTTCATAGGTTCGACATACCTCGTCTATGCCAAATCAGAAGACAAAATCCTCGGGGTGCCAGAATTGTACCACCACAACCAACATCACAAATCAACAAAAAATACAACTCCTTATCTCCTCATCAATATACCAACCAATCCTACAAGGCCATCTGCTACCCAATTTTTTTCAAAAACACACTTTTCTCATTTACTTTTTCTCAAAACAAAATTTCAGCAGCAAATTAATTTGCATGTAGAGTAAGACACTAAATCAATATAATAAAAAAAAAGATGCATCATTTTTTTCTTCTTAAGTCTCTCCTTTTAGGTACAAAGTTGTTAAATACAATATGGTCAATGCCAATCTCCTCTGGTCACAACAAAAATCTACAAGAAAATTTATGAAGGATATAACGAAAAATATATTCCCCCTCATCCGTAAGCCCATTTAACCCGGACACCATCTCATGCGCCAAAGACCTCCTTATATATGCCTGCATGCCTGAAGCCCTCACAACCCTCAAAGGAAGACTCCAAGGGTTTAAGGTCACCTACATCCCCAATAAAGATTCTATAAACCACACAAAAGAAAAGTTCTGAGCCCCTAGACCACTGATTGGCAACCCCCTTTTGCTCTTCCCAAGAAAGACCAGGGTCTATGATCTTACCGATTGTTACCCTCCCAAAACTACCTATAGTCACCCACTTCCAAATTTAGTACAAAAAATTCTAGAAAAATCCTAAAATTTCCCCAAAAACTCCAAAAAATGGAACCTTATTTTTCTTAAGAAAATCATTTTTTGGAGAACTAAAAATCCCCATAAAGATTAATATTACGCTCTTATCCCCAGTATAATCCCTAGTAGGATTAATATCAAACATATATCATCAACATATTACATAAGAAGAACCAATGATGTGCCTGCATCCAAGTCTACTATAATTCCCTAACCAAAGGATGCCCCACTGGAGTCCTAAAACAACACAATCCCCAGCCAAATTTTCAAAGATAAGGCCTTCCCTAGTAAAGTCTTCAAATAACACAATCCCCAATGAAACCAAAAATTCATCTCCACCCATAAGATAATTTAAAATTCACCAAGAGAGAAAATCCTCTCATTACATACTAAGGTTCTCAAAATTGACCCCGTCCCTCATAATTAGTCATCATAACTCTAGGTCATCATAATTTACCTCGGCCCTAGAATTGGTCATAATAACTTTAGGCCCCTAGAATTTATCTCGACCCACATAATCGACCGTTACAACTTAAGGTCCTCAGAATTCACCGCAACCATCAGAATCAGCCATCACCACTTGAGGCACCTAGAGTTGGATTTGACCCACAGAATTAGTCCTCATAACTTTAGGACTTCAGAATTGACACCGGCCCTCAATATTGGTCCCCACAAATTTATGTCCTCAGAAATGACACTCCCCAGAATTGATCTCGACCCTTAGAATTGGTCACTATAATTTAAGGTCTCAAAATTGACCTTGACCCTCAAAATTGGTTGCTATAAATTTAGGTTCCCAAAATTGACCTCAGCCCTCAGAATTGGTTGCTACATCTTAGGGTTCTCAGAATTGACATTGACCCTTAAAATTGGCCATTACATCCATAGGTCCTCAAAACTAACCTTGTTTCTCAAAATTGGTCATCATAATTTTGGGTTCTCAGAACTCACCTTAGCATTCAGAATTGGTCATCATAACTTTATGTCTTCAGAATTG
The DNA here is from genome assembly GCA_949130495.1 of Sambucus nigra. NCBI lineage: Eukaryota > Viridiplantae > Streptophyta > Magnoliopsida > Dipsacales > Adoxaceae > Sambucus > Sambucus nigra. The sequence continues at coordinate 272,589,547 of OX422217.1, forward strand.
ACCATGGTCCTCAGAATTGTTCATTTCAACTTTAGGTCCTCAAAATTGACCTTGACCCACATAATCGGTCATCACAACTTAAGGTCCTTAGAATTGGCCTCGACCCACAAAATTTGTCTTAAACAACTTAGGTCCTCAAAATTGACATCCGCCCTCAAAATTGGTCACTACAACTTTACGTCCTAAAAATTAACCTCGGCCCTTATAATCGATCATCATAACTTTAGGTCCTCAAAAATGACCTTGGACTGCAAAATTAATCATTATAACTTAAGGTCCTAAAATTAGCCTCTGCCCGTAGAATCAGTCATCATAACTTTAGGTTTTTAGAATTGACCTCGAACCTCATAATTACTCATTATAAATATAGATCCTAAAAATTGACCCTGGCCCTCAAAATTGGTTGTCATAACTTAAGGTCCTCAGAAATGACCTCGACCCTCAGAATTGGTCATCACAACTTAAGATCCTCGGAATTATCCTCGACCTGCTAATTGGGTCATCCCCAGTATAACTCAAAAGTTCAGCTTGACCCGCTGAATCGATCATCCTCATCTCCTTAGGTTACTAAAATTGACCTCGACCCATCGAATTGGTCACCTTAGCCCTTTAGAACCAATTGTAGCACATATTTAACCCGCTGAATCGATCATCTTTGCCTCTTTTGGTCCTCATAATTGACCTCTACCCACCGAATCAATCATCTTTATTTATTTACGTCCTCAAAATATACTACATCCAAGAACAAACATTGTCCTTTTTTCGTATGTCTCTAGTAAGGTAAAAAAAATCCTATTAAAGGGAGACACACTATAGTTATTAATAATCAACACATGATTAATAAAAGAAATAAATTGTACTACGATGATATCATGAATAATGAATATAAGAATATGTCACATTTTATTTATGATTAAATCTTATAGATATGAAAAAAAGATGTTACTATTTTTTTTACTTAGTTATGTGTATCTTAAAATAGGTTCTTTATATGTAAAGGACAAGCATGAGAAGATAGAAAAACATATATGTTGGGAAATCAGAGAGAGACTAAGACAGATTCTAACAGACTTTAATGAGTAAAAGAATGAGCCTAGATTAGGGCGCTAAGATTTTGTGGGGATTTAAAATGTTGGGGAGGATAATTTTTTTTTTTAAATGGGAGTGTTTTTTCAGTTTTACATCATCAAGTAAGATAGAGGTTTATAAGATCCATTAAGGGTCTTGGGGAGTTGGAAGTTCAAATGGTAGACCCGTAAGAGAGGGAGAGACAAGGAATGAACAACTGGAATATGTAGTAGTTCAATGAGGGCAGAAAGAAGAATATACTACTACTACTACTACTACTACTACTACTACTACTACTACTACTACTGTTGCTACTGCTACAGCTACTACTACTGCTATTACTGTTGCTGGTGCTACTACTGGTGCTACTGCTACTACTACTACTACTACTACTACTACTACTACTACTACTACTACTACTACTACTACTACTACTACTACTACTACTACTACTACTACTACTACTATACCATCTATAAGACATGAACCACTACCATTTCAGTTCTCAAGAAAATGTATCAATATAATAAAGTTATCCTTAACAAACTCGTTGAGGAACAAGTTGTGCATTTGCAAGACAAACCAACTGTCGTTCGAGGGTCACGCGTGGAAGTTAGTATGACGTAGGTAGTTTGTGTATTACAATAAAATAATCTGACCAATCATTTTAAGAGATTACTATACCTATTTTCTAAAAACGTTTTTTATGTTTTTTATTTCAATTTCTTTGAAATTGTGAGATTCTTATTTTTATGCTCAAATGTATAAAAAACACACAAATCCATAATATTATCAACTTTATAATTATAAAATATGTGATGAATAGATATTTTTTGATAAACAAAGTAATTATGTTTTATATTTCAACTTCTTTGCAATTGATCAAGTCGATATTTTCCCTACCTACCGTAATAGGTTGCTCACTCAAGAAGATAATTGATGCCCCATTCTCTCTCAAGACTTTGAAGTTATTCTCTAAATACAACACCGTAAGAGTAATGTTTTTATTTTTTTATTTGGTTTGTAAGAACTCGGTGTAAATTTCAGAGCATGCAGGTTAGAAACCATGTTCTCCCTCACTCAAATTCTCATATTCTCCCTCCAACTCTCTGTAATGATTTGGCTCATTATCGGGGTTATCACGTTTAGAAAAGTCATAATCGGCATGGGAGATACATGAAGTGCTAACGTGCCTAGCCATGAATGAGATGAAGTCACATCCACGAGGTAATTCTTCCCTGGAATCCACCGACTCAAAATCACTATCGCTTAGAGTGACATTATAGGTATATTTTCTTTTCCAAGTATCTTAAGCCTATTGTGACAATTATGGGCTTTGTGACCTTTCTCCTCAACCTCATAACACCTATATGATTATTTTTTCTTACGATTTTCACCTCTGGCTTTCAAAGTATCATAGTCCCTAAAATTCTTACCTTCTTTAAAAATTATGTTCTCAAATTTTTTATTTTCCAATTGGATGAACTTTGATTTTTGAATTTAAGAAGCTTTTTTTATTTTTTTAGCAAGCAGGGCAAGATCATCTTTATCAATTTTGAAATCGGAGTCAGAATCCACTTTTTAAGATTTATATTTTAAATTTCCTTTTTCTTTTGGCTTTTGGGTAAAATGTCTAATTCATAAGTTTGGAGATCGTCTATGAGTTCTTTTCCCGTAATTGTGTCTACAATTCCTAAAACGTTAAGGATGGTAACCTTCACACTAAAAAGAGATGGGAGAGACCTCAAAATTTTGTTAACAATTATCACTTTAGAAATTTGCTCACCTAAATTAAAACTAGAATTCACAATATCAAGTATACTGGCATAAAATTCATCAAAATTTTCAGTTTCAAGCATGTATATTGTCTTAAATTCTATGATATTTTTTTGAAGCTTCAAATCCTTAACATTGGTACCCTCTTGTGTGAGTTGGAGGAGATCCCAAGAATCTTTAGACGTGGTACACATCATGATGCGATGAAATTAGTCGTGTGTGACATTACCAAAAATAGCATTCAGACTACGAGTTTTAAATTTCCTCAAAACGAAAGTCATCTCCAGTCCAATTTGTGACTGTGTCGAGAGTAATGACATTTTAATTAGTCACAACAGGAGGAATCCACCCCCTTTCAATGATAAGCCAAATGTGCTTGCCGATTGATTTTTGACATGATCTCATCTGAGGTTTTCGACAAGAATAACTCATTCCATAAAACAATGGAGTCCTATTGTATGAATTCTTTGTATAAGCACCATGATTTAACAAAATAACTTATAGAAATAGGCTCTAGTACCAATTTGAAAAATATGCAGAATGGTTCAGTTACATGATCAAAGGTAGAATTCGTACATTAGGTCATAAACAACCAAATTTAATTTAATCCAAAATTATATTGATTAATCAGGTACAAATTTTCATTTAAGATATTGAATGTAAATTGAATCGAACAAACAACAACACAAGATATGAGGAAAAAATAGTTTTAGCATTGCTATGACTAAGGTATTATAATTGACACATAAATACTTATAGACTTAGACTCCTCTAAGTATGAAAATTATATCTCTTTCCTTGTTGATAACAGAAAGCAGTGAAGGTATAATAAAGCCCCACAACAAGCTACACTTGCCTCCGTGTCTATGATTCATCTACAGAACACTCCTTTCCTATCACCTAAAAATATGCAGTCTGGTCTGGTTACATGATAAAGGGTAGAATCCATGCATTAGGCCACTAATAAAACCAAATTTAATTTAATCCAATTTTATCTTGATTAATTAGGTGAAACTAAGCATGAAAGATATTGAATCTTAATCAAATCAACCAAACAACAACATGAGATATGAGAAAAAAACTCTTTAAAAAAAAACTTTTCAGCACTATTACAACGAAGCTATTACAAACGATATAGACAGAGTTATAGACTTGGACTCTAATAAGTATCAAAATCATATCCCATTCCTTGTTGATAACATAAAGTGATTCAGATCTAGCCATTCCCCACAACAAGTTCCACTTTTCTCGGTGTCCATCGAATAGCCTCAAATAACTCATTTTACTATCTTCAGTAGTGAATAATGAACTCCACAAGGATTAGAACAAGATATATGTTCCTTTGAATTTGATAAAATGATCCCTAAAACGAAGGGATTTGGAATTGGAAACTCAAAGTATTTGATCAAAAAATAGGTGAAAAAAGGATTGCAATAATGTGTAGGTTCATACCTCTTAAATGTAACAACCTAGGTTTTTGAAAGACTATTTAATACTATTTTGCAATAATGTGTAGGTTCATACCTCTTAAATAGGGGATGTTGGAGTAAATATTATTTCACGTGAGACTTAGGGATAATATTTACTATGTTTTGTCTATTTACCATTATGAGAAGGTAAATAGCATTATATTGTGATATTTCGTCGTTATATGTAAAATGACAGTTATGACCTATATATACATAAAATGGGGTAAAATTAATGAATTAAAATGAAACTTGAACACAAAAATAGTTCACACTTTCCCGAATGCCAAAATAGGGGGTGCAGTTGTTTTTAGAATAGTCGAGATAGTCGAAATAAGTGCCCAGTTGTAATTTTTGAGATTCGGCATTTTTAAGGGGTTATGACTCAAATTAGTGGTTAAGAGTCATTTTGGTGGTGTATTAGCAATTAAAAGTGGGGATTTATGTTTTAGAACCCGTTTAAGTTCCCCCATCCCTTTTTCTTTCTTCATTTGTGTGAGAGAAGCCAAAGGAGAGAGAGAGAGAGAAGAGAGTTGGGAGAAATGGAGAGAAAGAGAGAATATGGAAGATTTGGGCTAGATTTCATCGCTACCGGAGGTGATCCGAGACTACGAACCTCGAGGAAAGTTTCTTATTTGCTAGATATTGATTTAATGCGATAAATCTACATGTGTAGTTAATTTTGGGAGGTTTAAACCATTATTGGGTTTTTGGTTGATTTTGGTGTTTAATCCTAAATCTTGTAGTTTAATTGATTTGAAGAGATATAATTAGTTATTTGATGAGTATAAATGATTTTATAGTAGTATTTGTTGTTGTCGTTGGGTGAAATAGCGGGGAGAAGCTTGGAGGTGTCGTTAATGGCCGAAACAGCTTCTTGGAGAAGAAGCTGTCCACCAGGATCGATCGATCGAGCCTGGGGGATCGATCGATCGAGGTCTTCGATCGATCGACGGCAAGGGGTCGATCGATCGACCCCTTCTGAAAATATTAATGTTGAGCTTTTGGGAGACACTCCATTATGGAGACTCACTTTGAGGGTTTATGCAATTATATGAACTCTTGGAGGCTAGTTTGAGGTTAATGGCACTCTGGGTCTTAGGTCATTAATAAACATGACTTAATGAATAACGAATGGACATTATAAAATGTGGTACTAAATTAATAAGTACAAAAGGATTTTGAGAAATTAAAATTGGATGTTTTAAAAAAAAGGAAAAGTAAAGTTTTTCATAAATGATAATTTATGGATTACACACCTCCTTAAATCGCTATCATAAGGGAAGTTGCGCGCGTTGTGGTGAAGCCCCCTGTCTATTCAGGAGGGTGGATATAGTCCGTAGGCCATATGGGCATTTATATTACTGCGCTGGTTAGGGGATTCCAGGTGTGGTCCTAACTTTCTCGCAGGAAATATGGCCGCTTTTCGACGTTGGTAGGTTCCCAGGTTGTCTTGTATAGATAGACCCTGAAAGATGATAGCCATTTGGGGGCACGTCCAGTGGGGATACCCGGAGGGACGGTCTTAGATTTGTTAAAGCGTTTTATGGTAATAAAATGGTTTTAATTTACATTTCCCGGATGGAAGAAGGGAAATGGGATATATGGTTTGGCTTCGGATAACATTTCCTGGATGGAAGAAGGTAAATGGAAGCATATGATATACAAAAGTATTTTTATGCTAATAAAAATGACTTTTGATTATACTTCCTGGATGGAAGAAGGGAAGTGGGATTTTATGAAAAAAATGGGTAAACCACTTTTTATGATAATAAAACTTGCTTTAAATTATGTATTTTTCCGGGATGGAAGATAGGAAATAAAATTGGTAAATAAGTTTGACTTGGTAAACATTTGATAAAATGTTGTACCATTTATGTATATTACTAAAGAAATAAATTAGGAATTGTGCCATTACATGATGGATGGGTTTTATTTTATATTTTCTTTGTGTAGCTGTAGATGTGACCTCCCACACATATGCACACTGTAACAACCCGAGGTCTTGGAGACGAATATTTATTTATTTTGGGAAGAAATAAATATTATTTTTATTATAGAAATAATTAAATTGGCAATTGAGGTTGAAATTTAGAGTCGTTAGAAAGTGTCTCGAATGGCAATTCTGAGGGTACCATAGTGTCCGGAAGGGTCGAGAAAGTCGAAATGACTGTACTTGGGGTCTATTTGGGTTCCGAAATAAATTGGGACCGTTTGACTCGAATTAAAGTCACTGAGTCATTTAAAGTGTGTATTATAATTTAAAGATGTGTATCTTGGGAGATTAGGCTAAATCAGTCTACGGGAGAAATAATTCTCCAAAGAGAAAAATAGAAAGAAAGTGAAGAAGAAAGAAGAAGAAAAGGAAGGAGAAAAAGAGGGAGAAAGAGGATTTCCGGGCCAATACGCGATCTCAAGGCAGATTCAGACCCTACGAACCCGAGGCAAGTGATTAAACTTGTTAAATAATTGTTGCGTACCAATTATTGAATGATTTGTGGATTGAATTTTGGGTTTTAGGTTTAAATTTTTAAAACCTAACTTTTGGGAAAAACCTTAGATTTGTAGTGTATAAATGAATTTTAAGGTTAGAAATTGGTTTATATGTGTTCTTGGATGAATATTAATGTTGTATTTGTGATTGGGTTGGATCAAAATAGTTGGAGGATGATTAAAATGATTTTTGGGTAATTTGGGTTAAGAAGAAAACAACCCATTTCGTAGCTTGCTGCACTTGCCGAATCGATTCGCCCCTACCGAATAGATTCGGTCTGTTGCAGATTGCCAAGATCATTAGTGCCGAATCGATTCGTCCCTTGCAAATCGATTCGGCATGTAGTAGACTCCCAGGTCTATTGGACCGAATCGATTCGGATGGGCCGAATCGATTTGGATGGGCCGAATCGATTCGAAAACCGGGGAACTTTTGGAGATGTTTTCTAAGGATAATTTCATTCCGCTTTGTTCGAGGTTATCGATTTGGGGCCTCTATATGAGACATTTGAAGTATGTTTTCGAGACTTTTAGAGGGTTTCCATCGTACGAAATTATGGGAGTCATATTAATTATAGTTGAGGATTTCCGATTCGAGATTTCGGTATATTCTAAGAGGGGAAGCCCACCTTGATTTGGAGATTCGACTTGGGGATGATAATTATAATTATATGAATAAATGAGATAAATTTAGAGATACTGTATTTTAGAATCCAATCCCAATTGGGATAACTTTAAAAAGGTTCAGAAACTGAATTGAACCCTATAATGGATGGATAATCATAAATGCTATTTCATGTGCATACGAATATAGAAATATCCTTATTGATGATTGATTTGGGAGATATCTCACACAATGAGAAATGCTAATTGAGGTGCATTAGGATATAGAATATCCTTAACTTAAATGGAATTGAAAGAAAATTCATACTAGAAGCGACATGAGAGCTTCAAGCGATAATTAGTATAGCATATACTAAGTGGGGAAAATGTGTGAGTATTGACGATTGGTGTATCATGAGAGAGATATAGTAAACAATGATGTTAATCAAATTGCGCCTAAGAGCGTATAATGAAAATGAAAATGATTGTTGCAGGTATACCTCATATAATGGTATATCTTTATTTTGTGGGATGTATGTATACCTTATATGAGGATTTATATACATTTTAAGCATACCCCCTCCTTTCTATCATTGGGAAGTTTCGTGCGTAGAGGGTGAGCATCCTGACAAATAACGCAGGGTGTGGATATTCCCCAAGTCATAGTCTTCCTTTGTGGTCAACAAATGACATTTATGATATACATTTATTTATTTTGGGGGTGAGAGGTCGTGGGTATGTGTCGCTCTCATTTGCCGGTTAGGAACTATGACCGCTTCCCGGACGTTGTGTGCGTGAGTAGATCACGAGGTGGGTGTCGTTGAACCCCACCAGGTGGCCCCAGTTTGCTAAGTATATGGGCTGCTGGAAGATGATAGCATGTGAGCCTGTGTCCTTCGAGTTATAACTCGGTTGGATGGTTATTATTATTTGTGTTTGTACTTGGGTATCAAGGGCATAATGGACCTCGATAACCTACATTGCCAGGATTAGTGTATCGGGGGGTTCCTTGTTTTGATTTCGCCTCGGCGAGATGTCCCACGCACGAACCGCAATGTAATTTTGGAACTTGGGGATAAGTTTAGTCCTTAGTGCTCATAATTATTTATATATATATCAACTATCCCAACAATCGACAGTGCCAGGAGTAGTGATATCAGGGGGGGTTCCTTATTTGGATTTCGCTTCGGCGAGACGTCCCACGCATGAAACGCCATGTACTGTTGAGAATTGAGAATATTCATTAATTAAAATTGAAAAATCATTTGGGTTACATGCATCATGAATTGAGGGAATAATGAGCCTCGAGGATTAATACGGTCAGGAGTAGTGTAACAGGGGGGTTCCTTGTTTGGATTTCGCCTCGGCGAGACATCCCACGCACGAAACGCAGTGCCGTGTTGAAAATCGAGAGGAGTTTAGTCTTTAATATTCATGACGCTAATAACTCATATATAATTACTATAATAATTATATATATGGTTTCATTCCTTATAAGGTCATCACTAGAATACAAAAATTCTAGTAAATGAGATTGTTGATGTATTGTGATGATGTGGACATGATTGGATCATGTAACTTTATATGTTCAATAAATGAACATTATAAAGATAACTGTAACTATTGCATTAAAGTTAAGGCATTTAACCAAAAGATAATTGAGATAAATGTAGATTGGGACATAGGTTAAACGGTTTCACTTAAATACTTCTTTTGGGTTTAATTTAGAATCCTCTTACCTAAATAGAATCGGGCATCCATTTGGAGATCACGTGCATACGCTTAGTGCCCACTTTAGTTGAGAGGTGAGATGGTTTTTATAGAGAGCTCGATTCCAACTAAATCATGTAATAATGCATTTATAATTATTATGCATTTTAATACACTTGCTATAAAATGTTTTTCAAAACTCGGGCTCTGACCCGTTTATATTTCCTCCTCCATGTATATATTGTATTACCACCAGGTGTTCCTCCGCAAGGACGCCTTTGATGTTATCCATCTAAGGTATTTGTGGAGCTGTGGCAGTAGCGGACTGTTGCGACACTTGGCTTTAGTCGATTCCTATCTTTGTATATCTAGATTAGGATTCAGCTGTATTGAGTTAGTATTCAAGTGTTGTAGATTAACACTTTCATATTTCACTTATCAGGTAATTGTATTATCTATTACCCGACAGCATATTCGGGTATTTCATTGTTGATATTTTGTTGTACAATGTATTGTACTCTTTCATATTATTGGAACTTGCACATTTCTCTCATCATAGTTAAGTGTATATTGGTGGTTATGTGCCTTATTGGTTTTGTTGTTGTTGTTCTTAAATAAAATTTTTTAAATTTTTGACAATTCACACTTAACGATTTTGGGTAGTTAGCCTTATATTATAGTGTTGTATGTTGATGTTGAGACTGTGCCATCTGGGATACCTCGTTTATTGTAGTATAGGGCTGGCCACCCGTTATTATTTAGAGCCGGTTGTCACAGATGGTATTAGAGCATCAGGTTCTAGTGTCTTTAGGATCTGTGTGCGTTACTACAATCTTCCGTAAGCATTCTTGATGTAGAGCCTTAATATTAGGACGATTACATTCATACATCCATATCTTTATGTGATTCGAAAATATTTGAAAGCCATTCTGATACAATTGTTCTTGTTTTAGATGCCACCGAGGGAAGTTCGTTCAGTCAGGGCAAACAAAGGGCAACCCCAAATGCCTCAAAGGAACATGACTACGGATGATGTTGCCAATATTGTGGCACAAGCGGTCACTGCTACTGTTTCTACGATGGCTTAGCAATCTGCCGCACGAGCAGCACCACCCCATTTAGGATTGTCTTTATGGGAGAGAGTGAAGGAATATTTTAGTAAGGGGCATCCTACCGAGCTGCAGGGGGAGTTGATGCAATGGCTGCAAGTCAATGGAAGAATTGTATGCAGAGTGTAGTGAGGTGCAAAAATAATTTTTAGTCACCTTTAAGTTATCGGGTGAAGCTCTCCATTGGTGGGAGTCTGTTACCACATCTGAACAGAGATATACTTTACCTATGAAAACATTTTGGGAACTTTTTGATCGAAGGTATTTGCCTTCCCCGACTCAGGATATGGGGATTTTTCAAGGAAATATGACGGTGGAAGAATATGAAGAAGATTTTTATCTATGGGCGAGATTAGTACCTAATGAGGTAAATACGGAAGAGAAACGTATATCGAAATTTGTTCGAGGTTTAGATTGGATAATCCAACAACATTTGTTAGAGAGTCCTAAGTTAGTGACTTTCGTTAAGGTAGTAAATGAGGCACTACTAAAGTGTCATGAATATCGTTTTCGTTCGCAAGAGAGTAATAACTTTGGAGATTCGAGTTCATCAAGTAGGTTTGGCAAAGAGAGTGCCAGTAATGCGAGTGGGCAGAAAGAATTTGTGGGTAAGTGTTTCTTTTGTAAAGAAATAAGTCATAAAAAGAGAGATTGTCCTAAAAGAGGTAAAGGACCACGTTTTGATGAAATTTTGGAAGTGCACCCCCTACTGCAAATTCGAGGTCGTTTTAGACCGGGGGACTATGTTTGGGAGCCCATTGATGAGGAAGGGCAATCAGATTAGAGATGAATGATGTAAGTTAATTTTCCTTTATAAAAGGATAATTAATGTGTAAAGTTTTGGAATATCGTATGGGAGATATTGTGAATGGGTAGTGCTATAGCCCTATTATGTATGTAATGACCCTAAGGGGAATTTTGAGCAAAATAGGCTCTTATTCTATGATTTTGTAAAAGGATAGATGATTTTGCAAGGTTCTCAAAAAGAGCCTTAAACCTTGTTGTAAATGTAAGAATGGTAATGGTGATAAGTAGTTATGATAAAAGCTACTTTTTTTATTATATATAGTCATGATAGACTATTATGATTGTTGTATTCCAGATATGGATGAGCCTTATAAAAAGGCTATATATATTGAAATGATGTGAGATGTTGTTTATGTTTGAAAGTTGAGATTGTGGTTTGATGGGACGCAGGTAAAATTTTAGCTCATGGGTATGATAATATTTGTGAGCTACATGTTATATAGATGATGATCTATAAAGACCTTGTGTTGGACATAAGGCATTTTATATGATATTATATATATAAATCGTTTTCCCAAAATAAATTAGTTTTCCAAAATAAAACTTTTATCGTCCTTCGGGCCCCTTTCAAAATAAATTTTCCACCAAAATATTTTCAAACTTTAGTCTGGATTTAACAAACTCTCAATCCCCGACGTCGCCACACAATAGTGTATTGGGAGGGTTCCTTGTTTGGATTTCTCTTTTGCGAGACGTCCCCGGTACGAAAGTGGCAAATGTCAGGAATTGAGAGGAGTTATTTGTTTGGACCATTCAAATTTTTCTATCCTTAAAATGTTAATATATTTTATATTGATGGAATTGTGAAACTTTGGGGGCAAATAAAGCCTCATTATGATTGGTACGAGTGCTAACTCGAATATAAAGGGTGCATGGGCGCCCTTGTTGTGGAAATTGGTTATATATAACTCATAATCAACATAAAAATAAAATAAATTTAAAAATGAACTCGTCGTGGGAAGTTAGAAGTTTGGAGATAGGATTAGCAAGATTGGGTATAGTAGAACTAGTTGAGCTTTGGATAATTAGGCTTAGCTAAATTTCGAGGACGAAATTTTTGTAAGTGGGGAAGTTTGTAACAACCCGAGGTCTTAGAGACGAATATTTAATTATTTTGGGAAGAAATAAATATTATTTTTATTGGAGAAATAATTAAATTGGCAATTGAGGTCAAAATTTAGAGTTGTTATAAAGTGTCTCGAATGGAAATTCTGAGGGTACCATAGTGTCCGGAAGTCTCGAGAAAGTCGAAATGACTGTACTTGGGGTCTATTTGGGTTCCGAAATAAATTGGGACCGTTTGACTCGAATTAAAGTCACCGAGTCATTTAAAGTGTGTATTATCATTTAAAGATGTGTATCTTGGGAGATTAGGCTAAATTCGCCTACGGGAGAAATAATTCTCCAAAGAGAGAAATAGAAAGAAAGAGAAGAAGAATGAAGAAGAAAAGGAAGGAGAAAAAGAGGGAGAAAGAGGATTTTCGGGCCAATACGCGATCTCAAGGCGGATTCAGACCCTACGAACCCGAGGCAAGTGATTAAACTTGCTAAATAATTGTTGTGCACCAATTATTGCATGATTTGTGGATTGAATTTTGGGTTTTAGGTTTAAATTGTTAAAACCTAACTTTTTGGAAAAACCTTAGATTTGTAGTGTATAAATGAATTTTAAGGTTAGAAATTGGTTTATATGTGTTCTTGGATGAATATTAATGTTGTATTTGTGATTGGGTTGGATCAAAATAGTTGGAAGATGATTAAAATGATTTTTGGGTAATTTGGGTTAAGAAGAAAATAACCCATTTCGTAGCTTGCTGCACTTGCCGAATCGATTCGCCCCTACCGAATCGATTCGGTCTGTTGCAGACTGCCCAGGTCTTTAGGGACGAATCGATTCGTCCCTTGCGAATCGATTCATCATGTAGCAGACTCCCAGGTCTATTGGACCGAATCGATTCGGATGGGCCGAATCGATTTTCTTTTCTGGGCCGAATCGATTCGAATGGGCCGAATCGATTCGGAAACAAGAGAATTTTTGGAGATGTTTTCTAAGGAGAATTTCATTCCGCTTGGTTCGAGGTTATCGATTTGGGGCCTCTATATGAGACATTTGGAGTATGTTTTGGAGACTTTTAGAGGGTTTCCATCGTACGAAATTATGGGAGTCATATTAATTAAAGTTGAGGATTTCCGATTAGAGATTTTGGTATATTATAAGTGGGGAAGCCCACCTTGATTTGGAGATTCGACTTGGGGATGATAATTATAATTATATGAATAAATGAGACAAATTTAGAGATACCGAATTTTAGAATCCAATCCCAATTGGGATAACTTTAAAAAGGTTCAGAAACTAAATGAACCCTATAATGGATGGAGAATCATAAATGCTATTTGATGTGCATACGGATATAGAAATATCCTTATTGATGATTGATTTGGGAGATATCTCACACAATGAGAAATGCTAATTGAGGTGCATTAGGATATAGAATATCCTTAACTTAAATGGAATTGAAAGAAAATTCATACTAGAATCGACATGAGAGCTTCAAGCGATAATTAGTATAGCATATACTAAGTGGGGAAAATGTGTGAGTATTGATGATTGGTGTATCATGAGAGAGATATAGTAAACAATGATGTTAATCAAATTGCGCCTAAGAGCGTATAATGAAAATGAGAATGATTGTTGCAGGTATACCTTATATAATGGTATATCTTTATTATGTGGGATGTATGTATACCTTATATAATGGTTTATATACATGTTAAGCATACCCCCTCCTTGCTATCATTGGGAAGTTTCGTGCGTAGAGGGTGAGCATCCTGACAAATAACGTAGGGTGTGGATATTCCCCAGGTCATAGTCGTCCTTTGTGGTCAACAAATGACATTTATGATATACATTTATTTATTTTGGGGGTGAGAGGTCGTGGGTATGTGTCGTTCTCACTTTCCGGTTAGGAACTATGACCGCTTCTCGGACGTTGTGTGCGTGAGTAGATCATGAGGTGGGTTTCGTTGAACCCCACCAGGTGGCCCCAGTTTGCTACGTATATCTGCTGGAAGATGATAGCATGTGAGCCTGCATCCTTCGAGTTATAGCTCGGTTGTAAGGTTATTATTGTTTGTGTTTCTACTTCGGTATCAAGGGCATAATGGACCTCAATAACCTACATTGCCAGGATTAGTGTATCGGGGGGGGGGGGGGGGGGTTCCTTATTTGGATTTCGCCTCGACGAGATGTCCCACTCACGAACCGCAGTGTAATTTTGGAACTTAAGGATAAGTTTAGTCCTTAATGCTCATTATCCCGACAATCGACAGTGCCAGGAGTAGTGTAATCGGGGGGGTTCCTTGTTTGGATTTCGCCTCGGCGAGACGTCCCATGCACGAAACGCAGTGCCGTGTTGAAAATCGAGAGGAGTTTAGTCTTTAATATTCATGACGCTAATAACTCATATATAATTACTATAATAATTATATATATGGTTTCATGCCTTATAAGGGCATCACTAGATTACAAAAATTCTAGTAAATGAGATTGTTGATGTATTGTGATGATGTGGACATGATTGGATCATGTAACTTTATATGTTCAACAACTGAACATTATAAAGATAAATGTAACTATTACATTAAAGTTAAGGCATTTGACTTAAAGATAATTGAGATAAATGTAGACTGGGACATAGGTTAGACGGTTTCACTTAAATACTTCTTTTGGATTTAAGTTAGAATCCTCTTACCTAAATAGAATCGGGCATCCATTTGGAGATCACGTGCATACGCTTAGTGCGCGCTTTAGTTGAGAGGTGAGATGGTTTTTATGGAGAGCTCGATTCCATCTAAATCATGTAATAATGCATTTATAATTATTATGCATTTTAATACACTTACTATAAAATGTTTTTCAAAACTCGGGCTCTGAACCGTTTATATCTCCTCCTCCATGTATATATTGTATTACCACCAGGTGTTCCTACGCAAGGACGCCTTTGATGTTATCCATCCAGGGTATTTGTGGAGCTGTGGCAGTAGCGAACTGTTGCAGCACTTGGCTTTAGTCGATTCCTATCTTTGTATATCTAGATTAGGATTCAGTTGTATTGAGTTAGTATTCAAGTGTTGTAGATTAACACTTTCATATTTCACTTATCAGATAATTGTATTGTCTGTTACCCGACATCATATTTGGGTATTTCATTATTGAGATTTTCTTGTTCAATGTATTGTACTCTTTCATATTGTCGGAACTTGCACATTTCTCTCATCATAGTTAGATGTATATTGTTGGTTATGTGCCTTATTGGTTTTGTTGTTGTTGTTAAATAAAAAGTTTTAAAATTTTGACAATTCGCACTTAATGATTTCGGGTAGTTAGCCTTATATTATAGTGTTGTATGTTGATGTTGAGACTGTGCCATCTGGGATACCTAGTTTATTGTAGTATAGGGCTGGCCACCTATTATTATTTAGAGCGGGTTGTCACACACACACATATAAATTTATTGATTATTTCGTGCTAAGGATCTAATGGATCTCGACGATCAACCTTGCCTAAGTATTAGTGTATCAGGGGGGTTCCTTGTTTGGATTTCGCTTTACGAGACACCCCACCCACGAATAGGGCATAGTGTTGAGAATGGGGAGAAGTTAGCCCTTAGTACTTAGGGTTAACTAGAACATCTCATGTTATTGCGCTAGGTTTCTACTAGATTGAGAGGTGAGAAATATTACGGTTATCTGCGAGAGAATTACGCACATAACTGTCATGCATTTTTAGTCACATGGTAATCATATCAAACCGGGCCCTGACCCGTATCTATATTTCTTTGTTTTTGCATATATTCCTTACCGTACAGGTGCTCTACCGCATGGACACCCGTATTTACATTTCCATTCCAGTTGTCATGGAGCTACAACATATTGCGGATGTTGTAGGCTACTTGTATTAGGCGCTTCTTTCTACTGTACTTTAGTTAAGTTCAGTATATTTATTCGGGCGTGTTTGCCCAAGGTATTGCACTCATTCATTATATTGTAAATATTGAATTGTAATACTCGATGTACTAGTTGTATTGGTCTGTTCACCGATAGATTATTTGGTGATATTTATTATATTGTCACTCTTCATTCATCGATTTTTTATATCCACCGTTTTTACAAATGGTATTGTGTAAGTGTTTTTCTTATACTTACTAAATTTTATAAATTGACAATCCATTTTCTAAAATGATTGGTGGTTATCTCATACTATTATTTTAATCGACAGTGATGCTGAGAATGGACCATCTATGATTCCTGTGATTATTAGAGTATTGGGCTGGCTACCTATTATTTTAGTAGGCGGGTTGTCACAGATGGTATCAGAGCATTATGTTCTAGAATCCTTAGGAATCTGTACGAATGTTTTACGTCTTCTGCGTTTCTCTCTATTTGATGTAGAGCCCTAAGATTAAGATCGTTGAATTCTCTTATGAGATTCCGTTCTCCTTCTATGGTACGAGAACCCCAAAAATCTTTTGAGCGTTTAGGTGGGCGTTGAGGAAGGCCTTTGTGAAGGCATCATAGGATGGGATTACCATAAGCTGTGAACTGTAGTCAGGGATGAGGGCCTCTTTGGAGGTCTCTCCCTTTGTAGCATTATTTTATATTGCTACCGTGACTACTAAGTACGGTGAAAATAATTTTCCCAAGTACCGCTATCGGTAGAGAGTGGTACTATGCTTGGGATTCCAAGCAATGTCAATTCGAAGTTGATAGGTCCTTGACAAGGACCACATGTTGATGTTCGGTTGGATAGAGGAAGTGTAACCTCGTTTGGTGAGAACGTAAGGCCTGAGAGTTTGGCCTAGATATGGGTATAGAAGTGCCCAGCTGTGAGGATTGGAGGAGAACCTTTCACCTATTAGAGTAAGGTTGAAGTGGCGGAACTGGTAGTCGCCTATTTATGGTGGGGCAGAATGTTTTGCCCATAGAGAGAGCCTTTCAGTGGAAATGATAGGCTCGTAAGTAAGTGTTGGTAACACTTCTAGAGAAGTAGTGTTCATGAGACCCCATTGGTGGACATCCACCCGGGGAAGACTCATGGAGCTAAGGCCGGGGAGGCTGGTAGAATGTCCTCTTTGCTGAAGAGGTTAAGGGAACTATGCGTTCTAATATTTTCGATTGAAGATAACCGGCAAGGATGGGACACCTAGTTGGGACATTGATGGAAGTAGTTTGGTTTGGATAAGAATAGAATGACGTGTCTTTGAACCAGTGGAAGAGGCCAAGGAGATTGGCTAGTATGTTGGTGGGACTTTCCAACTTAGGTACGAGTGGTGCATTTCTTAGGTAAGATGGAGTAGTATGGTGTTAACCCTAGGTCCGGGTGTGTATATCGAGCTTGTGATAGTATCTGTATATTTTTTTATATATAGTAAGTATATCTATATGACTTCCAGGATAGGGAAGTTCTGTATTTTCCTTTCACTCGTTATGGGGCAAGTGGTGATATGTGTGGTACGTACTACTTGTATTATATGTATTATACGAGTAGAGATATTCTTGGTTGGGTTGGTGTGATAGCAAGCGAATAATGTGTGGGGCTATCCTATCTCTAGTTCTAGAAGAAGGACTAGTTGTTCTATAATATCTCCCCTGGATACAGGTCGAGACTTTATAGAGGTGGTTTACGGCATGTAGGTAGTTTTCATTTTTTATTTTGTTTATTATTTGTTTGTCTTGCTTTATTCTTTTTCCTTGATTGTTTGCTTGCTTTGTTTGTTTTGCTTGTGTATGATGTGCCTTATCTCCACGACCGGCTAGTTAAGGGGATTGTGTGGAGGGGTTCCTTGTTTGGATTTCGCTTTGCGAGACACTCCACGCATGAACCTTAACGACGTTGGGAGTGGAGAGATGTGCATTTTCTTTTCTGTTCTTTCTTTTCTTTTTTTGCTGGTTGAGATGCTGGGTTGAAAGTTTAGCCGAGAATCACGTAAATGAGTGATTAAGGGCTAAGTGATGTGCGATATATGAGCACTATGATAGTTTTCCTCTTATCAATTTGGGGAAGACTAAGATTACGAAAGTTCGATAGAGACTTATGGTTGTGCCTTAATGAAAAGGCCATTTGTAAAGAGGTATATGTGTATTTTTAGATAAAGTATTTGTGGCATTTTACTGAAAGTAAATGCCTTAGTTGATTGTTATGGAAACTTAGAAGTAAATATGTATTAATAGAGTTACCAGTTAGAACCTTAGTGTTCCCAATTATGTGTCTTCGACCGTTACTTCTCGACGACCGACAATGCGAGGTAGTAGTGTAATGGGAGGGTTCCTTGTTTGGATTTCGCTTCGGCGAGACATCCCAAGAATGAAATCGGGCTAATGTCGAAGTCGGGAAAGGTCTTGGACACTAGGGATATATTTAGTATTATACTTATACGACTAGATTAGGATAGATAGATTGACTTTAGGATTCTTAGGACGCTAGGCCTTTAGGGCATGTGATGTTATTTCAGGAAGGTGGTTGGGAGTTGACCACAATATGTTTGTGGGTTAACTCTATGTAGTATTTAGTCCCTAAAATGAGACGTATGGGATCTCGAGCTATTCAGAATGTTAGGCCATTAGTGGTGGGGCCTCTCGTAGATAAAGTGTTACTTCGGTAACCTACCTTTTGAGGAGTTGAAGTATGAGCTGATTTTTTTCTCCTGCACTCGTGTTGTTATGATAGAGAGTAGATTTAAAGATGAGTCTTTGCCAGGAACGGGAAGTATTAATATGGGAGCATGGACCCATTGTTCATGTGTCTCACACTTTTATGACGTGTCGTCCCACACTTGATTTAAAGTTCATAGCGGTAGTATTTTCCATAAAGAATTAGAGGCACTACTTCCTGGGCAGGAATTTGGGTCTTTTCACAAGAAACAATTTTGTGATCGTGAAGGACTATCGATAGGGTATTCCCTTTCGCTAAGGCAATGTGGACGGGAGTAGTATAGGCGCTGAGTAGAAACCGTCTGAGAGTTTAGTCGTGGCGTGGAATGCCAAGTGGAACGAGCTTAACCGAGGGGGCGCTATTGTAAGAGCATTTTTGTCCGTGATTGACCCTTTCACCTACTTGTGTGCAAAGAGTAGTGAGGAACAAGGTTGGGTATATCCATGGACATTAGTATCGAGTTGTCGATCATGCAACGGTCATGATTCTAGTTGATCATTTGAACCAATCGGTGCTTACTCAATGGAAACGGGTGGACTAAGTACAGAAGTGTACGCCCAGCTCTTCACAGTGTAGCTATAGAACTATATGCGGTTCCTAGCAATAGTGGTGAACTGAGAGAGACATTCATGTCAAGGTACTGGTAAAGTTTCCAGGAAAAATGGGAACCGTGTGGATATGGGGTATATCCTACCACCCATAAGTGGATGGGTGGGTTTGATTTAAAGGAAAGATCGGAGTAGTAGCTCTTATGGGTCTAATTTACATACAACAGTTTAGATCGTTTCCTACGAGTATGATGCCGTGTGTAGCCTAGTATAGTTGGCAGTGTGCCTTGTCTGTTCGTTGGAATGGAAACAATGAATAGTATATTTATTGGGCTAGGAGTTGTCCGAGAATATTTTTTTCACGATTGGGCTCATTGAGCCGAATTCTTTTGAGGACTACGCCAATGCGAATAGGGTTTGTAGTATCAGGGTGAGCGATTATAAGTTAGTGTAGTTATTCCCTAGTAAGGGTGTAACATGTTTCGAAAAGTAAGGCAATTTGTGCCAAAATTGTGTAGATATCTCCTCCCTTAGTAGAAGGGCGGGATCCTTAGTTCATGAGGGACGATTTGGTGCTACGTTATAGCATGATGATGTGGACTAAGATCGATAGTGATGACCTTAGTCTGAGTCTTATGGGGACGTTGCACTGCAGAGGGGTTTGCTAGTATGATAGCACGGTTTTTGGCATAGTATACCATTTATATGCTTATGGGTTACGCCTGAATTTTGAGGGAAAAATTCCCCTTTAGGGGGGGGAGGGGAGTATGTAACAACCCATGTTTTTGAAAGACTATTTTATACTATTTTTCCTGATGGGCAAATTTTATAAAATAGGGGATGTTGGAGTAAATATTATTTCCCGTGAGACTTAGGGATAATATTTACTATGTTTTATCTATTTACCATTATGAGAAGGTAAATAGCATTATATTGTGATATTTCGTCGTTATATGTAAAACGACGGTTATGACCTATATATATATATATATATATATATATATATATAATGGGGTAAAATTAATGAATCAAAATGAAACTGGAACACAAAAATAGTTCACACTTTCCCGAATGCCAAAATAGGGGGTGCGGTTGTTTTTAGAATAGTCGAGATAGTCAAAATAAGTGCCCAGTTGTAATTTTTGAGATTCGGGCATTTTTAAGGGGTTATGACTCAAATTAGTGGTTACGAGTCATTTTGGTGGTGTATTAGCAATTAAAAGTGGGGTTTATGTTTTAGAACCCGTTTAAGTTCCCCCGCCCCTTTTTCTTTCTTCATTTGTGTGAGAGAAGCCAAAGGAGAGAGAGAGAGAGAGAGAGAGAAGAGAGTGTTGGGTGAAATGGAGAGAAAGAGAGAAAATTGAAGATTTGGGCCAAGTTCCGTCGCTACCGGAGGTGATCCGAGACTGCGAACCTCGAGGCAAGTTTCTTACTTGCTAGATATTGATTTAATGTGATAAATCTGCATGTGTAGTTAATTTTGGGAGGTTTAAACTATAAATGGGTTTTTGGTTGATTTTGGTGTTTAATCCTAAATCTTGTAGTTTAATTTGATTTGAAGAGAAGTAATTAGTTATTTTATGAGTAGAAATGATTTTATAGTAGTATTTGTTGTTGTGGTTGGGTGAAATAGCGGGGAGAAGCGTGGAGGTGTCGTTAATGGCCGAAACAGCTTCTTGGAGAAGAAGCTGTCCGCCAGGATCGAGCGAGCGAGCCTGGGGGATCGATCGATCGAGGCCTTCGATCGATCGAAGGCCAGGGGTCGATCAATCGACCCCTTCTGAAAAGGTGAGATTTTTTTTCTAGTTTTGTTTTAGCCATTTTCTTTTAGGTTCGAGGTTTAGGAACCTTCCTTTGGGAAGTAATGGGGAATCCTAGAGGGTTGTATTGGGTAGACTAATGTCCTAGGCTAAGATTAGATATTTGGGTTTACCCGGGGGCTAGTTTGTATAGGTTAATGTCCGATTGATATAGGAGGTTAACCTAAAGATAAATTGCAAGTTAAAATATTAATGTTGAGCTTTTGGGAGACACTCCATTATGGAGACTCACTTTGAGGGTTTATGAAATTATATGAACTCTTGGAGGCTAGTTTGAGGTTGGTGGCACTCTGGGTCTTAGGTCATTAATAAACATGACTTAATGAATAAAGAATGCACATTATAAAATGTGGTACTAAATGAATAATTACAAAAGGATTTTGAGAAATTAAAATTGGATGTTTTAATAAAAAAAGAAAAGAAAAGTTTTTCATAAATGATAATTTATGGATTACACACCTCCCTAAATCCCTATCATAAGGGAAGTTGCGCGCGTTGTGGTGAAGCCCCCCTGTCTATTGAGCAGGGTGGATATAGTCCGTAGGACATATGGGAATTTATATTACTGAGCTGGTTAGGGGATTCCGGGTGTGGTCCTGACTTTTCGGCAGGCAATATGGCCCCTTCCCGACGTTGGTAGGTTCCTAGGTTGTCTTGTATAGATAGGCCCTGGAAGATGATAGCCATTTAGGGGCACGTCCAGTGGGGATACGCGGAGGGACGATATTATATTTGTTAAAGCATTTTATGATAATAAAATGGCTTTAATTTACATTTCTCGGATGGAAGAAGGGAAATGGGATATATGGTTTGGCTTCGGATAACATTTCCCGAATTGAAGAAGGGAAATGGAAGCATATGGTATACAGAAGTATTTTTATGCTAATAAAAATGAATTTTGATTACACTTCCTGGATAGAAGAAGGGAAGTGGGATTTTATGAAAAAAATGGGTAAAGCACTTTTTATGATAATAAAACTTGGTTTAAATTATGTATTTTTCCTGGATGGAAGAAAGGAAATAAAATTGGTAAATAAGTTTGACTTCGTAAACATTTGATAAAATGTTGTACCATTTATATATATTCCTAAATAAATAAATTAGTAATTGTTCCATTAGATGATGGATGGGTTTTATTTTATATTTTCTTTGTGTAGCTGTAGATGTGACCTCCCACACATATGCACACACATATACATTTATTGATTATTTTGTGTTAAGGATCTAATGGATCTCAACGATCAACCTTGCCTAAGTAGTAGTGTCTCCGGGGGGTTCCTTGTTTGGATTTCGCTTTACGAGACACCCCACGCACGAATAGGGCATAGTGTTGAGAATGGGGAGAAGTTAGCCCTTTGTACTTAGTGTTAACTAGAACATCTCATGATATTGCGCTAGGTTGCTGCTAGATTGAGAGGTGAGAAATATTACGGTTATCTGCGAGAGAATTACGCACTTAACTATCATGAATTTTTAGTCACATAGTAATCATATCAAACCGGACCCTGACCCGTATCTATATTTCTTTGTTTCTGTATATATTCCTTGCCGTACATGTGCTCTATCGCATGGACACCCGTATTTACATTTCCATTCCAGTTGTCATGGAGCTACAACATATTGCGGATGTTGTAGGTTACTTGTATTAAACGCTTATTTCTATTGTACTTTAGTTAAGTTTAGTATATTTATTCGGGCGTGTTTGCCCAAGGTATTGCACTCATTCATTATATTGTAAATATTGAATTGTAATACTCGATGTACTATTTGTATTGGTTTGTTCACCGACAGCTTATTCGGTGATATTTATTATATTGTCATTATTCATTCATCGATTTTTGATATCCACCGTTTTTACCAATGGGATTGTCTAAGTGTTTTTCTTTTACTTACTAAATTTTCTAAATTGACAATCCATTTTCTAAAATGATTGGTGGTTATCTCATACTATTATTTTAATCGACAGTGATGTTGAGAATGGACCATCTATTATTCCTGTGATTATTAGAGTATTGGGTTGGCCACCAATTATTTTAGTAGGCGGGTTGTCAGATTAAATAGGGAGGAAAATTCATAAGAGGTAGTCTTGAAATGATTACATTTCAAACCAAGTAAAAGTAGTTTTTTGTAGGCTTATATAACCAATCTATCAAAACTCATTTAAATGGCATCGAACGACTAATGAAATGACATTCCAGAGTGATGAGGAAAAAGGTCTCATTTGAAGTTTTGTTCGAACGAATAATATCCAATGAGTTGAAGAAACTCGTTCGAATGACCTCAATAACTCGTTCTAACGAGATGCCTTATAAACTTTTTTTTGTCTAAAATTTTTAATTTTTTTTATGATTCAAACACTTGTAAAATACCCCTGAACATAATGTTTATATAAAATCAACCCCATATACATTCTCCATATGTTGTAGTGATGCAATCAACTCTTGGATGTTTGATTCTCACGTTCGGTCATTAACTTATTTTTAATTGAAGCCTTGAGAATGTACTTGATGGTGTAACGGGGTAATAGAATATGCCAAACTATAAACTTAATGAGAAAATCATAAATTCTTCACTTACATAAATATCGAAAAAGATTATAATTCTAACGGTTGTTGTTATATAAAAAACTTTATCATGATAGTTATTTCATTTAGAACTTCTGGCTGAAAATGTAGTTAGTATTCGGGCAAGCCCTAACCCGTTCCATTTACTTACCTCTCAGGATAAGTTCAAGTATTATAAGCAATTGGGTCTTGGAAGAACATGGCGATTCTTTAGATATTTTCTTCTATGTTCTACGCTACTTTTTACTAAGATGTATTTTGTATGAGACATCAATTGAAATTCTAACTCACTTATGACTCTACCTTATGTATTCTAGAATTTTGGTGTTGATAATGTTGTATGACGATGAATATATTAGAGGGGGTTGAATTCAGATATTATTACTGGAATTTTATCTCTTGTACCTCCTACTAAATGGAAAATGTTTTAAATTGTCTCATATTTTTATCACATGCTAAGAATAATATTTTTAAATTCTAGTACCTTTGCACTTTTTAGTATTTAGACTTGATCAACTCTCTAATATTAAGAATGAGGGGTGTGATAGAATTAAAATGAAGTTTTTATTTGTTAAGGTTCATATAAGTTTAATACGTTTGAAGGAAAAATATGATCATGTTTGGAGGACAAAAGTTACATAAAGACAAAAATATTTAACATTTTCTCTATGAAATCATTATTCTCCATGTATCCGAAATATTTTGATTCATATACTTTTTTGAAAAGAAAATATTATATTTAATTATTTCATTACCATCAATAAATATTTCTCTTTTTAACCTTCTATAATTATTTCCCTATCATTATCCTCAACTAGCCATTACCAGTATATATATATGCATTTTCGATCGTTGAAATGTTGGCGATCATCTCACGCAGTTTTTGATTGAGTTTTTATGAAACTTCATGGATATCATCTAGACAGTGAGAAGATCATATCCATTAGGTTTCATCAAAAAATTCCATCATTAAAGTAGCTGGCACCGAACCAACATTTCAACGGTTGAAATGAATACTTATACCATTTTTTACATATGACATCATCTCAACGTTTTTTATTGAATTTTTTGATGAAAAAAATTGGAGATGATCGTCTAAATGTGGACATCATATCCATGAAGTTTTATCAAAAAAATCATTTTTTTTCAATTTTAAAAAAATGGTATGTACCAGGGTCTGCGCCATAAGAAGCCCTTACATGAGACTTTTTGTATATATATATATATATATATATATATATATATGTTGTACTTTACAATAACTGCAAAGCGCAAAAAGATCTATAGGGGTTTTATATTAGTTGTAGTTATAACTATAAATATTATCTTTTTATTATGTGTATTTGAGTAAGATGTGTGTGTCATGTTTACAATTGAAGGACGAATAAATAAAAGATATATAAGAGAAAAATGAAAGAATAAAGAATAAAAAGAGAGGAAGAAAAATCATTTCATTTATATGGTTGTCTATAAGCATAGGTATTTAAATTTATGTTTTTCTTGCTATTGTGCATATATATACATATCCATGGGTGTTTGTGTTCATAGGTATGCGTTATAATATGTGTTTACTTTTATCATATATACATATACGTGTAATGTGTATGACTATGTATATATATGAACGTAAAGGTTGGTGGTTATACATGGAAGATTTGTTTCATTCATTAGTTATTACGGATTGTAGAAAGAGAGAGATAAGTAGGTAGGCATTAGGGCGTTTGTGTGTTTGGTGTTAGAATTATCAAATAATTCATAATCCATTTGAGTGGCTCATTATTAAATTGAAAAATAACTCATATTGGGTAAATAAAAGGTCACCCAAGTATATCCAAAAGTCAATTACCTTTTTTGTTAACAAAATTATCCAATTATTGATTAAAAATTAAATCAAAGTAAACTCTTGATCTAACCATGATGGACTATCCGGATTGCATGACTGTTGGGATTTAGGACTTCTCCTTGCTTATAAATTGTGGCCTTAATTCAATCTTTTAGGTACTTGTGATTAGCAGCAAAATATAATCAGGCTAGGGGAGAGAAACCTTTAATCCATAACAATTTTGTATCTCAAGTGGAACTAATGGCAACCTCTTCCTCAAACAAATCTAATGCTGATTTAGGTATGATTTTCAACCCTTTTGTTTAGAACACATGTGATAATATGCAGATCAAGATCCTAAATTTACATAGTAGTTTCTATATTCGTGTATTGTATTATTGATCCATAAAATTGTTAATCGACTTATTAAATTTATATTTTAATCTGTGGTATTAGAGCATGCTTTAGATCACATAATTATCCTTTATGTCTAAATATGAAAATAATATATTAACTAGATTTTGTATTCTGGATTTTGAGCCTTTTGCGATGTTTTTATTTAGTTTTATGACTCAAATTTGGATCAAATTAGTCATCTGCTTATACGTATGTATAAAACTTTCTATGACGTTTTATTTTTATCTCTAAATCTATTGAGATTTATGTATAAAATTTTTTGTGACGTTTTATATTTATGTCGCTAAATTTATTAAGATGTATGTGTAACAACTCATCCTTTTGGAGATAATTAAATTCCATAATTGAGTATAAATTGGAATTTGGGGAATTTCTCGGAATAGTAAATTTTGGGATTTTCGACGATTAGATGACTGTCGATGGGTGAAGTATTTACTTTTGGGATTAAGTAAATATGTCGAAGTATTTTAATTATATGTCGCCGCTGGGTAAAGCGACCGAAGATAATATTTTAATGGGAATACCACATTTACTTGTTTTGGGTTGAAATAGTGATTTGCGGTCAAGTACCTCGGATGTAAATTTTGACTGCGCCGTGAGTGTCGGAATGGCCGAGATAGTCGGAAAAGAGTGTTCGATTGTCGAAATTGAGTTTTGGGGAATTTTAGAGTTAAACGGGCTCGTAATTGAGTAAACGAGTCATTTTTTGGTTTTAAGGGGTATAAACCCTTTTCTCCTTATATAAGGAGGGAGAGGGGGAGAAAATAGAAAGAAAAGAGACAAGAGAGAGAGGAAGGAAGAAAGAGGAAAGAAAAGGGAGATTTCGGGCCAAACTCCGCTGGACTCGACTCGGGATCGTCTGATTTTATCCACGAGGCAAGTGTGTACTTGCTTTATTTATTTTTGAGCATAAATCTCATATCTTAGTTTGGTAATAACAAACCCTAAATATTTGGGGTTGGGATTTCATGGATAAAATGGGTTTTTGGGTGTTAAAACGAATAAACCCCTAAAATTTCATAATTGGAGAAACTTAGAAATTAATTCAAATCAATTGGTGATTTTGGGTTCTAGGATGTTTAGATCCCATTTTATATGTGTATTTGTAGTTGGTTGAGGTTGTAGGATGTTGGGAGAGGCGACAAAATCTTGGGAGAATCTTTAATGGTCGAAACAGCTTCTCGGAGAAAAAGTTGTCCGCCTTGATTGATCGATCAAGCGAGGGGAATCGATCGATCGAACCATCGATCGATCGAGGGCCATGGGTCGATCGATGGACCCTTCCGTAAGTTTGGCAATTTCTCCTAGGGTTAATTGGATGGGATAAATTCCAATTCGTATTGATTTGAGGTTAATAATGGGATAACATAAGGGACATTTTAGGAACATATGGTCCTCTAATTAAGGAAATCTAGGAGGGTTAAATGAGGGTTTTAAATGTAAAACCCTTAAACTATAATTTCGAGGAAAATAGAGAAAATTGTAGAATTTGAAGGTGTAGGGTTCCTAACTTTAGGTGGGGACCTCTAGGTGACTATATGGACAAGATGTAAATCCTTGGGTTCATGGAAATGAAATCCATAACACACTAAATTTAAGGTTGTTCGGGAAAGATAAACCCCTAGGATATTTTAGTGGGGATTTATCCCTACGTAGTTATGCGTATAGGGCAACATAACTACATCGATTATGGTTGAGTGAATCCTATGAGAAGATTGGGATGAAATTTGGGAATATAGATATATATTCACTAAATGTAAAATGGTAGAGTTGGAGATATCCAATAAATCCTTAGAGGGGATTGAGGTATTTATTACTTATCAAAGTGAGGAAATACTTTGGGTTTAGTATCATGCTTATATGAATGCATAATTATGATTCTTTGAGATAATCTTTGGGATTATTGGTCATCCCTAGATGTGATTGGCAATTATGGCCATATATATATATATATATATATATATATACTCGAGGAGGAGTATATTGTATATCTATACTATATGATTAAAGTATATATATGATATGATATAAATACATATATATTTGTATGTGATGATATGTATGCATTTAGATTGGATGCTTTCCACGGGCTTTCCTTTGATATAGGGTTGGAACAGCCACAGTTATATATTACTCTATTGCGATCCAGGGAGGTAGCGCGATGTGGGCGAATCCCCTGGCTCGAGGAGAAGGGAGAGTATAGTCCCCAGGTCATTTGCGTCCCGCGTTGGAGTGCGATTTATGTGATTTACCACCATAAGTGGGAACTTGACCGCCTCCACCGTTGTGTATTTTACCAGGACTGTTGAGGATTCCGGCTGGTACCGTGGTATATGAGCAAACCCGGATTTTTGGACCGGCACTATGAGACCGCATCCTCGAGTTATAGCTCGGTGGGATGATTTGTATGCATGTGTGCATGATATATTACTTGTGTATGAGAATAATATAATATATATCTCTAATGAGATAAATAGATAAAGATGAGTATTGAATACCCTCAGTCCAGGAGATAGATCCGGATGTATATTCTAAAGATGAAAAAAATAAAAATAAAGTAAACCTCAGTCCGAGAGATATTATCTGGATGTATATAGTAAAACGTATATAAAAATGGATATGATATGTATGTTAATATATAAGTATATATTTATACATTTGTTTTGTGCTACGGGCCTAATGGATCTCTACCATTTACCCTGACAAGTAGTAGTGTATCGGGGGGGTCCTTGTTTGGATTTCACTTCGTGAGACACCCCTCGCACGGATTTAATGCAGTGTTGAGAATGGAGAGAAGTTTAGCCCTTAGTACTTAGGTTGTAAAGGTTTCTAGTAGACAGGTGAGTAGATTAGTTTGGCAGGGTAGCTTAACTAGAATGTTAAGTACGTTAGGTGTGCACTATTAGAAGAGAGGTGATGGGTATCTCATGGGAGTGCGATACCAATTTAAATATGATATAAAACCTTTTTATAAAAAAAATAAAGCATTTATGCACTTGCATAATATTTTCAAACTCTGGCTCTGACCCGTTTATCTACTTTTCCCTTTCTTGCTATATTATATATATATTATATAGGTGTCCAGACACAGGGACGCCTGGATGACACTTCTTTCGAGTCAGACGTTATATAGTGCGGCATTCGATATGGTTGTATATTTTGACCCGGTGTTCGATTATTTTATTTCATTTCAGTTTCATTTATGCATAAACTGTGTGGATGTTTTAATTTTTTAGTTGTTAAAGAGAGTAGTTAAGTAAAATTTTGACGCCAGCCTAATAGGTTATTAGTAATTAAATGGATTTTCGACAGTGATGCTATGAATGATCCGTATGCGACTCCTGTTTTAATTTGATATAGGAGTGATCGCCCGATATTTTATTAGGCGGGTTGTCACATTTTGTATAAAACTTAATCTGTTATGGCTTATGTATAAAAGTTTATGCGAGGTTTTATTTTTCTATCGCTAAATCTGTTAATATTTAAGTATAAAACTTTCTGAGGTGTTTTATTTTTCTTTCGCTAAATCTGTTGAGATTTATCTATTTGACATTTTGAAAATTTTCATCCCTAAAAGTTGCTTATTCCTTAATTCTATATTTTTTTATTTCCAAAGACAAATTTTTTATGTCACAAATAATGACGAATAGAAATGTGAAAAAAAGAGGTTTCGAAATAAAGTTTACTCTTATATCTCCCACATGAAAATTATTTTTTTGATTCGACGAATTACAAACGGATTGTTATGCTATTCTAAACATATAGTTTAGATAACTCAATTTTTCCTTTTTTTTTTTGAAATTCTCTACATTTTAAGAGTTTCCCCACTAGATTAGTAATATTTAAATTCTTCGGAAATCCTTATGAACTTTTGGTCATGCCAAATCATTGTATGCTATTTCTCATGATTATAATCTCATGTGTTAATATTCTCATAAACATAGTATGAGTGTCCACCAAAGTACCCTACCCTATGTTAGCCTATATTATATTAAAGTTGATAAATATTTGGTTGCCCGAAAGTACAAATATTATTATAATGTCTCGACTGTCGATATTTATTAAGATGTTTTATTTAATCATTATAAATTAGTTGCACAAAGGTATAATTTTTATGATTAAGTAAATATTAAGGGGTGATGTAATACTTGAATAAAGAATACATTGGCCATCCAAAGATCCAAGTTTTCCTTAAAAATATTTTTCCCAATAAAAGATCTTCAAATAATAAAAAAATATTAAATATTTAAGAATATCCCTTGAAAATAATGTTTAAAAATGTTGCGATAATCGACCTAATTTGTGAGTATAATTTATTCCAATGCATTAGGATTCTCTAATGGTCTCAAACTCAAAGCGTTTGATGTTCTGCAATTTGATGGAACAAACCTAGTAGAATGGGCGATGTATATAAGTTTACAATTAGGCCTTCTAAACCTTGACATAGATTTGGAATGTGACCCACATTCCGAACTCACTGATAATAGTATTGACACTGAAATAGAGTTTTATGAAGCATGGAATAGGGCTAACAAACTTAGTTTCACCTTTATAGTGTTAACTCTAGTTCCCAACATTAGGAACTCCTAGACAAAACTGATACTCCTAAATAATTTTTGAACAGTCATAAAAAATGATTCCAAGAAGCAAACAAATCACTTTTCGGGGTCCTCATGTCTAAGCTCACCACACTGAGTTTTGATAGCGCCCACATCATACATGAACCTATTAGTGAGATAACTTGTATGGCCATGAAGTTAGGAATTATTGGCTCAAATGTTGAAGATCCATTCCTTTCCAATTTGTCCTCAACACTTTACCGGATCAATATTCCCTGTTTGTCATTAATTATAATTATATTGAAGAGAAGTGGAATTTGAATGAAGATATCTTAAGAAGAAGGCCACGAGTTTAATAGCTAATTTAGCCACTCATACATTTGGCAAGGGTAGATCCTATAAGAAAATGGAAATGGCATAAAGCGTGGACTAGTGAAACAGGATATTAGAAATTAGGCTGCTAAGACGAAGGGAAAAAATTTGGACAATGACATTTTTGCACGAACCTGGGCATTTTTAGAAAGACTGCATGAAACTCAGAGTTTGGATTGAAAATAAGGGTGAATTTTTATCCTTCGTATGTTTCTAGTAAAATATTATTAATGTGCCTTATAATACTTAATGGATTTTTTTTAAGCTATCACACATATAACTAATTCGTTGCAGGGATACCTTAAAATGTAGAACAAAAAAAATAGAAGGATTTATATTTATGAGAAATTGAGGAAAAGCATTAATTTTGGCAGTACGCACTTATCGCCTAATTCTGGACACTAGAATTTTCTTATATTTTAATAAGACTCTTTATGCCCCTTCTTTTACTCATAGTTTAATTTTTTGTTTTCAAACTGCATTTAGAGGATTTTTATTAGAATTTTAGAAATAATAAGTTTTATTTACTTAAAGATCCTAATATTATTATTTTCAGGATTTATGATAATGAATTGTATCGTACTAATTTGGATTACAATTTTGTAGATTCCCTTATCTCTTTGTATCATAATGTAGGTATTATTCGTACATTAGTTAATGAGAATTTGTCATTTTTGTGGCATTAAAGATTAGGTCATATATCCAATGAACGAGTCGAAATACTTATGGAATAAGGGATTTTCCCTAACTTGGATTTTAACGACTTTGTAACCAAACAATCCAAAAAGGTATCCACAAGAAGTAAAGAGATTTTTAAAATTATTCATACTGATATTATTGAACCTTTTGATGTTTTTTCCTTTGGTGGAGAACAAGATTTCATTACCTTCATAGAAGAATTTTCTCATCATTATTCCCGTATACCTTAATAGATAAATCTCAATATGTAGATTTTGTTGAAATATATATAAAGGAAGTCGAAAGACAAATAAGAAAGATGGTAAAAATCATTAGGTGTGATATATGTGGTGAATACTACAATATATATGATGAAACAAGACAACATCTCAATAGTTTTATTAAACTCCTAGAGTGTTTGGGTATTTGTGGGTAATACACAATATCGGGTACACCCCAGCAGAATGGTGTAGCTAAAAGGTGTAATCGTATCCATATAGTTAGAAGAATTATAAGTAGAACTAATTTACCCAAATCAATATGGTTATATGCTCTTATTACTATTGTTTACATCTTAAATAGGGTTCTTAGTATGGACGTTCCAAAGACTCCTTTAGAACTATGGATGGGAAAAAAACCTTGTTTAAGACGCTTCCACATTTGGGGATGCCCAGCAAAAGATAGAGTTTATAGTCCATAACAAAAGAGACTATATCCTAAAACCATTACCGGTTTCTTTATTGTATATCCAAAAAAATCAAAATGGTATATGATGTACTGTCCTAACCAAGAAACTCGTATAGTAGAAACCAACAATGATAAATTCATTGAGAATGGTGTGATTATTGGGAGTGGTGAAATTGGGGATGTTATTATTTAAGAAGTTCGAGAAGTGAGAATTCCCACATATGAAATTCATAATGATATTGTTGTTCCTTAAGAATTTTCCCTAAATAAATGAAATGAACAAAAAATGAATAATCAATAAACCAATAAACGTTAACATAATGAACCCAATAAGAAATCATCACTAATTAACAAGTTGTAGAAACACCACAAGAAGTCCTAATAAAAAAATCTGAAAGGACAAGAGAATCAACTGTTTCAAATGATTATGTGGTGTATTTATAAGAGTTAGAATTTAACATTGGAAAGATTGATGATTCGTCTTCCTATAGACAAGCTGTGAATAGTCATAATTATTCTAAATGGGTTGATTCCATGAATGATGAAATAAAATTTATGAGCATTAATGAAGTCCGCGAGTTGGTCAAATTGCCTCAAGGACACAAAAGATTGATGTAAATGGGTCTATAAGACCACATACGACTCTAAAGGAAATATTAAATGACATAAAGTTAGACTTGTAGCCAAAGGTTTTAATCAACAAAAATGAATTCATTACAATAAAATTTTCTCATCTGTTTCTAAAAGGATTCTTTAAGAACTATTCTTTCACTAGTGGCTAGCTGTATCAGGTGGATGTTAAAACAACTTTTATAAATGGGAGTTTCTAAGAAAAAGTCTACATGGGCAAACTAGAAGGCTTCATTGAAAAAGGGAAGAGGATATGGTCCGCCTTTTGAAGAAATCAATGTATGGACTCGAGTAAGCTTCTCACCAATGGTATTTTAAGTTTCACCATAACATTACCTCATTTTGGTTTAAGGAAAACAATATTGATCGGTGTATATACCTAATGGTCATTAGGAGAAAGTTTGCATTTTTCTATATATATGTTGACGACTTACTCATTGCTAGTAATGATCTAGATTTATGTAATACCCCATACTTTTATGAATATTTAAATTACATAAGTGGGTGTAATTTAATAATTTGATAATTTTAAGTGAAAGAAACTCGAAGTGCGGGTTAAATATTAATTGCCAAATGGTGGATTAATATTTACATATAGTATATTTACTTACGAGAATAAGTAAATGAAGTTGGATTATTTTATATCGTGTTGCGATTGGACAAAGCGACAAGTAATAATATTTTATTTGGAAAATACGTGCAGAGTTGTGTTGGATTTAAATAGGTGATTTTTTTATAAGTGACTCGGATGGTGATTTCGAGGGCACGGTTGTTCCTGAATGGGTCGAAAATATGAAAATGAATTACCCGAGGTTAGTGTTTGGGTTTCGGGGACTTTTTTGACTAGTAAGGACTCGAATTTGAGTATAAGAGTTAATTTTGGGTTTAATAAGTGGAGAACCCTTACTTCTGTCTTATACGGACACGAGAGAAAGAGAAAATAAGGAAAAAAAGAAATGAAAGAAAGAACAAGAGAAGGGGAGAAGAAAATGAGAAATTCGGCCAAGCTCCGGTGTAATACCTCGTATTTTTATGCATATTTATTTTATGAAATTATGGAAAATGTTGATTAATTAAACTAAAGGGGAGAAAATTTTAAATTCTAATTATTCCAATTTTATGATAATAATCACTAGCATGATGAGATTGAATAGTTATTGAAATAATATTATGGCCGGGGATGAGATACACGGTAGTTATGGTATACATATTTGGGATGTGTACGAGTCGCATCACTAATATGTATTTGGGGTTTTAAAAGGTAAATTATTTTTATATAACTCGAATGACTATTTTTAGTGTGCCAGAGTGTCCAGAAGGGTCGAAATAGTCAGAAAACACTACTAAGATATTTTATTTGGAGTCCGGGGCATTTTAACCTAGAACGACACCCCATAGGGGTATTTTAGTCTTTAGGGATTTTTGGGTAATTAAATGGACGAAAATTGGGTTTAATTATAAGCATTTAGGATCAGTGGCCTATCAGTTTCAACCTACGCGAGAAGAGAGGAAGAGAGAGAGAACCAAGGAATAATAAGACTTCATTAGAGCCCTAAGCCAAGAACTCGAGCTTTAACACCAAAATTTACACCAGTGCGCAGATCGCGTCAAGAGGATCACTCCCATACCAATTTCAGCCCAAGAATCAAAATTTCATTCTTAAGCAAGTGTTTATTTTTCTCCTCTTTTAGCATATATTGTTCCTGTTAATTTAGGGTTGATGATATAAACTTGGTATAATGAAAACTTAGGTTTAATTAGACTAAATTGTGAAGAAAGCTTATGAATTGGAGATGTGTATGCATGTAGAGGTTTTGCCCTTTGTTATATTATTAAAATCTGGGAGTTTTATATCCTAATCACGAATTATAATAAGATTTTTGGAAAATTAAAATTATGGGTTCATATTTAAGAGACTTATCGGAAATTTAAGAGATTGTTGAATTCCAATTGATTATATAAGGATTTGACTTTTAATTCGTGTTAAAAAGTAACTTAGGGTGATTGAGAATAGTGTAGGAACAACTGATTTGAATTGGGTTGAGTATTTTTATGTTTTTGAAGATTAAAAGTTGAGAAAAATCGAAGTTGGGGAAGAACTGGGCCTGTTCGGAATTTTTGTTAGAAGACCTACCTAGGTCGTTCAAATGACCTTGTTCGAATGAATCTTGTAACGAGATTTCCAACGAACCATCTAATGAGTTGCTGAGTTCATTCGATGTGGGAACTTCATTCGAACGAACTTGTTCGAATGACCTCGTTCGAATAAGAATCCTAGAACTTCTAATGAGATTCCAGGTTGAGTTTTTAGGGTATGTTTGAGTTGAAAATCATTTTAGGGTTGTCCAAATGGGTGTATTAACCTACGTGAGCAATGAGTGGCTTAATTCCAAACTGTTAGTGAATTAAGGGTGTATTGGTTCTCGGGGTAGCATAATTGTGTGAAAAACATAGGAGAGACTGTAAGTCCTAGGGAGGCTATATATATGGTTATCGTGGAGAGTATGGCATTAATATTACTTAGGGACTATAGTAGTCGGGTTATGTGATTACCTATTAAGTTATATAAGTCGTGTGTATGCTTAGTACTTGGAATATCATGTGTATGACATACCTAGATTCTGGCCATCGAACGGGGTTAACGTATTGTGGGGGATCATATCTTATGTGCCTTCAGGGGATTTCAAGTCGTACCACTAGATCATGGAACCTAGGTACCGGCTATCTGTGATAATGATAGTGATAACTGTTGTATGGGTGCATAGGTATGTGAATAGACCATCGGTTTGGGACAATGTTCACCTCCAATATGTGTATATGTTTTATTGGTTCTTGAGAGATCGAACATATTGTCCTTTATGTGTGATCGTTGTAGTGGGACTAGATAGCCGAGTATGCCTAGGACCGGGGGTTTCTTAACCGTGGGTGCATTATTGATATATTTGTACGTATACATAGTGTGATTATATATATATGTATAGTGATTTCCTATTTAGTGTTTCATGTTGGCCACTTTATTAAGGTATATACTTATTGGGTTACCAGCTGGGAATAAAGTATACCATGAGAATGAATTATAACATCCTTAAATGCATTCCTAAATAATTCTAATATATTGATTTTGGGTTATTTAGATATGGTAACCGGCATAGTAATTATCCTACATATAGTCAAGTAAAGTGACGAGACTAGTATGGGTAGTTAGACTCGCTAGGTGTGCACATTAGATGAGAGGTGAGCATCTCAAGTGAGTAAACTATGTTAACATGGATAAAATATGTGCTAATTAAATCAATTTAAGCATTTGTTATACTTAAACTATTTTTTACTTGGGCTCTGACCTTTTTTCCGCAAATATCTTTTCTTTTTCTATTATTTTAGGTGCCCAGCCACAGGGACACCAGACTTGGGAGATTCCATTCATTTGCCGAGCTATAGCTGCCGTGGAAGCTATAGGATATTGTGAGTAGACGCTTCTGAGTTTATTTCTCCTTATCTATCAATCATTTATTTCAGTTGGAAATGTCTTCCCTCCTTTCTTATATTTAGAGATTTATATTTGATGAATTATATTATTAGACTTGGATTTCATGTATTCGTATTATTGTATGGGATTTTGAGTGGAAATGTTTAATCTAGTTCTTTATTTAAATTAAGTTAGCTCTTTTCCTTCTTATTATTGTGTTGTATAGTGGTGATTGAATTATCGTTTATTGATGGTTATTAATAAGATAAAATTTTGGTACCAACCTTCTTAAATATTAGGTGATTAACTTTTATTAAATTAATATTTGAGTTTTCGACAGTGATGCACTATCTGAACCAACTTGATATTCTGAAATTAATAAATTAAGGACTGATCACCCGGTAATTAATTAGTAGGGGTGTCACAGGTGGTATCATAGCATCATGTTCTAGTGTCCTTAGGATCTGTACGGCTTATTATGTTTCTGTATAACATCCTTTGATATAGATCCCTATATTTTAGGATTGTTTTACTCTTCATACGCTTTACCTTCTTCTGCTAATTTGAGAATATAACTGTAGACTTATGAAATTTCTCTCCCTTTTCATATGCCTCCTAAACGTGCAAAAAGAGTTCCCAGGGATGGCCAGCCAGAGACTCAGCCTACACCTTCTCGGGGTATGATGAATGCCACGGAAGTGGCCTGCATTGTAGTTCAGGCAGTAAATGCTGCTTTGGAAGTAGTGCAACAAGCACCACCTCAGGCACCGGTGGTGGCTCTAGTTCGGGCCCAGACTTTCACGTCTACTTGGGAGCGTGTTAGGGATGCCTTCCAAAAGGCGCATCCTCCGGAGTTTTTAGGTAGCTCCAATATAGTCGTAGAAAAACAATAGAAAAAGGACATCCAAAGGCATTTGAGGATGAACGAGTGCACGGAGGTACAGAGTCAGATTTTGGCCATGTTTAAATTTGGTGGGGGAAGCACTGCAGTGGTGGGAGTCCATCACCACCGCTGAGGAGAGAGATACACTCAGAATTCAAGACTTTTGGGTGCCGTTTGACCGTAAGTACTTTCCATCGACTGTCCAGATAGAGATGAGTCAAAAGTTAGCAAATCTAAAGTGGGAGGGAAGAACTGTGGAAGAGTACGAGGCAGAGTTTACTAATATTCTCAACATTGTACCGAGTGAGATCCTCATCGAGGAGAAAAAAATTCAGCGCTTCATGGATGGGTTGATATGGAGGATCCGCCAGCATTTAATAAGAAATATCTCCTTGGCCACCTATTCATATGTGGTCAACGCATCACTAGTCCACTTCCAGGACCACTGCTTCCACTTTTATGAGGTTAAGAAGGTGGGAGAGCCCAGCTAGCAGGGCAGGGTAGGGGGGAATGGTGCTGGTGGGGCACAGGAAGTTCACGGTTAGCATAGGCACAGTGATTAGGGTTCCTAGAAAGGGTATACTAAGAGGTTTAAGTAAGGAGATTTTATACATGGGCAGGGAGGTTTTTGACACGACCATAAGGGCCAATACGGCCATTAGGGCCAGCAACAATTTCAATAGGGACAAAATGGCCAAGGGAGGGGTGGTAACCACCATCAGGGCCGGTGACAACGGGGACAAAGGGGAGGACCCTTCCCATAGAGATGTTTCACGTGTGGAATAAATGGCCACAAATGCCAGGACTGACCTCAGAAGGGTAGAGGCCAGCAGCAGCAGTAGGTGTTCATCAGGAAACCCAAAGAACGTTCTTTCCTGCAACTCTCCTAGCACCACCACAGATGGCAGCACTGCTACCCATTCCAGCCACTCGAGTTCAGCAAGGGCATCTTTACTATGGACGAGTCTATAATCTGCACCAGTCCGCAGTCCTACAGAACCCACCAGCGATTGAGGGTATATTTTCTATCCAGGGGACTTTGGGGTCACGGGAGCCACACACTATTTTATTTCCACGGGGTTTGCATGTACTATGGGGTTATTTGGTACAACAGAGAGTACTGTCACTTTTGTGGATTCTCCATTGAGTAGGGGTTCTGTTATTTCCTTTATTTATCGGGGAGTGGGTATAGAGATTAAGAGGTTTATCTTACCCACTAACATGCTCGTATTAGACATGTCCGATTATGATGCGATTGCGGGTATGGATTGGCTTGTCAAGTATAGGTTCATGATTGATTATTATAGTAAGAGTATAGTTTTTTCCATACCCAAGTAGGAGATGTTTCTGGTGGCGATGCCTCGCTCTGAGGGAGGATCATCCACTCATTTATACTATATAGAGGAGGAGACCTCTACGGAGGTTGTGGTACCCCTTGATTTGATTCCTGTAGTTAGAGAGTTTGTTGATGTGTTTTAGGAGATTTCAGGGTTACCACCGAGTATAGAGATAGACTTCGTCATTGATTTAGCGCCAGATACTCGATCGATAGCTCGCACACCTTGTCATATGGCTCCAGCAGAGATGAGGGAGTTATGTGACCAGATTGAGTAGTTATTGGGGCAAGGGTTTATCCGTAGGAGTACTTCGTCGTGGGGTGCTCCCGTGTTATTCATTAAGAAGAAGGATGTATAGTTGAGGTTAGTGTTGATTATCGGGAATTAAATAAAATCATGATACGGAACAAATATATGTTACCTCGAATCGATGCCCTATTCGACCAGTTGAGAGGAGATTCTTTCTTCTCGAAGATTTATTTGAGATCGGGATACCATCAGTTACGTATTAGGGAATAGGACATGTCTAAGATAGCTTTCTGATGAGATATGGTTCCTATGAATTCAGATTTATGCCCTTCAGGATAACCAATGCCCCATCCGTGTTCATGGACTTGATGAATAGGGTGTTCTGAGAATTCTTGTACAAGTTCGACATCATCTTCATAGATGACATTCTAGTTTACTCTCAGACGGAGGAAGAGCATATCGAGCACTTGAGGCATGTTTTACAAACTTCGCGCCAACATAGGTTGTACGCAAAATATGATAAATGTGGGTTTTGGCTGAAAGAGGTTCAGTTTTTGGGACATATCATCTCTGACAGATGTATATTAGTGGATCTGGGGAAGGTGTCAGCGGTGAGGGAGTGGTGATATCCCATGACACCGACCGAGATATGCAGTTTTTTAGGTTTATCCAGATACTACAGGAGGTTCATTTAAGGGTTTTAAAAGATAGTGGGTCCATTGATGCATTTGACTCACAAAGGGGTGTCGTTTATCTAGAATGATGCCTGTCAGTTAGCCTTCGATGAGTTGAAAGATAAGTTAACCTCATCACCAGTGTTAGATTACCCAGACCGGGAGTGGAGTATCTAGTCTACATTGATGAGTCCTCTTAGGACTAGGAGGTGTACGTCAGCAGGAGGATCGGGATATAGCTTGTGCTTCCCGTAAGCTTAAGCCTCAAGAGAGGAATTACCCCACCCACGACTTGGAGTTAGCAGCAGTCTTGTTTACACTTTGGATTTGGAGACATTACTTCCTAGGGGAGAAATTTTGCTTATTCACGGACCACAAATCACTAAAGTACCTCTTCACACAAAAGGAGTTAAATATGCATCAATATCTTTGGCTTAAGTTCATGAAGGATTATCAATTTAACATCTAATACCACAGGGAAGGCTAATGTGGTAGCAGATGCGTTGAGCCGTAGGCTAGTAGGTGAAATGGCCGAGGTGTGGAAAGATAAATGGAAGGAGTTAGGACAAAAAGATGTAGTGGCACGATCTTTCATGTGTGTGATGACAATTACGCCCTTGATTATTTCGAGAGTAGTACAGGCACAGGCAACTGATCCTTTCTTCCAGAATCAAATAGTATAACTATTAGCGGAGAGGGCCGAGTCTTATACCGTGAACTTAGTTGGAGGTCTACGTTTCAATTAGCGACTGGTGGTTCCTGAGGGGGGAGACTTGCGACACGAGGTGATGGAAGAGTTGCAGAGTTCACGATTTGCGGAACACCCCGATCACTACACCAAATCTGCCCATTTGTCAAGGTCATTGACCTTGACAAATCCGCCTTGTCAAGGTTAATGACCGTGACATTTCGAGGCGAGACAACTTTTTTTGTCACGGTCGTATCACGGTCATTGACCTTGATAAAAAACTCGCATTTTGTGTCACAGTCGTGTCAAGGTCAATGACCGTGACACGTTTGTCACGGTCATTGACCGTGACATAACCGTGACCCCTCTTGCCCAGAATTGTCAGGGTCATTGACCGTGACACGTCCGTGACAAAAGTTGTCACGGACGTGTCACGGTCAATAACCGTGACAATTCTGGGCAGAATTTAAAAAAAATCTGCTGGGCAGTATGGCCACCGCCACTGCCCAGCAGTATATTTGTACCTGTTATAGCAACGTTGTACCTGTTCCAAACATCATATATCCAACACAAACTAAAGATAATGCAAATATATATTCATGACGATATAATCCAAATATTCAAAGTAAAAACAATATACATGACGATATAATCCAAATATAATTAAAATGGACAAACTTAAAAATAATGTTACTACATGTCTTGGATAAAACTGAGGAGGTGAGTAGGCCACACGACATACGAATTGACGCACCCACTAATATACGTCGTGCCGCATTGTTCGCGCAACCACAATAGGGAGTTCTCCTTCCCGGGTATGACATGCGTGACGAGCACCCTAGACTCCATCTCTTGAAGCACACGTCCATGGACTATTCCACCCTCGACGATATTCGGGTCCCTCAACCCCCGCCCTATCCGCTGGCCATCAAATACGTCCAATATGAACACGCTCGGCCAACCAATTTTCGACAATGGTCTGTTGGAGGGCGTCAAATAGGGAAGTGGATCGTCGAAGTACGAACGTGTCGGTGATGAAGCAGTGAGGTCCACATCCTCGTCATCCTGCGCCTCGTCCTCCTGCACCTCCTCCTCCACCGCCTTCTCCTTCCCTTTCCCTTTCCCTTTAAGGTCTCCACCCAACGTACGCTTCATGAATGCGTACATATCTTGGACCGTCGCCTCCAAACGGGATAGCTTCGCGTCGTGTGAATCCACCGTTCGAGACAACTCGGTGTCGCTCGTCTCCAATCCAATGATCCTAGATTTGGCCACCCGCGAGCTCACTCCCCTTGTCCTCCCTTTGCGATCAGAGCCAAGCACTTGGCTGAGTGTGTCTATGGACAAAGATGCCTTGTCGGCATCAGACTGCGATTCATGCACTTCCTTAAGCTTTGCCTGAAACGACAAAAAGCACATGATTAGTAAAATAAGTAAACTAAAAAATTATAAGATGTACCGGGATATGCATAGATAGTACTGGAGGAGCAGAATGAATAAGGATATTGTCGAGTTTGTCTCAAAATGAGCCACTTTTCAGTTAGTAAAGGTGGACTATCAAAGACCGATGGGACATCTACATCCATTAAAGGTTCCTATATTGAAATGGGAGAGCATTTCCATGGACTTCATCACGGGATTACCTAAATCGCAGAGGAGTCACGATTCGATATGGGCGATAGTGGATCGGTTGACCAAGGTAGCCCACCTTTTTCCAGCCAGGACAGACTACACCACGGGATATTATGCCCATATATTCATTGCAAGGATAGTGATACTCCACGAGGTGCCTCTTAATATCGTATCTGATAGAGATAAGGTGTTTATTTCTTAATTTTGGGAGAGTTTTCAAAAGGCGTTGGGTACATAGTTGCGAATGAGCACATCCTATAACCCACAGACGGATGGTCAGAACGA
This sequence comes from Sambucus nigra, assembly GCA_949130495.1. Lineage (NCBI taxonomy): Eukaryota > Viridiplantae > Streptophyta > Magnoliopsida > Dipsacales > Adoxaceae > Sambucus > Sambucus nigra. The sequence goes on from OX422217.1 coordinate 272,631,601, forward strand.
GCGAACGAATCAGATGTTGGAAGACATGTTATGTATGTGAATCATTAATTTTGGCGGAGGCTGGGAGAAGTACCTACCACTAGTGGATTTTGCCTAAAAAACTCCAACCAGTTTACCATCGATATGGCTCCATTAGAGGACCTATACGGCACACTTTATCGCTCCCCAGCAAGTTGGCTAGAGGTGGGGGACAACAAATTACTGGATCCAGAGATGATTCAGGACACTTTCGGTGAGGATAGAGTTGATACGGAGCCGTATTCGAGTTGCTTAGGATTGGAAGAAGAGCTACGCTGATGCCAAACGTTATTTTTTAGAGTTCAACATTGGGGATAATGTGTTACTTCAGGTGTCTCATATGAAGGGAGTTATGCATTTTAGGAAGAAGGGAAAGTTGGCACCTAGGTATGTATGGCTGATCTCCATTATTGAGAGGATCGGGCCAACTGATTATAGACTTGGGTTACCGGAGCACTTTCATAGAGTCTACGATGTGTTTCATATCTCTTCGCTGAGGAGATTTCTTCTACATGATTTGGCCCATACTCACATTGCGTTAGAGGAGATGGACTTACAGCCTGATAGCTCCTACGAGGAAGGGTCGATTGCTATCCTAGACCGTAGCGAGAGGAAATTGAGGTTGAAAATAGTACCACTAGTACGTATTCAGTGGTGGCACCGAACTGTTGAGGAATCAACCTCGGAGCGCGAGGATGACATGCATGAACGTTATCGAGAGATATTCTTGCCAGGTATATATATTCTTTTTTGCATTTTGGGACAAAATTCTGTTATTAGGGGGAAGTATGTAATACCCCGTATTTTTACGCATATTTATTTTTATGAAATTATGGAAAATAAGGATTAATTAAACTAAAGGGGAGAAAAATTTAAATTGTAATTAATCCAATTTTATGATAATAATCACTAGCGTGATGAGAGTTAGTAGTTATTGAAATAATATTATGGTCGGGGATGAGATACATGACACTTATGCTATAAATATTTGGGACGCGTATGAGTCGCGTCACTAGTATGTATTTAGGGGTTTAAAAGGTAAAATATTTTTGTATAACTCAAACGACTATTTTGAGTGTTCCATAGTGTTCAGAATGGTCGAAATAGTCCGAAAACACTACTCAGTTATTTTATTTGGAGTCCGGGGCATTTTAACCCAAAACGACACCTTGAAGGGGTATTTTGGTCTTTAGGGATTTTTGGGTAATTAAATGGACGAAAATTGGGTGTAATTAAAATCATTTAGGATTAGTGGACTATCAGTTTCAACCTACATGAGGAGAGAGGAAAAGAGAGAGATAAATAAGGAAGAAGAAGACTCCATTAGAGCCCTAAGCCAAGAACTCGAACTTTCACACCAAAATTTACAACAGCGCGTAGATCGTGTCAAGAGAATCGTTTCCATACCAACTTTAGCCTAACAAATAGAAGTTCATTCCGAGGCAAGTGTTTATCTTGCTCCTCTTTTAGCATATATTGTTCGTATTAATTTAGGTCTGATGATATAAAATTGGTACAATGAAAGCTTAAGTTTAATTAGACTAAATTGTGAATAAACCTTACGAATTGGAGATGGGTATGCATGTAGAGGTTTTTCCCTTGGTTAGACTATTCAAATCTTGGGGTTTTATATCCTAATAATGAATTATAATAAGAGTTTTGGACAATTAAAATTTTGGGTTCGTATTTAAGAGACTTATCAGAAATTTAAGAAATTGTTGAATTCCAATTGATTATATAAGGATTTGACCTTTAATTCATGTTAGAAAGTAACTTAGGATGATTGGGATTAGTCTAGGAACAACTAATTTTGATTGGGTTGAGTATTTGTATGTTTTTGAAGATTAAAAGTTGAGAAAAATAGATGTCGGGGAAGAACTGGGTTTGTTCGGAATTTTTGTCAGAAGACCTACGCTTGTCTTTCGAACCACATCGTTCGAATGAATTTTCTAATGAGATTTCCAACGACCCTTCAATCGAGTTGCTGAGTTCGTTCGAAGTTGAAACTTCGTTCGAACGAACTCATTCGAATGACCTCATTCGAACGAGAATCCTGGAACTTCTAACGAGATTCCAGATTGAGTGTTTAGGGTCATGTTTGAGTTAAAAATGATTATTGGGTTGTCTAAATGGGTGTATTAACTTACGAGAATAACGGGTGGCTTAAATTATAAAGTGTCAGAAAATTAAGGGTGTAATGGTTCTCGGGGTAGCAAATTTGTGTGAATAACCTAGGAGAGAATGTAAGTCCTAGGGAGGCTATATATATGGTTATTGTGGATAGTAATGGCATTAATATTACTTAGGGACTATAATGTCACAACCCGCCTAAAATAATAACGGGTGGCCATCCCTATACTCTATTAAATCAGGAGTTCCAAATGGTCCAGTCTCCACATCAACTGTCGGTACTATATAATATAGGACTAACTACCCGATATCATATGGGCGAGATGTTAAAATTAAATAAAATGTGCAACAGACAACCAACTAACACTACTTAAAAAGAAAAGTAAAATGCATACAAGAACTATGATAAATGAAATGCTAGAAATAAAATAAAATAAATAAATACAAGCGAATGTACTACAAAAAGTAGACCCGAATAAGCTGTCGGGTCACAGCAAATACAATAACTGGAATGGAATATATATAAACATCTAAATAAATATCCCTTGGGTACAAACCCGATGTACAACATGAATCCTACCTAGAATTTTGAAAGTAGGAAGCGGCTACCAGATACATCCCGCAACAGTCCGCACGTGTCACGGCTCCAAAGACTCTGAATAGGAAGTCATCCGGCATCCCTGCGGTAGGATACCTGTAATAATATATATATATATACAGGCAGGAGAGAAAAAAATAAACGGGTCAGAGCCCCGATTGTGAAAAATATTTAGCAAGTGTGTTAACCGTGCATAATAAATATCGGTGCACTTATTTCCCAATTAAAGTGGAACCGCACTCTCGTGGAACCCCAACTCACCTCTCATCTAAAGGCGCGCACCTATTCGCATCCTCAAGTTTTAGTTAAATTACCCCCATTTATAAGGACAACCTAACGTATCATAGGCCTAGCCTATACCCATGAGATCTACCTTCCTATCATACCCCAAGAATCCACCCCCTTTTTTTTAAACACAATTAAACATTTATTTTCAATCATACGTGCCTTATTAGGCTTAGTGGATTCCGGTTTATACTTTAACCACTTACAATTTAATAGATTACCCAATATGCAACTGGGTTGAAACATGTAATTTAAATTTCTAATTTATAAGCATGAAAAAAATCATTATTGACACAACTTCCCTCCAATTTCAATGATGCACTACGTTTCGTGTGTGGGGTGTCTCGCAAAGTGAAATCCAAACAAGGAACCACCCCGTTACACTACTCCATGTCAACGTCGATCCTGGAGATCCATTATGCCACACATAAATATCGACAGAACTTCTCTCTACTCTCAACAATGTACTACATTTCATGCGTGGGGAGTCTCGCAAAGCAAAATCCAAACAAGGAACCGCCCCGTTACACTACTCTTTGACAATGTCGATCATAGAGATCCATAATGCCGTGCATACCATAACTGGCAGAACTTTTCTCCAATTTCAACATTGTACTGCGTTTCATGTGTGGGGTGTCTCACAAAGCTAAATCCAAACATGGAACCACCCCGTTACACTACTCATTGACAATGTCGATCCTAGAGATCCATAATGCCATATATACAATATAATACTATTACTACAACTAACATCTCCAATCATATCCTTGGGATGATGCAAACGAAATATTCCTTATATGCGATACATCAATCCCCATCAATCTAGTACACCATAATCATCCAAGATGTACTTTACCAAAATTCTATATCCTTTCCTCTATAGGATATATAAATATATATAGGTATTTTATGCTCACCATATATATACATATACCAATCATCCATATACCCATGACCAAGTGTACGTATCATATCTAATGTACAATGGTCATGCACATAATCCACCCGACTATATATAACGCCGATAAAACTGCATCAATGCTATCATCTTCCCAGAGTCCAGCTCACGTAACAACTGGGGACCACCTGGTGGGGATCAACGACACCCACCTCGTGATAACTCACAAACACGACGTCCCGGGAAGCGGTCGTAGTTCCAACCGGAAATGAGACGAAACATACCCACCACGTCTCATCCCAAAATATATATCTATCGTATAATAACACAAGGGGCGACTATGATCTGGGGAATATCCACACCCTGCTCTATATGCCAGGATGCTCACCCTCTGCGCGGAAACTTCCCAATGATAGCATGAGCGGGGTATTCTTAACCACATAAGTATATATATCGCTCACATGCGCAATATACATACATCCATATGATCCCATCATATGATCCAATATAGTAAACCATCATATGCGGTTTAAACATCCATACCATGTATGTCCACAACATAAACATATCCATATTTTTATATGCATACAGATATATATATATATATATATATATATATACAAAAAATATCCATATATCTATAAATATAAACTAGTTCTCGTTCATATGTATATGATATACAAACCCGACTATAAGTATCCATAAATCCTCAATATACAAGCCGTCACCACAAACTCATATCATTTACCTTGATATGTGAATACAATCCCTCACTTGAAACATATTCAATCATTTTTCCTATGATGAATATTCTCCCAAAAACCATATGTATATATTTATACATATATATTCAACATTAGGGTTATCACCCAAGAGTTTGTGTAGGAATCCATCACTACACATTTCATCCATATCCAAAAGTACATAATTACCTTTAGTACTATTTAACCATAGGCACACACATGACTTAATAGTCTAAAACCTCAATTTATTCCAACCTCATTTCAAGTATTGGAATCTCAATGGTTATTTCCCCATTTTTTTACGTGTAAAATATCCTAACTAGAATTTATGCTACCGCTTATTCTAGTCGATAGTACGATCCCATGTCGTTCCCCAAAGTCACCTATTGTTCGAATAAATCTCAGTAACCCTTACTCCTATTGAGTTATCAATTGTTCCTTAGACTAAACATTTCTAAGGATATGAGACCCCTCACTCTTAAATAGTATGCAACCACTCTCTTCCATTTGGCCCCAAATTATATCTTAACCATATCCTATCCTTATAAGGATTTGACATAAATGTCGGCCTAGAAATTTCACAACATACATCGATATTTCTTATCCAATGATTCCAAGAAGTTCCCACTATCAGATACTAAGTGAGAGACCCCCTATAAGTCACCAAAATATATCTCTTACTTTATAAGAGAGAACCCCAAATCAACAAACCCAACCAAAAAGGGCTAGAAGTCGTCTTAGGAAACCCATAAAATAGCCCATTCAGGAAGCCCCTAAGAATAAACTCCAAAAGAAAAGGGGGAGAAGAAATCCAAGTTTTGGGCTAGAAACAGGAGACCGGTCGACCGGTCCCAGACCCCCGGTCGACCGCGGGTCCATATTTTGCCTACGAAGAAATGCAGTAGGCTTTTCCCTTAAGGCGCGGTCGACCGGCCATACCAGATAAGCTGGCCGATTTCCCTATTTCAGTAAACCCACGAAATTTATACCCTAAAACCTTCATTCTAATCCCCAAACTTTCATCAAATTATGATATTAAGCCCATTAATCAACCCAAAGTTGATCCCAACCGTTTCTAATCCATTAAATCCATATTTAAACATTGATTTCAAGATTAAACCTAAAAATCTAGGTTTTGATATTTATACCCAAAAATCCAATTCTTTACTCCACAAATTATGAAATGAAATACACAATAGCTATTTAGCAAGATTAAACACTTGCCTCAGATTTGTAGAGGTTGGATCGTCCTCGATGTCGCGGTTGGGCCGGAAATCCCCAAGCTTTTCTTCCTCTTTCTCTTCCTTTCTTCTTCTTTCTCTCTTCTTTCTCCCTCTAGGGCTTTTTCTCTCTTTCTCAAAATGAGAAAGGCTTGATCTGTAAGCCTTAAATCCCTTAAAACAATAAACCAAATTTTAAATGTTAATACACACTTTAAATGACTTGTTTACTCCAATTCGAGCCAAAATAACTTAAAAACATTCCGGAGACGAAATAAAACCCAATGACAGTCATTTTGACTATCTCGACCCTTCCGGAATCGATGGTACCCTCAAAAATATCATCCGGAATACTTTGAAATACTCTCTGTTTTCGGGCCTCAAGTACCAAATTTTGAAATTCTTCAATTTAATTAAATTTTATTTTCCCAAAATTTAATTTCTCAGTCCCCAAAAATCGAGGGTTGTTACATACTTCCCCCCTTAAAAAAATTTCGTTCGCGAAATTTAAGACATGCCTAGGACCCCAATATCATCTAGTCCTCACATCAATCCTTAGGACCACTATACCGATCCTTCCTGGTTCTCATATCGAACCATATAGTTTTAAAAAATCACTAGCTACCCTGGGCGCCCATACACCCTGTATCCGAGTTTCCACTCGTAAAATTAAAATCAGGCTCCATTAGCCTCCAATTGTAACATAACCCTCGGCATTATAATCTATAATAACATACTAAATATATAAGTTCGAAAATTCCCAATGGTTGAACTCTCCTCAATTTGTGACCCCAGCTACCTTCGTGCGGGGGAGGTCTCGCGAGCGAAATCCAAACAAGGAACCCTCCCAATACACTACTGTGTAGCTAGGTCGGGGATTGAGATTTAGTTGAACCATGGTTAAAATTTTATAAAAAGATTTTCATATTTTAGATATTTCCTAAGGGCCTATACAACAATACTATATAAATCAATCCCGCGTCTTTCGACACGCCAAACAAGCACTTCATTCTTAAACACAAGGTCTTAACAATTACAACACTCTAACCAAGATCTAGTTCTCAAAACTAGCACAACTATGAGCTAACTATCCGCTCAACATAAATCTACTAAACTCCGAACCAATAACCTTAGCAATTTACATTCCCAAAATCAATAGAGCCACTCTCTACTAGCTAATCCTAAGACGTTTTACTATTCCCAAAAGATGTCGGACAAAGACCACACTTGCTCCCTCCTTCTCAAGGCCTAATTCTCCTCAAAGAATTTTCTTCCTCATAAATCCTTCCTAACCATTTTGAAGGAAAAAACGCGATGGTGACTACCGAAAACTCCCTCAGTACTACACAACGAAACTGAGTCTCCATATTTTCTCCCTCTTCCCAGAAGGCAATACTCCTGATATTGGGACAACTACACCTTCCTCACATCGGTAAGAGTTACCAACACCAGGTTTTCTAACGAAGGATGAATGGTTTCTCAACCTAAACCTCCCAAGTTCTACACTAACCTCTCCTCAGACTTTCCTTACTAAGTCCAAGGTTCACTATTCAAGAAATTTTCCTTTCTTACTCATCTGCCGATAAATCACCTCACACCAATGCTAGAAATCTCCTCAATATCTCCTCTGGAATTGGGGAAAACAAATACCCCCTATTTAAGCGTACCCAAAATATACTATGGGTATTGTACTTCTAATCCTATCCTTTCCTAAACGACAAAATCTATGCGACGTCTGAAACGAAACAAGAGCAACCGTTCTCAGAACGTCAATCAAGTGAATATACTTCACTGAAGAAAACAACGCAGTGAACACAACAGTCCTATTTGTAGGGATTTATGTCAAGAACGTTAACGGAAGAATCCATAAACTCGTACAGATCCTAAGGACTCTAGAACCTGATGCTCTGATACCATCTGTCACAACCCGCCTAAAATAATAACGGGTGGCCAGCCCTATACTATATTAAATCAGGAGTTTCAGATGGTCCAGTCTCCACATCAACTGTCGGTACTATATAATATAGGACTAACTACCCGATATCATATGGGCGAGATGTTAAAATTAAATAAAATGTGCAACAGACAACCAACTAACACTACTTAAAAAGAAAAGTAAAATGCATACAAGAACTATGATAAATGAAATGCTAGAAATAAAATAAAATAAATAAATACAACCGAATGTACTACAAAAAGTAGACCCGAATAAGCTGTCGGGTCACAGCAAATACAATAACTGGAATGGAATAAATATAAGCATCTATATAAATATCCCTTGGGTACAAACCCGATGTACAACATGAATCCTACCTAGAATTTTGAAAGTAGGAAGCGGCTACCAGATACATCCCGCAACAGTCCGCACCTGTCACGGCTCCCAAGACTCTGAATAGGAAGTCATCCGGCATCTCTGCGGTAGGATACCTGTAATAATACATATATATATACAGGTAGGAGAGAAAAAAAATAAACGGGTCAGAGCCCCGATTGTGAAAAATATTTAGCAAGTGTGTTAACCGTGCATAATAAATATCGGTGCACTTATTTCACAATTAAAGTGGAACCACACTCTCGTGGAACCCCAACTCACCTCTCATCTAAAGGCGCGCACTTATTCGCATCCTCAAGTTTTAGTTAAATTACCCCCATTTATAAGGACAACCTAACGTATCATAGGCCTAGCCTATACCCACGAGATCTACCTTCCTATCATACCCCAAGAATCCACCCCCTTTTTTTTAAACACAATTAAACATTTATTTTCAATCATACGTGCCTTATTATGCTTAGTGGATTCCGGTTTATACTTTAACCACTTATAATTTAATAGATTACCCAATATGCAACTGGGTTGAAACATGTAATTTAAATTTCTAATTTATAAGCATGAAAAAAATCATTATTGACACAACTTCCCTCCAATTTCAATGTTGCACTACGTTTCGTGCGTGGGGTGTCTCGCAAAGCGAAATCCAAACAAGGAACCACCCCGTTACACTACTCCATGTCAACGTCGATCCTGGAGATCCATTATGCCACACATAAATATCGACAGAACTTCTCTCTACTCTCAACAATGTACTACATTTCATGCGTGGGGAGTCTCGCAAAGCAAAATCCAAACAAGGAACCGCCCCGTTACACTACTCTTTGACAATGTAGATCATAGAAATCCATAATGTCTTGCATACCATAACTGGCAGAACTTTTCTCCAATTTCAACACTGCACTGCGTTTCATGCGTGGGGTGTCTCGCAAAGCGAAATCCAAACAAGGAACCACCCCGTTATACTACTCCTTGACAATGTCTATCCTAGAGATCCATAATGCCATATATACAATATAATACTATTACTACAAATAACATCTCCAATCATATCCTTGGGATGATGTAAACGAAATATTCCTTATATGCGATACATCAACCCCCATCAATCTAGTACACCATAATCATCCAAGATGTACTTTACCAAAATTCTATATCCTTTCCTCTATAGGATATATAAATATATATATAGGTATTTTATGCTCACCATATATATACATATACCAATCATCCATATACCCGTTACCAAGTGTACGTATCATATCTGATGTACAATGGACATGCACATAATCCACCCGACTATATATAACGCCGATAAAACTGCATCAATGCTATCATCTTCCCAGAGTCCGGCTCACGTAACAACTGGGGACCACCTGGTGGGGATCAACGACACCCACCTCGTGATAACTCACACACACGACGTCCCGGGAAGCGGGCATAGTCCCAACCGGAAATGAGACGAAACATACCCACCACATCTCATCCCAAAATATATATCTATCGTATAATAACACAAGGGATGACTATGACCTGGGGAATATCCACACCCTGCTCTATATGCCAGGATGCTCACCCTCTGCGCGGAAACTTCCCAATGATAGCATGAGCGGGGTATGCTTAACCACATAAGTATATATATCGCTCACATGCGCAATATACATACATCCATATGATCCCGTCATATGATCCAATATAGTAAACCATCATATGTGGTTTAAACATTCATACCATGTATGTCCACAACATAAAGATATCCATATTTTTATATGCATACAGATATATATATATATATATATATATATATATATATATATATATATATATATATATATATATATATATATATATATATATATATATATATACATATTCACATATCCATATATCTATATATATAAACTAGTTCTCGTTCATATGTATAAGATATACAAACCCGGCTATAAGTATCCATAAATACTCAATATACAAGCCGTCACCACAAACTCATATCATTTACCTTGATATGTGAATACAATCCCTTACTTGAAACATATTCAATCATTTTTCCTATGATGAATAGTCTCCCAAAAACCATATGTATATATCTATACATATATATTCAACATTAGGGTTATCACCCAAGAGTTTGTGTAGGAATCCATCACTACACATTTCATCCAAATCCAAAAGTACATAATTACCTTTAGTACTATTTAACCATAGGCACACACATGACTAAATAGTCTAAAACCTCAATTTATTCCAAACTCATTTCAAGTATTGGAATCTCAATGGTTATTTCCCCATTTTTTTACGTGTAAACTATCCTAACTAGAATTTATGCTACCGCTTATTCTACTCGATAGTACAATCCCATCCCGTTCCCCAAAGTCACCTATGGTTCGAATAAATCTCAGTAACCTTTACTCATATTGAGTTATCAGTTGTTCCTTAGACTAAACATTTCTAAGGATATGAGACCCCTCACTCTTAAAGAGTATGCAACCACTCTCTTCCATTTGGCCCCAAATTATATCTTAACCATATCCTATCCTTATAAGGATTTGACATAAATGTCGACCTAGAAATTTCACAACATACATGGATATTTCTTATCCAATGATTCCAAGAAGTTCCCACTATCAGATACTAAGTGAGAGACCCCCTATAAAACACCAAAAGATATCTCTTACTTTATAAGAGAGAACCCTAAATCAACAAACCCAACCAAAAAGGGCTAGAAGTCATCTTAGGAAACCCATAAAACAGCCCATTCAGGAAGCCCCTAAGAATAAACTCCAAAAGAAAAGGGGGAGAAGAAATCCAAGTTTTGGGCTAAAAACAGGGGACCGATCGACCGGTCCCAGACCCCCGGTCGACCGCGGGTCCATATTTTGCCTACGAAGAAATGCAGTAGGCTTTTCCCTTAAGGCGCGGTCGACAAGTCCCCAGACTGCGGTCGATCGGCCATACCAGATAAGCTGGCCGATTTCCCTATTTCAGCAAACCCACGAAATTTATACCCTAAAACCTTCGTTCTAATCCCCAAACTTTCATCAAATTATGATATTAAGCCCATTAATCAACCCAAAGTTGATCCCAACCATTTCAAATCCATTAAATCCATATTTAAACATTGATTTCAAGATTAAACCTAAAAATCTAGGTTTTGATATTTATACCCAAAAATCCAATTCTTTACTCCATAAATTATGAAATGAAATACACAATAGCTATTTAGCAAGATTAAACACTTGCCTCAGATTTGTAGAAGTTGGATCGTCCTCGATGTCGTGGTTGGGCCGAAAATCCCCAAGCTTTTCTTCCTCTTTCTCTTCCTTTCTTCTTCTTTCTCTCTTCTTTCTCCCTCTAGGGCTTTTTCTCTCTTTCTCAAAATGAGAAAGGCTTGATCTGTAAGCCTTAAATCCCTTAAAACAATAAACCCAATTTTAAATGTTAATACACACTTTAAATGACTCGTTTACTCCAATTCGAGCCAAAATAACTTAAAAACATTCCGGAGCCGAAATAAAACCCAATGACAGGCATTTTGACTATCTCGACCCTTCCGAAATCGATGGTACCCTCAAAAATATCATCCGGAATACTTTGAAATACTCTCTATTTTCGGGACTCAAGTCCCAAATTTTGAAATTCTCCAATTTAATTAAATTTTATTTTCCCAAAATTTAATTTCTCAGCCCCAAAAAATTGAGGGTTGTTACATATAGTAGTCGAGTTATGTGATTACCTATTAAGTTATATAAGTCGTGTGTATGCTTAGTACTTGGAATATCATGTGTATGACATACCTATCTTCTGGCCATCGAACGGTGGTTAACGCATTGTGGACGATCATATCGTGTGTGCCTTCCCGGGATTTTAAGTCGTACCACTAGATCATGGAACCTAGGTACCGTATATCTGTGATAATGATAGTGATAACGGTCGTATGGGTGCATAGGTATGTGCATAGCCCATCGGTTTGGAACTATGTTCACCTCCAATATGTGTATATGTTTTATTGGTTCTTGAGAGATCAAACTTATTGTCCTTTATGCGTGATCGTTGTAGTGGGACTAGATAGCCGAGTATGCCTAGGACCGAGGGTTTCTTAACCGTGGGTGCATTATTGATATATTTGTACGTATACATAGTGTGATTATATATATGTATAGTGATTTCCTATTTAGTGTTTCATTTTGGCCACTTTATTAAGGTATATACTTATTGGGTTACCAGCTAGGAATAAAGTATACCATGAGAATGAATTATAACATCCTTAAACGTATTCCTAAATAATGCTAATATATTGATTTCGGGTTATTTAGATATGGTATCCGGCATAGTAATTATCCTACATATAGTCAAGTAAAGTGACGAGACTAGTATGGGTAGTTAGACTCGCTAGGTATGCACATTAGATGAGAGGTGAGCATCTCAAGTGAGTACACTATGTTAACATGGATAAAATATGTGCTAATTAAATCAATTTAAGCAGTTGCTATACTTAAATTATTTTCTACTTGGGCTCTGACCTTTTTTTGGCAAATCTCTTTTCTTGTTCTATTATTTTAGGTGCCCAGTCACAGGGACACCAGACTTAGGAGATTTCATTCATTTGCCGAGCTATAGCTGCCGTGGAAGCTACAGGATATTGTGAGTAGACGCTTCTGAGTTTATTTCTCCTTATCTATCAATCATTTATTTCAGTTGGACATGTCGTCCCTCCTTTCTTACATTTAGAGATTTATATTTGATGAATTCTATTATTATACTTGGATTTTATGTATTCGGATTATTTTATGGGATTTTGACTTGAAATGTTTACTCTAGTTCTTTATTTAAATTCAGTTAGCTCTTTTCCTTATTTTTATTTTGTTGTATAGTGGTGATAGAATTTTCCTTTATTGATGGTTATTAATAAGATAAATTTTTTGCACCAACCTTCTTAAATATTAGGTGATTAACTTTTATTAAATTAATATTTGAGTTTTCGACAGTGATGCACTATCTGAACCAACTTGATATTCTGAAATTAATTAATTAAGCACTGATCACCGAGTAATTCATTGGGAGGGGTGCCACATCTGGAGGATCCCGATAAGAGGTTGTCGGATTTATCCAATGAGGAAAGTGTTTAACTTGCTTTAATTATTTATGTGTGTTTATAATTCATTGTTAGTGAAATCTATATGAATTTTGGGTAAGTATTCTTGAATCGAAATGGGGTTTTTGGAATTGATTTCATATATATTGAAGTAATAGTAACCCCATATGAAATATGAGCTCAAATCCATGTTAATATGGTAATTTTTGGTGAGAAATTCAAAGAGTTGAATAAAGATGAGGTTTGTTTAAATATTAGTTAAATTGATGAATCCCATTAATAAATGGTTGTGTTGGGAAACAATAAGTGTGTAGATACTTATAGTGATGGTTGGTGATGTTAGAAACCACAAATTTTGGAGTTTGAGGAAATGATGAACTCCCAAATTGATCACGTCGAAACGGTGAATTACGGTTCGATTTGGTTACCGGACCAGTTCGTTTATTTGGCCATTAGTTTGGTTCGTTTGCTTGAGAACCGGGTCGTTTCATTTATGCAGTCATCGGTTCGGTTCGCGTATGACAATTAAATTTGAAAATAATTTCTCTGAATTAAAGGATTGGATAAGAATTATTTTTGGAGATAAATGATAGGGGATCCTAAATATAGTGTGAGGACCTCTAAAATACTTAACTAGTGATGTATAAATCTCGATTTAGTGGTAATTAGATCCGGGTTAGAAATTTAAGGAGTGTTTGGGACGAACGACACTCGAGAAAATTATTTTGATGAGTATGTATATATATATACATATATTTATGTGTATAGAATCTATATGCCGATAGTATATGAGTGAATCTGAATGTGTGAGTAGGATGGAATTAGAATTGTAGCTGAATGTTTTAAGTTAATAGTCGAGAATTTTTAAAAAGTGAGAATTCTATCATAAGTGAGAAAATAATTTTGAGATTAAAATAAGTGCATGTTTTATGAATTAATACGAATTGACATATTCAGGATTATAGGCTAATGCCATGTGAGACAGGCATTAATAGTTTGATTTGATGATGATGATATATATATATATATATATATATATATATATATATATATATATATATAAAGTAGCAAACTTATGTATGTCATAAGTTTGCTTGATGATGTCAGCATATAATAATTGATGTCTTTGTGAACTGGTAGTTGAAATTGGATGTGAGAGTTCGAAGCTAATGGTTTTACACGAAGCCACATGGGTGAGATTTGATTAGCCAAACAAATTTGTTTGGGTGGCGTATGAATCTAATGGTTACCTCGAGCCTCTCAAATGTCTCATCCAAGAGCCATCGGACGACCTATCTGTAGCTTTCTCTTTCAGCACAAGGCTCAATAAAAATAATTTTCTTTTCACACTCATCACACTCGGATCATTTCATCTTCTCCCATCTTCCTCACTTTTTCTCTTTCTTTCGTCCGTCCTCTCTTTTACGAAGCTAGGGACCTTATTTCTCTATTCATCATTCCCTTTTTGGTTTAACTTATTTTTTTTATATAGTCTCATGAGTCCATCGAAAAAGCATGGGGCATCATGGAACCCACATCCAAGACTTCCACGGTGTATTTTTGGTTTAACCCTCTCTCTGATACTTTATAATTTCTGATGTATTTTTGCGGGTTTTCATATATGTATATATATATATATATATCACTTAAACCCGGTGTATAAATCTGGCCCCTTGCTCTATTAGCTTCTGTTTTGTGTTGCTCACATGTAAATATGTAGGCAAGTGATAGGTTTAATATCAACTCTCACCTGCAGCATCTGCAAGCTAAATATGTTGGAACTGGGCATGCAGACTTGAGTAGATTTGAGTGTTCTGTGAACAGTCAAAGAGACAGTTATGCATCATATGTTGGCCATTACCCCATGTTGTCTTATTTTGCCATTGCAGATAATGAATCAGTTGGAAGAGAACACTACAACTTTATGCAGAAAATGCTTTTGCCCCGCGGGCTTTTGCCAAAAAATAAAGGACGGTCAAGAGTTAATTTCAAAATGCAAAAAAGTAGCCTTCCAGATTCTGCATATTTGGAGGCTGAGTATGTTACATTCTTATGTTTTCTGACATTAAAGAATAGTGAATGTATGAGTTAAGGATTAAGATGTATTCAGTTTGTGATGCTATTTGGGTGTGTGATGTTAATAAAATATTATGTTTTTAGATTTATATTCTGTGGGTTTTCAGGTATTGGCTGTCACCGGCCATTATCACTACTACTGAAGAAAACCCAGATAGATTACCTGCTCCCGTTATCTGATCCAAAGCAAACCCAGATTGATCCAAGGCAAAAGACTCCCATTATTTGATCCGAAGAAAAACCATATCTGTTAACTGAAACCCAGATCTGATCCGAGGTGTGGGCCATTATCTCCAAACTCTCTCTCTCTCTCTCTCTCTCTCTCTCTCTCTCTCTCTCTATATATATATATATATATATATATATATATATATATATATATATATATATATATATATATATGAAGAACAAAGAGTTGTTCTGATTCTATTATGACAAAAAAACAAGCAGGTACTAAATTCTTTATGGAGTTTTTGGTTTACCTCTACTACTTTCACTATCCGGTGTTAAATTATTTATAACTTTAGCTTGGTTCTAGATTTTTATTTTCGTTTATTTTTCTTTTTTCCAAATCTCTGAATTTTCTAATTCGATTTATATTTATTTAAATGATCTTTTTAGATTTTGTTTTTAGTTTATATTTTCTTTTGATTGCTTTTAGATTTAAATTATACTTTTTAGGAATTTGTTGGTCCACAGTTGTGTTAACCCAAATTAGTTTAAAGCATTTTGTGTTAACCCAAGTTAGTTTAAAGCATTTTGTGTTAACTCAATTTTTGACACCATGTTAACCCAGTTTCAAAACATGGGTAGGCGGTGCCTAATTTAGTTGTTTTTTGTGTTCTTTTCCTGTAGAAAATTGTTGAAGATTTTCTAAAAAGCTATTGAAAATTACAAGTTTTCTCTCACAATGGTAAGATGTTCTCTATCAGACAACTTTATAGGTGATATGATTTATTTCTCTCTCTCTCTCTCTCTTAATTTTATAATTTCTTTTTGTAGGATTTAATTTTTTATGTATATGTATTCTGATTTTTCATTGAGTAGTTGGCGTTTAATTTTGCAGGTTCTTTGATGTGGCTATAAGATTGCGAAGGTGTCAACATTTTTTTATTTACTTCACTAATTTTATCAATTTAGTATATTTCGCTTATAACTGTTTTTGTGCAAGAATTGTACGGGTAATTTGTTATTTTTTTAATTTCATTCATGAACAAAGTGTACGATTTTTTCCAAGAACATAACTAATTTTTTAATGTATTTTTTTTTCATTTGATCTTAGGAGATGTTTTAGAATTGTGTAAAATTTAGTCGCATTAGGCGTGGACATGTACAAGATTTCCAGTTTTTTAGCTGACCACACTTTCCGACAAGGGAAAGTTTATATGTACCGCCCTCAGCCCGCCTGGCGATAGCATTTTTTTATTTAGTTTTTTATTCTTTTGTGGATATAAAAATTGTTTTTTATATTTAAAAAATCATTTTTTTATTAAAATTAAATAACTGATAATTAAAATTAAAATTTTATTTTTCATAAATAATAAAAACTATGTTTATTAATAAAAAAATATAAAATAGTTTTTTTAATTAATGAAAAAATATCGTGATTAATTAATGTTGTTGGTGCGGACCCATATTTTTGGACCCACATCATTTTTTGAATGTGGGTTCACGTCAGCGGCACTAATTAATTGCGATATTTTTTCTATAATTATATATAGAAAACTGTTAAAAAAGGAAAAGAAAAAAAAGACAAAATGGCAAAAAGGCAAAATGCGATTGCTATATAGGTTCTACATGCGGTTTATGTAGAACCTCTTTTCCAACATATATTACACTGCATGCATCTCACAACCTATGCCCAGAGAAAAGAAAGCTGATGGGAACTACTTTTGATATCTCACATGGGATTGTCACCAAGTCTCTCTAATCTCATTCTTACATCCCATCCTATCACCTCCACATTTTAATTAGGTGATGTCTAAGCAAATCCATACCTACAGGAAAAAAATTGATGAGACTCTATACTTTGATATCTCCCTCTCTCTCTCTCTCTCTCTCTCTCTCTCTCTCTCTCTCTCTCTATATATATATATATATATATATATATATATATATATATATATATATATATATATATATATATTATTAAAATGGACGCGGATAAAAAAAATTCATTATATATTTTAAAAAAAGTTATATTAAAAAAACAATCATTTTTTAATATACACTCGAAGAAACTTTTCGTATAAACTATATGTTTTTTAAAAAAAAATTTTACAAATTTTTATAAAATAATTTTTTTATACTTCGTTTTATAATTTTTTTTTATAAAATATAACTTTTTAAAAAAAATATATTTTTTAAGAAAGTAAATTTTGATTTTAATACATTATTAATTTTTTTAGACTTTAATACACGACACAAATAATTTAACTTATAATTTTCACATGACTTTAATATACTATTTGACACGAATAATATGAGTAAAATTATGAGTTAATTGTGTTATTGTATTAATGTTAAGTGAAAAACTTGATCTTTAATGACATGATTAATTCGTTGAGTTTTTATTAAAAATAATGATGTCCAATTTTTTTGTTTAATATAAATAACACCAATTTTTTATTTATAAAAAAACAACATCCATTTTTTAAAATAAAAAATGAAACTTATGTTATATTAAATTAAATTAATTTACTATAACATAAGTTTTTAAGCTATATGGAGATAGTGTGAATTAAATACGACGTATGGACTAATCAACAACGTACATTTTTGAAACTTTGTATCGTGCCTTTAGGCACAGGCATACCCTAGTGTGTGTGTGTATATATATATATATATTGTTATGGAGACAGTATATATATGATATGATTATAAATATATTTGTGTGTGTATGATATATTAATGTGAAGCATATCGCTCTAGTGTTATCATGGAAAGTTGCGTGATGTGGGTGAATCCGCTGGCTTAAGGAACAGGGTGAGTATAGTCCCCAGGTCGTATCGTCCAGTTATTTATGATGTGTGACTCTTTATCATGCGTTAGACGTCTTAGGTAAGATTTGGTCTCATTTTTAGGTGAGGAACTATGACCGCTTCTGCTACGTTTGTGATATGATTTTATTAGGCCGGTGTGAGACCCCGATCTGTGGTACCCAGGATGATGTGTGTTCCCTGAGTTATATTTATGGGGAGTGTTATTATACTTATATAGTGTGTGATATATAAGTATGGATATACTTGATGTGTATAATATATATTGTGTGTGTGTGTGTCTATATATATACGAACATATAAAGAATAGAGTGAGAAGTAAATTGTTGCATCCGGGAAAATAAAATTCATAATAAAATGAGAGATGCGTATATAAAGATGGGAAAATTATACACGGGATTAATGACACTAAAATATTAATAGTGTATCATACCTAGTGAAAGTTGTTCATCATGAAGGGATAAATTATAATTGAGAATTTATAATGCATCTGCTCGTGCGAAAGCTTAGAATGTTATATACGCGGGGTAAAATATGGCGTATGGTTACTTTGAAGTTTTGAGAGATTCTAGTTAGGTTGGGTAGTGTAACTAAGGTGTTTAAAATACATGCGTTAGGGGTGCACTGTTAGTTGAGAGGTGAGGGGTATCTCATGTAAGTGTGACACCAGTTTAATTATGGAGAATATCATATTTTAAATGTTAAAGTATAATAAACACTTGCTAAATATTTTTAAAAGGCATTGGGCTCTGACCCGCTTGCAAATATTTTATTTAAAAAACCTTTTAGGTGTCCAGACACATGGATGCTTGGATGATATTATTCCTTCGAGTCACACGATGATACAATAGCCATTAATGTTAGAAGGGATTGTTTAGACGCTTCTATCATTGTGATCTAGATAGGAGGTATTGTGAGTTATATTTGGGCATGTTTCTCAACTATTGTCATTTATTTTATTTTCCGCATTTTCATATGCGCCTATTCGATATGATTGTATTAATGTTTTATTGAGAGTTATCGATTATTGTTTATTTATTTTAGTTGTTGTGTATAATTGTGTATGAATTCACTGTGTGTTTAAGTTAAATAGATTGGAAAGTTTAAATTTGACGCAAGGACAAATAGGTTATTAGTAATTAATTTGATTTTCGATAGTGATGTTGAGAATGATCAATATGAGAATCCTATTTTATTCTGATAAAGTATTGATTTGTCGATGTTGTATTGCCTAATTAACTATTGTTGGTAAGAGGTTAGATTTATCATGTCACGTCCCCTTCATTCGTCGTCTAAATCAAGTTTAGTCCTTATGACTTCCTCATTGAAAACCTAATCGACAATGGTGGTTCTCATGGTTGGCTAACCAATTTTGAAAAGAATAAAAACTTCCACCTCGTAGGTTAGAGTTAAGGGTGTTTCCCTAATAGGTATTGTGGGCATCATAAGATATTCCCATAAGACGTGAAGAAACTCACCCACCCAAGCTAATTTTACCTTCTCTAATATCTTGTTCATATCATCGAGCATCATTTTTTCAAAAGCCTTAGCTTGTTTGTTGCTTTGATGGTAGGCCACAAAGTTAAAGTTATGCTTGATGTTATGGCTATCACAAAAACTTTGGAATGGACCACTTTCAAACTATGTGTCATTATATGTGATGATCGCCCTAAGTATGCTAAAACGTGTCACATACTACATATGTGACATCTGTGTGAACGTACTATGTTTTTAGCATTTCTTTCTATTTGATACAGAGACCTATGCTTAGGATTGTTGATTCCTATGGTGAGATTTTGTCCTCCTAGTATAATGTATAATCATAGTGAATCTTATATATGCTCAGGTGTACTTTGTATGCCGAACAACAAAGGATGACCAGTGGCGTACGTTGGGAGAACAACAGTAGGTGAGGCTGAGTTAGAGTTGTAGAATAATATATGGGGGATGATGATCGTAGTCGAGGTCACCCGTATTATTTCTCGGGAAGGTGGGGCTGTAAGGACTGCTAGGGTGCAACATATATTTTTCAAGTACCTCTATAGTAGAAAGTAGTGAAAAATTAGACTCACCCGGTGTGGTTAGAATGGGAGAGATTCAGAGGGGTCTTTGAAGAGGACCACCCGTTGGAATTTTAGTAAATGCGGAGATTATTTTTGTTAACCAATGGAAGTAGGATATACAGAGGCTTTGGAATATAGAAGAGTGTAGTATACCCGGAAGTGAAAATTGGGGTAAAATTTTTTTTTGCTCGTGGGAGTAGTGTTGCAATGGTGGGTGTTAATCACCACATTTTAAAAATGAAATATTATGCCAATGGAAGTATCTTAGCTACGGTTCGACCGCAAGTTCCTTAATTTGTTGTTCAGGAAGAGATGTGAATGAAATTTTGAACTTATAACAGGAGGGCCGGATAGAGGCCCATTTTTGAAAAAGAATTTAGTCAGAGAGTAAAATTGGATGAAACGGTGTTAGCAAAACATTGAAGGGGGAGACCCATCAGGGGGCCGATTTTAAGGATTCATATAGTTGAATTCCTACCGAGTGACGATGGATTCAGTCGGGACTAGTAAGGCCAATAGTGTGTTCCTTAGGGTCAATGGAACCAAGGAAACAATGAGGGCGGCCATTAGGGTTGAGGCTACTAAGGTATGAGAGAAGAACAATACTAATATAGACAGCTTGACCAGAGATAAGTGGATTATATAGAGAGATATTTTTTTGTGGAGAGTAGGAAAACATACATTGATTTTTTCCAAAAGCGAGTAAAGGGACAAGAGTATGGTGCCTAACAGGGGCAACGATTAAGATAATTTGTTTTGGTTTGGATAAGCATGTCATGTCCAAGAATCATTTGAGCAGCCAAGGCGATTGGCAAGGTCAAAATATGAGTTTTAACCTCAAGTGAATAGGGTATGCTTTATGTGACAAGAGCAAGTCAAGGTATTTTGATTAGCACTAGATTTGCATGTGATCGAGTTTAGTGGTTTTATCAATAGCATATATATATATATATATATATATATATATTGTGTAGCTGGGTTATATTTGGTTTCATCCATTTGGGAGCGGGTGTAGATTGTGGGGATATATTTTATTGGAATTAATCGTTTTAGTGATGTGTTATACGAGTATGATATTATCCTGAGTATAGAATGGTTAGAAATGGTTAGAATGATAGTGGGTTGTTATTGTAATGCTATCGTGTTCGTTGTTCCAAGACATGATGTGTTGTTTTGGCGATGTCTCACCTGCAAGAGGGTCCAACTTGCATTTGTATTATATTATGATAGATACTTTTGAGCGTATAGTTGTCTCGAGATACTGATCCTGGTATGCATGGACTGATAACATGACTTTTGCGTCTGTCGTTGTTGAAAGCCAAGTTAGTCAAAAGACTTATATACCTACGAAATAAAACAATATCAAGTGTGGAGGTAAGTAAGGGTATCAATCCACTTTCAAGGGTAAAGGAAATGGAACAAATTCAATTGTAATTCACTTTTTATTTTCTTTTTGTGCTTTTTCACTTTTCTAATTTTTTTTTTAGCTTTTTCAATATTAAAACAATAGGGTGAGGTGAGGTGAAATAAGACTAAACTAAACTAATTAGAAAATGACTAAAATGGAAAATAAAGTCTAGCACTAAAATAAGAGATAAAGTGAGGTAAATAATTGTGAGAACAATCAAGATTACACAACAAATTTTAGTTATTCCAATTAATTAATTTAATTATTTGAATTCTCCCAAATTAATATCAAAATTACAAACCAACTCTCGTTGCAAGTGTAATTATAATAGTAATCGTTTAGAAAATTAAGTTTAACACCCCACAACTCTAGAAAAAAAGATCTACACTCCTTTTAATTAATCACCCGCTAGGATCGATCGATTAAAATTCATGTAAATCTTAAAAATAATTTTAGAGTTGAAATTCAAGTTATAATACCCCACTTAAGAAACCCCTATCTCTAGTTCGAATCTAAAATGAGTATTATAACTAGAATTTTGATTTTCTCTCGAAAATCATTTACCCTCTCTCGAGGCGTAAATTTAAGGGTGAGGGATCAAAATTAACATTCAAAGGGACTTTTCAAGTAATCAATCTAATAGAAATAAAATAACATCAAATAAGGGTTTTAACCCACCCCTTGAAAGGGTATTTAGCCTAACATGATATGAAATATGACAAATTAATAATCAAAGGCATAAAATATATGAGATGAGAAAAGAACAATCAAACCCCAATCTCTTGATGCTTAATTGATCTTCAATCCATGAGTTGAAATTCATAATCCATCAACTTGAGTGATCCAAACAATATTACATAAAAAATTCACTCAAATTAATCCTCACACATTTATCACTCACAAATATCTAAAAAATATGAAAACATAACTATTTACAAATATTTCTACCTAATTTATTCTAACCTAACTCTCTACTTTTCTCTAGAATTTTCTTTCTCTATTTGATGATAAGTATCCCCTCAAATGGGGTCTTGAGTCTTCTTGTATAGTAGATGCATGGCACAAATGGGGCTAAGGAGGCTTTTTGGGAAAGTTTAATGTGCATGGAAATGGGGTGTGAGGTTATGTGGATGAGGAGAGATAACAAATCTGATTTGGTGCAAGGGTGTTTTGGGATATATGGAAAAAAATATTTAGTTGGGGGTAATTTGGGGAAATGGGTTTAAAGGCACATCCTTCCTAAAACTCAACGTGTGTAGTGTGAATCAGTCAAAATGGGTCAAAAATCATAAGAGTAACTCCTAGATTGACTTTTCGGAATCAACGCTTCAACTTCAAATCTCACGGATATATCTCTCTTAAACGAACTCTCGAGATTTGGGTTAGTCTATCGCTCTTGTGTGTGAGTAGGTGAGTAAATGTAATCAAGTTCAAACGTCTCACACACACATAAGAAAGAACGATCAATTAGAAATAAAATGATCTCATGAAATAAATGCTAATCACTATAGTGAGAACGTTGAGTTATTCACCACATTGACTCTCATTAGCCCGAACACCTAGGGGAACATGGATGATAATGGGTGAGCGGGAAATGAAATGGGATATGTGGGATGAGGTGAGGTAAGGATGGTGATGTAGAATGGGTTTGATGTGTGAAATGATGGATATATAATGGATGAGCGAGAAGAGTATACAATACTTTAGGCACAAATGTCTTTATTACATAAAAATTAACTACAACTCTCTTTTTGTTTTCTTTTCTCTCTTTTTTTTCCGATTTTTCTTTTCTTTTTCTCTATTTTTGTCTATTTTTGCTATTTTTATACTTTTTTTTTCTCTTTTCAACACTAAAGACATTTAACATTTTGAATCAACACTCCTTTATTTGAAATGATGGAAGATATATGAATGGAGGTGATAGGTGATGGTGTGGGGAATATATGATGTGGGGAATATGGAAAGGAATGGGAAAGTAATGGGAATATGATATGGGGAAAAGTGGTAGGTGTATGGATGAAAATCCTAGTGATCGGGACAAATTTCAAGACACATGTTTCTTACAACTCGAAAAAGATGTCATTCTCAGTGATCAAGCCAAATTTTTTTGAAGTGCAGACCCAAATGAAGTTGAATCAACACGTGACTCGGAGTTTGCGTAAAACACTCTAAAAGGGTGAAAGGCACAAATCTCACAAGATAAAGTCTCCACCAGTAATCCTTAAGGTTCTCTTTAGAATTGTAGTACTCTTCAACTCTAAACCGTAGTGACGTGATAAGTGCACAAATTTTGTTGAGTCTAGAAATTCATGGTGAAATATGCCTTATTATGTATTACATAAGCCATTTTCAAAAAATATTCTCTAGCTTGATTCCTAGACTTTTGAAAGATGGATGATTGAAAATTCACATCATTGATTGAGATGAAAGAAGCAGCACGAAATTTTAAAAATCAGGTTTAAAAATAAAAATAAATTCAAAAGAGGTACGATTTTGATAAAATTCCACACCCCCAAACAAAAAGGAACATCGTCATCGATGTTAAGTAAAATGATTCTTTAAAATTGAGAGGATAAGGTAGGAAAGAGTTTACCATAATCAACTGCTCATGAAGTGGAAAGATGTAGCCAAGAATAAACCTGAGTAAATGATAAGAGAAAAAATGTGTACAAGTCTATAACATGGTAAAGCATTGGGGGATGTGAAACACCACCCCCAAACAGGATGAGACTAGTACAAGAAACGCGGGCTGCCTCCTGGTAGCGCTAAGTTTAATGTCTTCAGCTAGACGGATGGGATCTCACCCTAAGGATAAGAACTATGAAAGCACGGGGTGGCAGAAAAATTGGGTGATGATAATCACCCCCAAACAAGACTGAAGCACCAATCTTGTTGGATAATGGCCTGGCAAAGTGCATCACACGATGCAAAGCATCGGTGAACCAAGGGCTGGTGGGTATTAGGGTAAAACTGAGGGTGAATATGTATCGGTCTCGGGCCTTATTGAGCCAAAAGGTGAGGGAAACTAGGGCCCTATAAGCATGGTGCTCAAGTTGGTTGGTAAGGAAAAATGGTGTGGAAAGTGGAATGGGGTGGGCCTCATAAAAATCACGTGACCGTTCTATGAATGGGTGATGATAATGGTTGCGCCGTGACACGCCAGGGAGCTGTTGAGAAAATCAACACCGCAAGGAAGCGGTTTGCATGGAGGAACAAGCTCGATGTCACGAAAGTGGAGAGTAGCATCACAAATACTCTCATGGGAGGTGGATGGTTTGAGGTTAGGATCTAAATATATGGTTGGGAATATTCAAGGTATAAGATCTAGATCCAAACTAGGTGATGGGACAAAGGGTGGGTCGGGTGGGATAAATGGTGGAGGAAGATGATCCAACTCAAGCGTGGGAGACACACACTCATTGGAAGGAGTAAAGGAATACTCACAAGGGAGTGTGGTTTCTAAAGATGGAGTTGTCAACTTCTCTATAAGAGTAATATCAAGGAATGTGGTGGGTGGGTAAGACGAGGCACCAATCTCAAACATAAAGGAAGCACTAAAAATATCGGGCTCAATAGGAGCCATGCATGGTGGGACATCATCCATATCCGGATAGTTAGGAACTATCAAGGATTCTATCTCGGGAAAATGATGAAAACTCGTAGCTGAAGATAACCTAAAATAAATTGGTTCCTCAGGAACGTAAGGGTGAAGCTCGATAGGTGTAGACTCGGGCATGTTTTTGGATATCTCGGGAGTGGAAACCTCAAAGTGGGGTCCATTTGGATATGGTGGAATTTGATCAGGCTCACTATCGAAAGGTAAGTCAACACAATTATCGACTTGGGACCCGGACCATGGGATGGTCTCAACTTCGAGATTCTCGGGGTGTTAGGGTTGGTCACACTCCAAATTCGTGTCACAAGAGGACACATCATCGTCACACTCGGGTGCAACAATGGGTTGATCTATGGGAATATCCGACTCTTTCGCACACACCAAATCGTTTAATCGTTGTTCAAGCCTTTGGAAAGCTTGAGTTTGAATTTGAGTGGCTTGCTCTTACTCAAGTATGATTTTTTGCAAGAGGCTTTCGAGAGTGGATGTGGAGGGTGGTTGTGGTGGAGTGATGGGTGGTGGTGGTGGGTGAGGTGGACACAAATCTCTACTATCATAACTATACGAAGAATACTCAAATGAAGTGTGTGGAGTGGGGCCAAGTTCATCATACACGAAAGGATCTCTTTCGTGATGGACAATTGGTTGATACTCACGGGGTGCATAGTGAGGTAACTGATCGGGAATGGGTGCAAAAGGTTTCCATGCCGACTGTTGGAGCGTGTGAGGACCCGCAACATCGGGTTGGGATTCGTATCGCGTGGAAGGGTGATCAGGCCTTCACGAATACATCGGGGACTGACACAACTCGAGAATGGGTGTATCGGGATAGTAGGCTGAGGTGGGTTCCGGAATAGTGTCATATTGATACACATGTTCCATGGTGGATTCAGATGGATATGACAAGTACGAACACTCATGGGACATGTGATCGGCAGAATAACGATGGGTGCACATCAAAGGATGATACACGTCGACACTTGACACCGAGGGTGATGGAATAGGAGTTGCGTGCATGGACGGGTTAAGAGTATCAAGGGTACTCGTGAGAGAGGTAAAATTATTAAAAATATCATAAAGAGACGGCTTGGGATCACTCTTACACATGTCACGTGTAAATGGAAAATGACCAAAGTAGTTCCGTAAAGGACTTTCTTCGGCCATGAGGAGAAAAAATATTTTTCCTGGATTTTGTAAATTTTTTCAAAAGGAAAGAAAATATTTTTGGATTTTATAAAAATAATGGAAGAAAATATTTTTGGATTTTTTTGTTTGGACGAAAATGTGAGGAAAAAATAGGTGGACTCTTTGAAGTTTGACGAACTCACGAAATCTGACTATCGAAAAATGAATTGGACACACACACAAGTTAAGGAGAATTCCTAACTAGAACATAGACAATTTTTATCTTTGAATTAGGTGAAAGGGTAGTCAAATTTTAATTAAGTCTGCGGGGGATAAAAATTCACGTAAATATTTGTGATCGCCTTTGCAAAATTGTTTCCTAGTGGGTTGCCTAGTTAATTGATTTTAAATTTAATGATGGCTAGGGTAGCACATAATTGGTAAGCGAGTGAGTCAGGTGATGAAATCCCTTCTCGTGAGTGACCGGGTGTAGGTCTTAGTAATTTAATTCATCACACCATTTAAAAAATAAATGAGAGAATAAAATCACACAAGAGCACACAAAAGAATTGACTCGCTAACAGGAGAGGCGCGAGCGTTTAGAAATGTACCTCCCACGGTTTTTAGGCCGTGGGGTGCCAAAAAATTTGAGTCAACCAGGGGGAGATCGCGCCTATCTCAATCGTCCCCGGGAGTCCTACCGACCCAACGTAGAGTGGCTTCTAAATCCTCGCCAATGGACGCCTTCTCTCTACCTTTTCCAGTTTTCCTATCACGCTTGTCTTCGATTATTACAATTTTTAAAATGAAAAATAAAATAAAGTTGTCTCTATGCACCGCAATACAAGCAATGATAAAAATTCCTAATACAAGCATTCTAAAAATATAAAAATGATACAAAAAATAATAAAGTGCAAAAAACAAATGAACTACAAGTTGAAATCCGCTCCGAGCTTCATGATCCCAAGAATGGCAACGACGCCATTTGATAACGTGACTTTTGCGTATGTCGTTGTTGAAAGCCAAGTTAGTTAAAAACCTTATATACCTACAAAATAAAACAATCTCAAGTGTAGAGGTAAGTAAGGGTATCAATCCACTTTTAAGGTTGTAAAGCAAATGGAACAAATTCAATTGTAATACACTTTTTATTTTCTTTTTGTGCTTTTTTCACTTTTCTAATTTTTTTTTAGCTTTTTCAATATCAAAATACTAGGGTGAGGTGAGGTGAGGTGAAATAAGACTAAACTAAACTAAATGTGATATGATAAAAACTAACTAGAAAATGAATAAAATGGAAAATAAAGTCTAACATTAAAATAAGAGATAAAGTGAGGTAAATAATTGTGAGAACAATCAAGGAATGAGATTACACCACAAATTTTAGTTATTCTAATTAATTAATTTAATTATTTCAATTCTCCCAAATTAATATCAAAATTACAAACCAACTCTCGTTGCAAGTGTAGTTATAATAGAAATATTTTAAAAAATTAAGTTTAACACCCCACAACTCTAGAAAAATAGATCTACACTCCTTTTAATTAATCACCTGCTATGATCGATCGATTAAAATTCATGTAAATCTTAGAAAATAATTTTAGAGATGAAATTGAAGTTATAATACACCACTTAAGAAACCTCTATCTCTAGTTCGAATCTAAAATGGGTATTATAACTAGAATTTTGATTTTCCCTTGAAAATCATTTACCCTCTCTCGAGGTGTAAATTTAAGGGTGAGGGATCAAAATTAACACTTAAATGGACTTTTCAAGTAATCAAACTAATACAAATAATATAACATCAAATAAGGGTTTTACCCCACCCCTTGAAAGGGGATTTAGCCTAACCTGATATGAAATATGACAAATTAATAATCAAAGGCATAAAATATAGGAGATGAGAAAAAAACAATCAAACTCCAATCTCTTGATGCTTAATTGATCTTCAATCCATGAGTCGAAATTCATAATCCATCAACTTGAGTGATCCAAACAATATTACATAAAAAATTCGCTCAAATTAATCCTCACACATTTATCACTCACAAATATCGAAAAAATATGAAAACATAACTATTTACAAATATTTCTACGTAATTTATTTTAACCTAACTCTCTACTTTTCTCTAGCATTTTCTCTCTCTATTTGATGATAAGTCTCCCCTCAAATGGGGTCTTGAGTCTTCTTGTATAGTAGATGCATGGCACATATGAGGCTAAGGAGGCTTTTTGGGAAAGTTTAATGTGCATGGAAATGGGGTGTGAGGTCATGTGGATGAGGAGAGATAACAAATCTGATTTGGTGCAAGGGTGCTTTGGGATATATGGAAAAAATATTTAGTTGGAGGTAATTTGGGGAAATGGGTTTAAAGGGGGAATAAGTGAGATTTTAAGACATGTGGATATTAGTGTTTAGTTTTGGTTTGCATTTTGGCTTATGCAGGTGGTAGAAGTCGTGGGTAAAAATGGTTTGGAGAAGAAGTTGGTCTTGGTTGAAAAAAGGGAAATGGGCTAGGTGGTTTCCGCCAAGGATCGCGGTTCAGGGGAGGATCGCCGACGGTTTTCTGTGGATAGAGGAGGTAGCAGGTCGGAGGTTGGTAATGCCGGCCATGGTGGTTGAGGCTGGAATGTCACGCGCGGTGATGGAGAGAGAGGTGCCTAGGCCAGGGCGGCGTCGACAGGCGGCGCGCGAAGTGGGGCTGCGCGGCCGCAGCGCCGGCGAGAGCTCTCGTGGCGCGGTGGGTTTTCCTGCTTAGGCAGGACGCCGATGATGAGGTTGGAGAATGGCTGGCCGGAGTTGTGGGTTTTATGGCTCGGAGTTCCGGGTTTGGGTTTTTGTTTGGTTGGATAGCTATGGAGGTTGGGATTTTTTTTAAGGGTGATTTATTAAATAGTTCCTACTATAAATATATATTTTTTGAAAATGATACATATTTTTAGTTTAATCCATTTAGTTCCTCAAGCACTCAATTTCCTTTTATTTTTAGAGGTCCGTGCCAGCGGTACTCCCTCTCCAAAATATGTGGTAAATGACTTTTTAAGGCAAAATAAAAAAGTTTGGACTAAATGGGTATTAAAAAATATCCGAGGAACTATTTGGTATATGTCCATTTTTTTAATAGGGGAAGAGAGAGGAGAGAGAAAAAGGTTGTTGGGGGAAGTTGAAGTGGTGAGGATAGGGTGTAGGTGGGTGTAGAAGAATATGATGAGGGTGAGGGGTTTTGGTAAGTTTTAGGTGCAGTGAGGTGTATAGATTTTAGGAGGTGAGTGGGTTAATGTGTGTGTTTTATTTGGACACCTAAAAATAACACTAAAAAAATCTAAAAATCATAAAACTAAAAATCTAAAAATTAAATTCCTATTCTAAAAATAAAATAAAGACTTAATTAAAAAAATGAAACTAAAAAGGAAATAAAACAAAAATCTAATAAAACTAAAACTAAAACTAAAATTCTAATTAAATGTAAAATCAAATAAAACTAAAAAAATTAAATGAAATCCTAAAAAATTTAATCCTAATAAAACTAAAAACTTATAAAATCAAAATAAAATAAAATTATACTAACATAAAAATAGTAAATAAAATCTAAAAATCCTAAATAAATTAAAAATAAATCCTAATAATAAAATAACGCAAACGAAAAATCTAAAAATGATAAAAGGACACAAACAAAACACACACAGGGTTTATGATAGGTTTAGGTTAGGCTTAGGCTTGGGTAGGGTCAGGGAATTGGGTATTTAGCTCCATTTTAACTGCAAACTGCCTGAAAATATAGCTTTTGACACCGCAAATTCAATTAAGCCTGCATATTGAATAATTAAGTGCATAAGACCCAAATTACCGAGAATTAGCAACTAAAATACATCTATTCAAGATATAAAATGTACATTTTTTGGTGCTTATCATGGACTTTACTCACATTATTCAGAATATATTGGGTTTACTATCGAGCAAAGAGATTTAACTCATTATTATGTTTAGCACGCAACAGTTGGTGATAGGGAGAGCGCATTATTATATCACTCCTTCAGAGACGTGGGAGTTTAGATTTATATACATATGTCTGGGGACAGGATTTTTGAGAGTCCCGATTATGTGTTTGAAGTTTATGGAATTTGATTACCGCCAATGCTGAGTGATAGTGGATTGGGGAAAATCCCTTATTTGAATGATATAGCGGGATGAGATACGCATGAACCTTGATAAACGTCGGAAGTAGAGATATGTTGATGGATGTTAGGGCATCAGTTTTGAATGTTAATCAATGAAAGTGGAGAGAAAACACTCTGGGTTGAGAGATATAATATATTATAAGGCCAATGGAGCCGGTGCTATCAGAGTGTGTTCTTCTCACCACGAGTTAAAGGGTGGAACAATGTTAAAGAGAATCAAATCCTGATTTATGGGGTGATTGAGAATACCCATGTGTTAAATCTACATCAAGAATGTGAATGGATTATAGGTTGTATGGGCGCCCTGGTTAGCTTGTCTTCAAATCATCCGAGATAGAAGGGCGTGGGAATAAATTTATGGAATATTTGCCTGTGGGGAAGTTATAAAAAACCTGGAATGGCATGATGGATTGAACGTCATGTGAGAAAGACGATTATCCAAGTATATGTGCAACGAGAGCTATCACACCCAAGATGGGTTGAAAGGTTGTGGGAAGCCATTCAAAAGGATATCTCTTGAGAAGAGGAAAATCCACCTCTTATGGGAAAGTAGAATGGATCCTTACTCAGCCGAATGTTGAGGGTGGCTTATGCGTAAATAGAATGTTGATGTCTATAAGTTAAAAAGGACCCAAAATTGCACATTGTGGCAAAAATTGGATGGGCCGTGATTTTTAGTATACCCCAGGGAAAGAAGGGGAGTATAAAGTACAACTTAATGTGAGATATCATAAGTGTTAATTGTTGTTAGGTGAGACATAGTGAGATTGTCCCCGGGTGCACCACTCCTAGATGGAAATAGGTTGGTGGAACATATTGATCGAGATTCAGTCATTGGTATTATTTTGGGGTGACTTACACTATTAGAATGTGTGCCCAATCCTTTCCTTGAAAATAAGGATTGCACCGGTGCAAGGTGCCACCCAATATTCTTGTGAATCAGGATGAGGTCCTTAAACCCCACCTCCGACAGGGATTTTTTGGAAGAAGTGGGGATGACATTCCATTTTGGGACAGTCGTGTCACCTATGGCCCGCTGAGTGGACGGGAGGTGATTGACAAGTAGTAATAACTTCCATTTGAGGTTTTATGTGGAAAGACTTATTAATACCCCTATGGGGGTTTATATGTGAGAGAATAACTAGACTCTTGGATCGAACGTGATTTAGCGTCCGTTCTCGAGAGGGGGGATTAACCACAAACTGTTTTCTGGTGACTTTTGAGTTTTGTAAGAGTTACATCACCATGAACTGAGATTTGAAGTACTGGCATGAGTGATCAGATGTTCTTATGGTTTCTCTCACGATGAGAGTTTTGTGTTGGAATGGTTATGGGAAGTTGTCACTTAGTGATGTGCGGCCTTCCAATAGTATTAAGGAGATAGAGTCATTGATGTATAGGTTCATCTTATTCGGATGTCATTTGTAGAAGTACGTTGTGTGATGTCCATTGTTGAGGTGAAAGCTTATGAATGATGGAGTGTATCATTATGAAGAGAATTGAACAAGTTTTTCGTAAAGCTGGGGGTTGCAGTAATAAAGCCTTTAGACAAGTGGGTACCACTAGCAGGTGCATTGTGGAGTACTCCTTATGCTACTTTGAGATTGATTTTGAGTACTATAGGATGTTGTGCTATTAAGGATCCCGAGTTTTAGTACTATTTGTATATGAATTTTGAGGACGAAATTCCCTTATAAGGGGGGAGTATGTAATACCACATACTTTTATGGATATTTAAATTACATAAGTGGGTGTAATTTAATAATTTGATAATTTGAAGTGAAAGCGAACTTGAAATGCGGGATAAATATTAATTAGTGAGTGATGGATTAATATTTACATATATTATATTTACTTACGAGAATTAGTAAATGAAATTGGATTGTTTTATATCGTGTCGCAATTGGGCAAAGTAATAAGTAATAATATTTTATTTGAAAAATACGTGCAGAGTTGTATTGGATCGGATGGGAATTTCGAGTGCACGATTAATCCCGAAAGGTTCGAAATAGTCAAAATCAAGTAGTCGGGGTAGTGTTTGGGTTCCCAGAACTTTTTGGAGTAGTGGGGGCTCGCATTTGAGTATACGAGTCAATTTTGGGTTTAATAAGTTGAAAACCTTTATTTCTCTCTTATAAGGCCACGAGAGAAAGTGAAAAGAAGGAAAGAAATAAATGAAAGAAAGAAGGAGATAAAGGGATAACAAAAGGATAAATTCGGCCAAGCTCCGGTGGATCCCGACATGAGGTTGTCTGATTTATCAAATGAGGAAAGTGTTTAACTTTCTTTAAGTATTTGTGTGTGTTTATAATTCATATTAGAATTGGTGAAAACTATTTGAATTTAGGGTTGGGATTCTTGAATCAAAATGGGGTTTTGGGAAATGATTTCATATAAATTGAGGTGATAACAACTCCATATGAAATCTGAGCTCAAATCCATGTTAATGGTGTAATTTTTGGTGAAAAATTGGAAGAGTTGAATAAAATTGAGGTTTAATTAAGATAGAGTTTAAATATTAGTTAAATTGATGAATACCATGAATAAAGGGTTGTGTTGGGTAAAATCAGTGTGTAGATGATTATAGTGATGGTTGGTGATGTTAGAAACCATACATTTTTTAGTTAGAGGAGATGATGAACTCCCAAACTGATCTCGTCGAATCGGTGAATTATGGTTTGGTTTGGTTTGGTTACCGAATCGATTTGTTTATTTGGTCATTGGTTCAGTTCATTTGTTTGAGAATAGGATTGGTTCGTTTATGGAGTCGTCGGTTCAATTCACATATAACAGTTGAATTTGAGAAATGTTTCTCGGACTTAAAGGATTGGAGAAGAATTATTTTTGGAGATAAATGATAGGGGATCCTAAATTTAGTGTGAGGATCTCTAAAAGATTTAACGAGTGATGTATAAATCTTGGCTTTGTGGTAATAATATATGGGTTATAAATTTTAGGAGTGTTTGGGATAAACAACACTCGAGAATAGGATGAAATTAGATATTTATGCATGTAGAATCTATATGCCGATGGCATACGAGTGAATCCGACTCTATGAATAAGATGAAATTAGAATACTAGCTCGATGTGTTAACCTAATATTCGGGAATTTTTAAAATGTGAGAATTATATCATAACTGACATAATAGTTATTGGATGAAAATAAGTGTGTGTATAATTACGAATTAATACAAATTGGTATATTCGGGATTATAGGCTAATGCCACTCGAGACAGGCATGAATAACCGAATTTGATGGTATATATATACACGGGTATAGAGAGAGTGTGTGTATATATATATATATATATATATATATATATATATATATATATATATATATATATATATATATATATATATATATATGTGTGTGTGTGTGTGTGTGTGTGTGTGAAACATACCCCTCTAGTGCTATCATGGGAAGTTGCGCAATGTGGGTGAATCCCCTATCTTGAGGAGCAGGGTGAGTATAGTACCCAGGACACAAGGTTCAGTTATTTATGCCGTGTCGCTCTTTATCATGGGCGAGACATCTTGTGTATGATTTGGTCTCACTTTTAGGTGAAGAACTATGGCCACTTCCCCTACCTTTGTGCTATGTTTGTATCAGTTCGGTGTCAGACCCTGACCGATGGTACCCAGGATCATGTGTGTTCCGTAGAAGATGATATCATCCTAGAGACTACATTTATTGAGTTATAGCTCTAAGGGGGGTGGTTATTATACTTATATAGTTTGTGATATATAAGTGTGGATATACTTGATGTGTATAGTATATCATATATGTATATATATGGGCAAATAAAGAATAGAGTGAGAAGTATATTGTTGCATCCGGGAAAATAGAGCCCGAAATAAAAGTGATATGCGTATATAAAGATGAGAAAATTATATACAGGATTAATTACACTCAAATTTGAATAGTGTATTCATGAACGATTAAATTATAAGCGAGAATTTATAATGTATAAGCTCGTTCGAAAGTTTAGAATGTTATCTACGAGGAGTATGAAATGGCATATGGTTACGTAGAAGTTTTAAGGGATGCTAGTTAGGTTGGGTACCATAATTAGGGTGTTTAAAATAAACGCGTTAGGTGTACACTGTTAGATACTTTCTAAATGTGAGTGAGACACCAGTTTAAATATGGGTATCTCATGTGAGTGAGACACCAGTTTAAATATGGAGAATATCATATTTTAAATACTTTCTAAATATTTTCAAAACGCTTTGGGCTCTGACCCGCTTGCAAATAGTTTTTGTTAAAACCTTTTAGTTGTCCAGACATAGGGACGCCTGGGTGATACTATTTCTTTTAGTCAAACGATGCGACACCGGCTATGGATGCTACTAGATATTGTTTATATGCCTCTATCCTTGTGATCTAGTTAGTAGGTATTGTGAGGTTTATTCGGCTATGTTTCCCAGCTTTTGTCATTTATTTTATTTTCCGCATTTCGTCTGCGGCTATTCGATATGATTGCATTAATTTTTACCTAGATTTATTGGTTATTCTTTATTTATTTCAATTG
Organism: Sambucus nigra; assembly: GCA_949130495.1. Taxonomy (NCBI): domain Eukaryota; kingdom Viridiplantae; phylum Streptophyta; class Magnoliopsida; order Dipsacales; family Adoxaceae; genus Sambucus; species Sambucus nigra. The sequence goes on from OX422217.1 coordinate 272,666,915, forward strand.
GTGTGTATATTTGTGGATGGATTAATTGTGTGTTTAAGTTAACAAGATTAGAAACTTTAAAATTTGACACCGGGCCAAATAGGTTATTAGTAATTAATTTGGTTTTTTACAGTGATGTTGAGAACGATCCATATGAGAATCCTGTTTTGTTTTTATAAAGGATTGATCAGTTGAGATTAAAATAGCGCGGTGTCACAATTTATTAAAGAAAACCAAGGAGTTTCTTTCTCAAAACTTTGAAATAATAGATATGGGAGAGTCATCCTACATTATATGGATTAAATTTTCTGTAACAGATCATGTAGATGGCTAGGATTGTCACAAAAAAATGTACATTAACAAAATTTTGTAAATGTTTAGCTTGAAAATTTTTGGCCAAAATGTTGTTCTAATTCATAAAGGTGATAAGTTTTGCCTTAAGCAATGTCCTCTAAATAAATTAGAATGAGAGAGTATGAAAAACATTCCCTATGCATCCTTTGTGGGAAGTTTAATGTATGAATGGGTTTGCACAAGGTCATATATTAGTTTTGGTATTGGGATAATTGGAAGATATAAAAGTGACCCGGGACTAAAGCATTGGAAAACTGGGAAAACAATGTTAAGATATTTAAAAGGAATAAACTTATATGCTCACATTTAAGAAGACCAACCACCTTGAAGTGATTGGTTTCACAGACTCAGACTATGAAGGGTAATAATATAATATAAAGAACACTTTCGATTATGTGTTCCATCTAAATAGATAATTAATTTCATGGAGAAGTTCCAAGAAAAGTGTTGTAGAACCTTCAACCACAGAGGCTGAGTTCATAGCATATTTTGAAGCTATAAATAATTTATTGTGGTTAGGAAACATTATTTTAGAACTCAGGATTATTGATTCCATATCTAAGCCGCTTTAAATTTATTTTCATAATATCACAATAGTCTTATTTTCAAAGAATGATAGGCATACTAAAGAAGCAAAGATCCATCAAAGAAGAAGTTCAATAAAAACAAGTGTTAATAGAATACATCAACGTGAATGATAATGCAAAAAATCCATTGGATAAACCAGTAGCTACAAGGACCTTTTTACAACATGTTAAAAGGATGGGTATTGAAAACTAGTCGATAAAATAATGATTTCCAGAGTGCTTATTACGTATTTGACATAATTTTGATATCCATAAAATTTTATCTTGAATTTTTCAATTTTTGTGTTGTAATATTAGCTTACATGAATGTTAATTGATGAAAGTGACAAAAATAGTCTTTAAAAGACAATTATTAGTCCATTCTGATAGACCTTGTTAACTAAAATGTTATTGCAGTAGTATATCGAAGGAACCTTACTCATGAATTAGTATGGAACCACTATGACTCACATTAATGTTTTGTTTAATTAAGGTATTCATTAAAAACCATTAAAGATAACTGAAAGTAAACTCTTGATCTAACCATGATGGACGGTCCAGATCGCATGACTATTCGAATTTAGAACCTATCCCTTGCTATTAATTTTGGCCAAAACTTCATCGCTTATGTACTTGTGATTATGAATAAAATATAATCAGGATATGGGAGAGAAACCTTTAATCCATAGAAATTTTGGATCTCAAGTTCAAGGCACTAATGGCAACCTCTTCCTTCAACAAATATAATGCTGATTTAGGTATGATTTTCAACTCTTTTCTTTAGAACACATGTGATAATTATGTATATCAAGATCTTAAATTTACATAGTAATTTCTATGCTCATGTATTCTATTATTGATCTATAAAACTATTAATCGACTTAGAGATGAAAGCTCTTGTGCACAACAAGTTTGCACACAAGTTTCAAACCTATTTTTTAAAAATATTAAAAATAATGATTTTAGTTTGAATATTTTTATATGGAACTTTAACATTTCAGTGGACCAATTTGAAAACAATCAGCTCACAATAACATATTTTGTTAGTTTTAAAAAATTGGTCAAACTTTCTCAACTTTTAGAGTGCTTTAAAAGGTGCAAAAGTTTGACAAATTTTTTAAAAATAGCAAAACATGTTATTTTGAGTTGATTTTTATATGTCCCCGTTGAAATGTTTAAATTCCATATAAAAAAATCAACTCAAAATTATTTTTTTACTATTTTAAAAAAATCGATGTGCACTGTTAGTGTGCAAACTTGATCTGCATGGGAGCCTCCCCCCCCCCCCCCCTCCTCTCTCTCTCTCTCTCTCTCTCTATATATATATATATATATAGGGAGAGGTTCACAAGTGGACCAACAGAATGGACTTTTTAATGGACTTAACAAAAAAGACTAATAAGTCTCGGTTATTGGGTGCCGCTGGCGCGAACCCATTACACCAAGGAATTAAAATTAGTGGGTTATTAGTCTTTTTTGTTAAGTCCATTAAAAAATCCATTCTTTTGGTCCACTTGTGATCCTTCTCCTATATATATAAAGTCAGGCTTTTTAACAATCCTTAAATGCCGAAAATTTTGTTTAAAATAGTAAAAAAATATTTTGAGATTAAATTTCTTATCGAGTATCTTAACATTTTAAGGATACCCTATAAAAACCAGACCAAAATAATTTTCTGGTATTTAAAAAAATCATTCAGCATATCGAAGTTTTTGAAAAAGAGAATAAGGACAAGAATAAAGAATAAGGGGGACTATATATATATATATATATTGAGAGAGAGAGAGATAGAGAGAGAGAATTATTAAATTCTAATAATTCAAGTGGCATGGTTTCAACAAAAGTATTTTTTTTTAAATTTCTATTATGACGAATAAAACATTAGAATTTAATAATTCCCTCTCTCTCTCTCTCTCTCTATATATATATATATATATATATATATATATTAGAATACTGCAAGAAAAAAAATGTTAAGCTCGAGTCATCACAGCAATTAATTTAGTATATAAAAATTCTAATTTTAACATAATTTTATAATATCTTATTTTTTTGGCCTCCGTATCGGTTAGGGGTCACCTAGCTATGTAATAAATGTTCGATCCATTATTTTATATTATCATATTATATTTAGTATTCATAAATTTTGGAAATAAAATTATAATGTAATTATAATTTTAAAATATTAATTCATACACAATGTTTTTATTCGAGCATGCATGAGTTAAACTACTAAAATGCGAGCTTTATAACTCGGTGTAATACACCGTATTTTTATGACTTTTAGTTTTGGGTATTTATTAATTTAATTAGAGATATTAATTTAATATTAATCCGGAAAAACATTTAAATACTTACTAGCGTGATGAGAGTTAGTAATTATTGGAATTTTGTTGTAAGTTACTTTTTGGGTAAAGTAAGTTGTGTAATTGCATTTAGTAAAATTATCACGAGAATCCAATTTGATAAATTTGGAAATTTATCAGTTAGTGCTTGTGTCGTGTCGGGATTAAATTCGAATTATTAAAAGTGAATAAATTATAAGTCACCCGAATGGTCATTTTGAGTGCGTCAATATGTCCGGAAGGGTCGCGATAGTCAAAATAATGTACCAAGGGGATTAGTTTGGGTCTCGGGGCTTTTTTAGGCCTAATTAACATCCCGGGAGGACGTTTTAGACATTTTACATTTTTGGGCATGGAAACCCACGAAATTTCTAAGAGTATATCAGATAATAGGAGTCATCTTCTAGGCTTAGAATAACCATTAACTAAAGACGGCCATTGGAGAGGAAGAGGAGAATCTTTCCAAGGGGTTCTAGGCCAAGAACTCCACCGTTTACATCGCCGTCGCCGCCAAACTTTAGACCGCGCAACAAGGATCATAACCACGCCAATTTTTCTAGAAATCTGAGCCAAGAATTCCCAGGCAAGTATCTATCTTTCTTTATTTCAGTTAGTGCTTCAATGATATTAGTATAGGGTTGATTATGACTAGTTTTGTAAAATAAAAACCTATTTTGAAGACTCGAATTTGCATGATGTATAGGTAAAACACGTATTCTGGAAATCAAATTCACATGTAGAGGTTGAACCACGTAAAATCAATATATTAGGAGTATAAAATCTGAGAAAGGAATGGGAAGAAACTAAACAAATAGAATATTTGATTTCTTGATATTTTTATGGATTGTGGCCCTTTTAATTCGTTAGTCATGATGAAAATTCGTGTGCCTTACGTAGAATATCAATTAATTGAGGATATAACACTTGTAGTATAAATTGTTGGGAGTTTGGAAGTCAAATATGGTGGTTTTGATGATTTTGGAAGAAGATTCTCGTCACTGGTAATTCGGCAGCTTCGCCATAACTGCTTGATCGATCAATCGACCTAAGAGCATCGATCGATGGATCGAGCCCCTGTAATAGATCGATCGACCCCTCCTGGAAGACTCATACTTCCCTTTTTAAATGGTTTACTTAAATTTAAATGAGTAGTAATCTTTATACATTCTTGTTAAAACATTTGGGGAGATAAAGAGGACCAGTAGGACTTGATAAAAATGGAACATTTCAAGGAAGACTAAACTAGGGTTAACGAGGAGTAAATTACACTTAAGAAATAGTGGGAACATGTGTTTAAAGGGTGATACTCATAAGGAAGTTATGTCATTAAAATAAAAGAGTACCTATTGAAATTACACTTATGAAGATAGGATTTCACGAGTGTTACAAAATAAGTCGGAATAATCCCATAAATAAAAATAAAAGAGACGAGCCATTATACCGGATAATCTAATAATGTGCAATAAGAATAAATATCATAAGTATGGGTCGTGGGTGTACCTAAATTTGAAATGGGAATGTTAGTATACATATACGACTGTGTTTATGTATATACTATATATGTGTAAACATCATGCCCGCGCTACTTGCTATCACTGAGGTTACCGCGCTGGGACAGTCTTATCTCGATGGGACCTTTATGGGGGATGTTGACTTCTACCCTAGAAGATCGAAATCCTTGGTACAGGCTACAGATCGATAGTCAGACGGTCCTAAGAGACGTGAGGGTATGTTCTGACCTCTTAGTGACTTGGAACTATGCTTCGCCTCAATTTGTATGTGTTTTCTATTAATACAGTTCGAGAGTGATTCCGAACTAGTATTTCCCTTTGTACGAGTGATACGGGGACTTGATAGCAGAGTATGCCCGCACCATAAATTTTATGTGCGGTGCCGATAATATATATATATATATATATATATATATATATATATATATATATATTTGAAATTTGGGATCTATTTACTGTGACTAAAGGTAGGTAAATAATGAATAATTATTTCAACTTGGATATAAATGTTTGAAAAGTTTGGGGCAATAGTGAGAAACTTTATAAGGCTTATTGAGGACTTTGATTTTAAATAAAATTTATTTTCTTAACCCTAGAAATTGTCGGCATGAAATCTTGTGAGTAACTTAAGATAAGCTAAACGGTTGGGGGTAGTAGTGCGGTAGGTGTGCACATTAGAAGAGAGGTGAGAATTTCTCAAGAGAGTGCCGCACTAATATGATTGTTGTATTAGTTGGTAAGCATTTTAAATACTTTCTAAACTAATTTTAAACTGTTTTACAATCGGGCTCTGACCCGGTTCCTATTTTCTCTTCTCTCTTGTATACATATGTATATATTACAAGTGCCCAGCCACATGGGCGTCTTGCAAAGGATCCTTTGGAAGGAACGTGCTGCAGCTTAGGTGGGAGTTGCAGGCCTCTTGCTTAAACGATCTCATTATTGATTCCACTTCTAGTATTATTTTATCCAGTTGGGCATGTGTCGTCCTTTTCCATTATTTAGTTGGTTTTATCAGAGATTGTGACTCATTTATTTCCATTATTTATACTTTGGGATTATTACTATCAAGATGTTTTTCCTTTGAATTTTTAAAGTTGGAATTAATTAGTTGGATGCTTAATTGCTTGGATTATATGTTCGAGTACAGTTGTTGGGTAATTCTTAAACTATGGATTATGAAAAATTTTAAATGTTGGTTTTTAAATGAAATTTGGAAATTGATGTCTTAAAATAGTTGTCACTTAGCTTAATTTTTTCGGGTGTTTAATTGGAAAAGTTATTTTTACGGCAGTGATGCTAAGAATGAACCAATCGTTCACCTTGGTTATAATTTAATAAAGGACTGATCACCCGGTATTTAATTAGGCAGGGCATCATAGGTGGTATCAGAGCATCAGGTTCTAGTGTCCTTTAGGATCTGTACGGCTTACTTCACTTTCAGCTTAGCGTTCTTGCTATAGAGACCTATTTTTTGGATTGTTATATTCTGCTTTTACGCTTATGTCTTCATCTATTTAAGATTTGATAATAAATATAGACTAATAAAATTTCTTTACGTTTCAGATGGCTCCGAGACGCGCATCTAAGGATAGGTGTGCCGAAGTCGGGCAGCCAGCAGCTCCGGCTCAGGTAACGATGAATGCAACCGAGGTAGCCGCTATCATTGCTCATGCGGTGAATGCTACGCTAGAGGTAGTAAAATAGGCTCCACCCCAGGTTCAGGCAGTGGCGCCAGTGCCAGCACAACTTCCATCTGCATGGGAGCGACTTAGGGATGCCTTCCATAAGGTGCATCCCCTAGAGTTTGTAGGTAGTTCGGATATCATTGTAGCCAGCCAATGGAAGAAGGATATCCAAAGGCATCTACGCATGTACGAGTGCACGGACATGCAGAAATAGCTGTTGGCTTCCTTCAAGCTAGTGGGGGATGCTTTACATTGGTGGGAATCCAGTATTGTGATTCTTGGCGCGGTTTGACAACGAATACTTTCCAACCACCGTGCAGACTGAGATGTGGCGAAAATTACTGAATCTAAAATAGGCGAATACAACTGTTGCTGAGTATGAGGAGGAGTTCAATAGACTTCTCACTATAGTGTCAGATGAGGCACCCACTGAGGGAAAGAAGATACTGTTGTTTGTGGACGGGTTGGCCGGGAGGATCTGTCAACACCTCATAGGCAATCTGTCACTAAGTACTTATACGGATGTACTCAATGCTGCTTTGTTACACTGCCAGGATCATCGCTTCCATATGCAGGGAAGCAAGCGAGTAGGAGAGTCCAGCCAGCAGGGCAGGACAAGTGGTAGTGGTACTAGTGGAGCACCGACATCCTAGGGGCAGACTCGTCGGCATGAGCAGAGTTCCCATTAGGGGGACCCTGCCAAGAGATTCCGATCAGGTGACTCCAGGCAGGGATTTGGGGGATTTAAGCAGGGCTAGCAAGGCCAACATCGTCAATCGCAGGGTCAGCAGTGGGGCCATCAGGGCCAACAACATTTTCAGCAGGCCCAGCAGGGCCAATGGCGGGGCGGTAACGACCAACAGGGCGGTAATCAACAGGGACAGAAGGGAGGAAATTTTAGGGGACGATGCCTTGGGTGTGGCAAAAATGGCCATAGGCGCCATGATTATACAGAGGGAGATAGGACCCTACAGAAGCAGGGTGCCCGTAATGAGCCACAGAGTCCACTTTTTCCAATCGTCCTCCTAGTGCCAGCTTAGGCACCAGCCCTACCAGCCATCCCAGCAGCTCCAATCCAGCAGGTGCAGTTACAGTACAGACGTGTCTATAACGTCCACCAGGCAGCAGCTCTACAGGTGCCACCCGCGATTGAGGGTACATTTCCTATCCATGGTACTATGGGTCGGGTTTTATTTGATACTGGGGAGACACACTATTTTATAGCTACTCATTTTACGAAGGCCTTAGGGTTATTAGCCACAGCAGAGAGCACTGTGACATGCGTAGGCTCACCACTGGGAAACAGATCGTTAATTTTCTTTATATGTCGAGGTGTGGGAGTACGGATTAGTAGCTCAATCTTAGCAGCAGACATGTTAGTCTTATATATGCATGAGCACGACGTTATCATTGGCATGGATTGGCTCGCAGCATATAGAGCCATGATAGATTGTTTCGGTGGGAGTATTATCTTTGCCATTCCGGGGCAGGAGATGGTTGTGGTGGCAATGCCTTGCCCAGAGGGAGGCTCTACCGCTCATTTGTATTACATAGAGGAGGATATCTCTAAGCAGGTCGTGGTTCCCTTAGACTCGATCCCTATTGTTCGTGAGTATTCTGATGCATTTCAGCAGATACCAGGCCTACCCCCCAGTCGAGAGATAAATATTGTCATATATTTGTTATCAAATACTCGATCGATAGCATGCACTCGATACCACATCACCCCGATAAAAATGCGAGAGTTACGAGACCAGATAGAGCAACTGTTAGGTCAGGGCTTCATTCGTAGGAGTACTTCACCTTAGGGCGCTCTAATTTTGTTTGTGAAAAAGAGAGATGGTTCACTGAGGCTATGTGTGGACTACCGGGAGCTGAACAAGGTCACGATACAGAACAAATATCCGTTGCCTCAAATCGATGATATGTTCGCCCAACTGAGGGGAGCAACCTTCGTTTTGAAGATAGATTTGAGGTCAAGATACCATCAACTACGTATTAGGGAGAAGGATGTTTTGAAGACTTCTTTCTTGATGAGGTATGGGTCCTACGAGTTCAGAGTGATGCCATTTGGACTCACAAATGCTCCAGCCATATTCATAGACTTGATGGACGGACTGTTCAGAGAGTTCTTGGATCAGTTTGTCATCATCTTCATAGATGACATCCTGATATATTCACACACGGAGGAAGAGCATGCTGATCACTTGAGATAGGTTCTTCAGAACCTACAAGAGCATCAGTTGTATTCTAAGTATGAGAAGTGCAGATTCTGGCTACAAGAAGAGCAGTTCTTAGGACATGTCGTTTCTGAACTGGGGATAGCGGTTGACCCGAGTAAAGTGTCAGAAGTGAGGGAGTGGGGACAGACCACAACACCAATGGAAGTGCATAGTTTCTTAGGGTTAGCTGGATACTATAGGAGATTCATCCGAGGGTTATCCAAGATAGCGGGTCCGTTGATGAACCTGACTCGCAAGGGGGTACCATTTGTTTGGGACGATCTTTATCAATTGGCTTTCAATGAGCTGAAAAACAAGTTAACTTCGGCACTGGTTCTTACACTACCCAAGCCGGGCATGGAGTATTCGGTTTACACTGATGCCTACTTACGAGGACTTGGGGGAGTACTTCAGTAGGAGGAAAAGGCTATCACTTTTGCCTCCCACAAGCTTAATCCACCTGAGAGAAATTACCCTACTCATGATCTAGAGTTAGCAGCGATCGTCTTCGCATTGAGGATATGGAGACATTATTTATTGGGGGAGAAGTTCTGCTTGTTCACAGACCACAAGTAACTGTAGTACCTGTTCACTCAGCGAGAGCTGAATATGTGTCAGCGCAGGTGGTTAGAGTTTGTGAAGGACTATCAGTTCGATATATAGTACCATCTGGGGATGACCAACGTAGTTGCTCATGCGTTAAGCCGTAGACCAATAGACGATGTAACGGATGTCTGGAAAGCAAAGTGGAAAGAGTTGGGTCACCAAGATGCGGTAGCCCATTACTTCATATCTGTCATGATAGTGACACCCAAGATTATTACGAGGGTAATACATGCACAGACAGCAGACCCATTTTACTAGGAGCAGATTGTATAGCTTTTAACTGAGGGTGTTAAATCCTATTCTCTTAGTTTCTATGGAGGTTTGAGGTTTAATGGGAGATTGGGGGTCCCAGAAGGAGTAGTCTTATGTCATGCAGTGATGACCCAGTCTCACGGGTCCCGATCTGCGGTGCATCCTGGGGGAGATAAGATGTACGAGGATATGAGGCAGTAATACTGGTGGAGTGGGATGAAAAAGGACATTATTAAGTTTATGTCAAGTGTTCCACTTGCCAGATGGTAAAGGTGGACCACCAGAAATCGTCAGGGTCTCTTCTGCCGTTGGAAATACCCACGTGAAAGTGGCAGAGTATTTCCATGGATTTTATTACTGGGTTGCCTACATCACAGCGGTACCATGAATCCATCTGGGTGATTATGGACCGTTTGACCAAGGTGAATCATTTTCTGTTAGTACGGACAAACTATACCATGGGCTAGTATGCTCAGTTGTTCATTAGTGAGATTATTGGAATACATGGGGTGCCCCTGGATATTGTGTCAGATAGAGACAAGATTTTTGTATCGCATTTCTGGGAAAGTTTTCAGGAGGCCATGGGTACAGAGTTGAGGTTAAGTTCAACTTATCACCCACATACAGACGGACAAACAGAGCGTACCAACCAGATGTTGGAAGATATGCTACGCATGTGTGTCCTTGATTAGAGTTTTCTTATAATAACTCTTATCAGTTCACGATTGGCATGGCTCCATTTGAGGCATTATATGGCAGGCCTTGTCGTTCTCCCACTTGTTGGTTAGAGGTGGGGGACAACAAGTTGCTCGAACCAGAGGTGATTCAGGAGACCTCTTCTAGGATTGAGATTATTAGGATTTGCATTCGGGTAGCCCAATACAGGCAGAAAAGCTATGCCGATGTAAAACGGTTCTTTTGAGAATTTAATGTGGGGGATCAAGTATTACTACGTGTATCTCCTACGAAAGGAGTGATTAGGTTTGGGAAGAAAGGGAAACTGGCCCCGAGGTACGTGGGTCCATTTCCCATTATCGAGAGGATTGGGCCAGTATCATACCGATTGGGACTTCCAGAGCATTTACACCGCATTCACGATGTATTCCACATCTTGTCGTTGAGACTATACCTTCGGTAGGACATGGCCCACACCCACATCGCGATTGAGGAGATTGACTTACAGCCGGATATCTCTTACGAGGAGAGACCAGTAGCGATTCTAGACCATAGCGAAAGGAGATTGAGGTTGAAAGTAGTCCCACTTGTACGGGGGCAGTGGGAGCATCATAATATAGAGGAATCCACTTAGGAGCGTGAGGTAGACTTGCGTGAGAAGTACCCAGAGTTATTCTTACCAGGTATACCTTACTTTTTTGAATTTCGGGATGAAATTCCATTATTAGGGGGGAAGTATGTAATACCCCGTATTTTTATGACTTTTAGTTTTGGGGATTTATTAATTTAATTAGAGATATTAATTTAATATTAATTCGAAAAAACATTTAAATACTTACTAGCGTGATGAGAGTTAGTAATTATTGGAATTTTGTTGTAAGTTACTTTATGGGTAAAGTAAGTGGTGTAATTGAATTTAGTAAAATTATCACGAGAATCCAATTTGATAATTTTGGAAATTTATCGGGACGTGCTTGTGTCGTGTCGGGATTAAATTCGAATTACTAAAGTGAATAAATTATAAGTCACCCATATGGTCATTTTGATATCGTTAATGTGTTCAGAAGGGTCGAGATAGTCAAAATAATGTACCCGGGGGTTTAGTTTGGGTCTCGGGGCATTTTTAGGCCTAATAATATCTCGGGAGGGCGTTTTAGACATTTCACATTTTTGGGCATGGAAACCCACAAAATTAATAAGAGTATATCAGATAATAGGAGTCATATTCTAGGGTTAGAATAACCAAAAACTAAATATGTCCATTAGAGAGGAAGAGGAGAAGCTTTCCAAGGGGTTCTAGGCCAAGAACTCCACCGTTTACACCGTCGTCGCTGCCAAACTTTAAATCGCGCAACAAGGATCACAACCACACCAATTTTTCAAAAAATCTGAGCCAAGAATTCCCAAGCAAGTATCTATCTTGCTCTATTTCAGTTAATGCTTCAATGATATTAGTCTAGGGTTGATTAGGACTAGTTTTGTAAAAGAAAAACCTATTTCGGAGACTCGAATTTGCATGATGTATAGGTAAAAGACGTATTATGGAAATCAAATTCACATGTAGAGGTTGAACCACGTAAAATCAATATATTAGGAGTATAAAATCTGAGAAAGGAATGGGAAGAAACTAAACAAAGAAAATATTAGGGTTCTTGATATTTTTATGGATTGTGCCCCTTTTAATTCGTTATTAATGATGAAAATTCGCATTCCTTACGTATAATATCAATTAATTGAGGATATAACACTTGTAGTATACATTTTTGGGAGTTTGGAAGTCAAATATTATGGTTTGGATGATTTTGAAAGAAGATTCCCATAACTGGTAATTCTGCAGTTTCGCTATAACTGCTTGATCGATCGATCGACCTAAGAGCATCGATGGATCGATGGATCGAGTCCCTGCCATAGATCGATTGACCCCTTCTGGCAGACTTATACTTCCTTTTTTAAATGGTTGATTTCAATTTAAATGAGTAGTAATCTTTAAACATTCTTATTAAAACATTTGGGGAGATAAAGAGGACCAGTAGGACTTGATAAAAATGGAACATTTCAAGGAAGACTAAACTAGGGTTAACGAGGAGTAAATTACACTTAAGAAATAGTGGGAACATGTGTTTAAAGGGTGATACTCATAAGGAAGTTACGTCATTAAAATAAAAGAGTACCTATTGAAATTACACTTATGAAGATAGGATTTCACGAGTGTTACAAAATAAGTCGGAATAATCCCATAAATAAAAATAAAAGAGACGAGCCATTATACCGGATAATCTAATAATGTGCAATAAGAATAAATATCATAAGTATGGGTCGTGGGTGTACCTAAATTTGAAATGGGAATGGTAGTATACGTATGTGATTGTGTTTACGCATATACTATATACGTGTAAAAATCATGCCCGCACTACTTGCTATCACTGAGGTTACCGCGCTAGAATAGCCTTATCTCGATGGGACTTTTAGGGGGGATATTGACTTGTACCGTAGAACATAGGAATCCTTGGTGCATGCTATCGGATCGATAGTCAGACGATCCTAAGAGACGTGAGGGTATGTGCTGACCTCTTAGTGACTTGGAACTATGCTTTGCCTCAATTTGTATGTTTTTTGTGTTAATACAGTTTAAGAGTGATTCCAAACTAGTATTTCCCTTAGTACGAGTGATACGGGGACTTGATAGCAGAGTATGCCCACACCATAAAATTTATGTGGGGTGCCGATAGTATATATATATATATATATAAATTTGAAATTTGGGAACTATCTACTGTGACTAAAGGTAGGTAAATAATGAATAATTATATCAACTTGGATATAAATGTTTGAAAGTTTGAGGCAATACTAAGAAACTTTATAATCAAATGAGGCTTATGTGAGGACTTTTCTTTTAAATAAAATTAATTTCCTTAACCCTAGAAATTGTCGGCATGAAATCTTGTGAGTAACTTAAGATAAGCTAAACGGTTGGGGGTAGTAGTGCGGTATGTGTGCACATTAGAAGAGAGGTGAGAATTTCTCAAGAGAGTGCCGCACTAGTTTGATTGTTGCATTAGCCGGTAAGCATTTTAAATACTTGCTAAACTAATTTTAAACTGTTTTACAATCGGGCTCTGACCTTTTTCCTATTTTCTCTTCTCTCTTGTATATATATGTATATATTACAGGTGCCCAACCACAGGGGTGTCTTGCATAGGATCCTTTGGAAGGAACGTGCTGCAGCTTAGGTGGGAGTTGCAGGCCTCTTGCTTAGACGATCTCATTATTGATTCCACTTCTAATTTTATTTTATCCAGTTGGGCATGTGTCGCCCTTTTCCAGTATTCAGTTGGTTTTATCAGAGATTGTGACTCATTTATTTCCAGTATTTATACTTTGGGATTATTACTGTCAGGATGTTTTTCCTTTGATGTTTAAAAGTTCGAATTAATTAGTTGGATGCTTAATTGCTTGGATTATATGTTCTAGTATAGTTGTTAGGTAATTCTTAAACTATGGATTATGAAAATTTTTAAATGTTGTTTTTAAATGAAATTTGGAAATTGATGTATTAAAATAGTTTTGTCACTTAGCTTAATTATTTAGGGTGTTTAATTGGAAAAGTTATTTTTACTTCAGTGATGCTAAGAATGAAACAACCGTTCACCGTGGTTATAATTTAATAAAGGACTGATTACCCGGTATTTAATTAGGTGGGGTGTCACACTCGGCCCCTGATCAAAGTATTTCACTATTATTTATAGAGTCTAAAGCATTTTTTAAATTTGTAATCACCTTAATTTATTCATAAATAATATATCACTTATATCTATTAAAAATTTAATATTTTTGGTATAGTGGAGTTCACCTCTGTGTTAAATTATAACTTATCTAACATTACATATAGGATACTTAGTTGGATCTAAGATTATGCCCAAGTCCTCATTTGTCTGCAACAATGCCACGATCACTCATATGGGTGGCATCAATAAATAGGTCATGTGAATTTTAGATATTTGGAGAGATTAGCTAAAAAGGACCTAGTGCGTGTCTTGCCATCACTTGGAAAGTTGACTTCTGCAGTTTGTGGATCCTGTCAGTGGGGAAAGCACGTCTGTAGCCCCCACAGGAAGTTTAATTCCATTACCACTTCACGAGTGCTTGAGTTGATACACATGGATCTAATGAGTCCTACTCACACTGAGAGTTTAGGTGGTAAGAGGTATATCCTCATGATGATGATAGATGATAGATGATTTGTCTCGTTACTCGATTGTAGGTTTTCAAGAGAGAAATCCGACGTCGTGGAATTTCTTACAAACAAGTGCCATGTCTTACAAAATCAACACTATGTCACCATTAATATAATGCAGAGTGACAATGACACTGAGTTTGAGGAAGCTAAAGTAAATATTTATTGTGATAGACTCGGGGTCAAACATGAATTTTTGGCTGTGAAGACTCCTAAGAAAAATGGTATTATTGAGAGGAAGAATCAGATGATTCATGAGATGGATAGATCTATGCTTCTAGTTCGTCAAGTTTCTAGGATATTTTGGGCAGAGATGATATATATCGTGTACCATACGGTGAATAGGGTTTACCTTCTTCCGTACACATGTAAGACGCCCTATGAATTGTGGACCGAAAAGAATACCAACCTTTCATATTTTTGTGTCTTTAGGAGAAAATGATATATCCTTAGGGATAAAGATCAATTAGAAAATTTTGACCCCCGGAGTGATGATGGAATATTATTAGGGTATTCATCGAACAATAGAACATATTGGGTTTTTAACATAAGTAGCTCTAAGGTTATGGAATCAATAAATGTCACTATGTAAGATGACAAACCATTTATTTATTTTATTCTAATCTTTTGTGTGAGGAGGATTCACTTCCTACTAATGATCACATTATTCCTCCAACACCCAGGTTGTAACCTACTCCTAGATTTGGGGACACACCTTCTTGGGTTCGGAAGAGTCATGATCCTACTGCTATTCTATGAGATCTCACCCTGGGGTTAAGACTCGTGCTCACCTAGAGAATGTGGTTAGTTTTTTTCTACCTATATAAATTCGAGCCCAATAATTCCAAGGAAGAAGTCAAGGATGAACATTGAATATCTACTGTACAGGATAAGTTGCTTTAGATTATAAAGAATGATGTCTGGGATCTAGTCCCCCGATATAGCGAGAAAAATGTGATTGATACCAAGTGTATCTACAAGAACAATATGGATTAGAATGGTACCATTATACAAAACAAGACTAGGTTGGTCGCTCAGGGCTACACAAAGATAGAGGGTGTAGACTTTGATGAGATAATTTCTCCTATTGCTAGGCTTGAGTCC
Organism: Sambucus nigra; assembly: GCA_949130495.1. NCBI lineage: Eukaryota > Viridiplantae > Streptophyta > Magnoliopsida > Dipsacales > Adoxaceae > Sambucus > Sambucus nigra. Next base: position 272,682,451 of record OX422217.1, read on the forward strand.
ATTCACTTACTACTTGCCATCGCATGACATTTTCACTTAAAGTTATACCGGATGCATGACAATATTGTCTTTCTGAATGGAATTCTATAGGAGGAAGTTTATGTGGAACAATCAAAAGGTTTTAAAAACCCCAAGAACCCTGATCACATCTATTTTATGAGAAAATCCCTCCATAGTTTAAGAGCACCCCGTGCTTAGTACGAGTGGCTTACTTACTATCTCTTAGGCCGTGGCTTTATGAGAGGTGGAGTTGATAAGATGTTATTTGTTAGGAGAGGAGACGGTGCTATTTTGGTTGTCCATGGCTATGTGGATGACATAGTCTTTGAATCCACGTTCTCTTAACATGCTCACGACTTTAAGGAGGATATGAAGAGTGAGGTTGAGATTATAGTGGTTGGTGAGCTTAAATTTTTTCTTGGTCTCTAGGTTCGTCAGCTAGAGGATGAGATGTTTATCTCCCAATACAAGTATGTTAGAGACCTAGTGAAGAACTTTTGTTTAGACTCAGCTAAGCACTTACGTACCTCGTTGAATACTTCATCAAAGCTTAGAAAGGACACTCCAGGAAAGGATGTAGAGCAAACATTGCCTCGGAGTATGATAGGTAGTGGTCTCTACTTGACTACTAGTCTTCATGAAATAGACTTTAGTGTTAGAGGTTGTGCGCGATATCAGGCGTCCCCGAAAGAGTCACACTTACTTGCTCTTAATTGTATTATCAAATATGTGAGTGGGACTCTCTCATTTGGAATTTGGTATTACTTTGATACCGATGACCATTTATCTTCCTATTCAGATGACGATTAGGTCGGAGATGTAGATGGATGTAGCACCAATTCAGGTGGGAGTTTCTTTTTTGGTTCTACTCTTGTCTCTTGATTGAGTAAGAAGAAAAACTCCATCTCTTTATCAAGTACGGAGGTTGAGTACATGCCATCGAGAGTTGTTGCACACAACTTCTATGGATGAAGCATATGCTAGAGGATTATGGGATATCACAGGACACCATGACTATTTCCTGTGATAATACGAGCATAATACACATATCCCATAATCCAGTTCAACATTCGCGCACAAAGCACAGTAGTATATGCGATAATTTTATTTATGAGCTAGTAGAAGGAAGGTCGTAGCCTTGTGTTTTATGCCTAAATACCTCTAGTTAGCCGATATTTTCATGAAGCCTTTAGAGGCCCTTAGACTCGAGAGTCTTAGGAAGTATTTAGAAATTTTCACAGTTGATTGAGGGGTTGTTACCATGTCTAGAGTGTTTTTTTTCATGTTCCTATCATATGATTCCCATTTCTAGATTGCATCATTATTTTTTTTGGTTTTATTTTTTCTTATTTTTTTTTGAAAAATCCAAAAACATTTTCTATTTTTTTTAAATTGAAAAATCCAAAAAGATTTTTTTGATAAATTTTTGAAAAAAAATGAAAAGATTTTTTTTATTAATATTTTTGAAAAACTTAAAAATAGTTTTGTATTTTGTTTACACCATTTATGGATGAACATATAAGATAGCCGTAGTCATAACCTCTTTCCGTATTCCACGTAACTGCTTGATTATGTTTTGAGATGATCATTTCATCTATATGGTTTATAATGTATGGAGTCATGTGATTAGTGATATCTTCTACATGTTTGGCTCCTTATATCCTTTAATGCACACTTGAACGATTTTATTTGAATATTGTGCTTGTGTATCACATGTTGGTTGAAGTGATTCCATCTTAATTCTGCATATACAACGAACGAAATGCGATGAAATGAAAATAATAATAGTTGTGCATTTAAGAAGCGTTTACCATGAGGATTAAAATGCATAAATGATTAAATGATGAGTGTTCACTAGAAAGGGCTGCGAGAGTACAAAATTAACTCATCGTGAAAGCCACCGTTTAAAAGATCCCAAGAAAAAATTAAGGCAATAAAGATAATCATATGCCAATAATGGGGCCAATAGGTTTTACCAAGTTGAGAACAATAGACACCTCAAAAAGAAAAAAGAAAAAGAAAAATGAATAGAAATTTGAGGGAGTTTGGTTGGATTTAACGGCTTTGCACTTTCTTAAAAATCTTGAAAAAACATTAGATATTTTGGATGTTATTGGTGTGGAAATCACTTTGAGATTTTATTTGTTATTTAAATTGAGTCAATTTCTTATAATTCCACCATTTTTATACCTGAGGAAGATGTTTAGTTCATTCATTAGGAATATCCGAAATCCATTCTACACATATGTTATGTTTGTATTCATTGATTTTCCTATCGAATTTGTTCACACCCCTACATTTCCGCTATCACTGACTTGGTTATTTTCGTGTTCTTTCATGGTGTGATTTTTTTCTTGTAATTTTTTTTTGAAAAAAATTTCAAAAAGAGAGTTTTTTTACCTTGTGACGTTCTCCATTTTCATTACTTTTTGTTCTTCATATTTGTCTATTTGGGGACATTATAAAAGGGGGGAGAACGAATTATGGGCAGAATTTATGTTTTTGCTTGCATGTTTTAATTGATAATGATTTGTTTAAGCTTAATTGATATTGATTTTTTCTTATCATTGTTTTTCAAACTGTTGTGCATCACGGGGATCGTTTCTTGTCTCATGTGGGTAGGAACGAAACTAAGGGATGATGAAAAAGAAAGATTGATGAAGTTAAAGAATTGAAGACGTTGAAGACTTTTTGAAGACATGTCATTTAGTATTTCCAATTTTTGGGTTTAATGGGGATATTATTTTTTATGTCATTCGTTTTGAGTTCGGGTAGAATAATTCAGATAGTTTTTATGTATGTACCGACATAGACATACGGGGAGATTTGAAAGGACAAGATTTTATAAATGTCTATTTGAGTATCTAAGTGTCCTAAATCAGAGCATACATGTCTTATACAACTACATTCATCTCGTCAACACGATCATCCATGATGACCGCGATCTGAATCTGAAGCTTCACGCACCCATAATCGTCATGCGTGCATAGTGTAAAATCATTGAGCATCGTGCAACGTGAATCTTCAACATTCCCACTACTCCACTTATATTTATGGTAAAATATTTAATTTGGAGTTTTTAATGTTTTCATATTTATTTGGAATTTTTTTATAAACTATTTTTGAGTACCTGAAATATTTTCCAAAGTGATATAATTTTTTCTAAATGTTAAGGAGAATTGGATTTGATATTATTATTTTTCGAACGAGATCGAACTATCATTTAAACGACATATGCATCTCGCGCTAAGTGGTTCAAACGAAATCAACTGTCGTTCGGGCAACATTGCTATTTCGTCAGGGATACATCGCCGCTTTATTTTTCTTATAAATACTAGTTTTTTGCACACATGTTTTTAAGTCTTCATAACTCCGTTTTCTACAGTAAGATCTGCAATTTAAGACTTCATTTTTTAGAGTTTAAAGCATCTTTTGATTCACGAAATTCATATGTGAATCATTTAAACCTTAGATTACTTATTATACTCATCTGGAGTACACTTGTGGAGAAGAAGGTTGGTTCTACATTGCTGATGATTCGGGCTCTTGCGGGATCTCTTACAGGTATTCCCGTGTCAAGATATATTTCTCTATACTTGTAAGTTGCTACAAGATATAGTGAAATAAAAAGGTTTTGCCCTTTTGGGGGATTTTTCCTCATATTTGTGACTAAGTGCATGCTTGATTTCATTTAATTAATCAATCACAATTAATTGCAAGAGTTAGGGTTTTGGGGAATAAAATTGGAATTTAATTAAACAGGTTTGTTCATTGATTGCTGGCACACTCTTAGATTTATTAAGTTTTAAGATGAACTAGGATGATATATAAATAGGTATTAGGAGAACTGATACTTTAATTACCTATTGAGATTGAAGAGGAGACTATGTTATTACATATTATTGTTAAATATGGTCTTTTGTTAGAACTATTAATTACTTTTACCTTTCAGAAAAATATTTTTATCAAGTGCATTAGGGATATTGAGGACATTGTTCTTGGAGGGATATTGAGGACATTGTTTTAGGAGTGAGTACTCTTTTCTTCTGTTTGTTTCTATACTGCATTGTATAGTTCCCACTGAGCATTCAGCTCATTTTCCCCTTTTTTGTTACGATAGGTCGTGTGTAGTTCCATATGTTGAGAGTGTTATACATGTAGGGTTTTCATTTTATTTACATTATTAAGATCTATATGCAACGGACTATCGGATTGTTTCCTACGAGTCCTTCACGTAATTGAATACGAAATTGCAATCGCATACTAATAAGTGAAACTCTAAAGAAATTAAAACTAAGAAAGAAACATTATATAAGTTATTTCATTGCACTTCACACCTAACGCTCAATTTAAACTGGGTTGACTATGGTTAACCCATAATTTTGGGTTGGGGCATTATAAATGGTATCAAAGATCTAGGTTCAAGGTTACTTTCGGGAGTGACATGGTGATATTAGTAGCGAATCTTTTGGCGTTGGTGTTGGTTTGGTCCAATCATGATTGTTTGCGATGTTTTCAATTTGTGTCCTCAACTGTGCAATCAATGAGGTTAGCACGACAAGTAGGTTAGGGCCAAGTGGCATATGGTCAAGTAATTTGTTATTAAATCGTTTCCTCAATTTTGATTAGATATGTTAGCAAATTATGGGTGTCCATGCAAGACTATAATGGTGATACCGTGGCTCTTTATTTGAAGTGTTTTTGTTCCAGCCTTTGATGACATAGAGTCTTCAGAGATATTGATAGAATGAGATGACGCCCATTGGGCATGCGTTACCCATTTGTTTATAATGAACTAAAGAGATTGATCGTTTAATGTCATAACTAAGTAATAATGACTTGTGATTTCAAATGCATAAAATCCTTAGGTACACCACTTCAAAGTGATCAATTTTATGAGATGAGTAGGATAATTCGATCCTTGGGGGTAATACGAAGATTGGTGGTAAATTCGATGAGCATGTAATTTTTGGGGGGTCAACACTTCAGTATGGGTACATTTAGCATAGTTAAATAGGATAATATCCTTGTGGGTGAGCGCCTTAATAGTTGTTGTTTAATGAATGTATCTTATGAGTTGTGGTTAGGGTTATGAGCCACATATGGAAAGAGATGACATAAGTGACCACGATGAATTTTAGTGATAAGGGAGTGAACCTTAGGTAGCCCTTCGGAGTAGTGATCGAAAGAATAATATAACAATTGATGGATTGGATCTTCAGTGACACTGATAATGTATATTAGGTGATGTATGCATTATACATGATGTCATGTATCCCAAAAAAAATCCTTAATAGTAGTAGTAACATCGTGTAGTGTCCTTTACAACTTAGTGAAAAAGATCGTAAATTTTCACCTTTGAACTAAACAATTGAGTGGTGTGCTTATAAGTGTTAGTTACCTGGTGAAAACGTATTAGGCCCCTTGGTTGTGGTCTTGGATTTAGTATAGCTTGATTTATGTACCATGAATGTAATGTGAGTTAATAGAGTCGTAATGATTTAGGGTAATCTAGCGGTGAACATATATGTTCTTGGTGACTTAGTGCTAACTACTAGCGTTGTGATATTTTAGAAAATGAAAACAAGAGGCATCATTAAGGTGAGCCTCCTTTTGGGCAATGCCTGAAGTTCCTTGTCCTGCCAAAACTCTAGTGATATTAATTTGTAGTTTAGTGATTATATTGTGGCATTGAGAGATAGGATTTTTTGTGGTGTTCATAAGCATGAGCCATGGTGTTTGTAGGTCGTACCTGATGTCCCATATCCGACCAAAGTATATAGTTATGTTAGTTCATATATTAACAAGTAGTATGATGACTATATAGTGTGGCAATTTAGTTGTCATAGTTGAACGCTCATTGTGAATTAAATGATGTTGCCCACTGGAGTTGACTTCGGGTTTGTAACACGGCTAGGCATGCAAAACCATATTAAGATTATGTGGAGATGTATGTTAAGGTCTATCTAGTTAGATGTTAATGCGAGTGGTAGACATCCCATAGTCATAGTGAAATTGAGGTTATGTAGCATGCATTACAATGACAATAGTGTCTCTCCTCGAAACCTTTGGGAATCATTATTGCATGGAGGTTTATGTGGTGATATGCATTTCGTCGTGGTATATTCTAAGTTGTGTAGTGTGGGTCATGATATGACTTATATTTTCTCGTGATAGATGTGTAGACCATTTATAGAGGTGACTGAGTTTAATGTCGTCAACCATAAAGCATTTGGGAATAGTTATTATATTGAAGATTACATAGTAATGGTAAACCATTGATGATTGTAGTATTTCTAGGTCATGACGATTTATGGGAGTACTTGGAGTTAGTTCCATGACTTTGTTGATGAGCATGTGTCAGGATATTACCTTCGAGGATAATGTCAAATATATGTTAATAAGTTCTAGATTATGCACCTGGGAGACTAAGAACACGATGATGTTCGTCATGGTTGTAGGTATAACCTTCAAAATTAAGTGTTTGGATTGAATATAAAACTTATATGTGCTACATGTATAGTTAGTATGGCCCAAATGAGGGAAATCATTAGGCCTTAGGCATGCAAAATGCTTGAAAGTTTTAGGTACTATCAGGATGGTCGTGATTTGGATCGTATAGGACATTGCTAAGAGCCCTAGTAGTGTTCCGTAGGTTGAATGTGAGAAACTATATGAGAACTTAGTTTCACTTGATGAGAGTGATCTCAAAAAGTAAATTTAATTTTGGAGGCCTAGGTGTGATGGGTCGGTAAGTGATGGTATAGAAGTGACTTCACCTATAATTAGGATAGTTATGCTTACCGACAATGGAATAGGTAGCATTGTTCCTAAGGGGGGAAGCCTAGCATTCCAGCTTCTTGGAAGAATTGATTTGTTTTTCATTCATTCAGCAAGAATGGATGATTTATGGTTAGAACTCATCAAGGATAATGAGCTAAGCCAAGATATGTCGTAAGGCTAAGACTTTAACAAATATCGATCAAGAGTTATAAAGTTCAAGGGTATGTGGTGGATTTTACGTCTTGTGGCATGAGTCATTACTAGAATTTGATTATTTCCTTTTAGCGTAAAATTTGCCTAGTCTGTTTTATTTCTTATGTATTCCTCGACTCGATAACGGGAAGTTATTGATCAGTAGTGGTGCGAGTTAGGCCAGTTGTGGTTAATGCGCCATGGTATATGAGTGAACTTTTCTTCATAATCATCTTTATTCTACACTTATTTGTGTGTATGCATGATCTCGCACTGTAGCATGTAATTTGCATATATTACTTAATTTCTTTATATTAACATGTTTTGTTTATAAACTAGTATATCTAGTTACGATTTGGTCGTGTTTTTTCAGTTTGTGACTTGATAATATTCTGAGTATCAAGATTTGACGTAACATTAGGTACTAGAGTTGCACTCGAGGTGAGAGTTTTAAAGATTAAGGATGTGATCACTAAGGTAAAATTATGTTGTGATACTTGGGATGACTCTATGTTCGCACAAGGATTTCGTAGAGGATATCGATTGGGTAGACCTGTATGATAAAGTGACCATCTTAGTAATTATTGGTGTGTACAATGAGAAGTGTTCACGTAGTATCAACGTAGGCTAGGCACGTTCCAAGATTTATTTGAACAAACATATTTTGTGAAACGTAACGTATAAACGATCCTCGATGATGAGTCCAATTGATGATAGTGCCATTTTTGGTGAGATCAGCCACCTAAAAGTTTTGTCTAAATGGACGTGTTAGATATTCTTGAAAATTAGCAATAGGACCTTAGAGTTCATCATGATTGAGTGACCAATAGGGATTGATAAAATTGAAGTTTTATGGTTTATATTGTAATGTTGAGAATACCCTAGGGCCGAAATAAGCGGATAGTTAGGCGAGCTCTAAGTTTTCATAAGCCAAGAATTTTGGGGCCGAAATTCCCCAAGGAGGGAAGTTTGTAATATCCCGTCCCAATAATTAGATTAAATTTTATATGGATTAGAAGTCAATAAGGAGTTATTAATAAGTGTAGAATAATTGTGTGTAAAATTGGAGAAAAATAAAGACAATTAGTATTTAAGAAACTTATATCCTTTCATTCCATTTAATTTGGTTCATCATTTATGATTTTGGAAGTCTTAGTGATAGATTGTGAAATATATAGAAAGTTAGGGCCTCAATCGAGAATTTTGATGTTCAAACATGATTCTGTCTCGTTCAAATGACAAAGAATGTTACTCGAGTGAGGGAATGAATCATTCGAGCGACCAGGACAAATTAAACCTATCGATTACACTGTTAAACTTTCAACCACAGATCAAGAATCTCATGTCAACTCTTAAAGCCTGACGGTGATGGTGGGGATTTAATCAGATGTTTATAATTGATGTTTTAGGGCTTTAAGTGTGTATAAGAGAGAGGCGTTGGGTGGAGAAAACCCAATAACATTTTATGTCTCCCCTCCAAGACCTCACAACTTTCTCTTTCTCTCATTTGTTATATTGTCTCCTGCCATTTACGCTTTCAGCCATACACTCACACCATTAAATGCTTAATTTCCCCATTTTGAAGGTATAGTTTCACAATATAAAAGTTGTTTATTGGGGGTTTTGATGGATATTGGAGGAGGTGTTTTTGAAAGAAGAAGAGGGTTTTGTTGAGCAACTTTGGATTATTCAAGATCTTCCATTGGAGGTTGTATAGTGGAGATTTTGTGACTCCTTTTAGGTCCACCTTTAGTGGTGGGGGAGTCACCAATCTTCACCACTACCACCAGTATCTTTGAAGAATTTTGGGATGGTAAAAAATAACATTGAATCAGTTTTATAGTGTTGTAAAAATTCATCATGCTTATTTTACCTATAGTAGGCTAAATATATGTAAGATTTATGCTTGTTGCATCTATGTGTAAGGTTAGTAATCCTATTAGCATTTTGTATGGAAATGGGCTTAAAAAAGATGATTTAAAATGAGTTTTGAAACCTAGAAAATATCAGAATATATAGCTTCAACATTTTAAGCAATAAAAAGTGTTATCCAGATGTTTTAAAGGAACATAATATGATTTTATGGAATAAAATGTATTAGGCTTGTTTGGGACATTTTGTGAAATTAAAGGATGATTTCCTACATGAACAAATGAAGATAAATGAAAAGGCAAAAATTTCACTTTAATGTGTATTTAAAGTGTGAGAAATATATGTAGAGAGTAAAGTGGATTTAATGTTTAATTGTATGAAACTGAGGTATACATGAATTATGGTATAAATGTGTGAATAGTAGCAAGCAGGTTTTAAGTTGCAAAATCAAATAAATATAACATGTATTTCAAAAATATTGAAAATCGGGCTTTAATGTGTAGAATGGGGTTATTTTTATAGATTAAAGGTAATAAAGAGGCAAGTGAGAAAGTTGGGTAAAAGTGTCACATTAAAGAAGTGTTAAAATGGATAAACGTGTTTTAACTATTAAGTCTGAAACTTAATAATCATTTTGGGAAAATGACACTTGTTAAAGGATTAAATTGCAGGGTTGGAAGAAAATAGGGTAAATCGATAATTTACTTAAAGTGGAACATTTTATGGAATAAAACGTTAATAAATGTTTCTTCATTAGTATGGGTGAAGTTGATTTAAGTCCTAAAGGAGTTGGTGATTTTGATGTAAAAACGACGTGTGTATGAATAAAGGTCTTAAAGGAGAATGAAACAGTTTTCCAAATGTTAATGGAAAAATGGATGGTTAAGTCCGGGAATTTGGCTTCGCCTTGTAAATGAAAAATAATGTGACCATGTGTAAAATGTTAAACACATCAGTAAAATAACTCGGACAACACCGGGAGATGTAAGAAGGGATCGGAGCTCTTGGGTGAAATCCCTTAAACACTAACCAGAGCATATGGTCGGCATAGACGACGGTGTAGAGCCCATTAAAATATGCAGTTTTTGGAAGACTCCAAAAAAGATAATGAAATATGGAATATGAAAAGTAAATGATTGGGATTTGTATATGTAAAGATAATCTAACTTTAACGTATTGATAAATGTTCCGGTCAATGTATTGTGGACAAATAAATTAAGAATGACGACTAACGTCCGTAAGAATAGCGAACTGGTTAAGTAAGGCAACTTAATGAGTAATTAAGCTACCTAATGAGGATTGAACCTATAATAACATAGGCGAGTGAGTTGTATAAGGATTTCATATTAAATTAATTATTCTAACATGATGTGTGTGTGTGTGTGTGTGTGTGTGTGTGTGTGTGTGTTGGAAGTAAGTCTTGAGTCGTGGTTAAACGACTCTAATGTGAATGAATGAGCATTGGGTAATAAGAGTTTTTAATAGTAAGTGAAATGGTTTCCTAACAAATGCTAATTATTTAACTGTGTGAGTTAATGGGAAGGTATTCTAGTTTTAAGCATAATAACACAAAATGACTATTTTGTATAGACCAAGAGAATAAATGATACTATATGACGCTTTAAAACAAAATGGCTTACTGCATTTTATATGTGTTTTCAAATATATATATATATATATATATATATATATATATATATATATATATATATATATACATACATATTTCCACGTACATGTAGTCATAGAGGGTGAGTAGCCTTTTATGACGTTCATTTCTATACTGCATTATATGGTTCCCACTGAGCATTCGGCTCACTTCCCCCATTTATTTTTTTTTGATGGGTTGTGTGAAGTTCCATACGCTCAAAGAACTGTATAAGTAAGTTTTCTATTTTATTTACGTTAGTAAGATCTGTATGCAATTAACTCCAAGAGTGTTTCCTATGAGTCCCTCACGTAGTTGAATATGAAATTGGACTCGCATGCTAATAGTGAAACTCTAAACAAATTAAAACTGGGATAAACACATTATATAGGTTATTTTATTGCACTTCACACCTAATGCTTGATTTGAGCTGGGTTAATTAGTGTTAACCCATAATTTCAGATCGGGGAGTTACACTCCGAAGAATTATTGCGACCCCCTTTTGAGACCGTGGTGGGTATTAACATGTAGTAGGAGCTTTTTAGAGCATTTGTTGGTATTCTAGTTCTTCTCTTAACCTGATAAAATCATGATGGAATCTTTTTTACGGATTTATTAACATAACATGATTTTGCTCAAGGAAAAATATTTTTCCATGATGGACAAGGGACGTCGTTTTCTTTTTCATATATAATTTCATGTGTTTTTTGATTGGCTATATCTCTATCATTATGTTTTGCATAATGCTGAACAAGAATAATATTTTCCAGAACATAAGAAAATGGTCGAGTACTTTACCGGGACTAAATATAAATAAGAATTACCCGAACCAACTATCCGTTGGGGGAGAAATATAATAATTGTTGTAGTTTCCCTCGGAGCTGAATATGATAATAAATATCTTGTCGAGCTCCATGCTGAGATGAATATAAAATATGCATCTGAATGGATATAGAGAATGATTTGTTCGTGAGCATAGATCAGAGCAATAATAAATTGAATAGTGCCGCGCTGAGGTAAAATGTCATCATGCTCAGCAATGATAATATTTTCCAAAAGTTTAAGATTGTGACCGAGGTTCCATCAGGATTGAATCTTGTACATATGGAATTTAATAAGTTGCTCGAATAGCTGTGGAGGCTAAATCAAATAGTCATTATCATTAGAATGATTTCGTCATCCAATAAATATATGATATGTATTTGCTCGGGCAATAAAGATATCAATTTCAAAATAAGAAATAATATATGTCAGGCTGATTTGTCGAGGCAAAATTGCGTGATGTCGAGCAATAACAGTTTCCAGAAGTTTAAGTTTGTGGTCGAGCTTTCGTCGAGATTGAATTTTCTCCCTATAGAATTTGTATAAGTTTCCCGAACACTTGTCGAGACTAGATCAGATAGTTATTATCACTAGCAAAATTGTACATCCAAATAATATGTATCATCTCAGGCATAAGGCACTAAAAATTTCAAAATATGAAATAATATGTTATGTCGTATGTCAATATGAGAAAATTTTGATAAAAAATGCTAGGCATTTTAATTTTAAGAAAAAGACCAAATATAAATTGGTTCAGAAAATTTATTCTAAAATAAAGCTTTGGAGTATATTTTATTTAGCTTTAAAAATTTATTTTATTATAGGAGCGTGAGTTAAGAAATAGTAAGGGCTGAATTTGTCTTTTAAACAATATGGTTCTGGTTTTGACAAAGTCAAATTAGCAATGTCTCTGATGTCAGAAGTCACCCTTGCCGATCAAAAATAACTACGCCAGACCAAGAATACAATACGCCCGATATATGCCGACCAGTAATGATGCCGCCAAAAAAGCTTAACCACATTGCCAATCGACATACCAATAACAAACCAAGGTTCAGATCATCACTGACCATCAAATAACAGATCGAAAAGTTCCTCTGGAAGTGTGATACATGTCTCTGATCAACAAATAGGAGTTGCCGACAAAAAAAAAATGACCTGTTGAACCAATAGAATTTGGCCGACCATTGATGCTGACCTAAAAAAAATGTCTCCAACCAACAAATAAGTTCTACCGACTTGTATTTAATATTTCTGAATACTAGTAGGTGACTACAAGTAATCGAGAACCCCCCGTCCTATTGCGAAGGAGCTATCAACCTGGTGCCGACCAGATGAAATTTATGGCTCTTGTGATGAGGATCAAATTTGATAGTCTTCGATCATTAAATAGGGGGTAGGGGTTCTCGCAAATAGTATAATACCTCCTTTGTCTTCGTAGTTATAGTCTAATGGTCATCGACCAATGAGGAATGGTCCGACAAGGTTGTTGAGGTGTGGTACGCTTCGTACATTGGTCGTCGATCTATGGTATGTTCTGATGACCAGTAGTGGAGATGCTAGTTCGATTTGCAGATCCAATTGAAATTAGTGATCCCTTTTTTTTTATCAATTGGATGAGAGTTTTAAATCAAGATCTACCAATTTGATGCCGAGCTCCATTTAAGTATAATTTCTTTGATGTTGTTGAATCACGATTTTTGTAGAAATTTACATCTAAAATTTGTGCTTCGGTCCTCCAATTAAGGCGGTTTTTTTTATGGGGGATAAAAAATTGTTTTCATATTTTTCAGTTATAGAGAGAAATGGAAATTCAAAGAGTCACCATCTTAAAATCAACAATGTATATTTTCGACTATTTGACATAGTTGTGCAGATTTATAGATAAAAATTATTCAATTCCATAATAGAAACGTTGCAATTATCATTTCTTAAGAGAGATATCCATTTTAGACGTTTATTCCCAATAAAATATCATATATGGCAATAAAAATTATCAGATATAATCCAGGGAAACGAAGTGTTGTTTTCGGACGATTTGAAAACACTAACTCTTGATTTTTGATGTTAAAAAAAGGTTTTGATTGAAACTATGTTTTCATATTATGAGATTGGATGAATTAATTTAATCTATACTTTAAACATGTATACCCCCAAAATTTTCAGAATCCCTATATTTCAAGATTCGTACAAAACTTACAGGATTTTGAAATCTACTCTTTTACATATTCCCAAATGAAAATTAATAAATGAATTCATTCATATAAAAATGATGATTAAATCGAAAGATGTATCTTCAACATATAATTGAATTGATCTCTAAGTTTATGGATATAAACATATGATAATCATGATTCGAACAAAAAGATGCGTGCGTATAATTAGTTATACGTAGAGAAAATAAAAACTTAGATTTTTATGGAGAACAATGCTTGTAACACGTTCCCACAAATGGCGCCAATCTGTTGATGACTAGAAATAGCATCCATGATATCTTATCAGCATCAACAACAGATAAAATGAAGGTACGAAGATAATGATTGAAGATGAAATGGTGATTACATCAAACACATAAGAGACAAATGTTTTTAAAGTGGTTCAACGATAAGGAAAAGCCTACGTCCACTGTTATTTTATTTCCAGGGGTTTACAATAGCACAATATGGTGTAGAGAGAGAGAGAGAGGTGTGTAGAGAATTTCTTAGTTCCCCTCCCCCTTTGGCTAAGGATATGCATGTATTTATAGTGATAGGAGTTAAAGAAATACAATGTCTTTATACATTCAGACATTTATATATATATGCAATGAATTTAACTGTTGGTGTTCTAGGGTGGTTGGTCTTCCTTGAGTTGCGTGGTATGCCATGTATTGGTTGGTTTGCCGACCAACTCTCCTCGGGTGCCGACTAACTCTCCTCGGGTGCCGAACAAGTATAAATATTGCCACGTAGGATGGCAAGTGTCCTTTTCTGATTGGTCCTCATAGATGATGAATTTTTGCGTCAATAATGAGCGAATTCAATTTTGACGAAATAACTAATGGTATGGACTAAACACAAGTAATGATATCCTATAAATGGAGTCATTATCATTAATTTTTGGATAAAAATATGCTGGATATTCATGTATTTTGGACAGGGGTTTCTTCGACTATCCGAATTACATAATTGAAAGATTTAAAGTCTCTTATTTAGGGTGAGGTAATTTAATCTCTTGTGAATAAATCTCACTGCACATGTAATTAGAATACTCGATGAAATTAATTATAATTACTAATAGAGGGAAGACAAATTAAAATTTAGTCAAAATTTAATTCTCACATACATAATAAGAAATAAATTTTTCTTTGGCGATTCCCAAATTTCAAAAATGGATTGAACATTCAACCCTCTTGCTTCAATTTTATAGGAATAAAAATTAAGAATAATGAATTTCATAGACTGGAAAAGAAACATAGACATGGTCATCATTGATGAGGATTATAAATTTATCTTAACTAAACTATGACCTGCCAAGCCTCTTGATGAGGCATCCAAGTCGGATGCCTGAGCTCACTAGAGGTGAAAAAAAGATGATCAGATGGCTCGTTGCAATATATTGGTCTTTATGAATAATGTATTGTAACACTATCGTCAAAATATCACAAGTTCTGACATGATTTTGAACTTCAGGGATATGTTTTACGATCTGAATCATGCCTTAATGCTGGATGTTATGATAAGGTTGGTAAAAAGATGATTTAAAATGAGTTTTGAAACCAAGAAAATATCAGAATATATAACTTCAACATTTTAAGGAAAAAAAAGTGCTGTCCTGATGTTTTAAAGGAACATAGTATGATTTTATGGAATAAAATGTATTAGGCTTGTTTGGGACATTTTGTGAAATTAAAGGATGATTTCCTACATGAACAAATGAAGATAAATGAAAAGGAAAAAATTTCACTTTAATGTGTATTTAAAGAGTGAGAAATTTATGTAGAGAGTAAAGTGGATTTAATATTTAATTGTATAAAAGTAAGGTATACATGAATTATGGTATAAAAAATAATAATGGAGGTGAAAGGGGATAAATGTGTGAATAGTAGCAAGAAGGTTTTAAGTTGCAAAATCAAATAAATAGAACATGTATTTCAAAAATATTGAAAATGGGGCTTTAATGTGTAGAAGGGGGTTATTTTATAGATTAAAGGTAATAAAGAGGCAAGTGAGAAAGTTGGGTAAAAGTGTCACATTAAAAAAGTGTTAAAAAGGATAAACGTGTTTTAACTATTAAGTCGGAAACTTAATAATCATTTTGGAAAAATGACACTTGTTAAAGGATTAAATTGCAGGGTTGGAAGAAAATAGGGTAAATTGATAATTTACTTAAAGTGGAACATTTTATGGAATAAAATGTTAATAAATGTTTCTTCACTAGTATTGGTGAAGTTGATTTAAGTCCTAAGGAGTTGGTGATTTTGATGTAAAAACGACGTGTGTATAAATCAAGGGCTTAAAGGAGAATGAAAAAGTTTTCCAAATGTTAATGGAAAAATGGATGGTTAAGTCCAGGAATTTGGCTTCGCCTTGTAAATGAGAAATAATGTGACCATGTGTAAAATGTTAAACACATCAGTAAACTAACTCGGACAACACCGAGAGATGTAAGAAATGCTCGGAGCCCTTGGGTGAAATGCCTTAAACACTAACCAGAGCATATGGTGGGCATAGACGACGGTGTAGAGCCAATTAAAATATGCAGTTTTTGGAAGACTCCGAAAAAGATAATGAAATATGGAATGTGACAAGTAAATGGTTGGGCTTTGGATATGTAAAGACAATCTAACTTTAACGTATTGATAAATGTTTCGGTCAATGTATTGTGGACAAATAAATTGAGAATGACGACTAATGTCCATAAGAATAGCGGACTGGT
Organism: Sambucus nigra; assembly: GCA_949130495.1. Classification (NCBI taxonomy): domain Eukaryota; kingdom Viridiplantae; phylum Streptophyta; class Magnoliopsida; order Dipsacales; family Adoxaceae; genus Sambucus; species Sambucus nigra. Next base: position 272,698,685 of record OX422217.1, read on the forward strand.
TAAGTAAGGCGACTTAATGAGTAATTAAGCTACCTAATAAGGATTGAACCTATAATAACATAGGTGAGTGAGTTGTATAAGGATTTCATGTAAAATTAATTATTCTAACATGATGTGTGTGTGTGTGTGTGTGTGTGTGTGTGTGTGTGTGTGTGTGTGTATGTGTGTGTCTATTGGAAGTAAGTCTTGAGTCGTGGTTAAACGACTCAAATGTGAATGAATGATCATTGGGTAAGAAGAGTTTTTAATAGTAAGTGAAGGGGTTTCCTAACAAAAGCTAATTATTTAACTGTGTGAGGTAATGGGAAGGAATTCTAGTTTTAAGCATAATAACACAAAATGACTATTTTGTATAGACCAATAGAATAAATGATACTATATGACTCTTTAAAAAAAATGGCTTACTGAATTTTATGTGTTTTCAATATATATATATATATATATATATATATATATATATATATATATATATATACATATTCCCACGTATATGTAGTCATAGAGGGTGAGTAGTCTTTTATGTCGTTCATTTCTATACTGCATTGTATGGTTCCCACTGAGCATTCAGATCACTTCCCTCTTTATTTTTTTATGATGGGTTGTGTGAAGTTCCATAGGCTCAAATAACTGTATAAGTAAGCTTTCTATTTTATTTACATTAGTATGATCTGTATGCAATTGACTCCGAGAGTGTTTCCTATCAGTCCCTGACGTAGTTGAATACGAAAGTGAACTCGCATGCTAATAGTGAAACTCTAAACAAATTAAAACTGGGATAAACACATTATATAGGTTATTTTATTGCACTCAACACCTAATGCTTGATTTGAGCTGGGTTAACTAGGGTTAACCCATAATTTCAGATCGGCGAGTTACACTCCCAAGAATTATTACGACCCCCTTTTGGCATTGTGGTGGGTAATAACATGTGGTAGGAACTTTTTAGAGCATTTGTTGGTATTCTAGTTCTTCCCCTAACCTGATAAAATCATGATGGAATCTTTTTTACGGATTTATTAACATAACATGATTTTGCTCAAGGAAAAAGATTTTTCCATGATGGACAAGGGATGTCGTTTTCTTTTTCATATATAATTGCATGTGTTTTGTGATTAGCTATATCTCTATCATTATGTTTTGCATAATGTTGAACAATAATAATATTTTCCAGAACATAAGAAAATGGTCGAGTACTTTGCTGGGCATGAATATAAATAAGAATTACCCCAACCAACTATCCGTTGGGGGAGAAATATAATAATTGTTGTAGTTTTCCTACGAGCTGAATATGATAATAAATATCTTGTCCAGCTCCATGCTGAGATGAATATAGAATATGCATCTAAATGGATATAGAGAATGATTCGTTCTTGAGCATAGATCAGAGCAATAATAAAATGAATAGTGCCGCGCTGAGGTAAAATTTCATCATGCTCAGCAATGATAATATTTTCCAAAAGTTTAAGATTGTGATCGAGGTTCCATCAGGATTGAATATTTTACCTATGGAATTTAATATGTTGCTCGAATAGTTGTGGAGGCTAAATCAAATAGTCATTATCATGAGAATAATTTAGTCATCCAACCAATATATGATATGTATTTGCTCGGGTAATAAAGATATCAATTTCAAAATATGAAATAATATATGTCAAGCTGATTTGTCGAGGCAAAATTGCGTGGTGTCGAGCAATAACTGTTTCAAGAAGTTTAAGATTGTGGTCGAGCTTTCGTCGAGATTGAATTTTGTCCCTATGGAATTTGAATAAGTTTCCCGAACACTTGTCGAGACTAGATCATATAGTTATTATCACTAGCAAAATTGTTCATCCAAATAATATGTATCAGCTCAGGCATAAGGCACTAAAAATTTCAAAATATGAAATAATATGTTATGTCGTATGTCAATATGAGAAAATTTTGATAAAAAATGCTAGGCATTTTAATTTTAAGAAAAAGACCAAATATATATTGGTTCGAAAAATTTATTCTAAAATAAAGCTTTGGAGTATATTTTATTTTTCTTTAAAAATTTATTTATTAGAGGAGCGTGAGTTAAGAAATAGTAAGGGCTGAATTTTTCTTTTAAACAATATGGTTCTGGTTTTGACAAAGTCAAATTAGCAATGTCTCTGATGTCAGAAGTCACCCTTGCCGATCAAAAATAACTACGCCAGACCAAGAATACAATACGCCCGATATATGCCGACCAGTAATGATGCCGCCAAAAAAGCTTAACCACATTGCCAATCGACATACCAATAACAAACCAAGGTTCAGATAATCACTGACCAGAAAATAACAGATCGAAAAGTTCCTCTGGAAGTGTGATACATGTCTCTGATCAACAAATAGGAGTTGCCGACAAAAAAAAATGACCTGTTGAACCAATAGAATTTGGCCGACCATTGATGCTGACCTAAAAAAAATGTCTCCAACCAACAAATAAGTTCTACCGACTTGTATTTAATATTTCTGAATACTAGTAGGTGACTACAAGTAATCGAGAACCCCCCGTCCTATTGCGAAGGAGCTATCAACCTGGTGCCGACCAGATGAAATTTATGGCTCTTGTGATGAGGATCAAATTTGATAGTCTTCGATCATTAAATAGGGGGTAGGGGTTCTCGCAAATAGTATAATACCTCCTTTGTCTTCGTAGTTATAGTCTAATGGTCATCGACCAACGAGGAATGGTCCGACAAGGTTGTTGAGGTGTGGTACGCTTCGTACATTGGTCGTCGATCTATGGTATGTTCTGATGACCAGTAGTGGAGATGCTAGTTCGATTTGCAGATCCAATTGAAATTAGTGATCCCTTTTTCTTTATCAATTGAATGAGAGTTTTAAATCAAGATCTACCAATTTGATGCCGAGCTCCATTTAAGTATAATTTCTTTGATGTTGCTGAATCACGATTTTTGTAGAAATTTACATCTAAAATTTGTGCTTCGGTCCTCCAATTAAGGCGGTTTTTTTTATGGGGGATAAAAAATTGTTTTCATATTTTTCAGTTATAGAGAGAAATGGAAATTCAAAGAGTCACCATCTTAAAATCAACAATGTATATTTTCGACTATTTGACATAGTTGTGCAGATTTATAGATAAAAATTATTCAATTCCATAATAGAAACGTTGCAATTATCATTTCTTAAGAGAGATATCCATTTTAGACGTTTATTCCCAATAAAATATCTGATATGGCAATAAAAATTATCAGATATAATCCAGGGAAACGAAGTGTTGTTTTCGGACGATTTGAAAACACTAACTCTTGCTTTTTGATGTTAAAAAAAGGTTTTGATTGAAACTATGTTTTCATATTATGAGATTGAATGAATAAATTTAACCGGTGCTTTAACCATGTATACCCACAATATTTTGAGAATCCTGATATTTCAAGATTCGTACAAAACTTACAGGATTTTGAAATCTACTCTTTTACATATTCCCAAATAAAAATTAATCAATGAATTCATTCATATAAAAATGATGATTAAATCGGAAGATGTATCTTCAACATATAATTGAATTGATCTCTATGTTTATGGATATAAACATATGATGATCATGATTCGAACAAAAAGATGCGTGCATATAATTAGTTATACGTAGAGAAAATAAAAACTTTGCTTTTTTTAGCGAACAATGCTTGTAACACGTTCCCAAAGATGGCGTCAATCTGTTGATGACTAGAAATAGCATCTATGATATCTTATCAGCATCAACAACTGATAAAATGAAGGTACGAAGATGGTGATTGAAGATGAAATGTTGATCACATTAAACACATAAGATACAAAGGTTTTTAAAGTGGTTCAACCATAAGGAAAAGCCTACGTCCACTGTTATTTTATTCCCAGGGATTTACAATAGCACAATATGGTGTAGAGAGAGAGAGTGGTGTGTAGAGAATTTATTAGTTCCCTTCCCCCTTTGGCTAACGATATGCATGTATTTATAGTGATAGGAGTTAAAGAAATACAATACATTCAGACATTTATATCTATATACAATGAATGCAACTGTTGGTCTTCTAGGGTGGTTGGTCTTCCTTGAGTTGCTTGGTATGCCATGTGTTGGTTGGTATGCCTACCAACTCTCCTCGGGTGCCGAACAAGTATAAATACTGCCACGTAGGATGGCAACTGTCCTTTTCTGACTGGTCCTGGTAGATGAAGAATTTTTGCTTCAATAATGAGTGAATTCAATTTTGAGGAAATAACCAATGGTATGGACTTAAACACAAGTAATGATATCCTCTCAATGGAGTCATTATCATTAATTGTCGGATAAAAATATGTTGGATATTCATGTATTTTGGATAGGGGTTTCTTGGACAATCTGACTTACATAATTGAAAGATTTAAAGTCTCTTATTTAGGGTGAGGTAATTTAATCTCTTGTGAATAAATCTCACTGCACATGTATTTAGAATACTCAATGAAATTAATTATAATTACTAATAGAGGGAAGCCAAATTAAAATATGTAAAAATTTAATTCTCAGATACATAATTAGAAATAAATTTTTCAATGGCGATTCCCAAATTTCAAAAATGGATTGAACATTCAACCCTCTTGCTTCAATTTTATAGGAATAAAAATTAAGAATAATGAATTTCATAAACTGGAAAAGAAACATAGACATGGTCATCATTGATGAGGATTATAAATTTATCTTAACTAAACTATGACCTGCCAAGCCTCTTGATGAGGCATCCAAGTCGGATGCCTGAGCTCACTAGAGGTGGAAAAAAGATGATCCGATGGCTCGTTGCAATATATTTGTCTTTATGAATAATGTATTGTAACACTATCGTCAAAATATCACAAGTTTTTCTGACATGATTCTGAACTTCAGGTATATGTTTTACGATCTGAATCATGCCTTAATGCTGGATGTTATGATAAGGTTGATAAAAAGATGATTTAAAATGAGTTTTGAAACCAAGAAAATATCAGAATATATAACTTCAACATTTTAAGCAATAAAAAGTGTTATCCTGATGTTTTAAAGGAACATAGTATGATTTTATGGAATAAAATGTATTAGGCTTGTTTGTGACATTTTGTGAAATTAAAGGATGATTTCCTACATGAAAAAATAAAGGTAAATGAAAAGGAAAAAATTTCACTTTAATGTGTATTTAAAGTGTGAGAAATTTATGTAGAGAGTAAAGTGGATTTATTGTTTAATTGTATGAAACTGAGGTATACATGAATTATGGTATAAAAAATAATAATGGAGGTGAAAGGGGATAAATGTGTGAATAGTAGCAAGCAGGTTTTAGGTTGCAAAATCAATTAAATAGAACATGTATTTCAAAAATATTGAAAATCGGGCTTTAATGTGTAGAAGGGGGTTATTTTATAGATTAAAGGTAATAAAGAGGAAAGTGAGAAAGTTGGGTAAAAGTGTCACATTAAAGAAGTGTTAAAATGGATAAACGTGTTTTAACTATTAAGTCTGAAACTTAATAATCATTTTGGGAAAATGACACTTGTTAAAGGATTAAATTGCAGGGTTGGAAGAAAATTGGGTAAATTGATAATTTACTTAAAGTGGAACATTTTATCGAATAAAATGATAATAAATGTTTCTTCACTAGTATGGGTGACGTTGATTTAAGTCCTAAAGAAGTTGGTGATTCTGATGTAAAAACGACGTGTGTATGAATAAAGGGCTTAAAGGAGAATGAAACAGTTTTCTAAATGTTAATGGAAAAATGGATGGTTAAGTCCAGGAATTTGGCTTCACCTTGTAAATGAGAAATAATGTGACCATGTGTAAAATGTTAAACACATCAGTAAACTAACTCGGACGACACCGGGAGATCTAAGAAAGGCTCGGAGCTCTTGGGTGAAATGCCTTCAACACTAACCAGAGCATATGGTGGGCATAGACGATGGTGTAGAGCCAATTAAAATATGCAGTTTTTGGAAGACTCCGAAAAAGATAATGAAATATGGAATATGACAAGTAAATGGTTGGGCTTTGGATATGTAAAGACAATCTAACTTTAACGTATTGATAAATGTTTCGGTCAATGTATTGTGGATAAATAAATTGAGAATGACGACTTACGTCCGTAAGAATAGCAGACTGGTTAAGTAAGGCTACTTAATGAGCAATTAAGCTACCTAATAAGGATTGAACCTATAATAACATAGGTGAGTGAGTTGTATAATGATTTCGTGTAAAATTAATTATTCTAACATGATGTGTGTGTGTGTGTGTGTGTGTGTGTGTGTGTGTGTGTGTGTGTGTGTGTGCGTGTGTGTGTGTGTGTGTGTGTGTGTATGTTGGAGGCAAGTCTTGAGTCGTGGTTAAACGAATCTAATGTGAATAAATGAGCATTGGGTAATAAGAGTTTTTAATAGTAAGTGAAGGGATTTCCTAACAAAAGCTAATTATTTAACTGTGTGAGTTAATGGGAAGGAATTCTAGTTTTAATCATAATAACACAAAATGACTATTTTGTATAGACCAAGAGAATAAATGATACTATATGACGCTTTAAAAAAAAATAGCTTACTGCATTTTATATGTGGTTTCAAATATTTATATATACATATTCCCACATACATGTAGTCATAGAGGGTGAGTAGTCTTTTATGTCGTTCATTTCGATACTGCATTGTATGGTTCCCACTAAGCATTCGGCTCACTTCCCCCTTTATTTTTTTTTATGATGGTTGTGTGAAGTTCCATATGCTCAAAGAACTGTATAAGTAAGCTTTCTATTTTATTTACGTTAGTAAGATCTGTATCCAATTGACTCCGAGAGTGTTTCCTATGAGTCCCTCACGTAGTTGAATACAAACTTGGACTCGCATGCTAATAGTGAAACTCTAAACAAATTAAAACTGGGATAAACACATTATATAGGTTATTTTATTGCACTTCACACCTAATGCTTGATTTGAGCTGGGTTAACTGGGGTTAACCCATAATTTCAGATCGGTGAGTTACACTCCGAAGAATTATTGCGACCCCCTTTTGGCACCGTGGTGGGTATTAACATGTGGTAGGAGCTTTATAGAGAATTTGTTGGTATTCTAGTTCTTCTCTTAACCTGATAAAATCATGATGGAATCTTTTTTACGGATTTATTAACATAACATGATTTTGCTCAAGGAAAAAGATTTTTCCGTGATGGACAAGGGACGTCGTTTTCTTTTTCATATATAATTGCATGTGTTTTGTGATTGGCTATAACTCTATCATTATGTTTTGCGTAATCCTGATCAGGAATAATATTTTCCAAAATATAAGAAAATGGTCAAGTACTTTGCCGGGCCAGAATATAAAAGAGAATTACCCCAACCAACTATCCGTTGGGGGAGAAATATAATAATTGTTATAGTTTTCCTCGGAGCTGAATATGATAATAAATATCTTGTCGAGCTCCATGCTGCGATGAATATAGAATATGCATCTGAATGGATATAGAGAATGATTCATTCTTGACCATAGATCAGAGCAATAATAAAATGAATAGTGTCGCGCTGAGGTAAAATTTCATCATGCTCAGCAATGATAATATTTTCCAAAAGTTTAAGATTGTGACCGAGGTTCCATCAGGATTGAATCTTGTACCTATGGAATTTAATAAGTTGCTCCAATAGTTACGGAGGCTTAATCAAATAGTCATTATCATGAGAATAATTTAGTCATCCAATCAATATATGATATGTATTGGCTCGGGCAATAAAGATATCAATTTAAAATTATTAAACAATATAAGTCTGGCTGATTTGTCGAGGCAAAATTGCGTGATGTCGAGCAATAACAGTTTCCAGAAGTTTAAGATTGTGGCCGAGCTTTCGTTGAGATAGAATTTTGTCCCTATGGAATCTGAATAAGTTGCCCGAACACTTGTCGAGACAAGATCAAATAGTTATTATCACTAGCAAAATTGTTCATCCAAATAATATGTATCAGCTCAGGAATAAGGCACTAAAAATTTCAAAATATGAAATAATATGTTATGTCGTATGTCAATATGAGTAAATTTTGATAAAAATTGCTAGGCAATTTAATTTCAAGCAAAAGACCAAATATGAAGTGGTTCAGAAAATTTATTCTAAAATAAAGCTTTGGAGTATATTTTATTTAGCTTTAAAATTTTATTTTATTAGAGGAGCGTGAGTTAAGAAATAGTAAAGGCTGAATTTGTCTTTTAAACAATATGGTTCTGGTCTTGACAAAGTCAAATTAGCAATGTCTCGGATGTCAGAAGTCACCCTTGCCGATCAAAAATAACTACGCCAGACAAAGAATATAATACGCCCGATATATGCCGACCAGCAATGATGCCACAAACAAAGCTTAACCACATTGCCAATCGACATACCAATAACAAACCAAGGTTAAGATAATCACCGACCGGCAAATAAGAGATCGAAAAGTTCCTCTGGAAGTGTGATACATGTCTCGGATCAACAAATAGGAGTTACCGACCAACAAAAATGACTTGTTGAACCAATAGAATTTGGTCGACCATTGAAGCTGACCTAAAAAAAATGTCTCCGACCAACAAATAAGTTCTACCGACTTGTATTAGATATTTCTAAATACTAGTAGGTGCCTACCAGTAATCGAGAACCCCTCGTCCTATTGCAAAGGAGCTATCAACCTGGTGTCGACCAGATGAAATTTATGGATCTTGTTATGAGGATAAAATTTGATAGTCGTCGATCATTAAATAGGAGGCAGGGGTTCTCGTAAATAATATAATACCTCCTTTGTCTTCGTCGCTATAGTCCAATGGTCGTCGAACAACGAGGAATGGTCCGACAAGGTTGTTGAGGTGTGGTATGCTTCGTACATTGGCCGTTGATCTATGGTATGTTCTGCCAACCAGTAGTGGAGATGCTGGTTCAATTTGCAGATCCAATTTAAAATAGTGATCCCTTATGCTTTATCAATTTGATGAGAGTTTTAAATCTAGATCTAACAATTTGATGCCGAGATCCAATAATGTATAATTTCTTTGATGTTGCTGAATCACGATTTTTGTAGAAATTTACATCTACAATTTGTGCTCCGGTCCTCCAATTAAGGCGGTTTCTTTTGATGGGGGATAAATTTTTTTTTTCATATTTTTTAGTTATAGAGAGAAATGGAAATTCAAAGAGTCACCGTCATAAAATCAACAATGTATATTTTCAACAATTTGACATAGTTGTGCAGATTTATAGATAAAAATTATTCAATTCCTTAATAAAAACGTTGCAATCAGCATTTCTTTAGAGAGATATCCATTTTAGACATTTATTCCCAGTAAAATATCAGATATGGGAATAAAAATTATCAGATATAATCCAGGGAAATGAAGTATTGTTTTCGGAGGATTTAAAAACACTAACTCTTGCTTTTTGATGTTAAAAAAAAGGTTTTGATTGTAACTGTCTTTTCATATTATGAGATTGGATGAATTAATTTAACCGATGCTTTGAACATGTATACCCACAAAATTTTTAGAATCCCTATATTTCAAGATTCGTACAAAACTTACAGGATTTTGAAATCTACACTTTTACATATTCCCAAATGAAAATTAATCAATGAATTCATTCATATAAAAATGATGATTAAATCGGAAGATGTATCTTCAACATATAATTGAATTGATCTCTAAGTTTATGGATATAAACATATGATAATCATGATTCGAACAAAAAGATGCGTGCATATAATTAGTTATACGTAGAGAAAATAAAAACTTCGCATTTTATGGAGAACAATACTTGTAACATGTTCCCACAGATGGCGCCAATCTGTTGATGACTAGAAATAGCAACCATGATATCTTATCAGCACCAACAACAGATAAAATGAAGGTATGAAGATTATGATTGAAGATGAAATGGTGATCACATCAAACACATAAGAGACAAAGGTTTTTAAAGTGGTTCAACGATAAGGAAAAGCCTACGTCTACTTTTATTTTATTCCAAGGGGTTTACAATAGAACAATATGGTGTAGGGAGAGAGAGGTGTGTAGAGAATTTCTTAGTTCTCCTCCCCCTTTGGATAAGGATGTGCATGTATTTATAGTGATAGGAGTTAAAAAAATACAACGTCTTTATACATTCAGACATTTATATATATATATATATATACAATGAATGTAATTGTTGGTCTTCTAGGGTGGTTGGTCTTCCTTGAGTGTCTTGGTATGCCATGTGTTGGTTGGTATACCGACCAACTCTCCTCGGGTGCCGAATAAGTATAAATATTTCCAAGTAGGAAGGCAAGTGTCCTTTTCTGACTGGTCCTCGTAGATGAAGAATTTTTGCGTCAATAATGAGTGAATTCAATTTTGAGGAAATAACTAATGGTATGGACTTAAACACAAGTAATGATATCCTCCCAATGGAGTCATTATCATTAATTGTCGGATAAAAATATGTTGGATATTCATGTATTTTGGATAGGGGTTTCTTGGACTATCCGAATTACATAATTGAAAGATTTAAAGTCTCTTATTTAGGGTGAGGTAATTTAATCTCTTGTGAATAAATCTCACTGCACATGTAATTAGAATACTCGATGAAATTAATTATAATTAATAATAGAGGGAAGCCAAATTAAAATTTAGTCAAAATTTAATTCTCAAATACATAATTAGAAATAAATTTTTTAATGGCGATTCCCAAATTTCAAAAATGGATTGAACATTCAACCCTCTTGCTTCAATTTTATAGGAATAAAAATTAAGAATAATGAATTTCATAGACTGGAAAAGAAACATAGACATGGTCATCATTGATACGAATTATAAATTTATCTTAACTAAACTATGACCTTCCAAGCCTCTTGATGAGGCATCCAAGTTGGATGCCTGAGCTCACTAGAGGTGGAAAAAAAATGATCCGATGGCTCGTTGCAATATATTGGTCTTTATGAATAATGTATTGTAACACTATCGTCAAAATATCACAAGTTTTTCTTACATGATTCTGAACTTCAGGGATATGTTTTATGATCTGAATCATGCCTTAATGTTGGATGTTATGATAAGGTTGGCAAAAATATGATTTAAAATGAGTTTTGAAACATAGACAGTAGCATAATATATAACTTCATGTAATACCCCGTAATTTTAAATGACTTTTAAAATGGGTTATATTTTAAATTAATGGATTAATTAGATTTTATTATTAATTAATTCATTCGGGTTTATCCGGACGGTGGATATTAAAATGGATGATTCTAAATATTACTTAAAGATATTTAGGTAATATATGAAATGTGATGTCATTGATATGACTGTATGATATAAATTCGATAATTTATATTTTTAGTCAGACACGGTATGGGACGTGTCGGGACTAGTTTATTAAATTAAAAAGGAAATTTATTTTTCTATTGATCTAATAGTCATTTCGACTGCGTAGTTGTGTCCGGAAGGTTCGAAATAGTCTGAAAAGTCTATTTGGATGTTAATTTTGAGTCTCGGGTCATTTGGAAATGAATAGACAACCCGAAAGGGCATTTTGGTCATTTTTTCTAGGGGGGATGAATAGTGATTACGGATTTGGAACTATTATAACTATTGGTAGATTAAGTGTATGGGGGTTATTCATCTCCTCTTCACAAATAAGAGCAACCATCTTCCTAGAGAGAGTGTAAGAGTGCTTGGGAAGGGAAAAGCCACTTGGGAAGGAGAAGAACAAGAACCAAGGTTCACCACCACCAACCACCACCGGAGTTTGACCGGAGAAGGGACAACCAACTGAAATATACTACACCAAAGGATCATACCTACAAGAAAGGCAAGTGTTTGATAATGGAAATTTAAGTTTGTATATTGTCCATGTTAGAATAATATGAAAAGAGAAGATTATGATTGTTTGGAAGAAATAATGGAGTATTAAATGGATTTCTGGAAAACTGAAATAATATAGGAAGTAAACATATATTGTAGGATGATATTAATCCACGAAATGATCATGAATATGTTGAAGAAAAATCTGAAATACCATTGATGTGTTCTTGAAGATGATATATTGATAAATTCTGGAAATAAGGAGATAAACATGTTTTTTATCCAATCCCTTGATGATACTAAGATGTTTAGAGTATTGAAAATCATTCATATATGTTGATATATCATGTAGAAATAATCATAACTCATTTTGGAGGTTAATATGAAGGTTTGAATGTGTAAAAATGGAGAAAAATGGAGTTTGGGATTTTGGGAGAGATAATGAATAGTAACCCGTAGCCTTTGGGGTCATTTTCGGCCAAGAAGATAAATGATTTAGCTTTCGACCAAAACACGAAAGTTGTAGATCTTTTTGATATGGTCGCGTAGGCGCCAACCGCGTATTTTTTTGATTTTTCTACGATTTGATATGATTTTTACAAGATAACAGCTCCGGGTTGAAATCATCAACTCGGAAATCAAATCGAGAATTGGAAAAATTACGGCTACAATTAATGTCGTAGATGTTCGGGATAATTTTTGGGGTAGTTTAGAAACCCCGAAAATGAATTTGGGTTGCTAGATTTATTTGTTAAATTCCAAATAGGGATGTATGAGGAATTATGATAGGACCAGTAGGGGTGATTTGATATAACACCTGGGTATCCTTAAGTTTACAAGAGGGTTTCATCCTAAGTGAAAGAATATGTGTTTATAAGAGATTTGAAACTATCGGTTTTAACCTTAAATAAAAAAAAGAGAACTAAACTCGTAGTAGTTCGGGGAATGATGTTATGGACCAGTAGGATATTAATGACTTCTTACTGAATATATGTTGAGGAAAATCCTATTTGAATATTATGAGATGGGAGCTTTGAATACATTTGGTTGAAAGAGGATATGACTTTATCCCGATCGCATAGTTTAAGTTTTCAGACCTCCTCGATTGATAAAGTTAAGTAGTAGTGTATTGGAGGGGTTCCTTGTTTGGATTTCGCTTTGCGAGACGCTCCGCGCATGAACCTTAACGACGTCGGTAGTGGAGAGATGTTATAGGATGCGAGGATAATTAATGAAGTATAGATATGATATTTTAAAAGAGATATAATGATACGTATGAGAAATATCTTAGGGTAGTGATAATTACCTTATTGATATTATATTATAGGTATGATAATACCTATTTGATTGATTGATGATTATGTGTATGACATACCTAACTTACTTGCTATCGGTGTGAGGTTTACGCGTGAGGGCAGTCATATCCTGATGAATCCATGGGATCTTTGATTTTTCGCTCGAGAACATAGGTCTATGAAAGACTTATCGGGGAGTTGATAAGTCCGCTGACTGTGGGTGCGTAGGTATGTGCGTGACCCATGGATATGAGAACTATGTTCGCCTCCAATTTGTTTGTTGTTGTTTGTGGTTCGTGGAATCTTACCGAACCTGTAGTCCCCTATTCGGCGACCTGCGATGATGGGACATGATAGCAGAGTAATGCATTGCACCGCAGCTGTGACTCGGGGTGCCGTATTATATATGAATATATATATATATATAATGAATTAAATGATTAAATGGATATATTGTGGTTAGATTTATCTACAGTGATAATTGTAGATACCGGTGAATAAAATATGTTAATGGAATTTAGTTAATAAATGTTTATGCTTTTAGAATTGGAAAAGCTTAACTCATGTTAATGAGAAACGATTCAGATTAATGAATAATGATTCATGTTAATGAGAAACTAAATCATAAAGGAGAAATGTAAATGGATAATAATGTGACGTATGGTATGGGACATACGGGGATTATGATATGGGAATGGAATTATAATATGGAGACTAGAAAAGAGGAACCATTAACTAGGAAGTTAATAGGAAACGTTAAGTGTGCACTCTAGTTGAGAGGTGAGTATTGCAAGTGAGAGTTGGATCTAACATGTACATAATAAATGCTTTATTGCACTTGTTAAATACTTGCTGTTTTAAAAATATTCTACACATTCGGGATCTGACCCGTTTCCTTGCATATTTTCTCTTCTATTGTATCTCTATATCAGGTGTCCAGCAACAGGGACGCCAACCATAGTTGATTGCGACGAGCTATGGAGCTATGGAAGTTTTGCTTAGACGCTTATCATCTTTTTGATTCACAGTATTCTTAGATAGGGCATGTCGCCCAAAGGACTCGGTTATCATTTTCTATCAGAGTTAAATACTATTGTATTTGTGTCCTTTTAATACATTTTGGATTATTGGGATTCTTGTAAAGGAATTATATTATTTGGGAATGTTTATTCCAGTTGCATTTAAATTCTTTTGAGTTATTTATTTAGTGATCTGTGTTATAGAATAAAACGTGTGGTGTTATTCTTAACTTAAAAATGGTTTTGTTGAAATTTAAATTTGAAAACTTTTTTAACATCAGCTTATTTGAGTATTGGGTGAGCTGTAAATGTTTTCGACAGTGATGCTAAGAATGAGCCAACTGTATATTCTGTTTTAATTTGATATGGGACTGGCCACCCGGTATTTAATTAGGCGGGGTGTTGCACTTCAACATTTTAAGCAATAAAAAGTGTTATCCTGATGTTTTAAAGGAACATAGTATGATTTTATGGAATAATATGTATTAGGCTTGTTTGGGACATTTTGTGAAATTAAAGGATGATTTCCTACATGAACAAATGAAGATAAATGAAAAGGCAAAAATTTCACTTTAATGTGTATTTAAAGTGTGAGAAATTTATGTAGAGAGTAAAGTAAATTTAATATTTAATTGTATGAAACTGAGGTATACATGAATTATGGTATAAAAAATAATAATGGAGGTGAAAGGGGATAAATGTGTGAATAGTAGCAAGAAGGTTTCAAGTTGCAAAATAAAATAAATAGAACATGTATTTCAAAAATATTGAAAATGGGGCTTTAATGTGTAGAAGGGGGTTATTTTATAGATTAAAGGTAATAAAGAGGCAAGTGAGAAAGTTGGGTAAAAGTGTCACATTAAACAAGTGTTAAAATGGATAAACGTGTTTTAATGATTAAGTCAGAAACTTAATAATCATTTTGGTAAAATGACACTTGTTAAAGGATTAAATTGCAGGGTTGGAAGAAAATAGGGTAAATTGATAATTTACTTAAAGTGGAACATTTTATGGAATAAAATGTTAATAAATGTTTCTTCACTAGTATGGCTGAAGTTGATTTAAGTCCTAAAGGATTGGGTGATTTTGATGTAAAAACGACATGTGTATGAATAAAGGTCTTAAAGGAGAATGAAACAGTTTTCCTAATGTTAATGGAAAAATGGATGGTTAAGTCCGGAATTTGGCTTCGCCTTGTAAATGAGAAATAATGTGACCAACTGTAAAATGTTAAACACATCAGTAATATAACTCGGACGACACCGGGAGATGTAATAAGGGATCGGAGCCCTTGGGTGAAATGCCTTAAACACTAACCAGAGCATATAGTGGGCATAGACGACGGTGTAGAGCCCATTAAAATATACAATTTTTGGAAGACTCCGAAAAAGATAACGAAATATGAAATATGACAAGTAAATGGTTGGGCTTTGGATATGTAAAGACAATCTAACTTTAATTTATAGATAAATGTTCCGGTCAATGTATTGTTGACAAATAAATTGAGAATGATGACTAACGTCCGTAAGAATAGCGAACTGGTTAAGTAAGGCGACTTAATGAGTAATTAAGCTACCTAATAAGGATTGAACCTATAATAACATAGGTGAGTGAGTTGTATAAGGCTTTCATGTCAAATTAATTATTCTATCATGATGTGTGTGTGTGTGTGTGTGTGTGTGTGTGTGTGTGTGTGTGTGTGTGTATGTTGGAAGTAAGTCTTGAGTCGTGGTTAAACGACTCTAATGTGAATGAATGAACATTGGGTAATAAGAGTTTTTAATAGTAAGTGAATGGGTTTCCTAACAAAAGATAATTATTTAACCGTGTGAGTTAATGGGAAGGAATTCTAGTTTCATGCATAATAACACAAAATGACTATTTTCTATAGACCAAGAGAATAAATGATACTATATGACGCTTTAAAACAAAACGGCCTACTGCATTTTATATGTGTTTTCAAATATATATATATACATATTCCCACGTACATGTAGTCATAGAGGGTGAGTAGTCTTTTATGTCGTTCATTTTTATACTGCATTGTATGGTTCCCACTGAGCATTCGGCTCACTTCCTCCTTTATTTTTTTATGATGGGTTGTGTGAAGTTCCATATGTTCAAATAACTGTATAAGTAAGATTTCTATTTTATTTACGTTAGTAAGATCTGTATGTAGTTGACTCCGAGAGTGTTTCCTGTGAGTCCCTCAAGTAGTTGAATACGAAATTGGACTCACATGCTAATAGTGAAACTCTAAACAAATTAAAACTAGGATAAACACATTATAGAGGTTATTTTATTGCACTTCACACCTGATGCTTGATTTGAGCTAGGTTAACTAGGGTTAACCCTTAATTTCAAATCGGGGCGTTACACTCCCAAGAATTATTGCGACCACCTTTTGGCACCGTGGTGGGTATTAACATGTGGTAGGAGCTTTTTAGAGCATTTGTTGGTATTCTAGTTCTTCTCTTCACCTGAAAAAATCATGATGGAATCTTTTTTATGGATTTATTAACATAACATGATTTTGCTCAAGGAAAAACATTTTTTCATGATGGCCAAGGGACGTCGTTTTCTTTTTCATATATAATTGCATGTGTTTTGTGATTGGCTATATCTCTATCATTATGTTTTGCATAATGCTGAACAAGAATAATATTTTCCAGAACATAAGAAAATGGTCGAGTACTTTGCCGGGCCTGAATATAAATAAGAATTACCCCAACCAACTATCCGTTGGGGGAGAAATATAATAATTGTTGTAGTTTTCCTCGGAGCTGAATATGATAATAAATATCTTGTCGAGGTCCATGCTGAGATGAATATAGAACATGCATCTGAATGGATATAAAGCATGATTCGTTCTTGAGCATAGATCAGAGCAATAATAAAATGAATAGTGCCGCGCTGAGGTAAAATTTCATAATGCTCAGCAATGATAATATTTTCCAAAAATTTAAGATTGTGACCGAGGTTCCGTCAGGATTGAATCTTGTACCTATGGAATTTAATAAGTTGCTCGAATAGTTGCGGAGGCTAAATAAAATAGTCATTATAATGAGAATAATTTCATCATCCAATCAATATATGATATGTATTTGCTCGGGCAATAACGATATCAATTTTAAAATATGAAATAATATATGTCCGGCTGATTTGTCGAGGCAAAATTGCGTGATGTCGAGCAATAAAAGTTTCCAGAAGTTTAAGATTGTGGCCGAGATTTTGTCGAGATTGAATTTTGTCCCTATGGAATTTGAATAAGTTGCCCGAACACTTGTCGAGACTAAATCAATTAGTTATTATCACTAACAAAATTGTTCATCCAGATAATATGTATCAGCTCAGGCATAAGGCACTAAAAATTTCAAAATATGAAATGATATGTTATGTCGTATGTCAATATGAGAAAATTTTGATAAAAAATGCTAGGCATTTTAGTTTTAAGCAAAAGACCAAATATAAATTGGTTCAGAAATTTATTCCAAAATAAAGCTTTGGAGTATATTTTATTTAGCTTTAAAACATTATTTTATTGGAGGAGCGTGAGTTAAGAAATAGTAAGGGCTGAATTTATCTTTTAAAAAATATGGTTCTGGTTTTGAAAAAGTCAAATTAGCAATGTCTCTGATGTCAGAAGTCACCCTTGCCGATCAAAATTAACTACGCCAGACCAAGAATACAATACGCCCGATATATGCCGACTAATAATGATGCCGCCGACAAAGCTTAACCACATTGCCAATCGAGATACCAATAATAAACCAAGGTTCAGATAATCACCGACCAACAAATAAGAGATCATAAAGTTCCTTTGGAAGTGTGATACATGTATCTGATCAACAAATAGGAGTTTCCAACCAAAAAAAATAACCTGTTGAACCAATAGAATTTGTCCGACCATTGATGCTAACCTAAAAAAAATGTCTCCGACCAACAAATAAGTTCTATCGACTTTTATTAGATATTTTGAAATACTAGTAGGTTCCTACCAGTAATCGAGAACCCCCGTCCTATTGCAAAGCAGCTATCAACCTGGTGCCGACCGGATGAAATTTATGGCTCTTGTGATTAGGATCAAAATTTGATAGTCGTTGATCATTAAATAGGAGGTCGGGGTTCTCGCAAATAGTATAATACCTCCTTGTATTCGTCGTTATAGTCCAATGGTCGTCGACTATCGAGAAATGGTCCGACAAGGTTGTTGAGGTGTGGTACGCTTTGTACATTGGTCGTCGATCTATGGTATGTTCTGCCGACCAGTAGTGGAGATGCTGGTTCGATTTGCAAATCTAATTTAAATTAGTGATCCCTTTTGCTTTATCAATTTGATGAGAGTTTTAAATCAAGATCTATCAATTTGATGCCGAGCTCCATTAATATATAATTTCTTTGATGTTGTTGAATCACGATTTTTGTAGAAATTTACATCTACAATTTGTGCTCTGGTCCTCCAATTAAGGCGGTTTCTTTTGATGGGGGATAAAAAATTGTTTTCATATTTTTCAGTTACAGAGAGAAATGGAAATTCAAAGAGTCACTATCTCATACTCAACAATGTATATTTTCAACAATTTGACATAGTTGTGCAGATTTATAGATAAAAATTATTCAATTCCTTAATAAAAACGTTGCAATTATCATTTCTTAAGAGGGATATCCATTTTAGACGTTTATTCCCAATAAAATATCAGATATGGGAATAAAAATTATTAGATATAATCTGGGGAAACGAAGTGTTGTTTTCGAAGGATTTAAAACCACTAACTCTTGCTTTTTGATGTTAAAAAAAGGTTTTGATTGAAACTGTCTTTTCATATTATGAGATTGGATGAATTAATTTAGCCGATGCTTTAAACATGTATACCCATAAAATTTTGAGAATCCCTATATTTCAAGATTCATACAAAACTTACAGGATTTTAAAATCTACTGTTTTACATATTCCCAAATGAAAATTAATCAATGAATTCATTCATATAAAAATGATGATTAAATCGGAAGATGTATCTTCAACATATAATTGAATTGATCTTTAAGTTTATGGATATAAACATATGATAATCACGATTCGAACAAAAAGAAGCATGCATATAATTAGTTAAACGTAGAGAAAATAAAAACTTAGCTTTTTATGGAGAACAATGCTTGTAACATGTTCCCACAGATGGCGCCAATCTATTGATGACTAGAAATAACATCCATGATATCTTATCAGCATCAACAACAGATAAAATGAAGGTACGAAGATGATGATTGAAGATGAAATGGTGATCACATCAAACACATAAGAGATAAAGGTTTTTAAAGTGGTTCAATAATAAGGAAAAGCTTACGCCCACTGTTATTTTATTCCCAGGGGTTTACAATAGCACAATATGGTGTAGAGAGAGAGTGAGAGAGAGAGAGGTGTAGAGAATTTCTTAGTTCCCCTCCGCCTTTGGCTAAGGATATGCATGTATTTATAGTGATAGGAGTTAAAGAAATACAATGTTTTTATACATTCATACATTTATATCTATATAAAATGAATGTAACTGTTGGTCTTCTAGGGTGGCTGGTCTTCCTTGATTTTCTTGGTATGCCATGTGTTGGTTGGTATACCGACCAACTCTCCTCGGGTGCCGACTAACTCTCCTCGGGTGCTGAACAAGTATAAATATTGCCACGTAGGATGGCAAGTGTCCTTTTCTGAGTGGTCCTCGTAGATGGTGAATTTTTGCGTCAATAATGAGCGAATTCAATTTTGAGGAAATAACTAATGGTATGGACTTAAACACAAGTAATGATATGCTCTCAATGGAGTCATTATCATTAATTGTCGGATAAAAATATGTTGGATATTCATGTATTTTGGATAGGGGTTTCTTGGACTACCCGGATTACATAATTGAAAGATTTAAAGTCTCTTATTTAGGGTGAGGTAATTTAATCTCTTGTGAATAAATCTCACTGCACATGTAATTAGAATACTCGATGAAATTAATTATAATTACTAATAGAGGGAAGCCAAATTAAAATTTAGTAAAAATTTAATTCTCACATACATAATTAGAAATAAATTTTTCAATGGCGATTCCCAAATTTCAATAATGGATTTAACATTCAACCCTCTTACTTCAATTTTATACGAATAAAAATTAAGAATAATGAATTTCATAGACTGGAAAAGAAAGATAGACATGGTCATCATTGATGAGGATTATAAATTTATCTTAACTAAACTATGACCTGCCAAGCCTCTTGATGAGGCATCCAAGTCGGATGCTTGAGCTCACTAGAGGTGGAAAAAAGATGATCTGATGGCTCGATGCAATATATTGGTCTTTATGAATAATGTATTGTAACACTATCGTCAAAATATCACAAATTTTTCTGACATGATTCTGAACTTCAGGGATATGTTTTACGATCAGAATCATGCCTTAATGTTGGATGTTATGATAACGTTGGTAAAAAAAAGATAGTTCATAGTAATCCTATGTGTGACCATATTTTAAAGTAGATTTGAATCTTAAGTGAAGTGGTACTTCTTAGGTAATTAATACGTCGGAGAAATTCAAATCAATTTTGTGCCCCAATCCCTCCCAGATTCCTTTAATTGGTTTCAACTAAATTATTCGATATATAAATTTTACTTGACCTTGGCACAACTACTCAAAGAACTCCTAGTTGTGGAAGATATCATCAAGAAAAAACATGTAATGCAGGTTTTGAGAGAGTCCCAACTTATTGTATCCCGAAAAGTAAAAAGAAGAAGAAGGAAAAGTCTCAAGTTTAACTTGTGGTGGTTAAAAACAGTGGTTAAGCATTAGGGAGTAGGAAAATATTCGAAAGGCAAGTGTTACATCTTCAAAAGTTCGGGACATTGGAAGAAACAATGCTTTATCTACTTAGTTAAATAAAGGAATGAACTCGTCAGTCATTGAGGGATGTTTTATGGTCTAATATACTGAGAACTAGTATGTAGATTCAGGAGCCACTGATAATGTTTACCATTCTTCGTAGGAGTTTTAGGTCATAAGGAAGTTCAATGAAAGGGATATGTTTATGTTCATGGGTAACAACAACAAGGCATTGGTATCAATAGTAGGTAATTTATCTTTAGGCTTTTGTGGATACAAGAATATTATTTTAAATTATTATTTTTATTTACCCTTTATTAGAAGAAACTTAATTTGAATTTCTAAGTTAGTTTTAATTGGGTATTCCGTTTAATTTAATAAATATATTTTTATCAATAGGAGAAGCTTTATTATTTTCGTACATTGAGAAATGATTTATATGTTATAAAGCTTGTCTCATTAAGACTAATAAATACTAAAATTAATTATTTAAATGGAAATAATGTAAAAAGAAAGAAACTTCCTAACTTGAGAAAACATATCCTTTGAAATTATGCTCAAGTCATATTAATCATAAGAAAATAAAAATAAAAGATCAGGTTCAAATGGTTGATGAAGATCATTAGAAGTGGAGGCACTTCTAGCCCATGAATATAATTTGGAACGTAAAATAACAAAGGCGCCCTTAAAAACCAATGACTATAAATCCAAAGATGTGTTGAAACTAGTTCATTATGATTTTTATAGTCCTATAACTATCTGATCAGAAGGCGGTTATGAGTACTTCATCATTTTCTTTGATAGTTACTTAATGTATAGATACGTTAACCTTATGCACCTCATGTATGAATTATTTGATAAGTTGAAAGTGTATAAGGATGATGTGGAGTGTAGGCATGATAAAGTAATCAAAAACCTAATATTTGATCATGAGGGTTAGTACCTCTTGGGAGATTTTAGGAATCATTTATCATAGGTAGTGATTACATCCGATTTTTTTTTCACATTGAACTCCACAATAAAATGGTGCAGCAAAAAAAAAAGAAAAAAACTCTTTTGGACATGGTTAGATCTATGATGAAGTATTTGGATTTGTCAAATTATTTTAGGCTAATGCATTGAAGACAATAACTTATTTACTGAATGTGGTTCCTTCTAAATCGGCCTCAATGAATCCCATAGATTTTTTACTTAGGCACAATCCTAGTCTAGAACATATTCGTATATGAGATTTCTCGGAACCAGTTCTAAGGAAAGAGCCAAGGATTTGGGAACCCAGGACAAAAGTATGTATCTTTGTATATTACCATAAAGGAAGAAAATGTGGTTAATTTTATGATACAAGGGACCATAGGGTATTTGTTAGGAGAAATCTTTAGTTATTACTGGAAGATTATATAATGGACGATATACCCAAGAGTAAGTTAATTTTATAAGATATAAGAAGGAATGGCCAAGTAATTTCTTTTGAAGCACTTGTACGGAAAGAACTACAACATGATATCGATAATTCACTATGAAAATGTAGTGGGAATACTACCAATGATAAAGATATATTTATTACTTATATTGGAAAAGAAGTGGATGCATACCACGTTGGGAGGGTCAAGCTCCAGCCTGACAAAATAGTGTATTTGATAGAACATTTCGATAAGATTCCAAAATAACACGAGATGTATCCAAGGATTTATAATAATCACTCTAAAATAAGGACTCCAGTATTTATTTTAAGTCTATGAATATTGAAATGTATTTGATGTAGTTGAGTCAGGTCTAGGAACTTATAGCCTTGTCGGATGAGATGGAAACAAATGTATCTATAAGAAGAAAATAAGGGTACAAGGAAAGGTATAACCCTTCAAGGGAAATTTTTTTAGTGAAAGGG
Source organism: Sambucus nigra (assembly GCA_949130495.1). Classification (NCBI taxonomy): domain Eukaryota; kingdom Viridiplantae; phylum Streptophyta; class Magnoliopsida; order Dipsacales; family Adoxaceae; genus Sambucus; species Sambucus nigra. The sequence continues at coordinate 272,721,515 of OX422217.1, forward strand.
TTTTCTTAGAAAAAAGGATTAATTATGAGGACATATTACCAATAGTAGCCACACAAAAGTCTATCTAGATTTTTGTTACCATTATGGCTTATCTCGATTATAAAATTTCAAAAATCGACAAAAGATTGTATTCTTAAACTGTTGTACCGATGAGTGCATCTATATGATGCAATCTCTAGAAACATTAAAATTATCTAGGTAAATAAGGCGAGAGATCTTAAGAGATCCATGTATGGACTTAAGCAACTGTATAGGTCTTGAAACATCCGGTTTGATCATGAAATCATTTTTTTGTTCTTGATTAATGCTCTAAATCTTATGTGAATAAGAAGTATGGTGAACATGTGGTGGTATTTTTAGCACATTATGTATATAATATTATCCTAATTGGGAATGGTGTGAGTGTATTATCAATCATAAGAGTGTGCTTGTCTAGGCAATTTGATATGAAGGACTTAGAAGAAGCTAATCATCACCGTGAGATTAACCATTTGTGTGATTATAAAACTAGGATGTTGGGTTTATCCTAGGACATTTATATCAATGATGTGTCACAAAATTTATCACGAAGGATTTCAAGAAAGTATTTATTCCTTTTAAAGAAAGAATTACTCCATCCAAAGATGAGTGTCCTAAGACACCTGATCAAATAAATAGAATGAGTAATATAACTTATGTTTCAGCGATGGGCAACCTCATGTATGTTATTCTGTGCACAGGAATAGAAAAATGCTTTGTCATTGGCATGGTAAAAAAAATTCAGTCTAACCCAGGTGAGGACCATTGGACTATATCATAGCACAATATCAAGTACCTGAAAAGGACTGAAGATTATGTATTGGTTTAATCATCGAGCAGTCTTGTACCTTTAAGGTACACAAACTCATATTTTTATTGGGATAAGGATATCCAAAATTAACCTCAAGATACGTGCTCAACCTTGGAGGTGGATACATAAGTTGGAGGAGTATAAATAAATCATGTATTATTGATTTTATCAGGGAATCTGAATATGTTATCACTTTAGAGGTAACATATGAATTTGTTTGGTTTTAGAATTTTCTTTGTAATTTCAGTGTAGTTACTTGAGTGAACTTGGTTATTAAACGTTACTATGAAAATAGTAGAGAAGTTGGTAACCTAAAATAATCTAGGACTCATAAAAGTTCTAACCACATTAAGCACAAATATGACTTGATACGGGAGACTGTGGAAAAAGGTAATGTCATCATGGAAAATATTGCATCTCTAGAAAAATTGGAAGATCCTTTTACAAAGAGTTTATCACCAAAGTATTTTGATATTAATTTAGAGGAAATGTATTTTAGAAGTACCACATGGGTTTAAGACTGAGTGTGAGATTAATGGGGTTTTCATTCTAAAACCATGTGAAGAGTAAGCTTTTGTTCAAATAAAGCAATTATTTAATTAAACTCAGTTTTTAATTAAATTCTAAAACATGCATCTAGGTGTGATTGAAGACAATATGAGCATGCAAGAACACTCAATCACAAAAAAAAAAAACACAAATGAGGAAAAATTCCCCCAAAGGGGAGAAATTTTTTTATTTTCAATATAATTTGTAAAAGAACGGTTTACACGAATTACAATGAAAACAAGAGTGGCATACGAAATACCCTCACGTGTTGGCTCTGATGTTGTTGGATGGAATTTTCCATTTCCAGGAGGGCAGAAATGAAGCAAAGAGACGGTTTCTCCACAAATTACTCCATATGAGTAAAAATGATCCTCTTGAAGGTTTAAAGATTCACATACATATATGGGACTGGTAATGTTAATAAAGAAGGTATAAAACCTTAAAATATGAAGTATATTTTTTGGGTTGTAAAATGCAGAAATCGTGTGCGAAAAAGACTTAGAAAATGTGTAGAATGAACCCAGATATTTATACGAAAATCGAGGGGGCGACGTCCCTCGAACGACATAGCCATGTCGCTTGAATGAAGTACACATTTTGCTCGAACGAGATCACGCAACATCCTCCTGTCGTTTGAACGATAGAGATATGTCGTTCGAACAATATCTCATGAGCTCGTCGACCGAGGCAACTTCGCTTCTACACTTAGAAGAGTTATTCTTTTTGTTAAAAACAAATTAAAATTTGAAAAAAAAATCTGAAAAAATTTCCAAAATTTATGCAAATTTAAACAACTCCAATAAATCATTTTACCAATAACGCGAAGTGGAGTAGTGGGACACGTCGCATGAAGCTTGATGAACATGTGAAGATGGTTGATGTATGGATTCGGATCAAGGTCGTCCTGGATGATTGTGTGGTCGTGTCGAATGTAGTGGTATCAAACATACATACTGTATTCTAGGACAAATAGAAAATTCCTAGATTCTTCCCGGACATTTATTAAATTATGTCCTTACACCATGTATGATGTTTATTTATTAATAAAGGAGAGTGAGCTTCATTTTTTAAACAAGAATCATGTTTGTGATAATGGCTTATATTTTATCATGAATAAATCGTATATATGTTAGTAAATTAAACTTAATACGAATTCTAATGAGCTGGGTTCATCCTGGTCCCAAAAAATTAGATTTCCAGTTCTAATACAATTGAACAATTCATAGAATTGAATGGGAGTTGACATTAAAGTTACTTGTACAATCTTAGTAATTTATCGTGATTATGGGGCCTAACTGATGGTTCATTAAGTTATCTATTAGTTCAAAGAGAATCGTACATATACATCATGAATGTATTAAATAGGACCATAGGAGACATTGAAGTTTAAGTGCCAGCAAAATTAGATTTTCACAATCTCACAATGTTTGAATGGGTGCATAGATTCTCAATCCATAGGATTATGAGCGTTGGAATGTTCACACAATTATTACCTTTTATGTTATGGTTCAATACAATTTCTTGGTTCTAAGTCTCCGCAAGATGGGTATACATTTCATGGATATGTCTGATATAATATTTGGGGAGGAATCCGCATATACAAGATACCCTAGATTTTAATACCACTTAATAAAATTATATGTTTTTATTATACTATTAAACATAACCAGTGGATTATATATAATATGGTAGAGTATCAAAAAAGTTAAGTTTGGGATCAAGGAATAAATTAAATTTTAATGAAAATTGAGTAACAACGAATTTAATTTCACCAAGCACGTATTGAATGCTTTATTCAGGGAATCTATTATATTATATTCAAGTTTACAAATGAGAATTCATTATTTGAGTAATTTCGATGTAATTAAATTGGAGTGCAATTCTACTCATTTAGTGGAATTATTTATAATTAAACGAAATAGAACATATATTATGAGAATTTTATATTTCCTTTTGGAAGCACATTTAATTGTTAGTCTTAGGTCCCTAGTATAATATGTGTAAAGTACTCTTTGGTCCCTTACAAACAAATTTTAAACACTGAAGGAATTTTGAAAAATTTAAACACTTGGGTCCACTAATATTCTTGTTGTAGAAGTCCGCGTTAGTGTCATAACAAGTGTACCTAATAGTAAATTATCCTTAAATGTTTAAAATTTATTAATAAAAGACCTAATTGTAAATTTACCTATTATTAATTACCCAAGTAGTAGGTCCAAACTTTGAGGAAACCCTAGTTGGACCAATCCCATTTCACGTACGTATATATATGGGCCTAGGTAAGGGGTTTCATCTTAATTATCGCATCTAAGGGTTAGAGAGAGAGAGAGAGAGAGAGAGATGAAAACACTATTCATAATTTTATGAAGGGGTGAGGAGAAAGAAAATTGTTTCTCTCATATTTTATCAAGCTTTATTCTTGAGGAGTCCCGAAACACAAGGCTTACTTTGGGGGATTATATACCAAAAGGTTCAACGATTACATCACATTATCCGACGAATTTGGATTAGAAGAAAATTGGACACATAGCCTTCTTCATCAATATATTCTTCTACTTTGGTTCCCTTACAATACCCGCGATTGTATCGTGATTCAAACCCTAGGTCTATTTTTTAGACCTCGTTTCATCGTCTTTCCAATGAATAATCAATAAAAGATCATATGGAAACATAGTTTTTTTATAATATCAATCCCTAACATTCAAGACATAACTACGTATGTAATGCGAGTTTAAAGAATTAATAATCTCCTTTAGTTTTATATATTACAGTTACTACCCGAAACATAAAAAAAGTATTTTAATTTTGTGTATACACGGTGTGTGGTACATGATGGATATAGGTTATAAAAAAAAATTAAACAACAACAGAAGATAAAAGCAATATGAATCTAATATTAAAGCCTACCATGGGTTCAATAAATTATTACTAATAGATAAGGAAAATACATTTGCAGATCTTGTAGGGGATCTAATATTGGAGATAAACTTAGTGTTAAGAATGAGTAAACCATAACAAATCCTGAGTATATGATCCTATAAAAAAACATGGTGTATTGACATTGATACGAAGATGGATGAAGAACCTTGATAGTCTCCTCGACTTATTATTTTCTCCTCCCCCCCCCCCACACACACATAAACCTTTCTCTCTTATCCACCACGCCTAACTTCCCCTCTTTCACTTTGTTCTATCCTACTATTATGTGTGTATTAATTATGAGGGAGAGTCAAATTCAGGATACATTATATAAGAACATGAGTCTAGATGATGGTATTTTAGGAATTAAGAGAAAACTAAGTTTTTCTTCTATAATTAATACTATACTAGAGACCCAAAGAAAATGATTATTTTTTTTTCCAAAAAGAAACATGAAAATCACAAAATCAACCCCAATAGTATATTTTCTCTTCTCTTTAGTTGCAATTAATTCCACTAAAAAATCACAACTTCACTCATATTTAATTATCTCAACATTACATGAATACAGAGGCCGGTGACACCCCGACTAATTAAATACCGGGTAGCTACTCCTTTATTAAATTAATTCAACATGTCAAGTTGGTCCAGTTAATAGCATCACTGTCGAAAACATTTTAATGATTACTAAACACCTAGTATTTAAAAGTAAGTTGCCAAATTTTAATTTAAGTCTGATTAACATGCAACAAGTGTAATGAAGAATAATAACACCATTCACCATAATGAAGTAAATAGAATAACCATCACATAATGTAAATAAAGTCTGGAGGAAACTCCTCACAACAATACCACAAACTGAAATAACTAAACTGAATACTAAATCAATACATGCCAAAGTCTGAAAAACTGAAATGGAAAGATGTCTCCAATAGAAATGGGCAACATGCCCTACAACTGGTAGATACTCAATCTGGAATCCGAATGATAGAAGCGTCTAAAAGCAATTCCCTATAGCTTCCACAAACAGCTACAACTCGTCACCTGAATGAGTATCCTATGCATGGTGTCCTTGTGGCTGGGCACCTAAAAATGGTTTTACAAGAAAAATAGATTTGAAAGCAAACGGGTCAGAGCCCGAATGTGGAGATATTTTAAAAACCTGAAAGTGCTTTAAAAACATTTAAAACATTAAATGCAAAATACATGTTAGGACGTGCACTCACATGATATTCTCACCTCTCGTCTAACTGTGCACTCCTAACGTAAGTACCCATCTACAACGACACAAACCACTAGCTAAGTGACATCATATCTAGCTAGACTGCCATAAGTTCTACCCTTGTTACTCGGTTCCATTAACATAATAACGATCTCAGTTAAATAGGTGCTTAACCTAAATTCAGGTTCTTATACAAAAGTAATACTACTCGTTATAGATTAGCCTTCTATGTTATTCCATAGTTACACACAATACCATATGAAAATTTTCAGTTTATTAAGCGTATATTTCCCACAACATAAATATACAATATAAGCACCCCGAGACTAAGTTGCGGTGCACACATACTCTGCTATCCATCCCGGTACATCACGTACATAAGGATCACATATTCCGAATCTCTCAGGAATAGTCCACAGATAACAACATCACAAATAATGGAGGCGAACACAGTCACATCACATGGGTCACGCACATACCTACGCTCCCACGATCAGCGGACTTATTAACATCCCAATAAGTCTTTCTCTGACCTATGTTCATCGAGGTAACCAGTCTAAATCCGGGCAACACAAGGATTAGAGGGCCCTAAGCGAACGCAAACCTCCCATGATAGCAAGTATGGTAGGTATGTCATACACACAGATCATATACCAATACTAACTAAACACGCATCTTAGTAATCACCGTAGTTTAATTGTAGTACTTTTCCCAATCTAGTACCAATATATAATTTACACACTTTATACGATTCCGGTTTATAATCATACGCGCCATAATCTATTCTCACGTCGTAGTAGACACTCACGTCTCAACCCACTTATCCCTTTAATTTAAATCGCTCGTAAATAATTTACTCCTCGACATAACCCAAACGTCCCAAATCTATCAATTCATCATCAAAGGAAGGTTATCTATATCCTCGAACAAGATTACGGGACTCCCAAAATGAAAACAGGCCAAAAAGGCCTAAACTGCCAGCTCGTTAGAAGTCTCGTTCGAACGAGGCTGTTCGAACGAGATTTCAGTTCGTTCGAACGAACTGTACCTTCTAACGACATCTCGTTCGAACGAAGGTATCGAACGAAATACAGTTCGTTCGAACGAAGGTATCGAATGAAGTCTCCCTTCGTTAGAAGTGACTGGTCAACTCGTTAGAAGCTTGTTCGAACGAGGTCGTTCGAACGACCTGGGGAGGCCTTCTAACGACTGACCAGTTTCAAGCCCAGAATTTCTAATCTCGTTTTTCATCAATTCTTACTCCTCAAATCTCCTCTAAAATTCGTTCCAACAATGTTTTAAGTTCTCCAATCATCCTAAAACACGCTAAGGCCATGTACTAACATCTTTTAAGGAATTAATACATCCTAAACATCATTAAATCACAAGTTTCTACATTTTTCCCCAATTTTCAAGAACATGAACCCTAAAATTTTAAATCATGAATTAACCCAATATAAATCCATTTTAATTTCATCCATTCACTAATATCATCAGTATAATCATCTACCTACCATTCTACATGCAATTCTCCTCAAGATTTCAAGTTCTAAGTTCTAAAATATACGGGTTTTCATATTTCACCAAGAACAAATCAATTTTATTAAATTCCTATACATGGAAAGAGCATTCTCTGAAATTAAACAATATTAAACCACTTGCCTCTAGTGTCTCTGAGTTTGGTGTTGATATGATGAAGCTTTTTTTGCAGAATTGCCTCTCTCTCTCTTTCTCCAAGCTTCTTCTCCAAAGGTGGCTATGGTGGCTAGGGTTTTCTTTGGAAAGTTGGAAATCTAATTTGATAACTCCCGTAGCTTATTGGGTCATTAAGGGTTGGTTAGTGGGTTTAGTGGGTCAAACCCACATCAGATTTACTTCTCTAATTTTCGTCACTTTTAATTCTCCAAAAATACAAAATTACCAAAATACCCTTTATGTTTGCGGTATGGCCTAAAAATACCTCGGGACCCAAACTAAACCCCCGGCTAGTGTTTTCTGACTATCTCGACCCTTCCGGACGCGTTGGCGCACTCAAAACGACCATACGGTTAATAGAATTTAAATTCACTTTTATAATGAAAATAATTATATCCTGACGTGACTGTCACACGCGTCCCAATAAAATGACCAGATTGCCATATATCAATCTCACGACAAATTTCATAATTCAATATTCAAATAACATCATATATGCTCAATATAGTCGAATACCAACTCACATCTCTCTAGTATTTTACCCGGATTAATTTTCCAATTAATTCTCATTTAATTAATTAATCCCAAACATAAATATAGCCAAAAATACGGGGTATTACATACTTCCCCCCTAATAACTGAATTTCGTCCCGAAATTCGAAACTAGAAAGTACCTGCTAAAAACAACTCTGGATAACGTTCGCGCATCTCATCCTCGCGCTCCCATGTGGACTCCTCGACATTGTGATGTCGCCACTGAAAACGCACTAACGGAACTATCTTTGACCGCAGCTTCCTCTCACTTCGGTCCAAAATAGCAATCGGCCCCTCCTCGTAGGAGCTATCCGGCTGGAGATCGATGTCCTCCACAACAATGTGAGAATGGGCCAAGTTATCTCTAAGGTATTTCCTTAGCGAGGAAATATGGAACACATCGTGAATCCGATGCAAATGCTCCGGTAACCCAAGTCTATACGCAACCGGTCCGATCCGCTCAATAATAGGAAACAGCCCCACATACCTTGGTGCCAACTTCCCCTTCTTCCCGAAATGCATAATCCCCTTCATAGGAGATACTCTAAGCAAAACCTGGTCCCCCACTTGGAACTCTCTGAAAAACCTCTTCGAATGCGACTCCGAATCAACTCAATTCTTGCCGAAGTATCCTGAATCACTTCCGGCCCAAGTAGTTTGTTGTCCCCCACCTCTAACCAACATGCTGGGGAACGACAAGGCCTACCGTACAATGCTTCAAACGGAGCCATGCCAATAGTGAACTGATAGGAGTTGTTGTAAGCAAACTCTACCAGTGGAAGGTACTGCTCCCATCCACCCCCAAAGTCAATAATGCACATGCGTAGGATGTCCTCCAACATCTGATTTGTGCGCTCGGTCTGCCCATCGGTCTGCGGATGATAAGCCGTACTCAACCGCAATTCTGTGCCCATGGCCTCCTGGAAACTCTCCCAAAACCACGAAACAAATATCTTGTCTCTGTCAGACATGATATTTAGGGGCACACCGTGAAGTTTCACAACCTTTGAAATGAAGAGCTGGGCATACTGTCCCGTAGTGTAGTCAGTCCTTACGGGTAAAAAGTGAGCGACTTTGGACAACCTGTCCATAATTACCCAAACGGAGTCGTGACCCCTCTGCGACGTAGGCAACACCGTGATAAAGTCCATGGATATGCTCTCCCACATCCACACCGGGACCTCCAATGGCTGTAGAAGTCCTGCCGGTCTCTGATGATCCACTTTTACAAGCTGACAAGTGGTGCATTTCGAAACAAACTCAACAATATCTTTCTTCATACCGCTCCACCAATAATGGCGTCTCATGTCTTGGTACATTTTGTCCCCTTCGAGATGTACCGCGAACCGTGAGCCATGCGACTCTGCCATCACCTCGTGTCGCAATTCCTCCCCTTCCGGAACCACCAATCTCCCATTGAAGCGAAATCCCCCATCTGAGCTAACGGTATAGGACTCGGCTCCCTCTGCTAGTAATCGAACTATCTGCTCCTGACAGAACGAGTCATTAGCCTGTGCCCGTACTACCTTCGTGACAATCTGCAGTGTAACGGTCATCAAAGACATGAAAGATCGGGCGACTGCATCCTGGTGTCCCAACTCCTTCCACTTTGCCTTCCACACCTCTGCCACTTCATCTGCTGGTCTACGACTCAACGCGTCTGCCACTACGTTAGCCTTACCCGGGTGATACTAGATATCGAACTGGTAGTCCTTCACAAACTCAAGCCACCTACGCTGCCGCATATTCAACTCCTTCTGCGTGAACAGGTACTGTAGGGACTTGTGGTCCGTGAACAATTGGAACTTCTCCCCCAAAATATAGTGCCTCCAAATCCGTAGGGCAAATACCACTGCCGCCAACTCCAAATCATGCGTGGGGTAATTCATCTCATGAGTCTTAAGCTTACGGGAAGCATAAGCTATGGCCTGTCTCTCCTGCTGCAATACACCTCCAAGCCCTTGTAAAGACGCATCGGTGTAAACCAAATACTCAACTCCCGGTCTCGGTAATGCTAACACAGGTGCTGAGGTCAATTTGTCCTTTAACTCATCAAATGCCAACTGACAGGCATCACTCCAGATGAATGGCACACCCTTACGAGTCAGATGTGTCAAAGGACCCGCTATCTTCGAAAATCCCCGAATGAACCTCCTGTAATATCCTGCTAGGCCCAAGAAACTACGAATCTCAGTCGGTGTCGTGGGCTGTCCCCACTCCCTCACCGCGGATACCTTCCCCGGATTAACAGATATTCCCCGGTCGGAAATAATATGTCCTAAAAACTGGACCTCCTTCAGCCAAAACCCGCATTTCTCATATTTTGCATACAGCTCGTTTTGACGCAGCGTTTGCAAAACCTGCCTCAAATGCTCGGCGTGCTCCTCCTCTTTCTGGGAGTAAACCAGAATATCATCAATGAAGACAATGACAAACTGGTCTAGGAAATCCCTGAACACTCTGTTCATCAAGTCCATAAACACTGCTAGAGCGTTGGTCAAACCGAAATGCATAACCCGAAACTCGTAAGAACCATATCTCGACAAGAACGCAGTCTTCGAGACATCCTCCTCCCTGATACGCAACTGATGGTATCACGATCTCAAATCAATCTTCGAGAAGAAATAAGCTCCTCTCAACTGGTCGAATAAGTCAACGATTCGAGGTAACGGATACTTATTCCGTATCGTGACCTTATTCAACTCTCGGTAGTCCACACACAATCTCAGTGAACCGTCCCTCTTCTTCACAAATAAAACTGGAGCGCCCCAAGGTGAGGTACTCCTACGAATAAAGCCCTGACCTAACAGCTGCTCTATCTGATCTCGTAGCTCTCGCATCTCTGTCGGAGCCATACGGTACGATGCACGTGCTATAGGTTTCGTACCTGGTAATAGGTCTATAACAAAGTCTATCTCTCGACTGGGGGGTAAGCCTGGTATCTCCTGAAACACATCCGAATACTCCCTGACAACTGGAATAGAATCTAAAGGAATCACAACCTCCTTAGAGGTATCCTCCTCTAGGTAATACAAATGAACGGTAATGCTCCCGCTGAAGCAATCAATCATGGCCCTATAAGCTACGAGCCAATCCATACCGATAATCACATCGTGAACATGCATATCTAATACCAACATATCTGCAGGTAATACCAGACTACCAATCCCTACTCCCACTCCCCGGCATATAAAGAATATAAGTGACCCACTCCCCAATGGTGAGTCGACACACGTCACTGTGCTCTCCGCCGTAGCTAACAATCCTAAAGCTTTCGCGAAATGTGTAGCTATAAAACAATGTGTAGCCCTCGTATCAAACAATACCCGACCTATAGTGCCATGGATAGGAAACGTACCCTCAATCGCGGGCGGTGCCTGCGGAACTGTAGCCTGGTGAACGTTATAGACACGTCCATACTGTAGCTGCCCCTACTGAACTGGGACTGCTGGAATGGGTGGCAATGCTGCCATCTGTGGCGGTGCGGGGAGAGCGGCGGGAAATATTGGCCTCTGTGGCTCCTGGCGAGCACCCTGCTGCTGCTGCTGTGGGGCCCTGCCCCTATCAGGACAATCCTGTCGCTTATGGCCAGTCTTACCACAAACAAAACACTTCCCTGGGAAGTTCCCTCCTCTCTGCCCCTGCGGTCCCCGGCCCTGATGGCCGTTACCGTTCCTCCCTTGGCCCTGCTGGCCCTGCTGGCCCTGCTGAAACTGCTGCCCATTCTGCCCCTATTGGCCCTGATGGCCGTTTGGACCCTGATGGCCCTGACGGAAACCTCCATGTCCCTGCCTGTAGTTCCTTGATCGGAACCTCTTCTGATCCCCCTGCTAGGAACCCTGCTCACCCTGTCTCTGCCCCTGAACAGATTGTGCCCCATCGGCACCATGTCCCCCTGTCCTGCCCTGATGGCTAGACTCTCCCGACCTCTTGCCCTCAGCCATATGAAAGCGGTGGTCCTAGCAGTGTAACAAAGCCGAGGTTAACCACATCAGAATACGTGGCCAACGAAAGGTTCCCTAACAGATGCTGACGGATCCTCCATGTCAACCCGTCGGTGAATTTCTCAATCTTCTTCTTTTCTGTCGGTATCTCATCTGGAACGATATTCAACAGATTCGTGAACTCGGCCTCATACTCGGCCACAGTCTTACCCTCCTGCATCAGATTCATCAGCTTCCTCCTCATTTCCGTGTGAACAGCCGATGGAAAGTACTTGCAGTCAAACCGCACCCAGAAGTCCTGAATAGTGAGAGTATCCCTCTCCTCCACGGTGGTAATAGACTCCCACCACTGTAGCACATATCCAACTAGCTTAAAAGTATCTAGCACCTGCTTCTGAACGTCCGTGCACTCATACATCCTTAAGTGCCTCTGCATATCCTTCCTCCATTGGCTCGAGACTACCACATCTGAGCTACCTGTAAACTCTGGCGGATGCGCTTTCTGAAAAGCGTCACGTACACGTTCCCAAGAAGACGGGAATGCATTTTCCTGTACTGGCGCGGCAACCGGCGCCTGAGGTGGTGCCTGCTGAACAACGGCAATTGCGGCATTTACCGCTTGGGCTACTATAGCTGCAACCTCAGCGGCATTCATCATGCCCTGAACTGTAGCGGGCTGGGGTTCGGGCGTTGCATCCCTGGGAACTCGTCATGCACATCGTGGAGGCATCTGAAATAAGAACAAAGTTTATAAGTTCACTGTTTATAAACTTAAAATAGCTGAAGAACGAAGCATACACAAAAGAGTAGAACATTCCTAAAATATAGGGCTCTATATCAAAGAAAGCTTAGCGAATACATAATAAGCCGTCAGATCCTAAAGGACACTAGAACCTGATGCTCTGATACCACCTGTGACACCCTGACTAATTAAATACCGGGTAGATACTCCTTTATTAAATTAATTCAACATGCCAAGTTGGTCCAGTTAATAGCATCACTGTCGAAAACATTTTAATGATTACTAACCACCTAGTATTTAAAAGTAAGTTACCAAATTTTAATTTAAGTCAGATTAACATGCAACAAGTGTAATGAAGAATAATAACACCATTCACCATAATGAAGTAAATAGAATAACCATCACATAATGTAAATAAAGTCTGGAGGAAACTCCTCACAACAATACCACAAACTGAAATAACTAAACTGAATACTAAATCAATACATGCCAAAGTCTGAAAAACTGAAATGGAAAGATGTCTCTAATAGAAATGGGCAACATGCCCTACAACTGATAGATACTGAATCTGGAATCCGAATGATAGAAGCGTCTAAAAGCAATTCCCTATAGCTTCCACAAACAGCTACAGCTCGTCACCTGAATGAGTATCCTATGCATGGTGTCCTTGTGGCTGGGCACCTAAAAATGGTTTTACAAGAAAAATAGATTTGAAAGCAAACGGGTCAGAGCCCGAATGTGGAGATATTTTAAAAACCTGAAAGTGCTTTAAAAACATTTAAAACATTAAATGCAAAGTACATGTTAGGACGTGCACTCACATGATATTCTCACCTCTCTTCTAACTGTGCACTCCTAACGTAAGTACCCATCTACAACGACACAAACCACTAGCTAAGGACATCATATCTAGCTAGACTGCCATAGGTTCTACCCTTGTTACTCGGTTCCATTAACATAATAACGATCTCAGTTAAATAGGTGCTTAACCTAAATTCAGGTTCTTATACAAAAGTAATACTACTAGTTATAGATTAGCCTTCTATGTTATTCCATAGTTACACACAATACCATATGCAAATTTCCAATTTATTAAGCGTATATTTCCCACAACATAAATATACAATATAAGCACCCCGAGACTAAGCTGCGGTGCACACATACTCTGCTATCCATCCCGGTACATCACGTACATAAGGATCACATATTCCGAATCTCTCAGGAATAGTCCACAGATAACAACATCACAAATAATGGAGGCGAACACAGTCACATCACATGGGTCACGCACATACCTACGCTCCCACGATCAGTGGACTTATTAACATCCCAATAAGTCTTTCTCTGACCTATGTTCATCGAGGTAACCAGTCTAAATCCGGGCAACACAAGGATTAGAGGGCCTTAAGCAAACGTAAACCTCCCGTGATAGCAAGTATGGTAGGTATGTCATACACAGATCATATACCAATACTAACTAAACACGCATCTTAGTAATCACCGTAGTTTAATTGTAGTACTTTTCCCAATCTAGTACCAATTTATAATTTACACACTTTATACGATTCCGGTTTATAATCATACGCGCCATAATCTATTCTCACGTCGCAGTAGACACTCACGTCTCAACCCACTTATCCCTTTAATTTAAATCGCTCGTAAATAATTTACTCCTCGACATAACCCAAACGTCCCAAATCTATCAATACATCATCAAAGGAAGGTTATCTATATCCTCGAACAAGATTATGGGACTCCCAAAATCAAAATAGGCCAAAAAGGCCTAAACTTCCAGCTCGTTAGAAGTCTCGTTCGAACGAGGCTGTTCGAACGAGATTTCAGTTCGTTCGAACGAACTGTACCTTATAACGACATCTCGTTCGGACGAAGGTATCGAACGAAATACAATTCGTTCGAACGAAGGTATCGAATGAACTCTCCCTTCGTTAGAAGCGACTGGTCAACTCGTTAGAAGCTCCTTCGAACGAGCTCGTTCGAACGATCTGGGGAGGCCTTCTAACGACTGACCAGTTTCAAGCCCAGAATTTCTAATCTCGTTTTTCATCAATTCTTACTCCTCAAATCTCCTCTAAAATTCGTTCCAACAATGTTTTAAGTTCTCCAATCATCCTAAAACATGCTAAGGTCATGTACTAACATCTTTTAAGGAATTAATACATCCTAAACATCATTAAATCACAAGTTTCTACATTTTTCCCCAATTTTCAAGAACATGAACCCTAAAATTTTAAATCATGAATTAACCCAAAATAAATCCGTTTTAATTTCATCCATTCACTAATATCATCAGTATAATCATCTACCTACCATTCTACATGCAATTCTCCTCAAGATTTCAAGTTCTAAGTTCTAAAATACATGGGTTTTCATATTTCACCAAGAACAAATCAATTTTATTAAATTCCTATACATGGAAAGAGCATTCTCTGAAATTAAACGATATTAAACCACTTGCCTCTAGTGTCTCTGAGTTTGGTGTTGATTTGATGAAGCTTTTTCTACAGAATTCCCTCTCTCTCTCTCTTTCTCCAAGCTTCTTCTCCAAAGGTGGCTATGGTGGCTAGGGTTTTCTTTGGAAAGTTGGAAATCTAATTTGATAACTCTCGTAGCTTATTGGATCATTAAGGGTTGGTTAGTGGGTTTAGTGGGTCAAACCCACATCAGATTTACTTCTCTAATTTTCGTCACTTTTAATTCTCCAAAAATACAAAATTACCAAAATACCCTTTATGTTGCCGGTATGGCCTAAAAATACCCCGGGACCCAAACTAAACCCCCGGCTAGTGTTTTCTAACTATCTCGACCCTTCCGGACGCGTTGGCGCACTCAAAACGACCATACGGTTAATAGAATTTAAATTCACTTTATAATTAAAATAATTATATCCTGACGCGACTGTCACATGCGTCCCAATAAAATGACCAGATTGCCGTATATTAATCTCACGACAAATTTCATAATTAAATATTCATATAACATCATATATGCTCAATATAGTCGAATACCAACTCACATCTCGCTAGTATTTTACCCGGATTAATTTTCCAATTAATTCTCATTTAATTAATTAATCCCAAACATAAATATAGCCAAAAATACGGGGTATTACAAGGCCTTGTTTGCAAAGTTAGATAATAAATAATATGATTCCCCATGGAAAGTAATCAATACATTGTAGTTGAAATTCATTTTATCGCGAATCGATTTTCACTAACGTATTATTTTTTCCTTGATCTCAAACTCCACTTTACTAGATTGAAAATCCACAGGACGAGTTTACTGTTGGAATTAAAACTTATAAGTTTGTCAATGGAGTGTCATAATTCAAAATTTACTACACACTAATTATCACGGAAAATGATCTTCGAAATATTCAGAAAATGGTAGTAAACCTACAAAACTCCGTAAATTGAATCTCACCCATATCAAATCAAGTAAATAATTATCTGAATATTTTAATCCCCATATAGACTAGGATTAAGAATCTACAAACCCTTTGAAAACTATGAAATTATGCAAGTCTAATATAGTCAACAATAAGACTCGAACCTCACCCTTAGTACTTTTGAATACATTCCTGATGCGCCAATACAATCTTCCTTAAACTATCGGACGATTTCATGAACCATTTGGTATTCCTCGTATTTAATACAAACTCTAATATTCTACATGAAATTTAACTAATATGATGAAACTCCCTATCTGGCTTATAATTTTCTCAGTCATGATAGAACTTGAATTATGATCTTCAATGACCGAGTTGAACCCAACTCACTACGTTATGTACAAAAATATAATTGATCAACCCATGAAATATATTTATAATAAAATATAAGTAAGTCCCCAATACACCATTCATATTTTAAAATTATCTAAGAAAATAATTTATTAATAAATATTAAATGACATAAAACATTGTTGTAAGAATAAAACCCCAATAATACTAACTTCAATCTTTCGCAAAAGTAAATGAGGATTAAGTATTATTAACTCATAAAGAAGGTGGGATGATAGTGTAATGATTCAAAGTAATCTCTAATGGAACAAAATTTTCCTTTAGAGAACTAAGGGGATAAAGATTGTTGTTTTCATGACCTATGTGAGATCAATTTAAACATCAACCACTTACTTTTTCCATATATGTTGTGCAAATAATTAACTTTTGATATCGTATTTTTGCTAAACCAATATTTGATCTTGGATGCTCTAAGAGATCTTTCACTTGCAATTGGTATGTATACTTTCGGGATAAAATTCAAGGATACTTCCTACTTGGGGAACAATTACGGTCTAAATTTGATTCAATTAATGATGTACTTGTTACAAGTGCTGTTGTTTATTTATTTTCCATTTTTTAAATAATACATATACATTTTATAAATTTCCATATGCATAAAATACATTTTTTTATAACCAAAAAAGTTTTATATTATGGAATGAAGCAATAAGTCCATCTTCTACCAATATTAAATAAAAATTATACATTTATTTAAGACCTTGTAAGATAATATATTCGTCTTATCTTATTAGGGCACACAAATTTGCGTATGTAAAAGGAAGGAACTAATTTTGTAAGATGTTGTTTCTTCAATACAGTTAGTATTAAGTGAGGCATAACCCTTATCAAGATCGAGATTAACAGTGTTAAGTACGCAATACAGACAGTAGCTACAAATAAATCAGAGACAAATAGATTCAATATTCAGGCTTTCATTAAAGAGCATATTAACACATCATACATATGACAAGAACAATAGATGAATCGGACCAGCATGTGACATGGTCGGAGGGATAAAGAACAAGCACTCTAGGCACAATAAAGGCAAGGAAGTAACTTTTAGCTCAACTAATGACCAATCATGTGTGCATTAAATGTGTATGGGAGTTAATGCTCTCAAAAGGGTTCTCTAGTATAAGGAAATTTTGGCAGAAATTTTGGACTCAGGATCCCCCTATCTGACTTGTTTGTTTAGTCTATTTATATGGGGGATAGGTTCCTCGGCTTAGCATGCCATCGATCCCTCTGGTAGGGTGCATTAAATTCATGAGATATTTCATTCAATGCATGGGATCTGATAGTTTTAGGGGGAAACCATTCTATTGATTGGAAGTATTATGGGCATTAATGAGGGATATGACTCGTCGGCTGAAGGCTTATTCTAGGGTGGCTAAATGGTCAGGTTTTGGTGAACAAGACATGCCATCCTAAGGACAAAACCACATAAGTGCTACATTCTTGAGTCTCTAAATGCCAGACATTATGACGTCAAAAATTTATTTAAGCGGTGATTATTGTTAGGTATCTGGTGACATCAGTGAGGCGGGCTGGCACCCCATTTACCTCTAAGAGTTAACCTCGAGGGGGCATGTATTGAGGGAGATCAGGTACGTCGAGAAGGTTCACTCGAATAGGTAATCAATGACTAGGCTCAAGGGACATTTGTCCTAGGTGAAGTTTTGCCCAAGTGTTCCAATAGGGTTTGTAATAATTACCAACTTTTCCTTGTTCTAAATCCTCTTAAACATGTCCCTGAAAAGTTCCCATGAGGAGGTTACTTGATAGAGAATGAAAGCTCTCCCAAGCCCTGCCAGGCACGATTCCTCGTGGGTCCCAAACAACCTCACTCTACATGTATATTCATAAGATAAAATATATAATACAACATTATATTTGTTATTACAAACTATTATCATCCAGGTGACTTGGTTCTTCGAATTGGATCCTTTGAGCTAGGTACGTTAGAGACTCTTTGAGATAGAGTGCTGCAAGCTAATTATTGTGAAGGGTCCTCGAGGTGGGTCCTGCGAACTACTTGTATGGAGGATCTTTGAAGTGTGTTTATTGGACATCCTTCATTGTGAAAGATCAATCTTCCTGGCTAAATTAATCACTCACCGGGGAGGAAACCCCTACATTTGCCCCTTCGTAGAGATATTTGTTTATTGCATGAAGAAATATTTGTACGAAACCTTTGTTTATCCTTAATTTTTTTTCTTAGGGAAAATGAAGAGATTTATTCGCATTTCCCCCAAAGCTCTTCGTTCGCCAAGGCAGACAAGACCCCATGCATGTCTCATTAAATGTAGTTTTCATTTACATTTATGTGCATCGCACGTGGTAGCGCCACACGTCACCTCCTGAAACGTCATTATTATGACCTTTAGAATTCTATGGTCACATGCGCCTGGCTACCACACCACCTAAATTAATCAAAAATTCCATCATTACGCTTTTCCAAAGCGCCACTTTTTGCACTTTTTTGGAGTTCATGTTGCCCCTATAAAAAGGGATATATCCTCAATTCAAACATCACATTTGGGTTCTCACTTTCTAAGTTTGAGATTTTCTACGAGAGTTAGAAAAGAAACCCTTACTTTCTTTAACTTTCTTGATCTTTTCTAGTTACTCTCCATTCTCCTTTTTCTTATCTCTCATGGCACGAGTGAAAATATATCTCTCCATTAGGGGCGCTTCTCCTGCAACTCAAGCGCGCCAAACTCAATGGGTATGATATCATTATGCCCCTTATTTTGGAGACAACAACCACATCTGGTCAACAACATAGCGATTCCTTATGCTTTGGTGCCGACTGAAAATCACAACCTGGTTATGGAAGAAGGCAAGGACACTGAATACTTCGCTTACCCCCCCCCCCCCACTTCCACTGTTACCCAATTTCGAATTGAGCGGGGTGATTTTCCCTACTCAAAGGTGGAATTTGAAGATTCGTTGAGTTTCATTAAGAGGGTGGTCCCTTGGAATGAGTATATCCATTCAAAATATTTCGTTCAGTTAGCCCTTGTAGGCTTATCTTGCTCTCTTTGGCTGGGTGACCATACTCTTGCCAAGAATAATACTGCTCTACAACTGTTGGTTTCTCGTTGGAGCCACATGTTACACACCTTTGTGGCCCCTTGGGGAGAGTTTACTGTCACCCTGTAACATGTATCTGAACTTTTGGGGATATAGGTTATTAGGTTTGACACTTTCTTCGAGGAGCCTCCAGCGAGGAGAAAGCTTTGAGAAGTGAATTGGAGGCAGTGGTGAAGGAATTATGGTCACTTAAAATAAGTGAACCCACTCTGAAGTAATTCATTACTTTTATTTTATTGAGGAGAAGGCCATTTTTAAAGCCCACGAGAAAGCCAGGGAGAACCCTTGGGGGAGGAGGTATTTGAATAGCCTCCAACTAGAAAAGGCTTTGGATGCAAGATTGAGTTGGAGGGCTACATCTAGGTTATGATATCGAAAGTCTATCTTCTGGTCAAGCCCCACAACTTTCCTCTAAAGGACTTGATCAACATGTCCATTCGTATGCCCAATGGTGTAAAAATTCCCCTTGTGGCCATTGTTATTATCTCTTTGTATACATGTTTGGATCGTGTAGCGGTGGACTCTTCTTAAAGCATCAGCAGGTTTGATGTTTCTAATTATGCCAACAATGTTCTCTTGATAGCCTTTCTCTATGCCCACTTTCCTGATTATGCTTGTGCTGGTAATTACCATAGTTGACAACCCATGAAGATCCCCCGAATTTGTTGTTGGAAAAATAAGAGTGTTAAGAAGCCCCTGATTTCCTTAATTGATTGAGCCAAGAGGTTCATACCTCACCTGAATGTTGGGGCGAGTCAGTTTTTTACAAATTATTTCTTTGCTGAATGGGAGCATCTCATTCCTCCTATTGATGAAGCCTTTGCGAGGAATTTCCCTGAGAGTTGTGTGCCCCTTCTATTAATCCCCTTATATCTGTCTTTTTATACCGAACGGTCATCTTTATATTCTGTGCATAGTCCACACCGGGTAGCCCTACAGTTTGGTTATGACCAAGGGTCCCCCTTGTTGGGTCATTTTACTCGAGATAAACCCATAAATTTTTCTTTTCTCTGTTTGAAATATTTGACCTCCATTGTTATTATTTTGTGTGTCAACTACCCATCCAATATAATGATCCTAAGCAAACAAGCCCGAGGAGGAAGGTCTGCTATGTACATCAACATGTTTTGACAAAATTAGTTGGTTCGCTTACAAACCAACCTATTGAAGGAGCCTAGGTATCATGAAGTTGAAAGGTTTCCACCCACTGATTTGGGTTTATGGAATTGCACCACCCAGTCCTCCATTTTTTCTCTTAGTATGGCCAATACCAATGCTCCCCCGAAGCTGCCTCAGATAGAGCCTATGGATCAATCAATTGAAAAAAGAAAGCAAGCCTCCCAAACCTCTCTTCAAATTAAATGTTGCCCATGGCCCTTCAAGGCCAGTTAGAAGGACTAAGTCTCCTCATGTTTCCTCATATGGTGCAGAAGTTAGGTCTACTCGAAAGGCGCTTTTAAAGAAACTCAAAGATGCTCCACAACCTCCAATAGACTCTACTTCTGACCCAAAGATTACCGAAGTGGCGAGGAAGATGGTGGATCGTATTCGACAAACTTAGGAGCATTTTAATTAACAAGACAGATTTTTCATGTCAGTCGAGATGTCTAATCATGGCTTTTCTTATGACCCTCAATCTGTTGGGAGTAGTAAAATGAGGAAAATTATTAGCCCACTCAAGTTTGAGATGGAGGAGTTGAGTGAGTCCAGCAAGGAGGAGTTGTCTGAGGAGCATGTGTTTGGTGGTGATCTTTGTGATGATGATGATGATGATGAAGATGAGGATAAAGCCGAAGAAGAAGAAGAGACTTCCATTCTAAAGTATCTTTCTCTTTTCCTAAAAAAAATTTTGGTTGATGCGCAAGGTGGTGCACATGATGATATTGGAGAGGATCTTACTCTCAAAGTAGCTGCCCCTACTACCTCACATGTAATCTCCCACTTCTCCCTAGGGAAAGTTATGTCTGATTCCTCATTTGGGTCTAGCAGCGGCTATTCCCCTGATCTTTCTTTTTTTTCGCGAGCAGGCTAGCCTTGAGAAGGATGCCCTTGATGTGAGATCTACTGAGAATATACTAAATTCCCTTGTGCTTATTTCTTCATTACTTATGGTAAGTTTGGTTTCCTTATTTGTTTAATCTATCGTTGCTTTTCTAACTTGTTACCCTACCTTCTAACTTCTATACTGCAGGCTCCCGTACTTATTTAAACTACTCATTTATCCCACCTTCCATCGAATGAACGAATGACTGTATTTGTGTTCGGGCCTTCCATTCTAAACCAAGAAGGGACTGAGCCTGATGTAGCTACCCTGGGGGAGGGGGAACAAGAAAGTGTGGTTGAGGAAGTGGAGGATAGTAGGCCAGAATAATTTGCTGAAGTCGGGGGATGTGATTACCCCCAAAGTCAACATCTATTGATAACTCTGGGTTCTATTGAGGAAGAAGATGTGGTTTGGATGGCCACTCGCAAATTAGCTGACGAGCGGCTTCCATAGGTACTTTCACTCTTCCATCTATCTATTGCATATAAATTTGTTAATTTTTCCAATTAATGTTGGGCTTTAAGCTCAAAATCTTCCATAACTGACGTTCAGTCGGGCCTAGTAATGTAGGGCTTTAATATTAAAATCTACCATAACTGAGGGTCAGGCGAGCCTATTCTTATAGGCATATTGTCCCATAACCGAGGGTCAGACGGGCCTAGTCTTATAGGAATAATCTCCTATAATCGAGGGTCAGGCGGGCCTAGTAATGTAGGACTTTAAAATTAAAATCTCTCATAACCGAGGGTCACGTGGGACTAGTCTTATGGGCATAATCTCCCATAACCAAGGGTCAGGCAGGCCTAGTCTTATGCATAATCTCCTAAAACCATGGGTCAGGTGGACCTAGTCTTATAGGCATAGTCTCTATGTTAGCAAGATATTTTTTACATGCCTTCCTTATTTTTATTTATTACTTCAGTTGTTTGTTATATTTTAGGTGGAGGTCGATCAGCATGTGGCCCATAGTCCCAAAGTTGAACTGCTTGCTCAGGGATTAATTCAAGTGGGGACCTAAGCTGGAGTTCGTTCTTTGGGTAAGGCCTATAGGATATGTGATGACCTTGTATTCATTACTCCTCAAATTCAAGAGAGTGATAGCACCTCGCATACCCAGCGTCCCTCTGCCAATGATAGTATTTTTAGTATGCATCCCCCCTGAGGCAACCCCCGAAGTGGTTGTGAGGTAGACATTATCCAACTTCCCTTTTATTTTAACTGAGGGTCCTCGCCTATTAATCGAGCAATTGCTGGTTTGTTTTCATTCAACCTTTACTTCTTGCTGCCTTCATCTAATTCCTGGAATGATGGCGTGTCATTTTATTGGGCTCGCGATGGTGTTGGAGGAAATCCTCAATACTCCCCTCTTATCCCTTAGCCCTGATACCATCAAGAATATACTAGGGAGGATTGACATGCCGATGAATGATGGATTTTCTATGACTTGGCTGGCGAAGCTACTGTGGAGTTTTAAGAAGATTGATTTTCTCCTTGTCTATCCTCGCCTCTAAAGTTCCCATCGTTCATAAGTGGCCATCTGAGAGGAGCTTACATGTCTGGAATCCCAATTGCTGATATCTAAACGAGGCGTGCAAGAAGACCGTGAGGTGATTTCTCATGCGAAAGCTGAGTTAGTTGAGAAAGACCGAGAATTAGAGGCCATTCATTAGAGTAGGGAGCTTCGTTATAAGGACTTAGATGACATTATTGCAAATCAAAGCAATCTTGAGCGAATTCTTCCCCAACATCTCCACGAGCTACTTGGTTAAGAGAATCTTCATTTTCTCATGAACGATCCCTAGATCCTCTATTCAATGTTTCTTTTGTTGGTGCTGCTAATTTCTATGGGCTTTTTAATTTTCTAGCTTGCTTGTAACCACAACTCTATCGTTTATTTGAAATAAAGAAACATTTTCAACTTTGGTGTCTTCTTTCCCTTATGTTGTTTTAATTGAATATTGGCTAAACTTACTACATCAATGATAAGTACATCATTCATAATAAAGGAATCAAATAGTGAACTTGTAGAAATAAAATAATGATCTATCATATGCCACATGAATATCGCTTCCAACTATATTAAATGGGTGAACCCAATTTCTTTAAAGAGTACATCCACCGTTTCTAAAAAAAGTCAATGAACAAGAGTGGCAGAACATACATTCAGATCTAATAAATCTTCAACCACATGTTGTTCAATTTGAAAGTCACATTATCTTCCAGCTTAGATATCTCGTAATAACCCAAATCTTGAGCTACTGGAACAATATAAGGCCCTTCCCAATTTGCTTCGAACTTTCGAAATGACAAACCTCTTATGTGTCTTGTGCATACTTTTAGAACTAAATCCCCCTCCTTGAACTTCCTTGGCCTCACCAATTGATCGTAAGATATGTATAACTACTTCCTGTATATCTCAAATTGCCTTATAGCATTATCCTTGTTCTCTTCTAAGGCTTCGAGTTGTACATGGCGGTTGTGAGGGTGCATAGCACTTCGTAGAATGTAGCAAGCAGAAGGTACCTCGAGTTCGACCGTTAACACAACTTATGCCCCAAACTCTAATGATAATGGTGTGTACCCTATTGGATTTCTTTTCGTCATTCGATAAGCCCATTCAATCTCAGGGATCTTATCATCCCATGTGCCTGGAAAATCTTCTCACATTATTGCCAAAATTTTCGCTAATGATTTATTAGTGGCCTCTTCCTATCCACTGCATTTTGGGTATGCTACTGTTGATTTGTGATGGATGATGGAATAATTTTCTTTGAGTAGGTGCACTTCTCTATTTACAGAGGGGGTACCATTATTCGACAGAAACACCTTTGGGATGCCAAAGTGGTAAATAATGTATTCCTTCATAAATTAAGCTACTACCCCGGTAGTGGAATTCTTGAGCGATATGGCCTCCGCCCACTTCGTGAAACATTATGTGGCTACTAAAATCCAAATCATTCCTCGTGATGAAGGGTTGATGGCTCCAACTAGGTCAAAAGCCCAAGTATTAAATAGGAATGGTGTAGATAGATAGTATAGGTCCACTGAAGGAGCGTGAATCATATTCCCCTATAGCTGACACGCTTTGCACTTGTGATCAAAATTAGTTGAGTCTTTCTCCATCGAATGCCAATAATAATCCAAAGTCATTAGTTGATCATAAATCTCGGCTCTTCCAATGTGCCCTGGGTCTTGAGCTTTCTTTAACACATCTTTAGACTCTTCTCTTCTTTTGAACCTTAGAGGCCTGTCCTGGTAGCCTCGTCGGTACAACTTCCCATCTTGCATGAAGTACCTTAATGCTCACCTTTTTATCTTCGTAGCGTCCCCTTTATCTGTTGGCATCACTTCATTTATCAAAAAATCCATGTAAGGTTGTCTCCAGTCTTACAAATGGTCAATGAAGTTATATTCTATTGCCTGATAGAAAAGGTAACACTTTGAACATTCTCTCTGAACTGTAGCGGCTTCCTGTCTTATCGAAGGCCAGTAGTACCCTGCCTATTGTATCCTCCTATACAAATTAATCTCAGTGGTCTAGCAACTATCTTTATATACTTCAATTAGCCTTCTTTTACCTTCTTCGGGGTTTGCACACCTAGATAGCCAACCTCCTTTATTCTTATACTATAAGTTTCCCCTGCCAGTAAAGTACTGTGGTAAATCATCCAGGTTAAGTGTCCCTTCCCCTCTCTTCAACTGCTTTCTAATTTTATCCCTCAAGTCATCTTTTTCCTCTGAGGGCATCATCTCAGACACCATCGAAGGGGTCATTCTCTTTACAATTCAAACCACAGTTTACTTTTCATCCAAGGTACTCTTTTGTGTGATGGTGGCATAGGCATTGGCATGTCTGTTAATAATTCAAGGGTGCCTCTTTATCCTTACCACCTTGAACTATTCGAGAAGTCGCTAGATGATTGTGCGTTAAGGCGCCAGACTCATGCATTTTAGAGCAAACTCCCCTGTCACCTAGGAGCTCTTCAATTGGTAACTCGAGGAAAGTTTTCCATTAAAGAACATTTATCATCGATGGTCTTCTTGGGATGCAACAAGAATATCCTCATCAGGTAACTTGGAACTCTACACATTGGCCTCTTCCATAGGGTAGTCAGCAAGGTTGTCAAAGATGGATCTTCTTTTCATGGATTTCTATATGACATAGGTAATATCAAACTCAGTTAGAAGAATCAACCAATGGGCCATTCGACTAGATAGCACAGGCTTCTAGAGTAAATACTTGATGGGGTCCATTCGGGATATAAATTTAAAGGAGAAGGCGAATATGTAGTGCCATAACTTTTGGGTAACCCAGACAAAAGTGACGCATTCGTTTTCCAAGGCAGTGTAGTTAACTTCATAGTCGGCCAATTTTTGACTCACATAGTAGATGGCTCTCTCTTTAGAGGTTTCTTCAAGGAATTGATATAGCAAAGATCCAGCAACAGTATCAGTTACGGTAAGGTATAGGAGTAAGGTAAGATCAGTCCACAATAACATGAGCACCAGAGGTTGGGTTGGGTATTGCTCGGTTTGGTTGAAATCTTTTTAGCAAGATTCGTTCCAGAATTTGGTTGAATCCTTTTGGAGGATTTTGAAGATGGGTTCACAGAAGGAAGTCAATTGGCTGATCAACCGATTAATGTACCATAATTTCCTAAGGAACCCCTGAACTTCCTTCTTCATTTAAGGAGGTGGCATCTCAAGTACGACTTTTATCTTGGCAATATCTGCTTCTATCCATTTCTCACTAACCATGAATCTCAAGAGTTTTCCTTTAGTAACACCGAAGACACATTTATATGGGTTAAGCCGCATCTGGTACTGTCGCAGTCATTCAAAAAACTTTTGGATATCGAGAACATGGCTTTCCCTAGTCTTGGACTTAATAATCATGTCATATATATAGACCTTAGGCAGTTATCCCCTGCATTTTTTTGACCAAATGGAATGACAGTGTAGCAAAAGGTTTCCCAATGGCTTATGAATGAGGTTTTCTCTTAGTGATCTGGGTGCATCTTAATTTGATTATATTCGGCAAACCGGTCAACGAATGACTTGAGAGCGTGATTGGTCGTATTATCCACAATCATGTCGATGTTGGGTACTGGGTACTTATCCTTTAGAGAGGCCCTGTTCAAGTCTCGGTATTCGACACACATGCTAACCTTCCCTCCTGATTTCAGCATCAGTACAATATTAGCTAGCCACGTGGAATATTCGATCACACGAATGAATCTCATGTTTAGTTACTTGTTAACTTCTTCTTTAACTTTGAGTGACCATTCGATGCGGAGATTTCGTAATTTTTATTTGACTGGTTTGTTGTCCGAGAGAGTTAGAATCTCATATTGGGCTATCTCAAGGTCAATAAGGGGTATATCATAATAGGACCATGCCAACACATCCACAAATTCCTTTAGTAGTTCTACTAGAACCGAGATTAATAATAATAGTTTCATATTCATTAACTTGTATGTCGTTATGCAATTTGTTATTAACCTTATTTAGATTAGTTAATAACTGTTCATTTACAAAATCATCATCATCAAGAGTTTGATTAGAATGAAGGCAATTAATCTAAGGCATAATAATATACTCAAAATCTTCATTTATTTCATTAATAGGAAAAATAGCATTGAGAACCTCATCAAAGGAGGCCTTGATCACATCAGAGTGAGGGTAAATAACTAATGGTGAAAGGGGGTAAACATCTGGGTTAGGTTCAACATTAATAGGTGGCACAGGTATAACATGCCATTGAGAAGAGGTACATAAGCATCTTTGATGAGGCCAGATGGATTTGACGACGTATCTTCTGAGTGAATCATTTAGAGTGTCAACCTCAGTGTTTGTAAATTGAATGAATCCTTAGAGTCACTTCCGTCAGAATATGAGGTATTAGCTATGGTTTCCTCAATGATTGGTTATACAAGATGCTTGGAACTCTTGGACCATAGGTAGCTACTTAAAAGAATATATCCATTCCTAGTTTCATCCTCTTGTCTGCATCCTCAAACCAAGGTTCATGGAATTTGAAAAAAATGAAAATCTTCACCCTCTCTGATGAATACTCCACTTAGGGAATCTCTGAGGATAGTTTTAGATCATTCAAATCTACTATTTATTCGAGGCCAAAGAATCAATATCAGTTCTTCTTTTGATGATTGATATCCTAAGCCATAGGGATGAAAGGCCTCCTTCAACAGAATGGGTTCAATTATCCCTTATTGTCTTTGCCTTAGCCCCAGTTTGGGCATGAAGTTCATGTTCTTGAACTTATGGATTACATTGACATTTACATGGGGGTCATATTCCGGACAAACCATATCTTTAAAGTCATTCCATTCTTGGAGTAGGAGTGGTTCAACTAGGAATACTCATAGTAGCACATCATTTACCCCGTGTTGTATCTCAAGTATCAGATTACTGGTTCTTTTATTCTGAGTGTTGTCACTGTCTCCCAAGATAGTGATAACTTGTCCATTAGTGAACAACTTCAATTTCTGATGAGGGGAAGAAGACATCCCTTTGATGTTATGGAGCCACGGTATTCTGAGTAGAAGATTGAAACCAGATGGGATGTCAATGACTTGGAATTCCACAATGGGGTTTAAAGGGCTAGCCACTATTACAAGCTTGATAAATCCTATTTCTTCTCGATTGGTGTTGTCATACGCACGTATGGAAGCTGAGGTTGGAGCGAGGTCACTTTCTTTTAATCCTAAATAATTTAGATTTCTGAATGGACAAACTTTAAGATCTGATCCGTAGTCAACGAGAGAGAGGGGGTGGTTTTTCCCATGACTTCAGCAGAGATATTAAGAACATTACTGTTGTTGGAACCAGTCTTAGGAATTTCTTCTTCAAAAAATGAGAGCATTCGAGTAGAGGTCAAGGATCAAACTAGGTTTATCACTTCTTATACCGTGGTTGAGTGAGAAACTATGGGTCCTTTGAGTAGCTTTATTAGGGCATTTTAGTGCAGTTGGGAAGCCTAAAAAGACCCATAAAGTGATATTGGCTTGAGTTTTCTTTAGTTGATCGAGGACCTTACTTTCTTCAAGGTTCATTTCTGGCATAGGGAGATTTTCAACACACTTCCCATTACGGATTGCTGATGGTTGTAGGCTTGGTATTTGGTAATGTGTTCCTAACCTGTTCAAGTTTTTCACAAAAGAAGGGAGGGACATAAGTCTTTTTTCTTCATCGATATCGAGTTGTTCAGCCTCCTTGTTTATTTATCCTAGCATCTCCTCAAATGATATCATCCCGCATATGTTGGCTACTAAACTAATCTTTTTTGAATCCTTCTCTTCATCTGAATCTTCGATACCTCCCCCCCATCCGGTGGAAGCAGTATTGTATTTACATACAAATTCAAAGCACTCCACAACTTTCACATCCCTTTTCATATAATTCCTCCCATTAATTAGGGAAATGCATAACTGAAGGGACAAGGCGCCATTATAATTTCAAAGCATCGAGTAGCTCAAATATCACCAGTCTGTCAAAACACATCTGTCACGATCTAGATTATATCATCTAGACTGACTTCGTCAGTTGGCACCACCTAGTTGTTTGAATTTTGGTCCCATTTTTGAGCTTTTAAGAACAACCCAATGAATCTATGAAAGTCGATGGTCATATGGGAGGTCAATTTTAGCCCTAACTTTAAGAGTTGGTTCAACACTTCTGACAATTCCAATCTTTTACCTCCAGAACGGGTGTAGACATCAATGCAGGCTCTGGTGAGGAGGGATAAATCTTCATCGGCAAAGATGATGGGGTTTAATAGAAAATATAGTCATATTTTAAGAGGTTTAGGAGATTATATGGGTATAACTAGTGATTTACTCGACATCATTTGGGTGGATGGGTCAAACTCTGAGTCTTCTTCTAGGAAGATGACATTTGCATGATTTGGGAGTGGATTATGGGTAGTGTTTATTTTGGGATTAGCTGGTGGGGTGACGACACCCCGATCAATCACGACTTTGATCACATTTCGGAGATGGAAACATTATTCGGTGGTATGGACAACGGTTTGTTGAAATTCACAATGGGCATTAGGTTTAAATTTTTCGAAAGTGGGTTTGGTAATGGATGGGGGTCCAGTGGTCTGATCAAATTTAGTCTCAAGAGGGTCTGGTAGACTTTGGATAGAGGAGCATGAAGATCTATGTATTCCTTCTGGACTGGGTTTGGGAGAATTTCTAGTGCCCATGAATCGGCAGGCTGAGAGATTTTCTTAATGGTACAACTCATGGTACTAGTCGGTTTTTCAAATTTTCTAAGAGAAAACTGTCTAGCGATTTTATTCGGCTAACCTTTTTTCTTGTCAAAACTTTCTTCGATCTCCACTCTTATTTCTCGGAGGTCTGAGGAGTGCGGGTAATACTATCCTCCCATTGTTACTCGAACATGGGGTAGGAAGTTGTTCTTTGCGATACTGACCTGTTCTTCTTCACAAGGTCGATTGGTCATTGTACCTGCGTTCTCTCTCCACCTTGGTATGAAGTTGCTGACTGATTCCCGAGGGTTTTGCTTAAGTAGCTCTAAGTCGCGACAGGTAATTAATAGCTCTTCGTTATACTTGTACAGTTACTTGAACTCGTGAGAAACATCTACCCAACTACGGATTCTAGATTCCTCAAGGGATAAGAAACAACGGATAGCGCTATCTTTCAAAGTCTACTAGAACATCTGGGACATTATAACTTCAGAATCCCCCAGGAGAGTCATGGCTCGGTGATAGCTATGAAGATGAACGATCAGGGGCCCATTGCCTTCGAACTTCTCGATATTGTGAATCTTACATTTTTTCGGTAACATAGCCTTAAGATAGGGAGACATGTGGGTGTAGTCCATGTAGTTCCCAGAGAGTCTCACTTGATCGAACTTCTTGATCAACATCTTAATTTCTTATTTGACCTTATTCAATTCTTCCTCTTTTGGGTCAACAATCATGAGTTAGTTAGCCCATGGCTGAGAAAGGTTTAGCGTAGAAAGCTGGGCTAGCGATGACCCATTAGCAGGAGGATCACGGTGTCACACCCCGCTAAATTCTGGCATCGACCACCACTAAAACAAATCCGTGAGTGAGTAAATAAAATACCATCCTTAGCACAGATATGAGACATAAAATTTAATTCCACAAGCTAAATTATGTTAATCAAACCGAAATGTGAAATGAGATCCAACTGATAAAACTCCAATAATGCGATTAAAATCCATCACATGATCTCCAAATACGTCAATAAGTAAATAAATAAATCCAACGAAAATCTTGCAACAACTTTGAAATTGAAAAGGCCCAATAACTCCAAAAGTAGTCTCATAAATAAAACGGCGGAATCGAAAGAAAAAATCGAACTACTAAAATAATAAAATAAATCCAGTTGCACCTCCAAATGATCTCCATTGACTCCTATGCAACAACTCCCACATAAATCGTAAAAAAGATGAGTCAAGGCATGTGTCAGAGCCAAAGCCCCGAGCATGTAAATAGGATCCTTGAACCCAGACAATAGTGCTATATATATCGACTATAATAATAGAATATTTTAATTATGATATTATTAATCACCATAAATAAAGTACTAATTACCCGTAAAGTTTTCATAAAAGACACACCAATATGATTTTAATTTACCCACCTTCCCAACAATGTTAAATTTAATTAATTCAACCATGAAGAATATTTCCAACAACAGTCCCCTTGTATAGTCAACTGTCTGATCCGGTTTTATTATGCGATCCTCGTGATATGACAAGGTTCCACACACACACATCCCCTTGTCAAGTCCTCCATCTGATCCATTTTTATCCCGTGATCCTGGTGATATGACAATGTTCCACACACGACATGACATAACTCGTCCTCTGACCCATTCAAACTGTCGGCCCTAGACATATTATGTCGCCAATAAATTTTTGATATCCTTTTTAGTCCTGCGATATTAATTTCCAAAATTTTCTTATATTCATTAATCAAAATAAATTCTCCTCACCCTTAAAAGCGATGTGTAAATCCTCAAAATACCCCTTAGTCCTAACTAAGGGTTCACAAAACACAATTTCGTCCAATACTAAGTAAAGGATGATTATAAAATTTTCACTCCACCTAGATATCAATCCTACACTAACGTAATAAAGGCATAATATAGAAAATCAACCCCCAACCCAAATTATATAAACCTCATAGACTCACACTAACTAGTCCCACACCTAATTAACATAAGTCGCAACTAAGGCCCACTTACTAATCCCATACCTAACAAGTGTACTATAACAAGGGGTTAAAACCAATTACCTACAATACCCAATGTCCCCGAGATATCAAAAATTATAATACTTCGATAAAGTGGCGCAATTAACAATTTATAGCAATATACATAAAAAGTCTAAATTCCCAATTAAATAATTTTAATCTAAATAGTGAAAATCAAGGACACATAAATATGGTGATTTTCAGAATAGTATCTACATGCAAGTACTATCATAGTTATTATTTTAGAACAAAAATAATTAATCCCCTTAGGGTTCTCACATGAAATATCAAAATTTACTTTTAAAAGGGCTCCTCTACATGCACATGCCCATAGAAAAATTGACTACTCCGACAGAACCCAAAGAATAACAAAGTTATAACTATTCGGTAACATTAATTTTTCATACAAAACAATCCCGAAATTTATCTCTTCAATATTTATATTCGTAACTCATTTTAGAAAAACATAAGTTTAATGGAGGCTACAATCAAGACACATAACACTAAGGGAAAAGAATAGGGTAAACATGCATGGGATTAGTTCGACAAAAATCTAATTAGATGTACGTGTTCCTCTCGAAAAATGGATCAAAAACCCTTCTTGAACCAACTTGGGACAGATTAGCCTTGGTCTTCAAAACTGAGCTTGAAAAGTGGTTTTAATGGTGGCTAGGGTTTTGAGGTAGAAAATGATGAAAAATATAGAGTTTTCTGCTCTTAGGGCTTTCACAAATGAGTGTTTAAAAATCTAGACCCGTCCCTTTAATTATATATAAGTGGAAGAGTTTTAAAACCAACCAAATTAGTCAAAAACAAGATTGCCGCGCACGAAACCTGAGTGGATCGATCGATCAATCCCTGGTGTAAATCGATCGATCACCTAGAAAAACTGATAGTTTGCTTAAAAAATGTAACGGACAAACATTTAAAAATTCATATAAAATTCGTTTTAGCTCTGATTTCAATTCTGCTTAAAGTTTTATTCTTCTAAAATCATAACCTACATATTTAACTAGTACAAATTATAAAATTAAAAATTTATTTTTTCTCGAGTTTTCCAATTAATTAATTAAATAAATAATAAAAACACGCAGTGTTACATACTTTCCCACTAGCAAAGAATTTCTTCCTCGAAATTAGACAAAGCATACACATCAACACGTAAATCTCACAAAAGGGAATAAGGCTCATATACGCCTAAAATAACACAATTAGGCTCCCATACACCTAATCTACCCCAATGCAATCCTTAACCAAAAATTATATATATATATATATAAGTATCGAAGAAGGTATTACATACCGCGATACTCCAGTAGCCACGCAATCTATCTTGCTCTGACTGAACTTGAGGCACATAGCACCTCCCCAAACTGAGATTGGTTGGTGCAATAACCACCCCATGTGCACCTGGCGCTACCGCCTCTATTGGCGCTTCCTGAACACCGATCGCCGCCAATACCGCTGGAGCTCCTAGGACCCTGCCGGTGCTGGAGGCCCTTGGCCTTGTTGGCCCTGAATAACTTGACCCTGATGGTCCTCTCTCTTAAGATACCTATTTGCCTTGTGTCCCACTTTCCCACAGTTTAAACAAGTACCCTGAAAAGGCTTTGAATTCCCATTCCAATTTGGCTCCCCCTGACGACCCTGTCCCGCTTGGTCTTGATGTAAATTATTGTTCTGATGTCCTGGGTTAGGCCTCTGCATTTTTCGTGCATGTTCATTGCGACGCTTGTTGTCTCCTCCATGACCCTCGGTCTCTTGACTTTTTCTCAATTTCTTTGGATAGCTTATTTTCTCCTGCCAGTGTAACATCGCGACATCCACTACTTGGGCGTAACCAGTGTATGCCGGATTACCCAAAACCATTTTCCTAATGGGCCAGGACAGCCTTTTGATAAAGAAATCCATCTTTTTCCTCTCAGTGTCTCCCTCATCCGATACAAACATAGATAAGTTGGTGAACTCTTGTTGATATTCGACAATGGACTTTGTCCCTTTCTCCAACTCCATAAACTCCCTTTTCTTTACACTCGTGATAACATACAAAAAATACTTTTTGTTGAACCTAATGTGAAATTCTTCATAATTTAATTTATCTCGCTCCTGTTGTGTGGTGGTACTCTCCCGTCACTGCAAAGCATTCCCTGGCAATTTGATTGGTGCTAACATCTACTTTTACACCTCCATGCATTGCACCAATATCAAGTGTCGATCCATGTCCCTTATCCATTGGTGAGCGACCGTGGAGTCGGATCCTCCCATAAAGGCGGAAGGATTTCCCTTGAAAATGTTAGTCCTCACTCTGTCCCAATTTGATACGGGTGCCCCTTGTTGTTGGGGTTCTAACGTCACCCCTCTCGGTCTCCCAATCTCAATATCGGTCGATTTGGCCCCTGCAAAAATTCCCACAAGTGCTTTGGCATCTAGAATAAACTGCCCCTGTCTCTCCTGAACTGCGGGTCCAGAAATAGACTCCTCTTTCCTATTACCATCTCTCCTTGTTTTCCCCATCAGAAAGATAGGAACAAACAACATCCGACTAAAAAAAACTAAGAGTACAAATCATCTAAAGGAAATCAAAGATAAGCAACACGGAAGCTAAATGGACACAAAACCTACGAGAGCTAAGACCATGCTGTGATACCATCTGTCACACCCCGCTAAATTCTGGCGTCGGTCGCCACCAAAACTAAGTCGAGCGTGAGTAAATAAAATACCATCCTGAGCATGTGACAGATATGAGAAATAAAATTTTAATCCACGAGATAAATTATGTTAATCAAACCCAAATATGAAATGACATCCAACTGATAAAACTCGAATAATGCGATTAAAACCCATCATATGATCTCCAAATATCTCAAAAATTAAAAAAATTAATCCAACTGAAATCTTAAAACAACTTTCGAATCAAAAAGGCCCAATAACTCCAAAAGTAATCTCATAAATAAAACGACGGAATGGAAAGAGAAAATCCAACTACTAAAGCAATAAAATAAATCCAGTTGCACCTCCAAATGATCTCCAATGAATCTTATGCAACAACTCCCAAATAAATCCAGAAAAACGTTAGTCAACGCATGTGTCAGATCCAATGCCCCGAGCATGTAAACCGACTACTCTTCTCAAATAGGGTCCTTGAACCCAAACAATAGTGCTATATATATAGACTATAACAATAGAATCTTTTAATTATGAGATTATTAATCACCATAAATAAAATACTAATTACCTGCAAAGTTTCCATAAAAGCCACACCAATATGATTTTAATTAACCCACCTTCCCAACAATGCTAAATTTAATTAATTTAACAATGAAGAATTTTTACAACACCCGTCCCCTTCTCAAGTCCGCATCTGATCCATTTTTATCCTACGACCCTCGTGATATGACAAGGTTCCACACACACACACACACATACACTTTCCATGTCCACCGTCTGATTTGTTTTTATCTTGTGATCCTCATGATATAACAAGGTTCCACACTCAACACAAAATAACTCATCCTCTGACCCGTTCAAACTGTCAGCCCTAGACATATTATGTCCTCAACAATTTTTAGTATATGTTTTAGTCCTGCAATATTAGTTTCCAAACTTTTCTTATATTCATTAATCAAAATAAATTCCCCACACCCTTAAAAGAGATGTGAAAATCCTTAAAATACCCCTTAGTCCCAACTAATGGTTCCAAAAACACAATTTCGTCCTATACTAAGCAAAGGAAGATTATAAAAATTTTACTGCACCTAGATATCAATCCTAGACTACCGTAACAAAGGCATAATATAGAAAATCAGCCCCCAACCCAAATTATATAACCCGCATAGTCTCATTGTAACTAATCCCAAACCTAATTAGCATAAGTCGCAACTAATTCCCACTTACTAGCTCCATACCTAACAAGTGTACGATAACAAGGGGTGAAAACCAATTACCTACAATACACAATGTCCTCGAGATATCAAAAATTATAATACTTCTGTAAAGTGGCACAATTAAAAATTTATAGCAATATTCATAACAAGTCTAAATTCCTAATTAAATAATTTTAATATAAATTGTTGAAATCAAGGACACATAAATATGGTGATTTTCAGAATAATAGCTACATGCAATTTCTATCATAGTTATTATTTTCTAACACAAATAATTAATCCTCTTAGGGTTCTCACATGAAATATCAAAATTTACTTTTAAAATGGCTACTCTACATGCACATGCCCATAGAAAAATCGACTACACCAGCACATCCCAAAGAATAAAAAAGTTATAAGTATTCGGTGACATTAATTTTTCATACAAAACAGTCCCGAAATTTATCTCTTCAATATTTATATTCGTAACTTATTTTAGAAAAACATGAGTTTAATAGAGGCTACAATCAAGACACATAATACTAAGGGAAAAGAATAGGGTAAACACACCTCAGATTAGTTCGACAAAAATCTGATTAGATGTACCTGTTCCTTTCGGAAAATGGATAAAAAACCTTCTTGAACCAACTGGAAAAGATTGGCCTTGCTCTTCAAAACTGAGCTTGAAACGTTATTTTAATGGTGGCTAGGGTTTTGAGGTAGAAGATGATGAAAAATAGAGAGTTTTCTGCTCTTAGGGTTTTCACAAATGGGTGTTTAAAAATCTATCCTCGACCCATTAATTATATATAATTGGAAGAGTTTTAAAACCAACCAAATTCATCAAAAACAAGATGGTTGTGCACGAAACCTGAGGGGATCGATCGATCGATCCTTGTCATCGATCGATCGATCGACCCGAAAAACTGACAGTTTTTCATAAAAAATATAAGGGACAAATATATAAAAATTCATATAAAATCCGTTTTAACTCTGATTTCAATTCCTCTTAAAGTTTTATTCTTCTAAAATCATAATGAAAATATTTAACCAATAAAAATTATAAAATTCAAAATTTTATTTTTTCGGAGTTTTCCAATTAATTAAGTAAATAAATAATAAAAACACGGGGTGTTATGTACTTCCCCACTTGCAAAGAATTTCTTCCTCGACATTAGACGAAGCATACACATCAACGCGTAAATCTCACAAAAGGGAATAATGCTCACATACGCCTACTGCGTAAAATAACATAATTCGGCGCCAATACACCTAATCTACCCGAACGCAATCCTTAACAATATATATATATATATATATATATATATATATATATATATATATATATAGGTATTATGTATCGCAATGCTCCACTAGCCATGCAATCTATCCTGCTCTGACTAAACTTGAGGCACATAACTGAAAGCGCAAAGTAATTTCCTTTTTATATAAAACTCAACGAATGGTGCGGAAGCGTATATAAGTGATGGTTCAACAAATAAACAAAGCCAAATTTTAATTTCTTCAAAACAAATTAAAATAAGTTAATCCAGGTCCTAGAATTTTGCCTAAGTCATAATTTTCAATTATCCAAAGTTAGGCGAAACCAATTTTAGCAAAAGACTTGAATAAACCAAATTTACCCAATATTTAATTTAGTCCCAAATTAAATGAGTGTGATAATTGAACCAAATTTTATCTTGAATTTATTCTAAGCATGAGTTCTAAATTATGATGCAAGATAAAATAAACAATACCACACTACGCCGAGATGTACGAGGAAAAACCCAAGATGGGAAACAACCTCGGACGACCCTAGCCACAAGTCCACTAGATATGGAATTACAATTACAAGACAGATAGACTTACAACGACTGACTCGATCCCTCTCAAGTCTCGACGCTTCTTCTCGTAGAAACCTCTTCCTAGCGAACAACCTCGGAACACCACCGCGGTCTCGGAATCCACCGATGGGACTTTATATGGTCACCGTCACCCAAGCATGGAGCCTTTCTCCAAATGGGTAGAATCTTCAACAAAAAGTCTTCTTCTTTGATGGATGTAGAAGCAAACCAAAACTTCTCTTCTTGAATTCGGTAGAGATAAACCGGTTCCAAAACTCCAAGTAAAGATATGTATATAGAACTTGGATAAACAACTATTGGGTGTAAACACTAGAGTGTGTAGGATTTTTCATTAAAAATAACACTCAAAACATGACCTTTTTCCTTAAACAAATTTTCTCTCAAAACACTCTCTAGGAGTTTGTATGGTATAAAAAAGATACATTGGAAAAAGTCATTCCCGCACATTATTAAGTCTGAAAAAGTTGGTTAAAAACCAAGTGAGGAAAGTGGGTAAAAACTGCCAAAAACTGCTCAAAACTGTTCCCGCGCTAGCATCTCGTTCGAACGAACTTGACTCTCGTTCGAACGAGACTTCTAACGAGTGACCAGACTGGGCTCGTTAGAAACTCGTTAGATATCTCGTTAGAATGACCAAACTCGTTCGAACGACATATCGAACGACTGACCAGTTTAGGTTCGTTGGAAAACTCGTTCGAACGAAACCTCGTTAGAACGGAAAACTCGTTCGAACGACATATCGAACGACTTATCAGATTAGGTTCGTTGGTAGTCTCGTTCAAACGAAACCTCGTTAGAATGAAAAACTCGTTCGAACGAGATTTCGAACGACTTGCAAAAAATTTTCTAAAATTCAATTTTTGGCCCAGAAACTTTATGTACGTTAAATTAAAGTTCCAATTAAATTATTCTGAAAGTAAAACAAGGTTTTTATTAAACCTAACACCCAATAAATATTGTTCCAAGCTCCTATATAAATATAATTACATTCATACCTTGGGAGCATGGAACCTTAGATGATGACGTAGAAACGAGGCACGCAAACCGGCATTTTGATGAAGCTTTAAATTCTTTGCCGCTACGTCTTCAATACATACTTCATAGGCGTGAGAATATTACAAATAAATACTGTCCTATGAATAAATGTTTTTGTCCGGAATTGAGCCAAAACTATATATGGACTCAATTGGTAATTTGTGTCCTTACAAATCTCCCCCTTTGGCTATTCCGGGACAAAAACCAAACAAAAATCCTAAAGGGCCATCAAGCTCTACTAGACTCAAAACATAACCCGCCCAATCTTGACTCAACCCAAGTATCAAACGCTTTGCCATTAAACAATGCTGCTTTAGTAGAATTTCTGCACACTTAAGCAAACTCATCAAATGCATAGGGAATATCAAAATATAAAATGCAATTAATTAATTACTCCCCCTAAAATAATTCTCCCTTTTAAACACATGACATACTTAGAAAGACGTCTCCCCCTAAGATAAATCTCCCCAAACTAAGATACGATAATAATAGGATTAGATACCATTTCTCCCCCTATCATCATTCTCCCCCTTTTTGTTCAGGAATAGGCAAAGGATAAAGAACTAATAAACAACATGTGGAAGCTTAAAGAAAAGACATGACAGCATATGGGCAATAAAAGCAAGGCAAAGACAAACAAATATCATATATATATATATATATACTATAAATATACCAACAAGTACTTGAATATATATATATATATATATAGATATAAACACACACATAACACAAAATACAATTAGTTTGCACACTCGTATGGCAAAAATGTGTCATATGGAAACGGAAGTGTAGGGGTGTGAACTAGCAACAATTTAAATTTAGACCCAAACACTTAATAAACGTTCACGGAGTTCTCATTTGATTGTAAACTTCATCACATTGAAATATAACCTCATGTGACAGTATAGAGTGAACTCAATGAACAAACATACACAATGCATACAAGCCTAGCATGATGATGATTCTACAAATCAAATAGAGTCATGACATTAAAGACAACTAGGATAAACGGACATTGTGCAAACCGTTGATATACCATCCAATTCTCCCTCAATAATCATATATATGTTCTTTTGTTTTTTGAATGAATATATCAAACAAACATAGGCCTTGGCAATTGCTTTCTGTTTAATGCCAGATATTCTGTTTTTAGGCCTTTGGATCACGTATCTCTTTTAGATCCAATAAACGGTGGCTTACTATCGTAAAGGATTTAATTCATCCTTTCGGAGCCCTTCCCCGTGCATATATTAATTTAGCATGTTTTCTTTTTTCACACAAATCTCACATGCAACGGAATTTGACATGCACTAGCCCTCCTAGGTCATAGATATGTAGATGACTAGATTGATAGGAGAACACCTCAAAAAGTTCAAATATAACATGTGACATTAAGATTTCAAAAGAGCTCGTGCATGTGTGAAAAGAGGCATATGAAAATAGAATCCATTTAATCAATACAAAATCCAACTACTCCATATAAAACATGGTAAAGAACATTTTAAGGATTGAAAATCTAAACCAAAAGTTCTAGCCACGTGGGAGCGTAAATGATGGGATTCAAACACAAATATATGCCACATAAAGTGTGTCAAACAAAAATACACACAAAACAAAATCTTTTTGAGTTTTTAACATTTTTAATCAACAATAAATATTTACTCAAAAGGACAAACAAAAATCCTTTGTATTTTTCATTAAGCTTAAATGAAATAAATAAAACACAAATGATAAACAAAAATCTTTTTATATTTTTCAATTAATTCAAACACAAAATGTAATACAAAAAGATAAACAAGTCATGATTTCTAGCATGGGATATGAAATAAGGCTATGACTAGAAAATGACTAAACAAGCATACTTTTAGCATATGAATATAGCATGAAGTACAAACGCTAAAGTATGCAAACACTAACACATTCATCCTTTAGATTTAACAGGGGAGGAAGCATGTGAAAGTAAATGAGAATCAACAACCCTTGTTTGTGAGGCAACCAAGTCGGATTTCCTAACCCAAATTAACGAGGAATGACTATCTTGGGGTGTAGGAACGTTAACTACCGTGGTTACTTTACTATGGGGATTTCTAGGAATTCGTTTAAGATCTAAACAAAATTTCCTAAGATGACCTTGTTGACCACAATGTGTACAAGTGATAACATGTCGAAAAGATTTACTTAAGGAGTGATCTTTAAAAGTATTCCTAGTTGATTCTCCTAAAATATTGGTTTGGGCATTATGAGTAAATTCATTACAAGGATTGAAGCCTAAACCGCAAGTGTCATTTTTAATTTGGACCGTTCCTAACATTTTATCTAGTTTTTCTGAACGACATTCCAAATTAAATTTGACATTACTAGAATCTTTTAATTTATTTTCCAATTCTACAATGTTAGATTCTAGTAAAACATTTCGCTCTTCAAAAGCAAGAAGCTCCTTTTTCAAGGATTCCATTAAACCCCTAAGGCTATCTCTTTCGCCTTCTACATAATCAAGCTTCTCTTAAAGAGTCCTCACATGTGTCCTAAGGTCTTCTATTAAGGCACTATCATCAACGACCTTGACACTCTTTCTTAAACAAGATTCTAGCTTCAAATTAGTTCTTTTCAAATTAATAGATTCTTTATATAATTCATGAAAAGCATTTTGAAGTTCACTCACATCAACCTCTTCTTCATTTTCACTCTCTATTTCTTCTCCACTCTCACTATCATTAAAAACAAGGGAATCATGAACAATGACCTTGGAAGTGGCATGTGCTATCGTGTCATCAATCGATGAGTTCTCATTATCACTCACATGACTAGCCATAAAAGCCACAAAATTTTTCTTAGTGGGGGAATCGGGCTTTTCTTCCTTATCACTATCACTAAGGGTTGCATTATATGCAGTGGGTCGTTTACCCTCTTTCCTTAGTTTAGTGGGGCACTCATAAGCTCTATGGCCATAACCTTCACAACCAAAACACTTGTTAGACTCGTCCCTATCTAAATTGTCATTACTAGGTTTAGGGATCCTCTCGGCTTTAGAAATCTTCTCGCTTTTATCATGTTTAGAAGTATCAAATTTCTTAAAATCATTTTTAAATTTATCTTTATTAAAATTAAGAAATTTTCTAAATATGCGAGCAAACAAAGCCATATCTTCCGAGTCACTTTCACTATCGCTCTCTACTACTTGTTTGACCTCTTTTCGGGCTTTTAAAGCAACACCCTTTTCAACTTTCTTTTCAGTTTTAGAGGGAAACATATCTAGTTCATAGGTTTGTAAATCACCTACAATCTCTTCTAATTTCGTAGAGGCTAAAGTGGGTAAAGAATTTAAAACGGTCACTTTAGGAATAAATCTATCGGGCAGGGACCTCAAAATTTTCTTTACAACACGGTCGTCAGGTATTTTCTCTCCCAAGTTAAAGGATGAATTAACAATATCAGAAAGTCAAGCATAAAATTTATCAAAAGTTTCTTTTCATCCATTTTGATAGTTTCAAATTGAGTGGTGAGGTTTTGGAGTTTTGAAGCTTTAACGACACCAGTTCCTTCATGAGTTAATTGTAAAATATCCCAAGCTTCTTTAGCAGTTTTACACGTCATAATACGTCGGAATTCATCCGGTGCGACAGCGCTAAATAAGGCATTTAGACCTCGGGAATTAAAGTTAGCAAGTTTAAACTCATTTTCAGTCCATCTATCGGCGAGTTTGATAACACGTTCATTTTCAACTAAGTAAGTTGGTGGGGAGTACCCGGTAACAACAGACATCCAAACTCTCTCGTCGATAGATTTTAGTGCCGATCTCATACGCGCTTTCCAATACACGTAGTTTGAACCATCGAAAATAGGAAATTTTGAAAATGGGGAAAAATCCATTTTAGCCAAAAATTAAAAGATCTTAACGAAATAATTTATCGCTTTGGCTGATACCAATTTGAAAGCGCAAAGTAATTTCCTTTTTATATAAAACTCAATGAATGGTGCGGAAGCGTATATAAGTGATGGTTCAACAAATAAACAAAGCCAAATTTTAATTTCTTCAAAACAAATTAAAATAAGTTAATCCAGGTTCTAGAATTTGCCTAAGTCATAATTTTCAATTATCCAAAGTTAGGCGAAACCAATTTTAGCAAAAGACTTGAATAAACCAAATTTACCCAATATTTAATTTAGTCCCAAATTAAATGAGTGTGATAATTGAACCAAATTTTATCCTGAATTTATTCTAAGCATGAGTTCTAAATTATGATGCAAGATAAAATAAACAATATCACACTACGCCGAGATGTACGAGGAAAAACCCAAGACGGGAAACAACCTCGGACGACCCTAGCCACAAGTCCACTAGATATGGAATTACAATTACAAGACATATAGACTTACAACGACTGACTCGATCCCTCTCAAGCCTCGACGCTTCTTCTCGTAGAAACCTCTTCCTAGAGAACAACCTCGGAACACCACCGCGGTCTCGGAATCCACCGATGGGACTTTATATGGTCACCGTCACCCAAGCATGGAGCCTTTCTCCAAGTGGGTAGAATCTTCAACAAAAAGTCTTCTTCTTTGATGGATGTAGAAGCAAACCAAAACTTCTCTTCTTGAATTCGGTAGAGATAAACCGGTGCCAAAACTCCAAGTAAAGATATGTATATAGAACTTGGATAAACAACTATTGGGTGTAAACACTAGAGTTTGTAGGATTTTTCATTAAAAATAACACTCAAAACATGACCTTTTTCCTTAAAAAATTTTTCTCTCAAAACACTCTCTAGGAGTTTGTATGGTATGAAAAAGATACATTGGAAAAAGTCATTCCTGCACATTATTAAGTCTGAAAAAGTTGGTTAAAAACCAAGTGGGGAAAGTGGGTAAAAACTGCCAAAAACTGCTCAAAACTGTTCCCGCGCTGGCATCTCGTTCGAACGAAAATTTGAAAGCGCAAAGTAATTTCCTTGATGCGGAAGCGTTGAAGGATGATGGTTCACAAAATAAACAAAGCAAATTTTAGTTTAATAAAACAAAATTAAACCGATTCATTGATCCAATTCAAGTCCTAGTATTTGCCTAAGTTATAATTATAAATTATTATCCAAAGTTAGGCGAAACCAATTTTAGTAAAAGACTTGAATAAACCAAATTTACCCAATATTTAATTTAGTCCCAAATTAATTGAGTGTGATAAATTAAACCGAATTTTATCTTGAAATTATCCTAAGCATGGATTCTAAATTATTGTGCAAGATAAAATAAACAATATCACACTACGCCGCGATGTACGAAGAAAAACCCAAGACTGGAAAAAACCTCGGACGGACCTAGCCACAAGTCCACTAGATATGGAATTACAATTACAGGACAGATAGACTTACAACGGCTGACTCGATCCCTCTCAAGCCTCGACGCTTCTTCTCGTAGAAACCTCTTCTTAGCGAACAACCTCGGAACTTTATATGGTCACCGTCACCCAAGCATGGAGCCTTTCTCCAAGTGGGTAGAATCTTCAACAAAAAGTCTTCTTCTTTGATGGATGTAGAAGCAAACCAAAACTTCTCTTCTTGAATTCGGTAGAGATAAACCGGTGCCAAAACTCCAAGTAAAGATATGTATATAGAACTTGGATAAACAACTATTGGGTGTAAACACTAGAGTGTGTAGGATTTTTCATTAAAAATAACACTCAAAACATGACCTTTTTACTTAAACAAATTTTCTCTCAAAACACTCTCTAGGAGTTTGTATGGTATGAAAAAGATACATTGGAAAAAGTCATTCCCGCACATTATTAAGTCTGAAAAAGTTGGTTAAAAACCAAGTGGGGAAAGTGGGTAAAAACTGCCAAAAACTGCTCAAAACTGTTCCCGTGCTGGCATCTCGTTCGAACGAACTTGACTCTCGTTCGAACGAGACTTCTAACGAGTGACCAGACTGGGCTCGTTAGAAACTCGTTAGATATCTCGTTAGAACGACCAAACTCGTTCGAACGACATATCGAACGACTGACCAGTTTAGGTTCGTTGGAAAACTCGTTCGAACAACATATCGAACGACTTATCAGATTAGGTTCGTTGGCAGTCTCGTTCGAACAAAACCTCGTTAGAACGAAAAACTCGTTCGAACGAGATTTCGAACGACTTGCAGAAATTTTTCTAAAATTCAATTTTTGGCCCAGAAACTTTATGTACGTTAAATTAAAGTGCCAATTAAATTATTCTGAAAGTAAAACAAGGTTTTTATTAAACCTAGCACCCAATAAATATTGTTCCAAGCTCCTATATAAATATAATTACATTCATACCTTGGGAGCATGGAACCTTAGATGATGACGTAGAAACGAGGCACGCAAAACGGCATTTTGATGAAGCTTTAAATTCTTTGCCGCTACGTCTTCAATACATACTTCATAGGCTTGAGAATATTACAAATAAATACTATCCTATGAATAAATGTTTTTGTCCGGAATTGAGCCAAAACTATATATGGACTCAATTGGAAATTTGTGTCCTTACAATAACACCTCCCAAAACTGAGATTGGTTGGTGCAGTGACCACCCCATGTGCACCTGGCGCTTCCTGAACACCGATTGCCACC
Organism: Sambucus nigra; assembly: GCA_949130495.1. Taxonomy (NCBI): domain Eukaryota; kingdom Viridiplantae; phylum Streptophyta; class Magnoliopsida; order Dipsacales; family Adoxaceae; genus Sambucus; species Sambucus nigra. Next base: position 272,766,513 of record OX422217.1, read on the forward strand.
AATACCAGTGGAGCTCCCCTCATCTTGGGCCCTGCTGGTGTTGGAGGCCCTTGGCCTTCCTGTTCAAGAATAACTTGACCCTGATGGTCCTCTCTCTTGAGACACCTATTAGCCTTTTGTCCCACTTTTCCCCACTTGAAACAAGTACCCAAAAAAGGCTCCGAATTCACATTCCAATTTATCTCCTCCTGACGAACCTGTCTCGGTTGGTCATGATGTAAATTATTGTTCTGATGTCCTGGGTTAGGCCTCTGCATTTTCCGTGCTTGGTCATTGCGACCTTTGTTGTCTCCTCCATGACCCTTGGTCTCTTGACTTTTTCCCAATTTCTTTGGATAGCTTATTTTCTCGTGCTAGTGTAACATCGCAACATCCACTACTTGGGCGTAACTAGTGTGTGCAGGATTACCCAAAACCATTTTCCTAATGGGTCAGGACAACCCTTTGATAAAGCACTCCATCTTTTTCCTCTCAGTGTCTACCTCCTCCGATACAAACTTACATATTCGGGAATTGACTTTGTCCCTTTCTCCAACTCCATAAACTCCCTTTTCTTTGCACTCCTAATAGCATACCAAAAGTACTTGTTGTTGAACCTAATCTAAAATTTGGCATAACTCAATTGATTTATCTCCTCTGGTGTGGTGGTACTCTACCACCACTTCAAAGCATTCCCTGACAATTTGAATGTTGCTAACATCTTCTTTTGCACCTCCATCCATTCCACCAATCTCAAGTGTCACTCCATGTCCCTTATCCATTGGTGAGAGACCGTGGGGTTGAATCCTCCTACCAAGGTGGAAGGATTCCCCTTGAAAAAGGTAGTCCTCACTTTGTCCCAATTTAAGACGGGTGTCCCTTGCTGTTGGGTTCTGATGTCACCCCTCTATGTCTCCCAATCTCAACACCGGCCGTTGTGGCTCTCGCACAATTTTTGCAAGCATTGGGGTATCCTGAACAAACTGCCACTGTCTCTCCTGAACTGCGAGGCCAGAAACAGACTCCTCTCTCCTATTACCAACTCTCCTAGTGTTCGCCATCTAAAAGATAGGAACAAACAACATCGGAATAAAAAAAATAAGAGTACAAATAATCGAAAGGAATTCAAAGATAAGAAATGAGAAAGCTAAATTGACATAAAACCTGCGAGACCTGAGACCATGCTCTAATACCATCTGTCACACCCCGCTAAATTCTGGCGTCGGTCGCCACAAAAACTATGTCGGGCGTGAGTAAATAAAATACCATCCTTAGCATGTGACGGATATGAGACATGAAATTTTAATCCACAAGATAAATTGTCTTAATCAAACCCAAATATGAAATGACATCCAACTGATAAAACTCCAATAATGCGATTAAAATCCATCACATGATCTCCAAATATCTCAATAATTAAATAAATAAATCCAACGAAAATCTTAAAACAACTTTGGAACCGAAAAGTCCCAATAATTCCAAAAGTAGTCTCATAAATAAAATGACGGAATCGAAACAGAAAATCCAACTATTAAGGCAATAAAATAAATCCATCTGCACCTCCAAATGATCTCCAATGACTCCTATGCAACAACTCCAAGATAAATCCTGAAAAATGTTAGTCAATGAATGTATTAGAGACAAATCCCTGAGCATGTAAATCGGCTCCTCCTCTCAAATAGGGTCCTTGAACCCAGACAATAATGCTATATATATCGACTATAACAATAGAATCTTTTAATTACAATATTATTAATCACCATAAATAAAGTACAAATTACCCGCAATGTTTTCACAAAAGCCAAACCAATATGATTATAATTAACCCACTTTCCCAACAATGTTAAATTTAATTAATTTAACCGTGAAGAATATTTTCAACAATAGTCCCCTTTTATAGTCCGCCGTCTGATCCGTTTTTATCCTGCGATCCTGGCGATATGACAAGGTTACATACACATACACACATCCCCTTATCAAGTCGTCTGTCAGATCCATTTTATCCTGCAATCCTCGCGATTTGACAAGGTTCCACACACGACACGACATAACTCGTCCTTCGAACCATTCAAACTATCAGCCCTAGACACATTATGTCGCCAATAAATTTTAAATATCCTTTTTAGTCCTGAGATATTAATTTACAAAATTTTCTTATATTCATTAATCAAAATAAATCCCCCCCCCCCCCCCCCCCCACACCTTTAAAAGCGATGTGAAAATCCTCAAAATACCCTTTAGTCCCAACAAAGGGTTCCCAAAACACAATTTCGTCTTATCCTAAGTAAAGGATGATTATAAAAATTTTGCTCCACCTAGATATCAATCATAGTCTACCGTAACAAAGGCATAACATTAAAAATCAGTCCCCACCCCAAATTATATCACCCGCGTAGACTCACCCTAACTAATCCCATACTTAATTAGCATAATTCTCAACTAAGGCCCACTTACTTGTCCCATACCTAACAAGTGTACTATAACAAGGGGTGAATACCAATTACCTACAATACCCAATGTCCCTGAGATATAAAAAATTATAACACTTCTATAAAGTGGAACAATTAACAATTTATTGCAATATTCATAACAAGTCTAAATTCCCAATTAAATCATTTTAATCTAAATAGTGGAAATCAATGACACATAAATATGGTGATTTTCAGAATAATAGCTACATGCTAGAGCTATCATAGTTATTATTTTCTAACACAAATAATTAATCCTCTTAGGGTTCTCACATGAAATATCAAAATTTACTTTTACAAGGGATCATCTACATGCACATGCCTATAGAAAAATTGACTACACCGACACAACCCAAAGAGTAAGAAAGTTATAAGTATTCGGTAACATTAATTTTTCGTACAAAACAATCCCAAAATTTATCTCTTCAATATTTATATTCGTAACATTTTTTAGAAAAACATAATTTGAGGCTACAATCTAGACACATAACACTAAGGGAAAAGAATACGGTAAACATGCATGGGATTAGTTAGACAAAAATTTGATTAGATGTACGTGTTCCTCTCGAAAAATGGATCAAAAACCCTTCTTGAACCAACTTGGGAAAGATTAGCCTTGGTATTCAAAACTGAGCTTGAAAAGTTATTTTAATGGTGGCCAGGGTTTTGAGGTAGAAGATGATGAAAAATAGAGTTTTCTTCTCTTAGGGCTTTCACAAATGAGTGTATAAAAATCTAGCCCCTTCACTTTAATTATATATGAGTGGAAGAGTTTTAAAACCAACCAAATTCGTCAAAAAAAAGATTATTGTGCATGAAACCTGAGAAGATCGATCGATCGATCCCTGGCGTCGATAGATTGATCACCTAGAAAAATTGGTAGTTCTGCTTAAAAATATAAGGGACAAATATTTAAAAATTCATATAAAATCCGTTTTAACTGCGATTCAATTCCGCTGAAAATTTTATTCTTCTAAAATCATAACCAACATATTTAACCAATAAAAATTATAAAATACAAAAATTTATTTTTCTCAAGTTTTCTAGTTAATTAATTAAATAAATAATAAAACCATCAGGTGTTACACACGGGGAGCATGATGGTATTCCTCAGGAAACCAAATAGGCTCGGGTACTGGCAGACCCATAGCATGGGGGAAGAGGACCTAGAGATCTTTAGGGATAGGAACCCGATTTCTTTGCATCTCATGAACCTCGGTTTGAAGGTTGTCAATTTTAGCAGTGAGCTGGGCTAGAATCGTTAACAAATCCAGCTGTACATTCGAAACTTGATACATGTTCTCCATGGAAGGTGAATGAATATAGGAATCTGAATAAGTAAGGGGACGCATAGAACTTCGAGGAGTTCGACTGAAGACCGAAGCCAATAAGGAGCTAGGCCAACAGTATGCGATCGACCTGATAAGAAGAAAAACTGGGATTTATTTTTGAAAAACAAAAAAAGGGAAATTTTTTATTTTTTGAGAAGGAGGAAAATGTTTTTTGACATTGTTGGAAAATATGAGGACAAAATTATTATTTTTTTAGAAAAATAAATGTCTTTGGTATTTTTGATAAAATGGGAAAAATGTTTTTGGACACTTTTGGAAAGAGATAGGAAAAGACGATAGACGGATCTTAGCATGATTATTATGTTTATTAGGTTCTCACTTGTATTAAGTTTTCCTAGATGCAAACAATAACTATCGTATAGTACCCGAGCCTAGAAAGATTGGGTTTGCAACATATGTAAAAACTAGGGTTGGACTTGTTACCAGACTCACGGGCAGGGTCCCATTTTAAAAATTGCGCAAGAATTTGGGCGGCATGCCAACTGGTCATTTTTATAGAGTTTCGGGTTGAAAAAGGAAAACTAAATATGCGAGTACTAGGTTTGACACCTATATGAGGGTATGAATTTGTTGGGTTAATTGTAAGGTGTTCCTCCCTTTGGCGTGAATTCCACTATATACATCTTGCTTTTGAGGGCAATCGGTACATGTGGACTGACCATTTGATATACCTGAGTATACGCGAATTTCCTCACTATATAATCATCGGGATGTTATGTGTGAGAGAAAATTTGATATACTCGACGTACGTGAACGAGTTCCCTGAGATATACCTACCGTCATGACTTCGGTCAAGAGGTACGATGAGGAGGGACCATTTGATGTACGTCAAAGGTACTTGGACAATGAAATGTGAGAGTCATATCGCTTAGGCTAACTACGAGCTTTCGGACCCACGCCCATCATGAAGTGACTCCCGAGTTATGGGACAAAATTTGGCCAATAGCAATGCTCTTTGGTGATGTTATGTGTATCATGTATGATTATTTTATTAGTATCTTATGGAGAGATTATCTTTCTTAATCATGGCTAGCCAAGAATAAGGTACAGGTATAAATAGTAGAGCTACACTAAGCAGGGATAATAAGTGAGAGTGGGTGATGTGAAATTATTGTTTAGGCACATATTCTTCACATTTATCCCCTTAATTTCAGTATTTTTATGATCCCGTGTAGTGTAAATATCTTGGATTTGTCTCTTATTTATGCTACTAACCCATTTTGGCAAGTATTTCGTGTTTTGTGTATTTCTCATGTGTTTTACAGGTATTTCACGCAAGTTAGTGCGAAGGAGAACTCAAAACAGTAAAAGAAACCAAGAAATGAAGAGTTGAAGGGCATTTTCGTAATTTTACAGCCTTAGTCCGGAGGTAGGGCCAACTAGAAAGTTGAAGAGCTCCAAATTACAAGAATACTGGAAAAAACGTCACCTCAATCCGAGCTACGGTGAAGAAGTTACGATGTTTTGAACTTGCGGGATAATGAAGAGTCTAGATGTGCGGATTTCTGTCATTAATTATCCATTTAATGCAGTGCAACTCTTGGAAAACTTGTTCCACAAGCACTATTGGCTGTCAATTTCGAGATTTTGTGCTATAAAAGCCCATGACCTACATCATTTGAAGGGTAATTGCTAGAGAGAGGCTAGGTTAGGAGTAGGTTAGAAGTGCTAGATTGAATTTTAGGGTTAGATTTTGAGAGCAAATTTTCTATTCCTTCAAGAGTTGTATGAACCCTAGTTTGTATTCTGAATCTCAATTCCTTGTTGCTGAATTCAAGTAAACTCTTTTCATTCTCTTATTTTATTACTTGCAAATTATTTACCATGTTTTGTAGATCCATAATTTTGTGTATGAATTTGTTTTTTTTTATCCAATCATGAGTAGCTAATTTCTCAAGGGTTGGGGCACATGAACTCAATCCTAATACAAATTATTTGTATGGAAAATTAGGAAATAAATGAAAATATTGGTTGAATCGTGAATGAAAATCATATATGCATTGTCATATCTTTTAATCTCTCTTGCCCTAGGTACTTGGGATGTTTAAGAATGCTTTGTATGTATAATTTGTCGTTCACCTCCTTATATTGATCTTTGATTTCATATGATGCGGGCTTGACCCTCATATATGTAATGCTTAGTGATGATAAGGAGTGGATTTAATCAAGAATTTTGATTTATAATTCTAGTATTCTAAAGGATAATTTGTTAAGGATTGAGGGATTGTACCCTACCCTATTTTCTCCCATTTGTCAGATCTAATTTCTTTTGCACTTTTCAGTTTGTTTTTCTTAAGTAATTTTTTAATAGAAATTTTCCCAATCATCATCTTTTTCATTTTTATTTTAGAAGTAATAAATCAATTAAATTCTATAAAACATTCCCTGTGGATTCGATACCCAGACTTACTACTATACTCCATAAAAGTGTAGTTAAAAGTTTAGGTTTTTTTTTGTATTGAGGTTGGAAGCTGATAACAACGACTAGCGTATTACACGGACGCTCGGTTTTTCCACTCAATCAAAAAATGGCGTCGTTGCCGGGGAATGTTTTGTTATAGATTATAATTGATTTACTATTTCGAAAGATTTTTTTTCTTTGGATTTTTTTACCTTTTTTGTAGCCTTGCACAATTGAGCGCCAAGAAACGTAGAATCCTCAACTGCACACCTTTGTACTCGAATTTCCATTTACATACTATTCGGTAATCATGTCTTTTCATGGTGATTTCGGTAATTATAATGCTTCATATGGTAATCGCTTTCAAACTTTTTATTCTCAAGAGTCCGCGGCTCGACCTATTACCGTTGGTGAGGCCGTTCTAACTCTGGAGTGTGAAAGGCTTGCAAATGAATATAGGAGAGAAATTTATATTAAATATTCTCAAGAATCTGTGCCTCGGCCTATTACCATGGGAGAGGCCTTTCTAAATCTTGCGTATGAAAAGCTTGAAAACGAATATCGGAAAAAAAATCATTTTGGGGAATCTAATGAAGATTTTTTCTCCAATATTTGTGAAACTATAAAAGGTTTTCAACCAAAAGAGGAATCCGAGGTTCTAGAGCCAAGGGATCCTACTTTGGAAGAATACACGCTTTTTATAACCAAAAGAGTACTGGATTTTCTTTCCACCCAAAGCACAAAGAATATCGATTATGGTCTTGTGAAGGAAATGGTCACACTTTGCGATGATGTGCGTTCTATTTTGGAAAACAAAGAGGAGGTTGAGACTTGTGTGTCACCTCAAATTTTTGAAGAACATCTCATTGAAAGTGAGTCTTGCTCCCTTGAAATTCAATCTCCAAGTGATGATGAATCACTTGAGATTGAGTTTATTTCATTACCATTTTCGTTCACGATTATTGAACCATTAGAAGTACCGCTAGATTCCTATGAGTCGGTTGAAAATTCTGAAACGTTTACACCTTTTACCGACAAAGACACTTTGCTGGAATTGTTTTCTAATATGGAATGTTCCTTTTTGTGTGCCCCTCTCCCCATACTACTTGAAAAATCTTTGGGAGGTGATTATATTTTTCTTGGATCTCAATTGTACTTGTCCCACTTAGCACCCAAATCCCCCATCATCCCGTTAAATTTTTTAATTGGTGATGGTTAATTTTCTCCATCTCACACATGCCTTCCGTTTTTCAAACGGAATTCTTATTTGTTGGGAGGCATGCATCTTAATGAGGGTACACCATTAATCCCTCAAAGTCAAATTGTATTTTGGGTGGACCCTCAAATCTTTCGACTTCTAGTGTATGATTTATTAGCCGTTCAAATTGTAGGTTGTACATAATTAGTTTTTTTTCTTTTTCTTTTTCTTTCCTTTTGTAATAGTGTAGTGTCATTAGTTAAAGATTTTGTTATTATTTTTGTTATGCTTGGTTCTAACTTGTTTTGTAGATTCAATGGAATCGCACTCATCGAGGATCATTACATTTGGGTAATATCTTTCTTTTCCTCTCTTTATGTTGTGTTCTTGATTCACATTGAGGACAATGCCACATTTAAGTTAGGGGGTGTGGGATATTCTTCCCATTTATTGTTTATATTCATTGATTCAATCACATGTTCTTTCCAAGTGTATTTTTTTTTTAAATTTCAAAAAAATAAAAAAAATAAAAAAATAAAAAAATATATATTTTTGTTCAAAATAAATAAAAATTGGAATTTAAAATTTTCAAAAATATCACCTTTATTCTGTTTAAAGTCTCAAATTGTAAAATTCATAATGCACTAAGCCAAAATTGACCGAAGATGGAAATTGAAAGAAAATTGACGAATTTACGAATAAGTGTGAAGATTAGTCCAACCCGGTGAGATTTTGAGCTTTTCAATTTTTTATGAGTTTTTAAATCAATCCGAGTTTATGATTAACTCAAAGTTCTTTTCAGCGTTTTAATAAGTCGTTGATGATCTCAATCCTTTGTTTTGATCGGTTATGGGAAATGTGTGAAATGTTGTCTCGAAATTCGTGCTAAATATATCTCTGAACTTAATTAATCTCGAGATGCATATGGTAATGTGTTTAGCAATTTGGACAATGAAGTAGGCAATCGTTTGTTACCCAAAAATATTAGCCATAAAAAGTTGAGAAAAATTATCCCTTTGCAACCCAAGTTGAGCCGAATAAAATATTCCCTTTCGTTTGATAACCCGAAAAACCCAATTAGCCCGGAATTGTGAAAAATTGAAAAAAAAAAATTATCAAATAAAGTCCAAAGTGTGCAACAAAAATGGGCAAGAAAAAATAGATATGCTCAACAAGAAGAGAAGAAAAAGAAAAGAAAAAAAAAGAGAAAAATGAGCAAATGCCCGAAAAAAGTACAAATGGACGTCATAAAAATATTTTCCAATTCCGAACATTCTATCCATTTATATTTTTACCCTTTACACCTTTTAACCCGAAAAAGTCCTAACCGAGTCCAAATTGCAAAATTAATTATTGCGTGGAGAGCTAAGACATGAAAAGATAATATGAGAGATTAAAATGGTGTGAATTAGAGGTGATGTTCCCATTTCCTAATAACCGTAATCCGATGATGAGATCTTTTCACCATAAATTTCCTTCTTTTCAATTTTGTATGCATGAATTTGTGTCCATTATATTTACTCTTTATATCTTGCATACCGAGAGAAAATAGCCACAATTCGAGTGATTCGTTTGTGAGTGAATCCGTAAGAATTTGAATCAAAACGAATTTTCGAAAAGTAACGTAATGCTCAATCGGTGGAAATTTGAGGTTTAATTTTTGGCTTTGCACACACACAGTATGGTTTGAGACAGTTGAATATGAATTGATGGTGATTATTTTTTCGAAAAGTTTAAATTGTACAATTTTTAAGTATTTTGATATTTATTTGAGTCAATAAAGAATTTTGTGGGTAAATTCACTGCAAACCCTCACGAGACAAAACTCGTCCTACTAGGGCAACCTAGAGGTTTAAAGGCTTGTTGCATACGCTAAATGCAATCGCGTGCCTGCGAAAGTGGAATTTTATTTTAATAAAGGAATTTTCAAGAGTGGAATTTTGGTTAGGATTCATATACATTGCTCGGGACGCACAAAGTTCTAAGTTAGGGGGTGTGTTTAGGCACATATTCTTCACATTTATCCCCTTAATTTCAGTATTTTTATGATCCCGTGTAGTGCAAATATCTTGGATTTGTCTCTTATTTATGCTACTAACCCATTTTGGCAAGTATTTCGTGTTTTGTGTATTTCTCATGTGTTTTACAGGTATTTCACGCAAGTTAGTGCGAAGGAGAACTCAAAACAGTGAAAGAAACCAAGAAATGAAGAGTTGAAGGGCATTTTCGTAATTTTACAGCCTTATTCCGGAGGTAGGGCCAACTAGAAAGTTGAAGATCTCTAAATTACAAGAATACTGGAATAAACAGCACCTCAATCCGAGCTACGGTGAAGAAGTTACGATGTTTTGAAGTTGCGGGATAATGAAGAGTCTAGATGTGCGGATTTCTGTCATTAATTATCCATTTAATGCAGTGCAACTCTTGGAAAACTTGTTCCACAAGCACTATTGGCTGTCAATTTCGAGATTTTGTGCTATAAAAGCCCATGGCCTACATCATTTGAAGGGGAGTTGCTAGAGAGAGGCTAGGTTAGGAGTAGGTTAGAAGTGCTAGATTGAATTTTAGGGTTAGATTTTGAGAGCAAATTTTCTATTCCTTCAAGAGTTGTATGAACCCTAGTTTGTATTCTGAATCTCAATTCCTTGTTGCTGAATTCAAGTAAACTCTTTCCATTCTCTTATTTTATTACTTGCAAATTATTTACCATGTTTTGTAGATCCATAATTTTGTGTATGAATTTGTTTTTTTTTATCCAATCATGAGTATCTAATTTCTCAAGGGTTGGGGTACATGAACTCAATCCTAATACAAATTATTTGTATGGAAAATTAGGAAATAAATGAAAATATTGGTTGAATCGTGAATGAAAATCATATATGCATTGTCATATCTTTTAATCTCTCTTGCCCTAGGTACTTGGGATGTTTAAGAATGCTTTGTATGTATAATTTGTCATTCACCTCCTTATATTGATCTTTGATTTCATATGATGCGGGCTTGACCCTCATATATGTAATGCTTAGTGATGATAAGGACTTGATTTAATCAAGAATTTTGATTTATAATTCTAGTATTCTAAAGGATAATTTGTTAAGGATTGAGGGATTGTACCCTACCCTATTTTCTCCCATTTGTCAGATCTAATTTCTTTTGCACTTTTCAGTTTGTTTTTCTTAAGTAATTTTTTAATAGAAATTTTCCCAATCATCATCTTTTTCATTTTTATTTTAGAAGTAATAAATCAATTAAATTCTATAAAACATTCCCTGTGGATTCGATACCCAGACTTACTACTATACTCCATAAAAGTGTAGTTAAAAGTTTAGTTTTTTTTTTGTATTGAGGTTGGAAGCCGATAACAACGACTAGCGTATTACACGGACGCTCGGTTTTTCCACTCGATCAATTATCTACAAGTGAGTGTGTGAATAGTGGCATAATCATGAGGTACATACGTATAGAGAATAATAAGGAGAAATTGAAAATATGGGGATATACAAATAAAAATAGAACATTCATGAAAACAAAGTCTACCTTCTTAAAAATCATGCCCAGCAAAGTCACCACTATGGCCATCCTGAGCGGCATCAGGGGAGGATATTTAGAAAAAGACTGTGTCGTGGTCTCGCACCTCTCTTTGAAAGGTGTTTCGGTCGTCGTCGGTGTGGGGGTTAATGTGAAGAGATGGAGTCGCCAGCCTATTTTTCACAAAACATGAAAAATAACATGTTTCCACTTAGAGAGAGCATTATCAAGGATAAACTAATGCATACCAAACCAATAGTTCGAAGGTTCGAGGGCTAAGTTACGGAATGGAAAGGTGTTAGGCACCCATTCTGCCCTTTAGATCTCTCATGGTCTAGTGCTATTATTTTCCTTTATATCCCCGTGAAATATCTGTGTCTTTGTATAATGGAGATCAAAATCATTCAACTCATACCACAGAAAAGGTAGAGTGAGGTTATCCATAACAATGTTCCCAAAATGACAAATATATATAAGATATGATTTGTGCGTTTATCACGATTTTGATCGTTATTAGGAAACAACAATACGTTTTAAATGAAATGCAAACAAGCATGATATATATATATATATATATATATATATATATATATATATATATATATATATAATAAAGGAGGAGGGTGTTTTGCCATGTCATACAACTATTGCCACATCATATAGCCACTGTATACAAAACCTATATAAACAAATTTTTGTATCTATATAACAGATGAGGTTTGAGTCGGGTACCTGCGAATCTGTAAACCTATTAAATATTAAGATTTTTTACACTTTAATAGAGCACAAGGCTCGAGATTTAATCTGTTCACGTTAACAGAGCACATCACTTTCAAAACAAAAGAAAAAGCAAAAAATGTGTTCACGAAATCTCCTCTCTCCTCTTTCCACATCCCTGTGAAACTATAAGCTTCACTCCCGAGTCCCAAATATATCCATTTCTCTCTTTTCATCTGGGGTTCGTCCCTCTCTCTCATCTTTGGGTAATAGTTATGGATTTAACTTCTCCTACTTATTCACTCCTCCAGTTACCGGAGCTAACTCCCTGACGGCCTTGGAAACAATGCAGGATGGACTGTCTTAAAGGAGTCACTCCCATGGTGGCTTATAAGGGATAGAGAACCACCGGGATTTGATGAGATCGTTTGAGGGAAAGTACAGTTTTTTAGTTTTTACTTGTTTGTATATATATTGGGCTTTTTAAGATCTTGAATTTTAAGATCTCTTAAGTACAGGTATTTTCGAGAGATTTTAATTCGTTTTCGTTCCCAGATCTCGAATTTTTGGGCCTTTTTAAGATCTTGAATCTTAAAGTCTCTCATGTACAGTTATTTTGGGACTTTAAGATTTTCAGATCTTGAATTTGTTAGGGCTTTAGGTATTCACTATGTTAGTTATTTGTATATATTCCTCTTAGCAGACCCATTTTTGCACCGACTATGCGCTGATTTTTGTACATTTTTTTCGACTTTAGAGGTAAGCTTCCTGATTTTTATACTTTATGCCCCATGTTCTTATTTGTCCTGCTTCTTTCACTTGATTTTTCTGTGGTTTCTAAATCAATTTTTTTTGTTTCAGGGTTGGTTTATTGTGGTTTAGACTGGGTTGGTTTGAGAGCATCTGAAGCATTGAATGAATGGAAACAACTCTCAACCGTCTCTTTCTTGCTCTCCTTCATAACCCGAGATCTGATTTTTCCAATGTGTGCGATTTCTATTGTCTAACCCGAGATCAGATTTTTCCAAAGCGAGATCTGATTTTTTTCTGTTCGATCTGCAGACTGAAGGTTTTTATTGTTCATAAGCAAGTAGAATCCATCTGAAATGGAAAACGACTGTGGGTTTAACATGAACTCGATTATGTTTTCTCTATCTCCTATCTAATGACTGAAGGTTTGTACCTTTAGTTTTGTTAGCGTTTGCCCTTTAAGTTTGTTTCCTTATTTTTTTTAATTTATTTAAGTTGTTTGTGATTTGAGAGGTTGAATTAATTTGCAGTTACAACATTTCTCTCAAGCTGAAAACTTCGTTTGGTTTTCATGTTTGTATATCTATGGGTTTTTAATTTTTGTATATCGGTGTGGATTTTAATGACTTTCAATGTTTGTATATAGATGTACCGTTTTTTTTTTATATTTTGAATTGGTAATTTGGAGTTTTGGGGGTTACTGGTGCTTCATTTTTGAGTCTACTGTAATGGAAATTTCTACTTGAAAAATGATATGGCAGCATGCTATTGGTGGATTTTGTGGTTTCACTGACATGGACTCCATAAACTAACCAATAGAAAGCCTCCACCTGTTTCGGTCAATGCACTTTCGATAAAAAAAAATGTGTCTAATAGCATTTTTATTCTTTGGCCACAAGGGAAGATCGAGAAAAGACATTATGGTTATTACTCATTCTTTAAACCAAGCTAACTAATAAAAAAGGTCTTTATTCAGTCAATATCCAAATGCAACAGGTATGGTGGGTAATGGACTAATGAAATAGTTAATTGGTTTAAAAGAACTAAACAATCCTAAATTACAAACATTGATCTAATGGCCGCACATTTCTAACCAGTTACATAAGCCAAGGCCCCTAAGTGTACCCGAAATGGTCTCATCAGTTAAGTTTAAAAATAAGGGGCACCCTTGATGCAGACCTTTTTTATTGAAATTGCAGATCTAACTGTTATGGGTTTGGATTCATTCTCCCTTAAAGGTTTTTGGTTACGTATGTGCAGATATAACTGTTATGAATGTTCTGTTTTTTGTGCTGATCTAATTGGATTTCGGTTTAATATCACTTTTTTGTGCTGATCTAATTGTGTAGACCTAACATATTCATCAGAGGTACCAAATCTTTTTTTTGAAAAATTTGGTACTTCTGAGTCTCTTAAGATTTTGAACTTCAATTTTTCTGTTTCGATTGAGATTCAATTCGATCTTTTTAAGGTTCAATTTTTATGTACGGACATTATATTTACCATAATTTACAGTTTCTTACGTTCTTTTTTTTTCCAGGGTCAGGGAATGGATAATACTACATTTTTGAACTGTTAGTTTCTTTGTTCTATATATTGTTGATCTTTTCTTTTATGTATTGCAATATGATTCACAGAAGTTTATTTTATTATACATAGGTAATAAAAAAAATTACCAATTCAATTTTGTTTAGTGTTGAGTTTTTCTTACTATTATATATGTTTACATTTTTTTAATGCTGTATTGTTACATTTATAGCCCTCAACCTAACTCCATTACACCTGCTACATTTTTTTAATGGTGTATTGTTGCATTTTTTTACTATGGTTTATGGTATGTTGTAGTCTATAAATGTGAAGATTCCATGAATTATAAGTGCAACAAAATATTTTTATTAACACCGTGTTCATGCTTGAGTTCCAGAGAGAACAAAATATTTTTATTAACATCGTGAAGAAAATATTTTATAACTTTTTTTTTATTTTTATGAAAAAAGTTCGTATTTATAGAAAAGTTTTATTTCAACTTTTTTATAATACTTTTTACTTGTAAAAAAGTCCGCAACCATTTACTTTTATAAAAGAAATTATAAAACGAATTGTATTATAAAATAATTATAAAAAGTCGTATTTAGACTCAACTCCAATGTTTATAAAGTTATAAGGGCACTTTAGGTCGTGGGTGAAACAAACTAATGGGTTTGTAACATTGTTGGACATTTTGACCGTTGAATAATTAAGTGATAAAAGTGAGATTAAGTTTTAATGACATTAAATTAAAAAGTGGTCTGTAATTAATACAACAAAAAATAGAAAATATACAAAAATAGTCTCAATAAAAACAATTAAGAACATGAACTATTTAATCTTAATGATGCATATCTAATGATAGGTCGTTAATAGTAATACATCAGGATAAAATTATGAGCGTGATATCGATACGGGCACAAGTTTATCACGGGAAGGAATTTATTGTCGTGCCATCGGCATGGGTACACAAAATAATGAAGTAAAATTAATCATGATTAAATAATTTTGAAAAAAATATCTGTCCTTCAGGAAAAAAGATGAAAAATTAGACTATAATACAAAAAATTTATGACTTGACAACACGATTCAAACTTGGAAAAATTGTCATCGTGCCTTCAGACACGGACGTAGCCAAAACATTTATTAAATTTATTTAATTTTTTATTATAAAAAAATATCACTCATTATATTTCTTTTAGTATATTTGTAAAGTTGCGTATTTATTGGCTTCACATTTAAAGTCCTGTATATAAAGACAATTCAAATGGATTGTCTTTGGCCATTTAATCTATTGCGTTAATCGGTACACTGTAATTGATTCGAAATTGACATTTATATAGATGCGCCATGTTCAATTTAAAATTTGATTTAAATGACCCTTAAATCAGCACATTTGAAGTTAATTTTTTAAAAACTAAACACTTCTTTAGACAAGATATGGTGACACGACATAAAAGTCGAAATAATTGGGAGTAAATTTTTCACCGTGACGTTTACACGGGTATAAATGTGCTGTAATCACAAACAATCGGGAGAAAAATTTTCACCGTGCCATCGGCAAGGGTACACCCTAGTGTATATATATATATGAAAATGAAAATGAAAATGGGAGATTTTCGAAAATTAAGGAATATGGAAAATTGAGAAAATTAGAAAATTGGAAATTTGGACTCGAGTCTCGAATTTTAATTAAAGATGCCTACGTAGCTTATAAAGTCCTCAAAGACCACGTAGTTTGAATGTCGCATATGGGTGGGGTTTATCCCATAGATCGGAACATAATTTTATTATATGTGTATGTGTAGAAAATGTGTTTTTTTTTTTGGTTTAAGTGTGATGGATAATTCTGTTCAGAATTTATGGGTATAACCCTCCCTTTTTGGGGGGGTGGATTTTGATATAAAATAGAGTATGTGCAATATACTAATAAAACGCATATATTAATATGTATGAACTAAAGTAAGAACAAGATTATGAATCTAATGTATGTTATATAAAGACAAGGAATTTAAACAGAAAGGGAAGTGATTTGACCTTCTTTGAAGATTGATCTTTGATATTAGATGAAATCCCTTGAGTGTTGATGAATTTTTATGAAAGAGAAGGATAGTTTGTCAAATTTGGTATGAAACGGACAGGAACGTAAGCTTGAATGGAACTTCACATGAGGAACTTCGCTGATTTTGAGGGAATATTCCTGACACCACTGATGTTGATGGATCTCTTATGTTCGTGTCCTGGTAGTGAGGTCATGCCCTCCTTAAATAGGCTCAGGGGGTTACCGATCGGCACTACCGGTGTCCTGCCTATCGGTAAGTGACCCTAGACACATTACCGATCGGTAGGTATGTGGACCTACCAATTGGCAGTCTCGTGCAGATTTTCTTGGAAAAAGGTCGTAGAACGTAATACGTTGATCCAAATCCTATATAGGTTATACCTCTAGAAAGGTAATTCAGAGACCTTCAAGAGTAATTGGGGTCGCTCCTAGGTCAGGGAGATGACTTTGGGTTAAATGTGTCTTGGAATCACACGTCGGTCCTTTAGATGGGAGATCGCTGAATGAAAATGGATCGTTCATCTGAATGGTATGTCAGAATCATTCACAGGGCAGACTGCTGGAAAATTTAGGAGATGTAATTAAACATTCCAAAAAGTTATGATGGGTTCAAAAAATTTACCTTGGTCGGAGACCTCTCATAGTAAAATGGATCGCTCATCTGTACTGTAGGTCAGAATCGCGCATGGGTGGACTGTTGGAAAGGTTATTTAGTTAAGTTTGGAGATTCATTCAGTCTCATTAAAGTTGAAGAGTTGACTTTGGTCAAATGAAGAACGAGAGCACCAGGTGGACTTCGAATCGATTTTCGAGGATAACTGACCATTTCTCTAAATGGTTATGATGTTTTGCGCACGGGGTGGACCATTGGAAAGAGGTTTCAGTTCCCTTTGAAGATTGAAAGATCTTTTTCTCTGACGGTGAAGTTTATTGGGGTCAATTCGAAGCTCGAAAGTGCCCGGTGGCCTTCGAATTGATTTTCGATAAAAAAAGGTTCGTATGCCGAGCCGTTATGACGATTTGTGCAAGAGGTGGACCGTTGGAAAGGGTATTCAGATTCCTTAAAATATTCAAAGAACTTTTTCTCTTATGATAGAGTTGACCAGAGTCAAACGAGGCCCGGGGTCACCCGATGGCCTCTAAATAGATATTAGGAGTGAGACTTAGGGTTTGTAGTGAGATGGGGGGGGGGGGGGGGTTCTAGGGACCTAAGGGGATACTTAGGGAATCCTAGAATGTGGTGTCTATAGGTATGTGTGGATAGTGGGACTTCAGCGGACTTATTTCTGTTTGTCTTGGTGGCACTAGCACCTAGTCAGGTGGTATTAAATGACGCCCCCTCACCTAACACACTTTTTCCCGATCGAGGATTCGATTGAATCAATAAGGATGATGCTGGTATCTTTATGAAAGCTCCGTCGGCATCTATATGTCACTCATAATTTATGGACGGGGCTTGGCATGTGTTAGGGGACTATAACACACATTATTTTTTAGTAATTAAAAATTAATTAATTCTGTGATTTTTGGAATTTCACGTGTGCCGTAATTTAGTGGAATTAATTATTTCATGTTGATTAAAATATTAATCGAGAGAGGTGTTGATTAATGTTTATGGAATATAATTATTAAATGAATAGTGATTTGTTATTTTATGTCATAACAAGTGATAGTGACGTGACTGTGTTAGATCTCAATCGGGAGTTAAATGTGGACTATATGAGGAAAAGATGGTAAATTATAGAAGAGTGATTAAGATGGTGATTTTAATTTCATCGTTGATTCTTAATGGGTTAAAATAGTAAGAATTATATACCTGGGTGTGTTGATTGGGTCTCGGGACGATTTTAAACCAAACAGGCACCAAAAAAGGGTGTTTTAATTATTTGGGAATTTTTGGTAGATGGAACTCCAAACATTTAAGAAAAATATCATCCCATTGGAGTGGTAGACTATGCTTATAATACCTTAGAGCGAGAGGAGTCCATAGGAGCGAAAGAGGATATGGAAATTAGGCCTTCCCACATTGTTTTGCACCATGGACATCGTCGGAATCGAGATCGGAGCAAAGGAAGATAAAATCCAACATCAACTAACAAAAATTAGACCTTCTGAACTAAGTCAAGTATTTATATTGTGATTTATTTGATAAAGTTATAATACCCATGTAGTTTAAGGTTTATAATACATGTTTTGAAAGAATTATCGGGATTTCATTAGATGTTATCCACGATTTGAAGTAGGAATGCATGTAGAAATAATTCCTTTAGATTAATATGATGAAGTCAGAGTTCTATGGTGAATAATCTTGAAGAAATCTTGAAATCTTGTAGTACATGAATGAAGAATTTTAGAAATTAGGATTTTGAGAATTATTGAATTTGATCTGTTCTTAGATAAAATTCTTCTAGATTTAATGGATTATTTAAATTGTAAAACATCTCTAGACATGTATTTGATGTTATAATATGTTGGTTGGGAGTTTGGGATAGATCCATGAAGGTTTATGGTGTTAAACATGGGGGAAAACGTAATTGGGACGGAGCTATTAAACCCAGGATCGATCGATCAATCATGGGATGTCAATTGATCGATCGATCCGATAAATATCTATGAGGGTTACGTTGCGATTAAAACCTGATTCTTAATCGATTGTGATGAGCATCAAAACATCATAAATTGGGTTACACAAAGAGTAAACGATAACCTAATGCTAATATCAATATTATAGTGATGTGTTAACTACTTAAATAACTCAAAGGATAGTTTGTACCCTTCAAGAAGTGAGTGATACACGAAAAAAGGCAAATAAACAATGTGTAAGGATTATTAGTACGTTAAGTAATTAAGAGGTATATACTACATGCGAGGTATATTTATAGGTGGTGTGTATGCATATACGGTATATAATAGCTTATGTGTAGATCAGTATTGGATATACTTGTAGGTTGTGTGTGTACCTATGTTGGATATATATATATGGGTTGTGTGAATACCTATTATGTGATTTGATATGTGTGTGAACATACCTACGCTGCCTACTATCATGGAAGGATTCGTGCAAAGGGCGATCCGACCTTGGAGATTATAGCGAGGTATGGATTTGTGCCTTAGAACATGGAACTTAGGGCAGTTCACTATGTGTTGTGTATTAGTGGGATTGGTGTGTTATATGGGTAGGTTAGGTATGTGCATATCCCAAAGGCTTATAATCATGTTAGCATCCATTGTGTGTTGATTGATTTTGGGTTCGAGGAGACATGCCAAATGAATAGTCCTTGATTTAGAACTAGTGGTACATTGACTTGATAGCAAAGTATGCCAGCATCACGAGGGGACATTCTGAGGATGCTATAGCTGTATATATTATATGTGTGATAATTATTTACAAGTGTGATTTATTTTACTTATGTCTGATAGTCGAAATAATAGATAGTGTATATCTAATAGTAACCGAAGTGTGATGAAACTTAATCAACGGGGTTACAATCGTGTGTGATTATTCTACTTGTGTGACAACAAGAAGATAGATAGTGCATATATAAAATTTATTTATGTATGGGAAACTTGATCAAAATGTTTTAATAATAATATACGAGAAATATTAATTATTGATAGTACGGTATCCTCAGTGTAAGTGTAAATGGAGTTTTATATCCTCGGTGTCAGGATCAAAGCTAGATTTAATGTGTTCAATTTGTCCATATATTGTAAGGGCTCTCTGTTATAAATAACCTAATTTATGTTTAAGTCAGGATAGTAGTATTCACGAGGATATGTCATGTAAGCTACCAAGTAGAGGCATGTTCTACTGATTATGCCACCTGGAGAGGCTATTTCTCTATTCGTCAATAAAACTTATGGGGCTATCATCCCTCTTCTTAAAAAAAATTAATAGTACGGTAGCGTATTGTATGGACAATATGGGAGAGATGATTCCTTCGTGGTTAGTTAGATACGAAAGTCTAGTTAGGATGGATGATGCGTTATGCGTGCACATTAGATAAGAGGTGAGGAACACAAGGGAGTGTACGCGGAGTTAACATGCGTATCTAATAACTATTTTAAAATTGTTATTTGAATACTTGCAAAACATTTTCAAAAGGTTTTTCTCGGGCTCTGGCCCATGTCAATTCTATATTCCTATTTTTTCAAAAATATTTCAGGTGTCCAGCCACAGGGACGCCAAGCTTGATGACTCATTCCAGGGATGAAGAGGTACAATATTCTGGAGGTTTGCATGATTTGATATAGACACCTAAATTATTCATTCCTAGATAGGATTTCATTTCAATATTTCATTTGTTATATGTTTCCCCTTCAAACTATTCAACATTTTATTTTCGTATTTATTAGACTTGGTTTTATTTACTTTTGGTTTGTATATGATTTTGTTTTGAGAACCGATGGTTTATTCGGTATTTTTTTACTAGATTATTTACATATGATTATTTAGACTTTATTAATGTGTGAAGGGTTTTTATTATTTTATTTCACTTGTCGTTTTTATATTAACAAAAATAAAATTTTGACAGTGACGTAATTTAACATAGGTAGTTAGTAATTTAAAAAGTCTTTGACAGTGATGCTAAGAATGAAACAAATGATATTCCTGTTTGTTTTAATGAAGGACTGATCAAGTTTGGTTAAAATAGGTTGGGTGTCACAAGGACTTTCTGAAATGTCTATGGAAATGGTTAGTAGAGAAAATCGTGGCAAAAAAACTGCCAAAGGTGGTTCGTTGCTTTCGATACCATTGAATACGGTGTTATGGTTCTGTCTAGGCTTCTTAGGGCATACCACTCCATGGAGTTCATACAAAATTTAAACCAGGATTGGGAAACTTGGGGGCCTCCATAAGCCGGTAACGATGATGAAGAGGGTTCATATGGAAGTTGAAGGCAGTGTCTTGTGAAATCTTAGGTGGTTTTTGTGAAGCTATGGTGATTTGGAGTTTTGTGTGTGTGTGTTTTTTTTGGGGGGGGGGGGGAGTGGAATAATATTTGTTGTAACTTAGTTTAGGGTTGGGTTTGCTTAAGGACGGTTTGGAGAGCAAAATGGGTGATTAGTTTAACTCACTTTGCTAATACTCCATGTAATAGCATTGTATTTCTTAATCAGAAATAAAAGCTGATTTTGATCACATTTTGTTGTTCCTTTTGATGAGTTTTATGTTTGAATTATCTATACCAATCACTATGGAATACATAATCCTTTTGTTCCTGTAAATGATAAATGGATCGCCATTTTCAAAAGTTAGAAAATAATTGCATTTTGTGAAAAATAAGAGACCAAACCCATGTATTGAGTATGGTCTACCTACATACCTCAAGAGGTTTTGGAAATTTTAATGAGTCTCATTTTGAAAAGAAAAAGTTTTAGATAGGATCTAGTCCCACATAGTTCTAGGTGGGGGAAAGTAAACTCTTTTAGAATAAAAAGGGGATAAGAAGAGTCATAGCGCCTTGAGATTTAGTACCAAGTGCAAAATTTCTTGAGATGGTTCAGGTTAACTCGACGTACCATGTCTTCTCCATCGAGGTCTGTGAGCATAACAACGCCTCCTGAGAGAATTTTATTTACAAATTAGGGGTCGCTCCAATTAGTTTTGAATTTCCCTATAGGGTCCCAGACGAGTTATATGATTTCTTTTAGAGTAGGGTCTCCTTGATGGACACTATGGTCTTTGACTTTTCGATTGAATGATATTACTATCCGGTAATGGAACACCTATATATGATATAGAGACTTTGATCTCTTTTCATCCAAGAGGGATAATTCATCAAAGAGACTCTAATGCCATTCTTCTTTGTCGACTTTGCTTTTGAGTAGGATGCGGAAGGAAGGTATTTACATCTCGACGGGTAGGACTACTTCCATACCATACACTAGAGAGCAAGGGGTGGACCCAATATGTTATGATTGAAGTACAGTATCCCCAAAGGGAATAAAGGATCAAGTCAACCCAATATTTGCAACTCTCAGTCATCTTGGTGATTATGGTTTTGAGACTTTTATTGGCGGCTTCGATGACACCATTTGTTTGGCGTCACTAGGGAAAATATTTATGTCTCAGAATCTCGTACTCGTTGACTTGTTCTATAACTTTAGCTTCAAAATGGAGCCCATTACCTGACCCTAGCTTGTGGGGAATTCTATTTTGGCAAATGATGACATGACCACTTTCTTGGCATTCATCACTGTGTATGACTCAACTTAGATCCATTTGATGAAGTAATAAGTGGGGACCAGGATGAATTCGTGACCATTTAAAGGTTTGGGAGTAACCTTACCTATGATGTCAATGCCTCATGTGGATAAAGGCTAAGTAGAGGTCATGTATATAGCTATTAAGGAGTCAAATGTTGGAGATAATCAAACTATTAGCACTTGAGGCATCTTCGAATGTATAAGTGCAATATTGAACGGTGGTGGTCTAATAGTATCCTCGACGAATGATCTTTTTGACAAGCATGTGATCATTCATATGGGGCCTATATTCCCCACTGTGGATCTTCTACATCATTTTTTTCAATATCATCCCCTATTATGCAGTGCAAATGGGTTCCTCTTGAACAACACTTTGTCGCAGATAATATACTGGGCAATTAGTTTGCAAAAGGTTGCACGGTCTTTCTTATCATCATCTTGGGGATATCTACCTTTTTTGAGGAGGTGCCAAATGTCATAGTACCATAACCCGTCCATATCAGAATCTTCCTCGACACTGAGTTTAATGTGGCAGTAGTGGGTAGGATTAACATATTTCTAAACCAAAAAATAGGCCATTGTTATTCCCCAAGTTATGTCAACCTTAAAGGCCAGGGACGCAAGGGTGTCATCTAGGTTGTCATTTACACATGACAAGTAGTGGAAGGTGAAAACTTTGAATTGGTATACTAGATCTTGTAGGTTGGCATGGAAGGGTAGGAGATTCTCGTGTTTTACTTTCAATTTTTTGAGTATTTGGCCAACGATAAGGACAGATTCTCCGTAGACTTCTAGGTGCTGAATTAATTTCTTGATGAAAATCTTGAGGTTTACAATGTATTCCTTATACTCTGTCATGTTATTAGTGGAAGGGAAGTCTATTTTGATGACAATGGGTGTGTGAGAGTCATATGGGTGGTTAAGAGTATCCCAATGTTGTATCCTTTCTTATTGGAAGCTCCGTCAAAGAAATTTTTCCACTTGAGGTCCTATTAAGAGGTGAAGAGAATATCTTCATTCAATAATTGAGAGACCCAAACATCAGCTTCTTCCACGGGGTAATCATCTAGGTAGTTGGAGATGGTTCTCCCTTTTATATTTTTTTGTGTGACATACACAATATCAAACTCGGCTAGCAACAATAACCAAAGGGCCATTCGGCTAGATAAAGAGGATTTTTCTATTAAGTACTTAATGAGATCTAAACTAGACACTAGTCTGATAGGGAAGGCAAACATATAGTTCCAAAACATTTACATGAACTAAATAAGGGAGACACATGATTTATCCAAAGTAGTGTAGTTGACTTCGTATCCAGCCAATTTATGACTGACATAATAAATATATTTCTCCTTATAGGATTATTAAATGTATTGGGCTATCAAAGCCCCTACTACGGTATCTATAATGGTCAAGTACAAGAGGAAGGGGAGACCTGGTTACGAAGGCATAAGCACTGGAGGTTGGTTGATGTATCGGTTGATTATGTCAAAGGCTTCTCGGCAATCCTCATTCTAGGCATTAGTTGAAATCTTCCAGAAAAGATTGAAAATGGGCTCAGAGATAAAATTCAGTTGGCTAATGAGCCAACTGATGTAATGTAGTTTACCTAGGAATCCTCGGACTGCCTTCTCCATTTGTGGTGGTGGCATCTCAAGTATGGCTTTCATCTTGGTAGTTTTTTCTTCAATTCCCTTCTCACTAACCACGAATCTTAAGAGTTTTCCTATTTTGATGCTTCGAACACAAATATATGGGTTTAGTCGCATCTAGTATTGTTGGAGTTATTAGAAGAACTTTCGGAGGGTGGGAATATGACCTCCCGAATCTTAGATTTGATGATCATGTCATTTACATAAACTTTGACTTCATTGTGAATAAGGTGGAGTAGGATGGTTGTCCAAGCAAGTCCAAATGGCATGACAGTATAGTAAAAGGTTCCCCATGTGGTGATTAAGGAAATTTTCTTTTGATGGTCAGGGTGCATCTTGATCTAGATATATTAGGAAAATCAATCTATAAATGACTTGAGGGAATGGCTAGCCTTGTTTTCCATGATCGGGTCGATGTTGGGTAATGGGTAATCATCCTTCAAGGATGCTTTATTTAGATCCTGATAGTCGATGCACATTCATACTTTTCCACCCAACTTTGGCACGGGGACAATATTGGCAAGCCATGTTGGGCATTCGACTATGCTAATGACACCCATGTTCAATTGATTCACCACTTGTTCTTTGACTTTGAGAAACCATTTGGTGTGGAATTTCCTTATCTTATGTTTGATAAATTTATATTCAGGGAATGTTGGGATCTTGTGTTCAACTATTTCTAGGTCAATGTTGGGCATGTCATCATAGGACCATGCGAAGACATACAAAAATTCCTTTAGTAGTTCTTCAAATTGCATATGCTCATGCTCGTTAAGGGTGGATCCTATCCTAATCTCGCATTGATGGCTACTAGAACTTAGATTAATAACAATAGGCTCATCATAATTAATTTGAATGTGCTTATGTTGTTTGTTATTCTCTTTATTAAGATCAGTTAAGAATTGTTCATTTGCAAAATCATCATCATGAATAGTTCGATTAGATCAAGATAAATAATGTAAGTTACAACAAGATACTCAAAATCTTCGTTTATTTCAATTTTGGGAAAAAATACATTAGTAAGCACGTCAAAAGAGGTTTTAATGATATTGATATTAGAAAAAGGAGTAACAACATCCGACAAAGAAATTTGGATATGGCAGATAGTAGGGTGAGGTTGAATCTGAGAAGGTTAGATAAGCTTGACATTCTAGTTAAGGAGATGCATGTCAAAATCTTTAATTTGAGTAGATGGGTTTGATGGCACGATATATCTAAGTGGGTCATGCAGAGACTCAACCCCAGTTTTTACAAGTTGAATGAGTCCTCAAAATCGCTTTCCTCATAGTTCTCGACAACTGTCATAATTTTCTTGGTGAGAGGCTTCACTTCATGTTGGTAGTCTTCGGCCCAAGTGTTGTTGTTTTAAAAGAACATTCTCAGCCCTAGTTTCATCTTCTTATTAATATGGTCGTACCATGGTTTAGTAAAGACGAAGAAAGGGAAGTCTTATCCCTCCTTGATAAACCTTATATTCAGAGAATCTCTCAAAATAGTCATTTCTTCTTATAGGCTTATTTTCAGTCTGGGCCACTAGAATGTTTGAGTTCTTTTAGTGAGGATTGGTAACCCATACCACATGGGGGAAGGTATCATTAAAGACTATCACCTAAATGATCCCTTACTGGCGTCTCCCTAGCCACATTTCGATAATGAAGTGCATGTTCTTTAACATCTAAATCGCATTAACATTGCCACGGGAGTTATATTCAGAATAGACCCGGTATTTAAAATTATCTCCTTCTGAAAAGGGAAGTTGATCAACTCTGAAACTCAAGAGGATCATGTTATTATTCCCATATTAGATCTTTATTACTGGATTTTTAGGTCTAGCATTGTGTTTACTATCATCGTGTCCCAAGATGGTGATAACCTGACCTTCAGTGAAAAACTTTGATTTTTGATGAAGAGAAGATGATACCCCTTGGATAGTTTGGAGCCTTGGACGACTAAGGAGAAGGTTAAGACATGCAGGTATGTCATTGACTTGGAACTCGATGATAGGATTAATAGGGTCATCCCCTATTGTGATTTTTATGGATCCCTATACCTCTGAGAGGGTGTTTTTATAAGAACGCACAGCGGAGGAAGTGGGAGTGAGATCACTGATTTTCAATCCTATGCAATTGAAGGTTTTGATAGGATAAACATTAAGGGAAGATATGTTATCAATAGGTGAGAATGGTATTGGCTTTCCCAATACTTCAACGAAGAGACTTAGGGCATAATTGTTTTAGGGATGATCTTTAGTGTCTATGCTTCAGAAAAAGAGAGGAATGTGAAATAGGTTAAAGAACCAACCATGTTTACGTATTCTTTGCGAGTGGTAGAATTAGGAACTATAGGCCTAGTGAGGTGTTTTATCGGGGTATTCCGATGAAGTTGGGAGGACATGAAAAGCCCCCATAGGGTGATGTTGGCTTGGGTTTTATTGAGCTAATCAAGTACTTTACTTTCTTCGATGGTCATTTCTATCATGGGAAGTTATTCGAAAACTCCATTTACCTTATATAACACCGTCACATGAGGAATTGGATCTTTGTATTGTCTCCCTAACTTAGTTACATAATTTGCTGAGGGGAGGAAGAACAGGAATCTCCTTTCTTCATCTACCTCTAGCTGAATGGATACCTTGTTGATTTCCCCAATAGATGTTCAAAGGATATCATTCCACATAGATTGTCTAATAGACTATTTTTTTCCCAACTGGGTTTCTTCATCTAATCTGTCAAAGTCACCCCCCATCCAGTGGCAACTATGTCCTATTTCTAAGAGAAATTATTACATTCAATAACCTGGATGACTTCATTATACAAATCTTCTCACTCGGCGGGGAGGTGGAAGAGTGAATGTATCGACTATCCCTAAAGATTCAAAGTAGTTATTAGATCATCAATTCTATAAATTTCACATGTCTGTTAAAATTCATCGGCCATTATCTGTACTACATCATCTATATTGACTTGTTCAATAGGTACCACCCATTCATTTGATTCTCGAGCCCATTTTGGGCTTACATGAACAAGCCACTGAATTTGTGACAATCAATAGTCATCTCGAGGGGGATTTCATCCAAAACTCTATGAGTTGGATCAACATAGCTAGTAACTCCATTTCTTTCCCTTTATACCAGATAGGAACTGTAATGCACGTCCCAATAAGGAGTGATAAGGCTTTTTGGTGAATCCGGTGGGGTGTAGGAGAAAATATCGACAAACCCTAAGTGGCTACGATGGGTGATTTTGTAGGCATAATTTCGGTAGATGGATAAAATTATGGATCATTCTTTAAAAAGATAGGTATTAAGTTTAGGATTAACTGGTGGGTCGATGATACCCTGATCAATTAAACCTTAGATCACAGTCTGAAGGTGGAAGCATTGGTTATTCGTATGTCCAGAAGACTGGTGGAAATCATAGAGCCTATTAACTTTGAAGTTTTTGCGTTGTGGATTTGGAAGTGGATGAGGGTAAAAGGGTTTTATGAGGTTCAAACTAGCAAGGCCTAGTATACTTTTAATAAGGGAGCATGGAGCTCAATGTACTCTTTCTTGATAGGGTTGGGGTGACTTTTCGGTGTCATGGAGGTTGTAGGTTTGGAAATGTTATTAATGATTTAGATTTTAGCACGAATGGGATTCTCATACTTTTGTGGAGTGAATTATCCGATCAATTTATTTATCTCAAATTCAACTTTTGTAATGGCTTCCTCGATTTCTACACCAGCTTCTCGGAGGGCTCGAAAGTGTTGGAAATACTTTCCTCCCATGAATGCTTGAACATGAGGCAAGGAGTTCTTCTTCACAATAGTTACTTGTTCTACCTCGTAGGTTATATTAGTCACAGTTGCATCTTTCTCTCTCCACCTTCTTATGAAGATATTAACTATTTCCTCATGGTTTTCCTTAAGAAGGTCTGGATTTTGACGTGTAACCTCTAAAACCTCATTATACTTGTACTGAGACTTGAATTCTCAGGTGACATCCTCCCAACTATGGATTTTGGATTTTTCGAGGGATAAAAACAAACGGATGTCGCTTTCTTTCAAGGTTTGCTGAAACATCTAGACCATTATGTCTTTAGAGGCACCGAGGAAGGTCACGACTCAGTGACTGAATAATTGGAGTTCCATTTCCCTCGAACTTCTCGATATTTAGAATCTTGAACTTCTTTGGTAGTCTAGCTTTAGGATAGGGAGACATATGGGTTTAGTCCATGTAGTTACCAAAAATCTTAACTTGGTCAAACTTCTATGACAATATCTTGAGGTCTTCCTCGAACTTGTTTAGTTCCTCATCATTAGGATCTGTGCATACTGGCAGTTTAACCCTTTGCTGATCAAGGTTCAGAATAGGGATCTGAGCTGGAGGTGACCCATTGGTAGGAGGGGCAAGAAGATCATGTTGATACTCTTTTTGGACCCAGATAGCATCAGGATTGGGTTGTCTCATGGCAAGAGGAAAGAGAACCTCGATTTCTTTGAGAATTTGAGCCCTATGACGTTGTATCTCATGGACCTTAGTTTGAAGGTTGTCACTCTTGGCATTAAGCTAGGATAATATGATCATCAGATTGAGCGGCACATTTTGTGCTTTGTCGGTGATCTCCATTAAGAGCTCAGGAAGGTAAATCCCAAACTTGAATGAAGTAGCAGAATAATCGATCGAGCGTCGAGGAAGTTTGATGGAATATCGAATACAATCACATAGTAGGGAAAAAATAGGGTATGCGATCTACTTTAGAGGGAAAATGTCTCGAATTTATTTTTTAAAGAAGGATGGAGAAATTTTAGGGTATTTTGGAAGGAGCGATTTTTTTTTATATTTTTTAAAATGGAGGGGAAAGGGAGAGGAATCTCAGTATCATTATTATAAATGTTATTATTAGGTTCTCACTTGTATTAGGTTTGCCTAGATGTAAAAAAAGTGTTGGATAGGACCCAGGACGGGGAATATAGGGTTTGAAAATATGTAAGACATGTTTTGACTTGTTTTGAGGCTCATGGATGGGTCTTGTTTTATAAAAGGAGAAATATCCCAAAAATTTGAGTGGTACACCGACCTAGAATTTGGGTAGAGTTTCGCATGGTATCCGATAAAATAAATATGAGAGTGTTAGGTTTGGCACCTATATGAGGTTTATGCAATATTTGGGTTAGTGGAATGCTTACCCTATTTGGCATGAATTCCAAGATATACCTATTTCCTGTAAGGGCACCCATTCATTGGTACGTGTGGACAAGCCATTGGATATACCCGAGTGAACGTTAATTTCCTCACTATATACCTTATGGTGATAGTATGTGAGAGAGATAATTCAATATACTTAATGTACATGAATGAGTTCCTTACGAAATACTTCTCATCGTAAGTTCGGTCAAGCAATAAGATGTGTGGGGGAACCGTTTGATATACATCGAAGGTACGAGGCCAATGGAATGTGAGAGTCATATCTCTTAGGCTAACTGTGATCCATAGAAGCAGCACCCATCACAAAGTGACTCCCCAGTACGGGACAAATTTTTGTCAATATATCCATGCTCTTAGTGATGTAGTGTGCAAAAATGCATGAGTCATATTATGCTCTTTCACTAATGAGGGAGCATATGCAAGTCTTATGAAAAGTAAATCTAGTATGGATAATATACTATATATGGATATATGTTAATGAGTAAGTGACATGGTAATATATACAAGTGATTGTGTGTGGTAGTGAGCCTATACATGGATCAACTAAAAGTGGTGATATTTGTAAGTGATCATTGAAATATATACAAATGTGGGTGTGTGCTAGTGAAGCCAACACATGGATATTCTAAGTGATCTGTGAAGCATGTGAGTGAAAAGTGAAGGTAAGTGTAAGTGTGTGAAGTGTACATGGGGAGTATATGAAAATGTGTGAAGGGTATAAGTGAGTGGAGAGTGATACATACTTAAGAGAGAGATATACAAAAAGGTAAATAGAGGAGAAAAGGGAACATACAGGCAGGTGCATACGCATAAATTAAGAAAAGAATAACGTTCATTAAAAAATAGAGTTTAGTCCTCTTAAAACGCACCTGCTCAGCAGAATCGCCACTGTGGCCATCCCGAGAGGTTCTCTCCAGGGTGTTTGGGAGGAAATGTGTCTCCTGTGGTGTATCCGTTCTTCCTTCATCTTTAATTCGCATGTGCACATAATTACGTCCTTTATTAGGGCTTTTGGTCATCATTAATGTGGGGTGATATGTAAATATAGATTTTCTGGCCTATTTTATACAAAACAAGCAAAATAAATGTTGCCTCCTTGAGAGAATGGCATCAAGGGCAATACTTATGCTTGAGAAACCAAGTAGTTCAAGGGTTTGGAGACTAAGTTACGAAATCATAAGGTATTAAGCACCCATCCGCCCTTTCGGTCTCTCATGGGAATATTTTAATCTTCTCGTGTATAACTTTGTTATGTGTGTTCTTTTGTGCATAATATAAATGTAGGACTCATGTCATGGATAAAGGCAGAGCAAGGTCATCCTTAGGAGTGTTCCCAAAATAGTATTTCAAAGTATGAGGTAAGTGTTTGTCAGTTCACAAGTCGTTATAGAAGAACATTTCACTATATCAAACAAGACAAAAACAAGCAAGTATATATATATATATATATATATACTCGAGTGGAGGGATTTACCCAAGATGCCTACGTAGCCTAGGGAATTAAAGTCCACGTAGTTTAAAAAATAATACGAGGTGGGTTTAAGCCATAAATCTAGCCTGAGACATTATTATATGTGTGTGTGTAGAAAAAAGTGTTTCAATGTGGGAAAATGTGATGAGAAATCCCCGTTTGGAATTTACAAGTAAACCCTCTTTTTCCTTTTTGGGGATGTTTCTATGAATATATATTATGTGCGAATAATAATAATATAAAGTTTGTAATTGAGATTTGTGGTGTAATGAAGTAAAGTACTAAAGTGAAAATGAAGTAACTAATGCAAAAACAAAAGAATTTAAAGACAAATGGGATGAAGTAGACCTCCTTGTGAAGAAGTGAAGTAGATCTTGATTGTAGATGTGTTGATCTCAAGCTTAAGTAATGGTGGTTTGAGGAGGTGAGTGAGGATTTACTCAAATATTATAAAAATGATGGAAGGAATGTGGAAAATGGGCTTTTAAGGAAAAAAACAACTTTGAATTCGAAGGAATTCCCTCTAAATTGCTAAGAGGGATGTTCAGGGGTTCTGATGTGTGTCCTTAAAAGTGAGGTCATGACCTTTATTTATAAGTCAAGGGAGGTGACGATCGTCATGGCCCTACACACTTTCCTATCGGCAGAGAACCATAGACACATTGCCAATAGGCAGGGCCCTGAGGTTCCCAGTTGGCAGTCTGAGATAAATTTTTTTTAAAAGGCCGTGAAATGTGAATCATATGTCAAAATCAGGCACGGGGCAGACCATTAGAGAGAGTATTTACGTCCCTTTAAGAATCTATTGAGTCACCCTTGGCTTTGAAATTTAACCATAGTATAACAGGATTCGGAAGTGACCGTTGTTCATCGGACCAAACATTCCCAAAGGAAAATGGATCGTTCTTTCGAATCTTAAGGTTGATTCACACATGAGATGGACCATTAGAAATGGTATTAAGTTCCCTTTGAGATTTCATTAAAATTAATTCATTTTAGAGAGTTTACCTAGGTAAAACGTGACCCGAAAATGCCAGTAACCCTTTGAAGTAAAATGGATCATTCCTCCGTATCGTAAGGTTGATTCGTAAATGGGATGGACCAATGGAAAGGGTATTCACATCCCTTCAAATATTAATTCAGCTTCATTTGAGTTGAAGATCTGACAAGAGTCAAATGGGGTCCGAGAGCAACCAGTGGTCTTCGTATCAATTTTTTGGGTAAAACGAATCATTCATCCGAACTGTTAAGCCGATTCGCACACAGTGCGGGCCATTGGAAAGATTAATTAAAGCCCTTTGAAAATTCATTGATCTTCCTCTCAGAAGGGTATGTTGATCAGAGTTAAGCGAGGTTCGGGGGTGCCCGACAGCCTCCAAATAAGTTTTAATGGTAAAATAGATAATTTTTCCAAACTATAAGTCAGATTCATTCACGAGGTGGACCGTATAAAAGGGGATTCATAGACCTTTAAAGATTCATTAAATTTATCTTAGATTAGAAAGTTGGTCGTAGTTAAATGGGCCTAGGATCACCCTATGGCCTCTATATCAGTACTCGGATTGTGACCTAGGGTTTACGATGAACGAGTGAGTTCTAGGCACCTAATGAGGTGCTTATGGGGTCCTAAGATGGTATGTATACAAATTTAATACACATATAGTTGAGGTTTTGGTTCTTGAGGAATAATAATTATATTATGATCTATATCCTATGATTCATGATGACCCCGAGCAATCAAAATCTACGATTTTTACACACATATTTTTTGTGACTTTTTATAAACCTAATGATATTTATCTTCAAAATTGAAATTCTTTTGAGATTATTAATTATTTAAAGATTCATTCTTATAAAACCTAATGTTTTTGTTATCCATCCCATTATTTGAATCTCTGATTAATATTTTATACGAATTTTGTAAAAATACTTTTGTTATTACCAAAATATGTCCACTTATAAATACGTGACACATGGCATAGAGCCCACATAAGTAGAATAAAAAACAAGGATATTTACTAAAGATCACAACCTCACATGCAGATATGTCGCATAACCTACAAGAAGTCAGTAACCAAAATTGGCCATAGCCATGCCAATAATATGGCATGGCTACCCTACCCCAGTACAAGCATTGGATCTACCGTAAACACAGTAACATTAGTAACAACCTTCAAGTTGTCTAAACTTCTAAAAGGATTCCATCCTAGTAATACGTATCCATAAATCATGTGCACCTTTACGTGACGCTCATACTAACTCTTATAAGTAGATGCTCTCACCTCCTCATATGCGGGACTTTTAGGAAATGAAGCTCTGCCCTATTCCCTTATCCTTCTCTTTATGTATTTGAGAATACAATCAGGTCACCTACTCTAATCATCGAAGACACACAAGTTCGTGGCCTCTCCTCAGTCTGCATTATAGGTCCCATCCCCTTCAGCGCAGAACTTGTGTGTTAATGTATTTAGCATTTGATCTTTCTCTTATATACCTCTAAGGCCCATAATGTTGTATATCTACATACGAATAATGAGAATAAGGAACCAAAGTGGACGTAGCCTCATTTTTATAGTCAAACCACTCTAAATCTCATTTTTAACTATTCATATTTATTTTATTCTAGCTTCTATACTTTGACTGTTAGGTAGAGCTTCAGTGGCATGAAATATTCTTCTAGATCCATTTTTTGATATCAAAAATTTGGTGTCGTCTTTGAGATCGAAGTGTTCTACAATGTTTCTCCTAAATTGCGCCCATTATGCCTTATTTCATCCGTGAGGACCTCCGAATCTACATCTTATGGGTGAGATATTGGTGGCTAGACCCATATTTTAATCTTTGTAGATCTATTTTCTCAAGCATATATTATGGATTTTGGGCACACCTGCTTACCCCGGTGATATTTTCATGTCAAAATATCCCTGAAAATCTTGACAGGCCATGACCTCATACAGACTGGTAACTAGGTATGCTCATATATTCAGTTCTCTTTACAGTTTTATGCATTTTCAGTCATGAAATGGCCTATAAATTAGGAATTTTTCGCTAAACTTATGATATTTTACACATAAGGACATTTTATGCCTTGGATCAGCACCCCTAAGGAATTTTCAATCTAACTCTTGGGGTGTACAATCATATTTGGGCAAATTTGGGTTTGAACCTACATGTTGACCCTTACTATCTGCAGTCTGTCCATGTTATGCTATAGGCCATGACCTCCAATTAATAACGTAATATAATTTTTCTTCTTTTTTCATATTTATCCTTTCTAATTTAAATCCCCGACAACCGGTCTATTGACTTTTGAGTCGGGCCAAATCGCATAAGGCTAGGTCATACGATTGAAAATCAATGATTCCACGAGCGAAATCTGGCGAGCCTATTGTCTTAAGGATCGATAAATCACTTACGATAGGTTAAAATGCTTTTACTAATTTTCAATTACTCCTCTTTTTTTTTTAAAGAGAAATTATCCCCCCTGGAATTTTATTAAAATAAGTAAGAAAAAACAAGCTTACATGAGAAACTGATGACTTTATAGAAAAAGTCACCTTTACAAAAAATCAAAGAAACACTAATAGTATCTAAAATTGGGGAAGCCCCAAGCATCCATGTTTATGAGACCTTTCAATTCTTTTGGAAAGACATCTAGATAACTTGATTCAGTATGTCTTTGAGAAACCAGCCATAAGAAGCAAGCAAATCTACACATTTGTTTCCCTCCCTCAGAATATGACAAAACTGCACATTGTGCTCTTGAATCTTGTCTTTAATCTTTGCAATATAGGGCATTATACTCCATGGACATTTCAATTGATGATTCATCACTTGGATAACAATAAGGGAATCTGATTCTATAATTATGCCCTCCTTCAAAAGAGACTCACACATCTCCATACCACGAAGAATCGAGAGAACTTCTGCAACAACATTAGTACCATTACCAAAACTAGAGGCAAAAAGCTTTTATGAATTTTCCTGAAGCATTCCTAAGAACACCTCCTCCTCCCATTGGACCTGGATTTCCTTTACAACATCCATCTACATTTATCTTGAACATTTTTACCCGTGGAGGCCTCCATTGAACCAATCTAATTGGCTATAACTGCTGCTTTTGATGCATTCTTGTGGGAAGATTATGTGAAATATCCACTCATGTGTATAAGGTAATAAGATAATGAATCTCTTTTATGGCTGTGGAAGGTTGCATTCTAACATCTTCAAATCTCCATTTGTTTCTAGCTTTCCATATACCCCAGTTAATGAAGGCAGGAATGACATTATGAACTTTATCAGAATGAGACATAGAATTTGAAGACCACGACACAATCAATCTACCTCTTATTTTGGAATTAATGTTTTGAACCCCACAAAGATTGTTAAAATGATTCCACACATCTTTGGAAAAATCACTGTTACCAAATAGATGATCTGTAGATTCAATTTGAGGATTAGAACAAAAACCACATTTTGACGAGCATCTCACACCAATTCTCTTTATAGCCTCATCTACTAGAAGGCAGTCTTTGAGGAGTCTTAAAAGAAAGAAAGAAATTTTTATAGGAATCAGCTTATTCCATATGAAGACATTTGTCCAAGTTGAACAATGATGCTGTCTTATAACATTCCATGCAGAATTTAGAGTAAAAATCCCATCAAAGTTTGGAATCCATATTAATTTATCTGAGTATTTTCTTCCCATCACTTCTACTTTGGAGCACTTAGATGCTACATTGGGAGGCAGAAGCTGGCTTATCTTATTGATGTCCCACTCTCCTATGCTTTGAAGCAGATCTGCGAATTTGAGATTCTTGGGAATGTCAGATGTATCAAAACTGTTATCTCCTGACCAATTATCCTATTTCATATTGATTTCACCTTTACCTATGATCAATTTTCTATTGTTTTCTGTCACATCTCTAGATAAAACCATTCTTTTCCATAACGGGACCCTCTAGATGCCCTCGCCACCATAGGGTGATGAATTCTGCAGTATTTGTTCTTCATGAACTGAGACCATAAAAACTTTTGATTTCTGAAATTCCACCGGAGTTTTATGTTGAATGCTTCCACTATATCTTTCAATTCTTTGAAATCTAGGCCACCCTCGTTTAATGGTCTACATAACTCCTTCCACGCAATCCAATGATGATTTTTTGTACCTTCTGAAGCTCCCCATGAGAAGTTTGCCATGATTTTCTCTATTACTGAGAGAAATTTCTTTGGAGGTTGGATTGCTGCTAGAGTGTAAATTGTAATTGATTGAAGCACATGCTTTATTAAGATGATTTTTCCCCCCATTGAAAGAAAATTAGATTTCCATCCTTCTAGTTTACCTCTAACATTGCTTATCAGGTTCTCAAAGAGGGAACATTTCAGTCTCCCATTATATATAGGGCCCCGTAAATACACAAAAGGAAGCTTCTTAATTGGCATCTACATAAGCCTTGAGATTTTCATGCTCTTGGCATGATCCATCTTCTTTGAGCAAAATAAAGAAATCTTAGCCTTGTTCACTTCTTGGCCTGAACTAGTTTCATATATGTCTATCACAGACCTGGTGCTTTTTATGGCTTTGATGCTCCCAGAAGAGAAAATTATTAAGTCATCTGCATAAGCTAGGTGAGACGCAAGAGGACAGCTGATATGAGTTTTAAACTTGCTTATGGAAGAAGATTGGAATAATTTATCAAGGTTTCTGCTCAATACTTCAGTACATATTAAAAATAAGTATGGAGAAAGAAGATCTCCTTGCCTCAGACCTTTTAAAGATTGGAAAAATCCATAAGTATTTCCATTAATCATCACTGAGAAAGAGTTCTTTAAAATTATCCTCCAAATTAAGTCTATGCAGACCACATTAAATCCAAATTTCTTCAATACTTTCATAAAAAATAACTAGGACACTTTGTCATATGCTTTATGCATATCAATTTTTATGGCTACATTACTCCCTTCATTCTTAGAGTTTATAATTGAGAACATCTCTTGGACTAAGATAATATTATCAATAATGCCTCTACCTTTGACAAAACCACTTTGGTTAGGTGAAATAATTTTAGGGGTAATAAGAGAGAGTCTTGAGGATATGATTTTTGAAATAATTTTGTTAAAGAAGGTGCATAAACTTATAGGCATATATTCTGTAAAAGATTGAGGATTATCATTTTTTGAAATTAGGATAATAAGAGTTGGAGTGAAAAATTTAGGGATCTCCATACCATTGAAAAAACCTTCCACAGCTTTGCACACATCCATTCTAATAATTTCCCATGCTGAAGTGAAGAAAGTCCCAGTGAATCCATCCATTCCAGGAGCACTATCACCACTAAGGTCCCATACAGCATTTTTGATCTCATCTATATGAGCCAAAGCTGTCATATGCAGATTATCTTCTTTTTGAATCAGGTCAAGAATGGAAGCCATAAATTCTTCATCCTCAGGTCTGATATAATCTCCGCCAATCAGATTACTGAAAAAATTGAGAGCTTCCTCTTTGATGAGTTGTTGATCTTCTAGCCAAACCCCATCTTCATTTTTTATTTTGTGGATGTAGCTCTTGTACCTCCTAGCTTGAACAGACTTGTGAAGGAATTTTGAGATAATATCCCCTTCTTTAGCCCATTTGCAATTTGTCTTTTATCTCCAAAAGTCTTCCTCCATCTTCAAATGATGAGCTAACTTGGTTGCACTTCTGTTCATCTCCTCTCTATTAACATCTGTTGGATCATTTTTAAACGGGATTTCACTTTCAAGAGAGTCATCCTCATTATTAATGGTATTTTGAAATAAGTTCCCATATTTAGCCTTGTTCCAGTTATTGAGAATTGTTCTAAGGTTCTTAAAGTTAGCTACCAAGATATACATCGGGTTTCCTCCAGCAAAGCACTTCCAATTGGCTTGAATGACTGCTTTAAACGAAGGGTGAAGAGACCAAAAATTTTGAAAGACAAATCTAGTTGGATGTTGGTCACAACTATTAGAAAGAGTAAGCAACAAAGGAGAGTGATCGGAAGCTACTTTACTTAAGTGTTCAACAACCACTTTTGTAAATAAGTTCTTGCAATTCAGGTTCATCAGCATTTTGTCTATTCTCTCCCAGATTGAAACACTAGACTTTCTTTTATTCCACCAAGTATATCTAGAACCCAAAAACCCCAAGTCTATAAGACCATTATTCTCCATACATCGAGTAAAATCTTCAACAGAAGTGAAATCAAAAGGTAAACCTCCTACCTTATCCAAAGAAGTAGATATTGTATTGAAATCTCCTCCTACAAACCAAGGGTCCATAGTATGAATCGAGTTAAAATCGCTCCATAATTCAACTCTTTCTCTTCTAGTACATTTAGCATACACCAAGGAAACTCGAATGACTGAAGGCAATATAGGATGAATAATCTTTAAAGTCAGGCACTGAGGGATTTAAGATATGACATTAGTTGAGATGTCAAAAGAGAAAAAACTCCATATGGTATTAACATCATTAGCAAGAGTATTTTGAAAACCAAATTTGATTCGAAATTCTTCAAGTCTAGCAGCATCCACTTTAGGCTCTAAGCAAACTATCATGGCATGAGTGTGAATTTTAATAAGTTTTTTAATTCTCCTACCTGCTCCTTTTTTACCAATGCCCCTCACATTCCATATCATCAACTTTATCATTTGAAAAGGGAATTTGAGTGATTCTTAGATGAAGACCTTAACAACTTTTTATCTGTAATCACAGTGTTTATTATTCTTCTTTTTTGTTGACACTTGGGTCCATCCCTCTTGATCTCGGCTAGGTTGATCCCCCTCATGAGTGGGAATTTTTCTAGGAGATAGATGCAAGTGTTCAATCACTTCATCTTCTTTCATAGCCTCTCCTGTGCCTTCCTCTTTATTGCAAGATTTTTCGTTATTACAATTTGTTACCTCTTCTTCTGCTTCCAAACTTGTGTTATCTTGATCAGGGGGATTCTGTGTTAATTGGGTTGACATTGGTACTGCTTCCTCACCTATATTACATTCATTTTGAACTGGAACAATTTGCCCTTCTTCGATTTCTTCCTCATCTTGATTTTGCTTCTCTTCTTGGCTTTCCTTTTCAAAAGTCTTCTTCAAAGGGATATGTATATTTTCTTGTCTTCCTGGCTTTCTGGCTCCTTCTTGATTTTTCTTTAGCAAGCAATTGTCACTTTCATGGCCTTTCTCAGAACAATAATTGCAAAAGAGAGGGATATCTTCATATGAGCATTTTTTCCAGAATCACTTGCATTCAGTCCCATAACATATCCAAACTCTATGAATTAGATATTTGGTGAGGTCAAGTTCTACACATACCCTTGCCAAACTAGGTCTAGTTAATGCTGCAGTCGGACTATCAAGTTTTAAAGGATTGCCAAACTCACTTGCTATCGAAAAAATGCTAGATTTGTTATACAGATGAATACGGACACTACAAGAAAAAACATCATTTATGTCATTTTAAAAATGAACGTTATGTTAGATAAATCTAAATTGACATAAATAATATTTATTTATGTCAATTTGACTTTTAAACTAAATTTTTATTTCAATTTAAGTAAAATTGATATAAAAAACAAATTATTTATCTCATATTTATATATAGATGACATAAATATACTTTAATTATTTCAACCTTCTGAGTAAAAACTGAGATAAATGAAAAAAAGAGGCGGGGATATTTTTTTTCATTCCCTCTTTTGCTTCCTCAAACCCTTCCTCAAACCCACGACCGCCCCCTATTCTGCTCCGTGCGTCCCTCTCTCTCTCTCTCTCTCGCTTGTTGCGTCCCTCTCTCTCTCTCTGGCTCGCTGCGTCCAGCTTGCACGACCCTCTCTCTCTCTTGCTCGCTGCATCCCTCTCTCTCTCTGGCTCGCAAGTAAAGCCCTCTCACTTCACCTCCGACCCTCTCACATCTCATCACCTCCGACGCTGGCATCAATCAGGTACAAAAAGCCCTAATATGGATTTTCAAGGGTTTGTGTATATGTATGGATTCGATTTGTGTATATGTGTTGTGTATATGCGATTTGTTCTTGATATGTATGTGTGTGATTTGTGTATATGCCATTTGTTCTTGATTTGTGTATATGTGTTTGTAATTTTTGTTTGAAAACCAAATCGATTTCTATTCGTTTTTATTTTGCGTCTTTTATCAGACTCGCAGTTGGGACGCCTTTCCTCTTCTCCTGCTTTCTACCCCGGCCCAGTCTGCACATAGAGAATTTGGGTACGTTGCCTTACCAACTATTTTTACATTAGTAAATAGTTATGTTTGTGCCAAGCATTGTTCAGGCCTTTATTTGTTTAGATTTATTACAACTATTAGCGCTAATACTCTTTAAAGAATTGTGTCTATTATAAATTCAGTTTATATATTGTCATTTTAAAAAAAAATACACATTAAAGAAATAGTTGAGTGACATTAGTTTCAAGCGTAATTTTATTTGCTTTTTAGTTTATATGTTCAGTGTTTAATAATTTTTGTTAATGACTTGTTGCAAAAAAAAGTAGGGTCATTCGAAGAATAGTCCCTCGACAATTTTATAATTAATATATAGTCCAAACTTTTTTATTTTGTTCCAAAAGATCCCTCGCTGCATAAAACAGTTACAAACTTTTTTTTTTATCTTATCCTAAACTTTATGAAATAATTATCAAAAAAAGTAAACAGGGGAGTTTTTGAAAAATTAAAAAAATAAGGTGGACTAAATATAAAATATACTTAGCTCCTAGCGATTAAACATTAATTGTCCCGACTGACTTAAAATATTTAAGTTAAATGTAAAATATCTAGTTTTTGACATAATGCAAAATGTTATGCTTAATGTATAATTTTTAGATATTTAGAAATGTAGGGTCAATTCATTTAGTGCTTAGTAGTTGAATTTTGGTTAAGATTTTTACCATATTCATTGATGGTCACTATAGATTTATATATGTTTACCTTACGCATCACAAGTTTGAAGCCTTTGATTACGCATAACTATAGATTTATATATGGTCACTATAGATTGCGAGTCTTGCTCGCCTAAGGTCTAGGAGTCCAAGGTTAGAACTCTTGGTTCTGGTAAAATTCTATCTCCATCTCTTCTAGTCGCCGTTGGAGGTAAGAATTTTCTTCAACCTAAAGGCGAGCTATCTCCTCTTGCCGTTGGACCATTACTTCATAGGCTACGATGAGGCATGAGATTTGAGTAGACCTAGGCTGCCTATATATTTCCTCCAAAGGTGGTTGTTCTAATCGATACCTTAGGTTCCCATCTTAACGAACCTCAAACCAGACCCTCAGTGGAGCCAAATCACCTCACACATCTCTAGGCTTTACTCATGTAGGTCTCAAGAGACTTGGAGAAATCGAAGACTAAATAATTTAAGTGAAACTCTCATTCTGTGCTTTCAATTTTTCTTCGTCGGGTAAATAAAAAGAATTCATAAACATAGATTTTCAAAGATTATAGTGATACAACTGATCTATGATATCATTCACAAAACAGAACAAAAATGACAAAACCTTAGTAAACATTTATTAGTTTTTTAAAAGAACGTATTGCAATGGAAATTAGTAATAAACATGAACTTTCCTTAAAACTGTAATGGCAATGTATTAATGGACATTAACAAACTAAGAACTATGAATGTAGTTTATTGTGTCATCATAAGTCTATGGTATAAAGGATGTACTGTAATAGTCTTCTTGAAAGTCCAATAGAAAGTTTATGAAATCAACACAGGGAAATCTCATCAAGCGTTACCTGTGTTACATCCAAACCATGTACACTTAATACATACATTTTAATTGAAAAAAATGCACCAATATAATATTTTCACATTTCAAATGCATAACCACATTGTAATATGGATCAAACGTAGAGTAATCTCGACCCTTCACATGTTAAAGAGTCAATATAATGAAAGCAAATGAGAATGATGTTCAACTAATTCACCCCGATGGACCTACGTCATGCATGAGTCACAAGTAGATGGCAGCTAAATATCATAACACTTAGAGCTATGAGTCGAGCTACAAACTGAACAGTAAGCGTGTAGACTCACAAAAACTCGACGCAAATCAATCTATGCATCATCAATTTATCTTATATTTTGTGAATCTAAAGACAGTAAGCTATCAACTGAAGAGTAAGATAATTTATTCTTATATTTCTTGAATCTAAAGATAGTTTTTGGATCATGACTCGTGTCATTAATTCTTCTGGGATAGAAGGCCATAATCTAGTGTGAGAGAAGGCTTATTTGACATTCTATGTCCTCTTGATTTCTTTTTTATTTCACTTTCAATTTGTCTCACATTTACATTTATTGGTCATGTTTTGAGGAATGCTTAAATTAATATTTTTTTCCCCTGAGAATTAGTGTGATTC
The DNA here is from genome assembly GCA_949130495.1 of Sambucus nigra. NCBI lineage: Eukaryota > Viridiplantae > Streptophyta > Magnoliopsida > Dipsacales > Adoxaceae > Sambucus > Sambucus nigra. Next base: position 272,808,412 of record OX422217.1, read on the forward strand.
AATTAACACGTCTTTTGGGCTATGTGTTTTCTTTTATTTAGATACCGTGGAGTTTTTTAAAGATATGTCCAATTTTTAGTTTCATTTTGTGCTATTTTTACTCTCTTTGGGAGCTTTAAAATGTTCTAGAATCGAAACTACATTACTGGATTGTAACCAAGACAGAAGAAAATCTAGATGCAAACATGATGCGTACAAATATTCCTAGGTAACACGTAGTCTCTCTCAATGCATATACAGAAGTAGAACAAAAAAACAAAATAGGGCACAGTAATGAACACAAGACTTTTTGATTGTTTATATATATATATATATATATATATATATATATATATATATATATATATATATATATATATATACACTAGGGTATGCCCGTGCCTGAAGGCACGATGAAAATTTTCAAAAAGTATGTAATCGAGAAACGACAAAAAATATACCTATCCTGAAATAAACCATCTTCCAGCACTGAAGTACATGTGTTCTCAAATGAATCTGTAAGATTTCTAAAATCATTAGTCCAAGTGAATTAAACAAACAATAGATAATCATACTCATATAATAATGATTAATATAGTAAGGGGAATTGACAATTGTAATAGAGGGTCTGATCAGAATTAAACACCAAAACATCTCCCCACTGGATAGATTTAATGACAACATGATCCACATCCTTACAATTCCTACAAATTCATAAACTATACAAATAAATTATTATAATTCCTTAAATATCTTTCTTAGTGAAATTATAATCACATTAACTTTCTAATTTCTCAAATGCAATCTCGTACAGAAGAAGTTATTAACCATCAAATGCAACCTCGTACCACATCGAATGTGAAATAGCAGTTTCTAAATTTATTGATATATGGATGAGTTCTAAAAAAACAGCAACACCATTCCTTTTCGTTAAATCATTTACAGTAGCAAGTCACATCAAAACCCCTTCAAGGCATCAACAATCTTAGCTTATGGAAAATCGATTATTCATGTCATGTTTGAAGTCTAACACAATATATAGATAATCAATTATTCATGTCATGTGAAAGAGGCTATTGGGTCATATGTTGCTTGGCCCAAAGAGTTAGTGTTGCTGGGATTTGAGGTAAACCATTGGTTCTTATGTTTATCCATAAGTTTGTGTTTGTGCTATGAATGACATTGATTTCTGACATTTCACATGATTCAATGCAGAATGAAATGGAAGTTAGGAAAAAAGCAGGCCATGAGAAAGAGAAGGATATCTTCGGTGAAAGTAGATGTGATATAGTAAACAAGAATGTTGATTGCGATTTGATAACTCCCTTCACCCATAATTTATTTATAATGAAGACGAATCAAATAACGATTCCGCTGGAGAAGATGAGAGGGGGGGGGGGGGGGGGGGGGGGGGGGGGGTGGGTTGGAGAAGATAAGGGTCGGGGGGGGGGGGGGTCAATGCTATGTTTTTAAGAACGATTTGTTAGACTTTTGTGCACTGAAGCCTTTAGATGTAACGTGCATTGTTGCATACATGAGGTATAACTTGATTTAATCATGTTATTTAAAATGCGTAGTGACAAATTTAGTTACTTACTTTTATAGGTTCTTGTATGATAAGTTTCAGTGCTCCCGAGAAGAGTTTCAATTCTTCAATCCCGAGTCTTTCAATGGTACACAAAAATTTGGTTTAACTCGACTTATTGGAAAAAGGTTGGGGAATGCAAAAAAAAGTCAGATTTGTTTCATTCCTTACAATCTCGAAGATATCTAAGTAGTTAAATTAATTTTTTCCACACGAATAAACAAATCTTTATTATATTATGAACTGTATAATTATGACAAAATTCGTTTTACAGGATCCATTGGGTATTGATTGTCATTGATTTGTCCACAAGAACTATTTATTGGTTGGATTCATTGAATACGGTACCCAGTGACAAAGATAAGATGTATATCACTACATGAGTATAATATAATTTTTAATTTTGTTTGACATGCATGATGAGTGCATTATTATTGAACATTACCTAATACACGTCTTTGAATTCTCTTTACATGTAGTGGGATTAGCACATTGAACATCGATGGGAAAAGGCATAACGCATCGTGGAGTTGTATTAAGGTAAATTTATATTATATAACATGTATCAACGTTATATATATATACCTTCAAAAGGCTCTGCGGGTCTAATGATAAGGGTGCTCAAGGGGGCACTCCTTTTTTATATATTTTTGCATTGGATATAGTAGCATCTGCCCCTCCTCTAGTAGGAGTCGCCCTCTAAAAGTCTTCTTATATATATATATATCAATACTAATTATATGATTATACCTGATATATATCATATATATCATATATATCATACCGATATATATAATACTAATATGATATATATGATATATATCAGGTTTATGATTATATGATATATATATATACCTAATATATATTATATATATCATAAATATCATACCGATATATATAATACTGATATGATATATATGATATATATCAGGTGTATGATATATATATACACACATATATATAGGTATAGGTTTGATCGGTATCAAAGCCCGGCCCGCTGCGACCCTTGACAAAAGATCTCCCTTTGTTGCACCAGGAATCTTCGGCTCTTAACCTATAATGATAGGTAGGAGCAATGTTTTTCCTGTGCATCTACTTATAAGGACCCTCCCCTTACTTATAGAAAAGTTGAAGCGCGTTGCGTTAAATGTGCGTACATTGCGCTTTGTAGAGCATTCTAGAGTTGAGCTGATCTTGAGAAGAATCGGTAGTTGTTAGACTAGATCTGTCTTGAAAGCGTGAACCTAGCTCGTGTAGCCTATTCTAAGCAAGCCTACACTGGTCTGGGAATTGTCAAGAGCTCTTGGCTAAGGCATTGCTTCGGTTTACCAGTGGAAGTGTCCAGATACCATAAGATGGATGAATCTTCCGCTTGTAGAGTAAAATCTTGTTATCATGCTCAATAAGGCAACCCATAACCATTTTCGAATTCTCATAGGAAATCTTTCCACAAAGTGTGCAAATAAGACTCTTTTGTGGTCAATCATCGGTTGCAAGCTTTGCATCATTCTAATCAATACACTCTCCAAATTCTTTGTTAACAACACCCATCAACAAATCATCATTTGAGTTCCTTGCAACATTATTTACCACACTACCCTTCTCTTTCTTATTCGAACCAGAATTCACATCCTTTCTACCGGAGTGACCTGAACCACCAAGGGGCATTATCATGAATTTCTCAGAAGTATATGGCTCAATATCCATTGAGATACAATCCCCATCTTTCGAGTCGAGTTCTTTATTACCGTAGCGCATTGTTTTCTTCGTTTGTGTTTCTTATTCCGCATAATTAAAGATGGCCCCAAAAGGATGCTTGCGCTAAGATTCGTGCCTATTGCATAATGCTTTATAATATTCTTGTTTGCCTTCCTGTGCAGCCTGGAATCAGAAGATTTCTTATGTAACGAGATACACGTTGAGCCTGGTATGCTTGATGATTGTAACAACCCTCGCTTTTGGGAGCCCATTTTATATTTATTTTCTATGTTGTGTACTTGCATATATAAAATGCTGCATGTGGGTAAGTATTAATTTGATGAAATAAGTTAATATTTACAAATAAGTTGCATGTTACCATGTGTGTAAGTAGTTGTTACCATGTGGTGTTCTATTTTGTCATGAAAATTAATATGGCAGTTTGAATTAAAATGGAACCGGAACTTAATTTTGCTTATAAAATCTCCAAATGATAATTTGGAGGGTGTAGTTAGTTCCGGGAGGTGCGAGACAGTCGAAATGTGTGCCATATTGTATTTTGAGATTTTGGGCACTTTTGACTGGTTTTGGCATATTGCGTATTAGAACTTAACTATTGCGGTATTTTTACTTATTGGCTGGAGACTTTTAATCTTAAGCCACGTTTAGTTTTTCCCTAAGTCTTTCAATTCCTCTTATTTGCCCTAAGTGTTCTAGCCCAAGAGTGAGAGAGAGTGAGTGGAAGGTTGGAGAAAAAGAGGGAAATCTTGAAGATTTGTGGCTTGATCTTGCTTTCTTCTTCATCCAAGTCTGAAATTGAAGCCCCAAGGCAAGTTTTCTACTTGCTATTATATGGTTTAAGATGAATAATTAGTATGGGTAGATATGTATAGTTTTGATGTATTGTAATTGTGGTTTTTGATTGGATTTATGGGTATCAACATCTTTGGAAGAGATATACTGTTGATTGAGGTAGAAAAATGTTGTTGGGAGCATTTATGATACTTGGGTATCATTAAATGTAATTGGATGACTTTGGGTTGGTTGTGGATTTTGGGGTTTAGAAGATATTAGGAAAATGGGGTCTAGGTCTGCAATGGCCGGTCGACCGCGTATCTCAGACCGGTCGACCGGGCCTTCGGAGGAGGGCACACTGCTTTCTTTCAAAGGCATGAAATAAGGTCGCGATCGACCGCGGTTCTACCACAGGTCGACCGGTCCATCCGAAATGAACTTTCTGCTTTCTTTCAAAAGCTAAACTTTTAGACGCGGTCGACCGCTGTCTTGGGATCGATCGACCGGTCCCCTGTTTTCTAAACCAATTTCCTACTTTTATTCTTTATTCTTTTTCTTCCTCTAGGAACTTAGGACTCTTCTTGAATGAAGTAAACTTTGGATTTTAGAGTCCTAGCTGAGTTGGTGGTCACCCTAGTGTTGAATGATTTTCACTTGGGGTTAAGTCCGGGGGAAGGGTTGTCCTAGTGATGTTAAGGCATCACTTTTCCTTGTGCATCCAAATAATATGGATGGGAATTGTAGGCCCATACTTGGAGGCTTTAGGGGCTTAATTTGAGTTATATAAAACCTCATGTTTGGGAAGTGAACATGATCCCTTGGAGATTTATTCGAGGCATAACTTAGGATGAGTAATGAACTATCCTATGATAACGGTTTCAAACAAATGAAACATGTAAATGTAATGAAAATGAAAAGTATGGTTTTTATAGTAAATGCTAATTTACTTAAACACACCTCTCTAAATGCTATCATAAGGGAAGCTCGCGCATGAGGTGATGTTCCTTGACTAGTGAATGCAGGGAGACTATAGTCCTCGGCCATATGCGGGTTTATTATATGTATTTTTCTGCGCTAGTGAAGTAATTCTGGGTGTGGTTATGACTCACTCGCAGGCATATGGCCACTTCCCGACGTGCGATAGGTACCCAGGCTGCCTTGTTTGATGGGCCCCTGGAAGATGATAGTCATTTAGGGGCGCGCCCATCGGGGAAACTCGGAGGGGCGGTCTTAAAATCGTTATATGCATAAGAATATAGCTTTTCTAAATCTCAAGTGGGACTTGAGGGTTGTATAATTCCACTTAATGATATTATGACAATTACATTCTTGCTAAGGAATGGGAATTGGAATGAAATAAGAAGACAATGTTAGTATATTCCTGTTAAGGAACTGAAACTGGTTTAAAGTGGAATTTGGGGAATACTAGCTCTTAATTTAGTTTTTAATTAAATCTTGCATAATTTCATCTTCTTCCTTAGTCTCATTTAATTATGTCATTTTCACTTGTTTTCTTATGATCCCTGCTTAGGTTGTTAGAGTGTTTATTTCTATACCCATGTGTTGCTATTCATATCTAGCATGCTTTTTGTTCATCTGGGAACTATATATAAACCGGGTCCTGACCCGTTCTTTTTCCTCTATGTTGTACTTGTTATTGTGTCCGCCCAGGTGCTCCTCCGCAAGGACGCCCGTGTTGATATTCCTACTCTTTTTATTTTAAGGAGCTGTATGAAATTGCGGTTATTACATGATGTTTTGTTAGACGCCGTCATTCTTTTGATATCTAGTCATGATCGGGCCTGTCACTCGGGCGAGTGGCCCAAATCTTGTAATTGTATAATGAATGTATAACATGAAATCTTACTTGGTGATCACTTTTGTGTAGCTGTGAACCGACATCATATTCGGTTCTTATCTTTGTATATTGTGGTTTAGATGTATGTTAATTATGTTTCTTTGAATTCCACTATTGTTCTAGAATGGGTTGTTTAAATTATTTTTCTTAACTTAACTTTTAAAATGCAAATTGTTTTGGCAACCCGTTTTCTGAATTATTGGGTGATTTTCTCGGTTACTCTTACTATATTTGTGGTGCTGAGAATGATTACCGTCCATGATTACCGTATATGTCCGAGTATCGGGCTGGCCACCCCTTATTTCGGAGTGCGGGTTGTCACAATGATCCTGCTGGTACAGAATCTACTATTCTGTGGCCATTATCAACAGTTTTTGTAGCAAGTGAATCACCACCATTACTATTATGTGGCATCATTGATAACACCATTACTATTCTGTAGCAAGTGAATCACCACCAAAAGCACACCCTGTTACCTAATTGCATCCTTGAAGAAAAAAAGAGATGAAATTAAACAAAAATCACAACTTCTAATGAAAACATATATTCCAATGTATATATCCATAGATAAAAACTATTAAACATATATACCTCTCAATACACAACCTAAGTTTGCAATTAAATAGAAAACTAAGTTTGTAAGTAAATAAGAATAAAACAATTAAACAACAAAACCTCCAAATGTCCAAACCGGCGAAATTCTTTCAAAAAGTACCTGAGTTTGCAATCTCGCTATATATACACACATTATACATGGAACAAACTGAGTTTTAAAACAAAAAATGAATCCTTAAAATTGAAAAAGACCAACCCCCAAATTATTGATGCCAATGGAACCAAGATGGTGTTGCAGCCCCCATTCTAGCAGCTCCTAGTGTTGGGTGGATTTCCAGATCTCGCACTAATTGCAAGTGACGGTGGATGGGACATGGCAGTCATACAACCCAAATACTCCATTAATGGATTGGAGAAATTGGAATAACAAAACCACATATGCAATGCTTATTTTTTGCTCTTTTGGTCTTTTGCGATTTTGCTCAGCAGTACATGTCTGCATATTTTTCTTGTAGTGAATGGAGACTAAAATCATAATCCTCCATAAGCTCCATTAATTATCTCTGTCTGAGATTTAGATCTCACTGAGTGAAAATATGTTAGAGACTTTTGTGATCCAAGAAAACCTCAAACCCTTCCCCATATAGGTAATATCTCCAAATCTTAAGGGAAAAGACCATATTTCCAAGATCTAGGTCATGCATTGGGTAGTTATTCTCATTAACCTTTAACTGGCTTGATGTATAAGTGACCACATTCTTTCCTTGCATCAATATAACTCCTAAACCATCCCTTGATGCATCACAATATACAACATAACTTTTTCCTAGCTCTGTGAGGATAAGTATTGGAGATTAATTATGTCTGGTCTTCAACTCTTGGAAGGAAGTCTAATAATTATCTGTCCACACAAAGCGAACGTCTTTCAAGATTCAACACTGACAATAGTAGAACCTGATCCACCCATTTTCTCCTCACTATCGGGCTCCTCATTCAGGATTCTTTTCTTTGTTGTTGCTGCTACTGCAGGTGGTGTGGCAGTTGCTACTGCTGCCCCACTATCTGAGTCTGCCCCACTCTATAATTTATCACAAAGTCTGACACTCAACTGTGAATGTGACGTCGTAACACAAAGTATAATGACACTTAACTGTGAATGTGAAGTTGTAACACAAAATATAGCCAATGAATTTATTAAAAAGGATGTCTAGACAATATAATGTATGTTACATTATCTATTAATGTATTTTATAAGAATGAGGTTATATCAGACAAAACATACACAGTAGAATCGACTAAAAAAACTATTATTCAGACTATTCCCCAAATGTGCCTGGTGAACCTTGTTTCAATAATATGGTTCCCATTCTTGTTTCCTATGAAGATGATGCAATGCTTACTTCTATTCCTATATATGAAAAGACTAAATCCAATGTCTTCTTGATGGATCCTCAGTCCTCTCCTGGACCTAATGACTTCAATAGACTACCTTATAGATCTTTATATACACAGAAAAGATGTATCTCCTCTTCATAATGACCATTATCAAAAAGAACACTCAAATTCCCTTCTTCTCCTCTTCATAATGAGTGTTATTGTGGTTTAACATCTTTGGAATTCAAAATCCATGCTATCTTATTATATATATATATATATATATATATATATATATATATATAACAGTTCCAGTGTATATTCGTCCCTGTTATAGTTCTCGCCCATGGATGCTTCTGTTCGCGCTTCACTTATACTTCAATACTTCCATCGCTTAACCCGGATGGTATCATTCCAGTTTGACTTCTATGCCTAAAAGAAAGGCGATATTCTCGATAGTTCTTTCCCCAATTGAACAGAGCTTCTTGCTACATAGAAATGCCCTACAAGACAGAGTAATGGGAAAGGTTAATGCGAACTCAAAGAATGGAGAGGGGAGATAATGAACGGAAGCACAAGAACAAGCAAGGGATTACTTGCTAAAGGAATGCTTACCGAGGGGCATAGCCCTATGTATGTATACTACTGCCAACCTTTCACTCCTCAAGTCAGGAACCAAGCTACGGATGGGCGCTATTTCTCATTCTCAAGGAATTCTCCAAAGCGAGGCTCCTATCCTATTTACTCCCTGAGGCGACTCTCCTAAACGGGAAAAAGCAAGGGCTTACCTTAGAAGCTCTTTTTCAGTTTCCTTTTCACTCTTTCCTAAATCCATTTACCTTACTATCTATCTAGAGGGAAGGAATCACTCTACTACTTACTAAAGGAAAAGAGAGGGCGCAGGGGACGTTTGCATATGTATACAGTATATATATGCTGTTGTGTATATATATATATATATATATATATATGCTAACAGTGTATTTATATACATTATATACATTATATATATGTTGTTGTGTATATTTATATTATACATTATATACATTATATACATTATATATATGTTGTTGTGTGTGTGTATATATATATATATATATATATATATATATATATATATATATATATATATATATATGCTGTTATATATATAATAAATACACTGTTAGCATATATATATACATTATATATATGCATATACATTATATATATACTATTGTGTGTGTATATATATATATCTGTTATATATTATGTTGTTATATATATATATATATTTTTTTTTTAAAGAAATAAGTTTATTTGCAATATTTAGAAGAACTTGCCTCTTCTAAATGGCTTACATCCAAAGAACACAGAGAACTTTATAATGAAACATAAATGAGGATCTTTATAGACTAGATCCCTTACAGAGCCATATAATAAGGAGCAAATTATAAATAGAATAATACCACCTACTGACAAAATAGAACACCAATGACCACTATACATGTCTGATGGATGGGAGTCTCCATTTATCCACTACTATAAGACCTTTGAGATGCTTTGGGAAGTCACGAAGGACTAAAGAGAAGCAGTCCTTTTTCTCAGATGCTCCTATCTTTGCAAGAAAATCAGCCACTTTATTCGCCTCTCTATATACATGAACAAGTTTTATCTTCATCATATCCATTAAGCTCCTGATTTTATGAATAACCCAACTTATTTTCCAAGGAGGCTTTCTTTGATAGTTAATGATGTTCACAAGAGCCTCTGAATCACTTTCTACCAATAGATCATAACCAATAAAGTCTAAAATGAATTCAAGGCCTTTTAGTAAAGCCAAAGCTTCAGCTTCCATATTAGACACCACACCAAAATGCGCATGAAACGCCCAAACCATATCTCCTGATTGATTCCTAAGCACTCCACCACCTCCTCCCTGCCCAGGATTCCCTATAGCACTCCCATCCACATTTAACTTCAAAGAGCCAAATATAGGAGGATTCCATTTTATAAGCATTATATCTTTTTTACCTCCATACGCATAACAACCCTTCGAGAAATTTCATTTTTAATTAGAACCAAAATTGCAGCCACACTAGAAGAGCAATCATCATACCGACATTTGTTTCTATAGCACCATAGGTACCAACATACAATTGATGGCACCACTTTGCTAACAATTTGGTCTATCTTAACCCCATGAATCCACCATTGAAAAAGCTGATTTCGCACACCTCCACCTCTTATTCTAGTAATCCCATATTCTCTAGTAACTTGATCCCATATAGCAGAAGAAAAATCTCCAGCCTCAAATATATGATCAACATCTTCTTCTCTAGGCTTTTGACAACACCAACATTTTGAAGGCCCTCTAAAACCAATAGCTTTTATCTTATCATCAGTAGGAAGAAGATTATTCAACATCTTCCACATAAAAACATACATTTTTATGGGAAGATGTTTATGCCAGATAAACTTCGAACTCAAACATGTTGGACTTGACTGCCTACAAATGTTCCAAGAAGAGGTTATATTGAAGAGACCTGTGCTAGAAGGTTTCCAGATCAGAGAATCAGAAGAATTAGGCATAATTTCTTCAAAAGTTATCACTTTATAAGTGATCTCATAGTTGAAGACCTGCTCTAACTTCTCTTTTGCCCATATTTTACTTTGGTTCCAGTATTCTTTAATCTGCCCCGCTTCTACCACATTTGATAATTTACATTCAGGAACACCCCAGTTGTCCTTTGCTATATTAATATTTCCTTCTCCAATAATCCACAACATGTGCTCTTCAGCTTTGTCCCTCACATTGAACATACGATTCCAAGTCTGAGCTGACCCTCTCTTTGAAGCTGAGCAAGGGTGCTGACCCCTACAATAAGAAGCCATCATGAATTTTGCCCAAATAGATTTTTGCTGTCTAAAATTCCACCATAATTTCATACTCAGAGCCGAATGAACATCATATAAATTTCTGATCCCCAGCCCACCCTCAGATATGGGTTTAGCTATTTTCTCCCAGCCACACTAGTGATGCCGAGACTCCCCAAAGCAGTTACTCCAAAAAAAATTAGCAATACTAGCAGTAATTTTATTGAGAATTGCTTTTGGAGGATTCAAAGCAGATAGATTGTACAGATACATGGAAGAGAGCACTGAGTTTATGAGAACAACCTTACCTCCAAGACTCAAACATTTAGACTTCCAACTTTGAATTCTATTCTTAATATTTTGCACCATCTCTATAAAATAAATACTCTTTTTTCTTCCACTGAAAATAGGACAGCCTAAGTACTTTATAGGATCTGACTTCAGATGCATACCAGAAATTTCCTTGATTTTATTGAGGGCTCTGAGATTAATCTGCTTCGAAGCCATGACACTGCTCTTACTAGTATTGATTAGTTGACCCGAAACCTGCTCATAGAGTCTTAGCACTCTCATAATCTGCTTCACTTCCTTCACATTGCCTGAGCTAAAAATGATAATGTCATCTGCAAAAGACAAATGATTAAATCGAGGGCTACCGATTGGCATTTTATACCCCACATAATTTGAGTTAGTAAGCAAGAATTCAAGGTTTTTGGATAGGACATCTGCCATCATAATGAATAGACTAGGGGATAAAGGGTCCCCTTGCCTTAATCCTCTAGAAGATTTGAAAAATCCAGAAGTCTCTCCATTAATTATAATAGTGAACCATGCATTAGAAATAATCCTCCATATATAATCCAACCATATCTCACAGAATCCCATTCTTCGCATAATCTTTATAAGAAACATCCAAGAGACCCTATCATATGCCTTAGCCATGTCCAATTTAAAGATGATACTCCCTCCAAAATTATTATGATGAAGACGAGAAATACATTCTTAAGCCAACAAAACATTCTCTGTAATGGACCTGCCTTTGATGAAGCCTAATTGAACTGGAGAAATTATTTGATTCAAGAACTTTGAAAGCCTGTCATTCAAAATCTTTGAGAAGATTTTATTGATAAAATTTTGCATGCTTATAGGTCTGAACTCATTAAACGATTGAGGGTTCAAAGTCTTTGGGATCAAAGCAATTTTGGTAGTTGTTGAAATTTTTAGAAGAATAGAGCCTGCAAAGAAACTATGGACTGCCTGCAACACATCAGCTTTTATAATACCCCAAAAAAATTTAAAAAAGAATCCAGGGAAGCCATCAACACCTGGACTGCTAGAAGAACTTAGGCCTTTTATAGCTTGTTCCACCTCCTCCATATCTGGCCACACAATCAGAGCTTTGTTCATATCTTCAGAAATGGTTTTTGGAATACGCCTTAGCAGATCTTGTTCCCCTTCTGGATACACAGTCTCATCTGATCGAAAAACTGCAGAAAAATGCTCAATTGCTTATGCTTTTATCTCCTCTTTTGAATGAATCCACGTACCATCATCCTTCTTTATCTTATCAATGGCTAAACGTCGCTGCTTACTTTTAACACACTTATGAAAATAGGCAGTGTTCCTATCCCCATCTTGACCCCATCTCTCATTTGCTTTTTGCGACCAGAAATCATATTCTATTTTGAGACAATGATTATGGGAAGCAGTTACCTGGGAAAGAACCTCTCTATTAAATTCAGAGGGATCATTTTCATAAGAAATTTCAGCTTGCAAGAGTAGGTCTTCAGCATGCCTAGCCGCCTGAAAAATATCCCCATAATATGATCTACTCCACCTGCTAAGTTTACCTCTGATAGCTTTGTGTTTGAGGGATATAGCTACTATAGGATTAGAGCACTCCACTTCCTTCCAGGTTTCTTCCACAATTTTGATGCAGGCCTCTTTCTCAGTCCAAAATTGAAGGAATACAAAGGCTTTAGAAATCTGATGACTAATTAAGTTACCAGATAGTAATAGAGGATTGTGATCAGACATACTGCGATTAAGATGATTAACTTCCCATTTAATTCCACAATCTAAGCACTGCTGATTCATTAAAATTCTATCAAGCCTACACCATATACTGCTCCCTCCACTTCTCTTATTGTGCCAAGTGAATTTCGACCCTTTATACCCCAAATCTACTAGCCCATTACCTTCAATGCACTCAATGAATTCAAACATAGCCCCAATATTAATATTATTACCTCCAGCCTTCTCATCCTGATTCGTTATAATGTTGAAGTCCCCACATATCATCCAAGCTGATTCTATACTTATATCTGACAAATGCGCCCACAAAACTCTTCTTTCCAGTCTGATGCAGCTAGCATACACAAAGCTACACTGAACAGACTGAGCTACACCATTAAGCTTAACTTTCATTGTTATACACTGCGACATATCAGAAATGAGATCCCATTCCACCCCTTCCTTGAAAAAGCACCATATTTTACTATTTAAATTAGATTTGCAAGATGCAAAGCCTAATTTAATCATAAAGCTTTGAATTTTCCCCAATTCCTGTTTAGGCTCTAGAATGACCATTACTTGCAGCCTATGGATTTTATTAAGTCTACTTAATCTTCTCATTGCCCCTTTCTTAGAAATTCCCCGAACATTCCAGATCATAGCTTCAATCATATGGACTTATTAGAATTTTTTGAGTTTGAGTTGGACCTTAATATTCTGATATTTTTGAGTCCCTTCAAAATTGGAGATTTCCTCTTCCTTACAACTGTTGTAAACCCATCCATTTGCTCTCTATCATCAGATGAACAACCTACCCCAAAAATTATTTTGAATTGTTATATATAACAGATATATATAATACTGTTATATATATATATATATATGTATGTATGTATAACAGTATTATATATATAATAATTGTTATATATATAATAAAGCTATTATATACAACTATTATATATATAATAGTTGTATTATATATATAACAGCTATTATATATATATATATATATATATATATATATATATATATATATATATATATATATATAACTGTCAATGCTTCAATCGGTAATCAGCTTAATTTTTAGACTCTCAACAACTCACATGTCTTCAATGATACAATATCCAAGAGTTTTTTTTTGTAAGGAATAGGTAAATGTTCAATTTTGCTATCATAGAGAATGAGGTAGTTGGCATATGGCCATGTGAATTTGGAATTTTGAAATTTAGTTTTTGAGTACAATCATTTTCAGCTAGATGGATGAGGTGAACTTGATAGTTTTGTTGTTGGAGTATTTTATATTTTTTGAGTAGGGTGGATAGTCCTGTAAAGAGAGGAAATTCTGCCCAAAATTATTATAGTTTTTACAATTATTTTTGTTGTATAAAAAATATTTTAGACTTGTACTCTTTTATTATTTGTTCAGTAATAATGTTTTGTGTTAACTAGTGCCCAATGCAAGGAAATGGTACTCTTTATTGTGGATATTTTGTGTTGAAGTTCATGAAGTACTTCATGGAGGATCCTTCCATACCTTTTGAAACAAAGGTATGCTACCAATGTTCTCTTTTTGTCCTATTATATAAAATATTATTTAGTTATTAACTATTATATACCGTAATAATAAATTCAATTCTATCTTCAATTTTTTAGATGAGAAGATTGTCCGATAAAGTGACATACACGTTGAATGAACTAAATGAAGTTCAAATGGAGTTCATTGGGTTCATTACGGATTATATATATTAGGTATTTCCGAGTAATTGTATTTTGTTATGTTATAATGACAATGTGTTGAGATGATTGTGTTTTGATGAAAACTATGTTGATTATATTTAATTGCAGGGCTACTCATTCTGGGTTGGATAGCGTCGAGAACAAATTGGATCGAATATTACGTTCTACAACGTCCTAGCTTGAGTAGTATTTTGGATTGTGATTCCTATGATGTAATTCGCAATGCTAGTTTTTGGATATTGTGATGTATCATCACTATTTTTAGGATATTATCACGTAAATAACTAGACGTTAGCTAGTTTTTGGATATGATGTAACTTCACATCAATTTGATTCTAAATATCTTGATGTATATTAAGTTAGTGATATTTATGACCTTGGTTATTATTTGTTTACAATGGTTGATTTGACTTCAAATAACAGTTGTTTATTGATGGATTAATGATTTTTTTTTAATTTTTTATATTAACATTTATGTCAGTTTTGAAAAAACTCTCATAAAATTATTAAAACTGACATAAATGTGATTTTATTTATGTCAGTTTTTTATGAAAATGTGATTAAAAACGTGTTGAATGTCGTGGTTTTTATGTGTGTTCTTAAAAATTGAGATAAATGTGATCTTATTTATGTCAGTTTTACGAACATTTATGTCAGGACTTTATATGTCAGTTATGAAAATTTCTAAAATTGGCATAAATGGTCATTTATGTCAGTTTTTGACTGACATAAATGACCATTTTTCTTGTAGTGGGAGAAGTGGAAGTGTGATCCAAACTGGAGTAATTGACGATTCATTTTCTGGATGAAAATCAAAGGACCACTTGAAAACTCACATGGGATATCTTTGGATGTATCATGATTCTCGCAACCAAAGCTTAAGAAAATCTTCTTCATGATAGCAGCGAATGAGAATATGTTTGGCATCAATAACTCCTATATTATAGGCTGCTTTGAGTCCCATTGAAGCAAATACCTTTATGATGTTATCAATCGTAGGACGGCCATGTGAAAACTTGCCTATAAGAGTGTATTTGAAAGTATTTAGCTAATTGTCATCACGATAGAACGATCCTGGGAGAAAATTGTTATTCGATCATATCAGTCGCGATGGAATAGCTCCTTATGAAGGTCAAAGGACACAGTCTCAAACCCTCTAAGACAGTATATCAAAGATCCCAAGAATGCACAACTTTGTTATTATTCGTTCAATATTTGATTTCTCTTAGTGTATGATTCCTAGATCTCTCACTTAATAGAGTTCAATCTTAGTGAATATTTTCTATTAAACTAATGATCTAAAGAAGAAACATTGAAGGCAGCTCAGGATCAGATCCTCCGTAAACTGAAGATTTAGCCCATTTGATGAGATGCATCAACTACTTGTATGAAGGTTAAAGAACCCATGTCAGGGAAGATGTCCGAAAAGCTTGAAGTCAATGTCAAAGCAATTTCACTACAAAAGAGGAAGAAAAAGCCTAATATCATCCTATAAAAGTCGTAGGTGTCTAAACTATAACTTGAAAGATATTTTAATGACTATAAAGGGTAAAACCTACTCAAATGGGTAGGAAAGTTTAAATCCTCATCTCACAAGAGGGACACGAGAAAGTAGTGTGAGTTCTATATAACTCCCCGACACAAATTTATGGTTTACCCATGAACCAACCCGATCTGAATCGAGTGTTAGATGTGAAGTGCAATGAAACAACCTAAATAATGTTTATAGTCCAGTTTTATTTTTATTCAACATTTCACTTGTTAGCATGCGTTTCCCATTTTGAGATGAACCACGTGATGGACCTATAGGGAGTACCCCGGATTCCAAGTGAACAGAGCTACTGACGTAAAACATAATAAATATACTAACCTGTATAGCGCTCTTAAAGTATGAAACCGCTCCCAACCTACCGTAACAAAGTGAGAACGTGTGATTATGCCCAGTGGGATTTATACAAGCAGTATAGAAACAAACGATAGAAAGAATACTCACATTCTACAACACGTGTGTGTATATATATATATATATATATATATATATATATATATGTGTGTGTGTGTGTGTGTGTGTGTGTGTGTGTGTGTTCCGATGGAACCGTTGTAAAAACATTTTTGAATATTTCCTAATAGTGATTACAACCAATGACGAATGGAAAAATGTTCCACATATTTCATAATCGTGATAAAAGCCCAAAGAAATCATAAAGCAAGAACAAGATACAAACTGATATGAAGTTATATGTTAATGTGTGAACCATTAATAATTTCAAATTATATAAGACACGTGTTAGGATTGCATTGACCCGCTTCAATAACTAATAACCATTATGTCCTTATTAATTTTCGTAAAATAAGAAAATTTATTTGAGGTTCTATGTGTGATAACAAATTATATGTGAACCACCTAAATACAAAAATAAACAACACATTACGTGTGACCGTGTCGATGGCATAGTAAAAAAATAAAACTGTAGGAGAGAATTGGATAACATAAAAAAATTGAAATCTAAATTAAGAATTTTCAAAAGGAAATCAAAAAGTACATAAGAAGGTACTAAATATCACAGTACTAACCACCAATGAAAATGAATATAGTTCAGATATGTCAAAAAAAATATTCAAATGATTGAATTACTTATAACCCATTTTACAAAGTTATTCCCATGAAATTGACATGATCATGAAACATAACATACAAATCAGTCATGGAGTTTTTTTTCGAAAGCTAATCGACCCTAGAGTTGTATATCACACAACACGTGTCCTTCCTTTTGTTCATTTGCATAGCTTAGATAAAAAAATAATAATGAGTTAAATATTGTAGGAGTTCAATCAAACGCTTAATATGGAATAACAATGATATAAAAACAATAACGAATAAAATGAAACTTAGTAAAACCAAAATTACATATATAATATCTAAACAAATAAAACATAACATGCTAGTAATGAAAATTTGATTTGGTGTAATTAATCAAATTATATATTGAGTAAATTTGTAATCATGTAGAAAAAAAATTGATTAAGTTTTTAAGAATGGGTTGTTTAGATAATTAACAATTATTTCATTTCAAATTTCAAATTTCTTTAAATGTTGTTATTAGAGAATATTTATAAAAGTTTGCTTTTTGTTGAAAAAATTAATAACAAAATTCAGTACTTTTGTTAAAAAAATATCATTTTAATTTAAATAAAACAGGTCAAACTTCTAGATTGAGCCTTGTGCCCTCATGTGCCAATAATGCAATAAAAGTATTTAACCCACTCCTACTTACCTCGAGCCTTTTTACCTCATATTCCAACTTTAGTAGGTTTTGACGGGTTAGGATAGCTAGGGACGAAGGTGGTTGTAGCATCTACTTTGGCTGAAAGTTTTTTAGGTGGTTTTTGCAAGCTGTGAAGGTGGTTGTAGAAGCTGGTTTTTGCCGATGAGTATGATATTGAAACGTAGTAGGTGGTGTGGTTCATGGGCTTGGGCAAAAGATGATTCTATGTTGTAGAATGTGGTGTAAATTAAGAAGAATAAAGCCCTCATAATCACCAGCAACATCATTTGTATAATTGTGGTATATTTATATAGAGTAGGTCCCACTAGAGTGGACCTCAAAAACTAACCAATAACAAACTTACATGTTAGTTTATTCCAAAAAATTATGTCAAAAATTTGGTAACAATAACATTTTTGACATATATATAACCATTAATCAGCTTTGTTATATATAACCATAATGATAATAGCATCATAATAGTGATGATGACTTTTTTGGAGAATAATTGAAAATGTTGAACAAGGAGAGAGAGAGAGAGATGGGTTAGTTTTTAAAATAGTAGTGCTATTTTTAAAATGGTAGTGGAGATGAGTTTTTTTGGGAGGTTTACATAGTTATAGTGTTATTGCAGTACAAACTTAATACGGGACAAAACATATGCTTAACGGAACTGATACACAAAGCATACACACACAAAAACCCAGTTACATAGTTAACCATACAAACACACAAAAACAAAGTTGATCAAATGAATACTATCCTATTTTGATTATAATATACAAACGCCAAACAATAGCCATAACTAAAAATTCTGAACAAAAATGTTTGAAATGTCATTAGAAAACCAAGTAGAATATGCAAAAACCAAACTATATTTGATCGTTAGTGGCACCTCTCGTACCAGATCTTGTCCATGGTATTTTCTCCATAGTGGTGGAGATGAGTTACTAGAAATTGTTACCAGATCTCGTACCAAATCTACTCGGTAGTGGTGGAGATGAGTTTTCACCTCTACGATTAATAAGTGTCTCACCTCCACAAGTTTGTTTTTATTAAAAGTGTTTGTAAACCAAAGTTTGTAAATTGAAGTGAATTTTTAAAGCGATGTTTGTAAAAAAAAAGTGAGGACCTTGATAATCTTTACCAAAATAAGTGAGATGTGAATCTGTAAAACTGATAACCAACAACCCAGAGAAAAAAAGAAACAATACTTGCTAGAATACCTGAGACGAAGCATGAATGGGATAATTTTAAGTGAAATTAGTCTTCAAACCTCCAACCTATGCGTGCAGTTTTTTATGCGTAGAGTTTTGTAAGTTAGCTTTGCAGAGAAGGTATTGTAATGGTTCCTCTCAGATGAAGTTTTAGCGGAAGTTGGTGTATGGTTTGAGCAGTTCTGTTTGTGTAGACCTTTGTGTATGGTTGGAGATTTTGAAGAAGTTGGCGTATGGTTTAAGAGTATAAAAGTGAGACATGAACCATATCTTAGTTTGTCATAGGGGTGTGTACTTTTAGACACTTTACTTCAGACAACAATGAAAAAGCTTCGTATTAAAGGTTTTTGAAGGGTCGAAAATTTGTGTAAAATACTCGGATCATCAAAGGTGGTTGGAGCAATCTGAGACATTGGATTCAAAACTCACCAGATAGCACGTTAAATCTGAGCCACTAGTTGATAAATAAAAACTCATCAAATTTAATCTCAACCCTTAGTTGGAGGAGACCAAAAAGACCCTCCTCCTTTATAATATATATACCTTTGAAAAATACATATTTCAATGCATTAACGAGGTTATTTCTGTAACCTTACTCATCCGGATTAATTAACCATGATCTTATTTAAGGTTATATTAATTCATACTTAGCATTCTCACTTTGTTTAACGCACCTGGTTCAACATTTGAAACTTTTCCACCTTTATGGACACTAAAATATTTAGTATTTTCATTTCTTTATGGACACTAAAATATTTACGCATTTACTTATCCATTTCACCTTTACCGGATCATTTATTTTATTTATTCAAGTTAGGTTTTATTAACACGTTTTACCACACAACCCATTTTCCTTATATGTTCCTTTTATCTTTTCTCGGAATTTTACCACTTATCGCGTACTTACACAGGCACCACACCAACGACAATGGGCACCATATGCTCTGGCCAGTGGTTTAGGATTTTCGCCCAAGGACTCTGAGCCCTTATTGATTTATTCTTGTGTCATCCGAGTTCCTTTATGTTATTTAACATTATAAAAATTTTCCACATTAGCCACTTCCTTGCTTTTACCCGATCGAAGCCAAAAATCCGGACTTAATAGTCCGTTTTTCCATTAACACTTGGAAAATTATTTTTTGTCTCCATTAAATCCCTTACCCACACACACGTGATTTATACTAAAATCATTCACACTTCTAGGACTTAAAATCATTTTCACACATATTCGTGCTAATCCATTCCTTTACATTTTATTCCATAAAATGTTCCACTTTAAGTAAATTACCAATTTACCCTTTATTCAAAAGTTTACAAATCAGTCCTTTAGCAAGTGTTATTTCTCAAAAGAGTTATTGAGTTTCCAACTTAACATTTAAACGCTTTATCCATTTTAACACCTCTAACACATAAATAACACACTTTGCATTTAATCTCCCAAATTTTCGTTTGTCTTATTTCATCCTTAACTCGACAAGACTTTCTTTAAACCTACTCACATATTTATTATCAAAATACTACAAGTTTACATGCATAGAAAGTGGACTTTAAATACTAAAATCCTGCTAAGTGGGTTAAACGTGCATTTCGTGTAATAACAACATTTTATCAATTTCTTTAAACTTAACAAATTTTCATTTATTCATAGACTCTCCATTTTATAATAGCATAAAATATTTATTTCATAAATATTTTGGACAATATTAATATCATTCCAAATTTTTTTTTCTTAAAATGCCCATTATTTCCTTCGGCTAGAAATACACTAAATAACATTTCCTTACATCTTCATTCCATAAAAATGATTATTATTTCTTTTTCACTAACATTGAACCAAAATAACATTTCTTAAATTTTCATTCCCTAAATTTTTTTATTATTTCTTTTTACTAAAATTACACCAAAATGACATATTTACATTTTTATTCCATAAAAATGTTTATTCTTTCTTTTTCACTAGAAATACGCCAAATTGACATTTCTTACATTTTTATTCCATAAAAATGTCCATTATTTTTTTTACTTGAAAATATACTAAAATAACATTTATTACATTTGTATTCCATAAAAATGTCCATTATTATATTCTGAATTTATTTTGTTTTTAAGACCTATTTCATATAATCCTTGTGATAACATTTCACCCAAATACTAACATGATTATGTAAAATATAAGCCAGTTAACTATACACATATTTTCAATCTAATATATATAAATATCATATTGAATATACTACTTACTGAACTGTAAACCAAAGTTAGTCTATCCCACCTAAATGACCCCAAGATGGTGGTGGTGATGAAGATGGGTGACTCGTTTGGAGGACCTAAAAGGAAATCACAAAAGCTCCACCAAAGAGGCCTCCATGAAATCTCCAACACACTCCAAGAAAAGCTCTATTAAAACCCTCTTCAAATACTTCCAATAACACACTCATCTTCTAAAAATAGCTCTTTAACACCCATAAAACCCCCAACAGCACCTCTCCAATTTCGTAGCCTTTCCTTTCACAGTGGGGAGAATAATTCTTTATTTATGTGCGTGTATCTATATATTTTTAAATTAATTAGATTGGTTATATAGAGACTGTGGAGAGAAAATGTTTGAGAGTGTTGAGAGAGAGAGAGAGATATGGAGGGGATGATTCTAGGTGTGGGTTGTTACCTACTCTCTCTTATAATCCAAACAACTTAGATTTTTACCAAATAAATAACCCTTACCCTCACTAACCATTCCCAAATCAGGTATCAATTATACCTCCACTTGACATCACATTTGTAGAGATGATCCAAGGGTTGGTTTGTTGACAGCGTGCGTGGTGGTATGTAGGTTTACACTCCCATGTTCCTTTACCTTATACTCAATACAATAAAATTCCCAATATTCTAACTGTGTTTATGACTTTGTCGATTGAGAGTCGGGCCCAAGGCTTACTGAAAATCAGTTTAACCATGGGAAGATGACAATAACTCGTCGTTTGAGAGACATCATCCCTTCATTCAAACAACCTTATGCGCCGTTTGAACGATGGAAAAAATAAAGCTTTCTAGCAATTCCTTCCTTCAGTACGCAATCTTTTTCTAATACCCTTCATATAAATATATGTGTATCCTTTTTCCCATCAACTTCCAACAAATATTTCTTGTTATTAATTCATTTTTTCTCAATAACACTTATGACTATGAATCATAATTAAATGTCAAATGCAATAGTGAGTCGGGGTATTACAAACTTCCCTCTTTAGACAATTTCATCCTCGAAATTCTCAGTTTACCACAATGTATAGTCTAGCCTTTTACGACCTCACTACCACCCTCGGCATTCTCTATACTATGGCCTAACCCCAACGATTTCACATTAATCAATAATCTTTGTTAATCCGATCCTGACGGAACGTAAGATTGTATTGTGAGTCCTCAAGAACACCTAATGTGTCTAATTAAACAAAACCTCACGATGAATAATATCCGCCAAATATTGTAACCTCAAAATAAATTTACCAATGTGGATCACATCTAGCCTAAGTTGATACAGCCTCAACACTTCTCGTTACATACTCTAATGCTTTCTAAGACAATTGTCTTCTCATGGATTTATCCTACTATTACACGAATACATACAATCAATAATCTCCTATATTTTTAATGTTCTTAATATTCTCACATTACAACCTCGGGGTACACGACCAAGTCGTAACTAATTATACCAATTTACTAATAAACCTATCCACATAAGGCAATCAAGTAATGTATCCAAAGTATCTACAATAATGCGAGATCATGCTCCCACACAGACCTGTGTAGAATAGAGGTGCATTCGAGTAAAATCACGCTCATACCGTGATGCATCATCCATAACATGCCTAACCCGCATCACTAATGAGCTTACTCAATGCCACACCCGTATCAAAACTGACCAACAACTTCCCTTTACTAGGACCAAATAAAGAACAAGAGTGCAATGAATCAGACGACTTTCATGTCAAAGAGAATGACCTAATTTGACAATGAATTAGACCACATGAAGCATGAACCCACGACACACACTTACTGCCTTTAATTCTCAGTGGTACATGTCAAGTACCATGGACTTTCCATGCATCATGGCTTGACCTCGGTAACCCTGACAAGTTCTACTAAGAATCATCTGTCCATGCCGAATGAATGGAAAATAAATTTCTTTGAGAAATTAAAACGTTAGGCTTCCCTCCTTAGGAATAGCGCCACATTACTGTCGCCAGTGAGTATAACCAACTAAAACAAGTGGATTTACATTCTTTTAACTCTTATCATTAATCACTGACTCAACATACTTAGTCCATTGAAATTTTAACTCTTGATAACTAACCTAAGTTTCTGGGATCGCTCTCAATAAGTGATACACCACGCTCACTAGGATTCAAACATTCAACTCACATACCATTGCTACAATTCTTAGCACAACCTACATGTTCCCAAATTATAATCACTCTAGTGGAACCTCAAACTTTCGAGCATTACCCATTCCTAAGACCTAAGGATTTCCCTCATCAGAGTCATTTCTTAACCGTACAGTCTTTCTAGTCCTAACACTTCATTTTAAATGTTATCTTCTAAAATCAAAATGAACATCATCCTATTCTAAGTATCCAAGATTCTCATTCTAGGACCTATTATTCTACTTTAGACATCAACCTCAATGTCCTATCATGATACCAACTTATAAACATAATCCATGGAACTAACTCAAAGCACTGCCACTGCAATCATCAATGGTCTTACTATCACATATGTACACTCCGATACAACAATGGTTCCCAATGACTCACGGGAGATGACATCAAACTCAATTATTTCTTTAAACAACTTACACATCTATTACAAGGAACCACCAGTCATACCATGACCTATGATACATAACCTTCAGTTTATCACTATAGAATGGACATCACTATATAAAATTCAATGTGACAATAATTCCCAAGGTTTTGAAGAGAGATCCTATCAACGTTGTAATGCAAGGTACCTATCCTCATATTCTATCTCACTATCTAACACTTAGTATACATCTCCAAGGGAAATTTCAGTACGATTCCACAAGCCTATATCTTTTAACCTTTTTATGAGCGTTCCATCACTACATTTGACTTGTCTTACCACATGAACCTCATACTACATGCTAATTTATGAACTAATGCACCTATATATATTTGGTAGGATACAGAACATTAGGAATTACCTATGAACACTAAATCGCATGCCTATAAACGCCACAAGAGATCCTATTTCCAAATGCAAATCACAATCACCAAAATTTAAATTCATACCATTCAGGCTTTGGTAGGACACATGGGGTCAATTATTTCCCCAGGGGAGGCCCACCCCGATGATGCCGGAAAAGGCCCTATACTAAAACATTAAAAGTCATTTACTTAATATTAAGTCACCATGATTATCAAGGTTCACTCCTAGGTTACCTCAATCATCAAGTTTATCTAAACCCACAGTATAGTCAAGATACATAAATTATGGTATACTAAATTTGGGCCTCCCTCAAGGTCCCTAATACTCCCTCGCCATGTAAGTACCACTTATAAACATGTTACTCAGTCACATAACTTCAACTGGGAAATTCAAAATCCTTTCAGCTAAGTTGCGGTGAACATTGTACGACGTTACTACTACTAAGGCTTCTTGGTAGGACATAGGACACTTTGTACAACTCGTACATTCCTAGGTATACACCACCGATGTCACTAAAGGTCCTATTCATCAAATGATGTATTATTCTTTCAATCCCTACCCAAAGGGTTGCCTAAGGTTCACCCCCTTGTCACTACAACTCATCATTGCCACTCACGTGACCCTTTTCCATAAATGGCTCATAACTCGAATTATAAATTATAAGGCACTTATGTCGGCCAATAATCACTAAGGCACTCACCCATAAGGATATGTCTATCAACTAAGACTGATTTATCCTCTAGAGCTGACCCACACAAATTCATATGTTCATCGAGTTATCCATCAATCTTGTTATTAAACCAAGGATCGAATTTGCCTAATCATCACATAGATATTGACCTCTCACATGTATCACACCCAAATCTACATGTAATTTAAATCACAATTTCCTATTACAAATTTATGATGCTATAATAATCAATCCCTAGCGTGATTATCCATAATTTGGTTCCATTCACCCAATGGGTGTTATCTCATTTTATCAACATCCCCAAGGTCTCTCAATCAACAATGTTTGAACACAAACACCTCACACTACAACGTACGATGCCACCACCTTTTTGTTCTAATGGACACCTATGAATTATTTACATACTAAATCAGAAATATGGAAGCGATTTATAGAAAATAACTTGATCGTATGCCACTTGGAACTAACTTACTTGTCGTGCTAACCTCTTTGGCCTTACTGACGAGGACACGAACAAAAACAATTACCAAACTTGCGTAACTGGCCTAAACCAACACCGATGTCGAAGATCTAATATTGACCTCATCGTGTCACACCTGAAAGGACCCTTGAACCTAGAGCTTTTATTCCATTTATGATGCCCCGAACTGGATTTATGGGTTACTCATGAGTCAACCTGGTATGAATCGACCGTTAGATGTGAAATGCAATGAAACAACCTAAATAATGTTGCTATTCCAGTTTTATTTTTATTTAGCATTTCAGTTGTTAGCATGCTTTTCCAATTTTGAGATTAACAACGTGAGGGACCCATGGGGAGCACCCTGAATTCCAAGTAAATAGAGCTACTAACATAAAACATAATAAATGTACTTACCTATATAATTCTCTCAAAATACAAAATCGCTCTTAACCTCCCATAACAAAGTGGGGACGTGAGCTTATGCCCGGTGGGATTTATACAAGCAGGATAGAAATAAATGACAAAAAGAATACTCAGACACTACAACACATGCATGCGAATATATATGTAACAACCCGTCCTTTTGGAGACAATTAAATTCCATACATGGATATAAATTGGCAATTTGGATACTTTCTCGAAATAGTGATTTTGGGGATTCTCAAGGATTTAATGAGTTTTGATGGGTGTTGTAATTTCTTTTGGTACTAAATAGGTCGAAGTATTTTAATTATATGTCACAATTGAGTAAAGCGACAAAAGAAGTAAGATTTTAATTGGAAAACCCGCATTAAATTATAAGGGTTAGAATAGTGATTTGCGGTCAAGTACCTCGGATGGGAATTTCAACTGCGTCGTGAGTCTCGAAATGTCCGAGATAGTCGGAAAAGAGTGTCTGATTGTCGAAATTGAGTTTCGGGGAATTTTAGAGCTAAACGGGCTCGTAATTGAGTAAACGAGTCATTTTTGGGTTTTAAGGGTTAAAACCCTTTTCTCCTTATAAAAGGAGAAAGAGAGAGAGAAAAAGAGAAAGAAAGAAAAGAGAAAAGAGGGAAGAGAGAGAGGAGGTAGAAAAGAGGAAGAAAAAGGGAGATTCCGGCCTACCTCCGCGGGATTCGGATCGAGGTCGTCGGATTATATCCACGAGGCA
The DNA here is from genome assembly GCA_949130495.1 of Sambucus nigra. Lineage (NCBI taxonomy): Eukaryota > Viridiplantae > Streptophyta > Magnoliopsida > Dipsacales > Adoxaceae > Sambucus > Sambucus nigra. The sequence goes on from OX422217.1 coordinate 272,834,875, forward strand.
AGTGTTTACTTGCTTTATTTCCTTTTTTGCATAAATATCTCATATCGTAGTTTGGTATAAACAAACCCTAAAGATTTTGGGTCGGGTATTCGTGAATAAAACGGGTTTTTGGGAGTTAAAATGAATAAACCCCTAAAATTTTATAATTGGAGAAACTTAGGTTAAAACCAAAAATCCTAGAATCGCTCCAAATCCTAATACCTCAAAGGGAACGATACTAACCCAATGGTTCGCAACCATATTCTATACGGCTACCACGGTTGTAAAGTGACTCCAATAGAATCACATAGCACTCATCATTACTAGTGCCTCATGGCATAAACTTTAAATTTACATACCACGCCCATTCTATAAAACGGGTTTTCGGTAGTTAAAACGAATAAACCCCTAAAATTTTATAATTGGAGAAACTTAGGTTTTAACCTAAATTAATTGGTGGTTTAGGGTTCTAGGATGTTTAGAACCCTTAATATATATGTATTTGTAGTTGGTTGAGGTTGTAGGACGTTGGGTGAGGCGACAAAAGCTTGGGAGAAGCTTTAATGGTTGAAACCGTCTCGGAGAAGACGATGAATAGTATAAGCAGCGTGCTTACTGAATCTATTCTACCTCAAGGAAAATCGATTCGGCTCTTGGTCAAAACATGAAATTTGTAGATCTCTTCGATGCGGTCACGTGGGCATCAACCACGTATTTTTTTTTATTTTTTTTGGATTTATAGTGATTTTTCTACAGAAAGCTGTCCGAGATCGAAATCGTTAGTCAGAAATTAAGGTTAGAATTAATTGGAGATAAGTATTAGGTGTTCTCAAAAAAGAGGGTTAGGACCTCTAAAGGACTTGAGGATATATGAAAACCTTGGGTTCGTTGGAATAAATCTGAGTTACAACTTAAATGGTGATTGGATTAAATTTTGGGTCTTTGGGTTATATATAAAACCCTAGGCAAATTTGGGATTTTTGGACAAGCCGAATCGATTCGGACAAGCCAAATTGATTCGGTAAGAGACAGTTTGAAAGTAGAACCATTTCGAATCGATTCATATAGGCCAAATCGATTCGGTACCCTGCGAATCGATTCGGACAGGCCAAATCGATTCGTACTAGCAGACTTTTGAGGTTTTCTCTTTTTAAAGTTTAGGGAGATTTAAACTATGGTTTTGGAGATTATTATCGGGGATTCTAGATATGATATTAGGACTCCTAGATAATGGTATTTAGGGTGGATAAACCCCGGGATGAAATAAGGAACCTCGAATTAATTTAGTGTACGATCTGGGGTATGGATTTAATGAATGCTTGGGAATAATTTGGGTTTAGTATGATGCGAATATGAATGCATGATTATGATTCCTTGAGAGAATCTTTGGGATTATTGGTCATCGATAGATGGTTTGGCAAATATGGCCATTTTTATATATTTAGGGAGGAATATATGGTATATGTATACTATGTGATTCAAGTATATATATATAAATTGAGATAAATGATTATGAAAATAAAATATGATTTTTTTCAAAATGGAAAAGAAACGATTTTTCATAATTAATAAATTATGGCTACACACCTCCCTAAATCGCTATCATAAGGGAATTTGCGTGCGTATGGTGATGCCCCCTGGTTAATGAATGCAGGGTGGATATAGTCCTATAGGCCATATGGGCGATTATTGTTACTGCGCTGGTTAGGAGATTCTGGGTGTGGTCTTGACTTTCTCGCAGTCATATGGCCGCTTCCCGACGTTGGTAGGTTCCTAGGTTGTTTTGTTTGATAGGCCCTGGAAGATGATAGCCATTTAGGGGCGCGTCCTGTGGGGAAACCTAGAGGGGCGATCTTAGTTTTATTAAAGCAATTTATGATAATAAATTGGCTTTAATTTGCATTTCCTGGATATGAGAAGGGAAATGGGATAAAGGTTTTGGCTTCGGTAACAATCCCGGATGGAAGAAGGGATGTGGAATCATATGATATGATCAAAGCATTTTTATGATAATGAAAATGGCGTTCAATACATTTCCTGAGTATAAAAAGGGAAATGGGCTGATATAAAACAGAAAAGCATTTTTATGATAATAAAACTTGCTTTTAAAAGTATATGATTTGTTAAAGCAATTCATGATAATGAATTGGCTTTTATATTTACATTTCCTTGATATAAGAAAGGAAATGGTAAGTTTTGAGAAAAATGAAAGTATTGATAAATACTTGATATATGGACCCTCAGTCCGGGATATAGATCCGGAAGTTTGTGTTAATATGTATATAGATGGATAAATCGAGTACCGAGGGTCTAATGGGTCCCGACGATCGACCTTGCCGCGTAGTAGTGTATCGGGGGTTCTTTGTTTGGATTTCGCTTTGCAATACACCCCACGCACGAACATGGCATAGCGTTGAGATTGGGGTGAAGTTTAGCCCTTAGTACATTACTTGGACTATCTAGGGTTGATAGCGGGTTGATTGATAGTCTAGTTTAGCAGGGTAGCTTGACTAGGATGTTTAGAGGGATGCGCTAGGAGTGCACAGTTAATGGAGAGGTGAGGGGTATCTCATGGGAGTGCGGTACCAAACTTAAATATGAGATAAAACCTTTTTCTAAAAAAAATAAGGCATTTATGCACTTGCTAAATATTTTCAAAACTCGGGCTCTGACCCGTTTATCTACTTTTCCTCTCTTGCTAAATATATATATATATATATATATATATATAAGTGTCCAGACACAAGGACGCCTGGATAACACATCTTTCGAGTCAGACGTCAGGCTGCAGGAGCTGTGGATGCGTGCAGGATTCTCATTAGATGCTTCTATCCTTGTACTCTAGATAGGAGGTACTGTATAAATATTCGGGCCAATGGCTCCATTGCATTTATTTATTCTTTGAGTCCAGCATTCGATATGGTTGTATATTTTGACCGAGTGTTCGGTTATTTTATTTCATTTCAGTTTCATTTCCGCCAAAATGTGTGGATGTTTTAATTTAGTAATTGTTAAAAAGAGTGGTAAAGTTAAAATTTTAACACCAGCCTAATAGGTTATTAGTAATAAAAATAGATTTTCGACAGTGATGCTAAGAATGATCCATATGAGACTCCTATTTTAATTTGATATAGGAGTGATCGCCCAATATTTTATTAGGCGGGGTGTCACAATATATATATATACATATACGTTTGGAAAATACATATTCAAAAGTATTAATCTAGTTATTTCCGAAAACCTTACCTGTCTAGATTAATTGACCATGATCTTATTTAAGGTTTTTTTAATTCATACTTAGAATTCTCACTTTGTTTAACGCATCCGGTTCAACATTTGTAACCTTTCCACCTAATTTATTAAAACCATTCCTTCACCCTAATTTACCCTTTTATTCATCCCAATATCCTTTAGTATTTTCCTTTCTTTATGGACACAAACAGATTTACGCATTTACTTGTCCATTTCACCTTTACTGGAACATTTATTTTATTCATTAAAGTTATGTTGTTTTAAACCATTTTCTTCATATATTCCTTGTTCCTTTTATCGTTTCTTATAATTTTACTATTTATCGCATACATACACGGGCTCCACACCGACGGCTATGCGCACTATATGCTATGGCTAGTGGTTTAGGGATTTTCACCCAAGGGCTTCTTGATTTATCCTGCTGGCATCTGAGTTCCTTTGTGTGTTTTAACATTTTACAAATGCCCACATTATCCACTTACTTAATTTTACTCATCAGAAGCCATAAACCCGAATTAACCGTCCATTTTTCCATTAACACTTGGAAAATTATTTCTTTTTTTTTGCCAAAGAGGGACGGTATCCCCACCCATTTTATTTATATCATATAGGAGAAAAAGCCTCTCTGAAGCTTACAAACCCAAAGACTAAACTTAATTCTAGAGGATGGTTCCATTACTATAGAATGAAAGAAAAGAAACTTGGGGATTTATATAGAATCCCCATTACAAGGCTTAAAAACTTATAAACAAGAAACATGGGGATTTATAATATATCCCCATTACAATTAGAAAGCTAAAGAAATTTAAATTTGGGGATTTATGACATCCCCATTACATTTTCTTTATGATGGTTCTAATGTTTGGAAGATTTTATCTTTCCATGTTGACATGTCCTTTGGCCAATGTTGGAAGAGAGTTGAAACTCGAGAAATAATCATCCATTTGAGATACTGAGGCTATTGAAGCTAAGTAATCAGCTACTGCATTGTTTTCACCCCAAGTGCGATTGATTTTGAAGTTTGTTGGATATGTGATATTGTCAAATGGAACAAATATCAAGAACATAACAAGAAAAGACAGTGACACTGATCCCTCTACTACTGCTATAGAAATATCAGTAAAGTCAGGTATGATTTCTAAAAAAGCTCCTATTGATCCTCTTTATAGAAGATTCACCAGGTCTTTAGGAAAATCAAAAAATATTATAACTAATCCTACGTTTAAATGATAAATTTCATATGCTGGAATGTTAGGGGGTAGCTAATAAAGAAACTAATTGGAGAATCAAAGGACTGATTAAGCAATAAAAACTACCAGAAATTGCCTTACTAGAGCCTAAAGTAGATTCTAACAATACTCCCAAATACAAACTTAATTGGAATTACCCAAAATGTTTTCGTAATATATCCAATAAAATTTGGTTTCTATGGTCAAATGATCTAGAAGTCAAAGTCAAGTATGATTCAGAACAACTTTTAGGCCTTGAAATTTATATAAATTATGTGAATGTTACTATACATTTAGCTATTATTTATGCCAAATGTACCCCTATAGAAAGAATAAGTCTATGGAAAGATATAGTTTCTGTCACTAGGAATTCTATAATTGAGTCTTGGCTAGTCATAGGAGATTTTAACATTGTTATAGAAGATACGGAAAAATCAGGAGGCAATCCTATAGATTTTAATGCTACAGAAGATTTTAAGGATATGATAACTTCTTGTTCCTTAATAGACCTAGGATACATTGGTTCTAGGTTTACCTGGACTAACAATAGGATTCCTGGAACTATTTTTTATAGACTTGACAGAGGTTTGGTTAATCATAACTGGATTTTGAAGTTCCCTCAAACTAGTATAGCTCATCTTCATAAAACATGCTCTGATCATAGTCCATTACTATTGTCTATTAAAAGAAACTTTGATAACTATCCAAAATCTTTAAAGTTTTTAGTTATGTGGTGTATTTATTCAAATGTCCAAGAGATAATTGAAGAATCATGGTCTGCTGAAATTCAAGCCCCTTCTTCAGTTAAATTTGCTTTAAAGTTAAAGAAACTTAAATCTCAATTAAAAACTTTGAACAAAAGCACTTTCAAAAATGTTTTCTTCATAAATTCCCTTACCCACACACACATGATTTATACTAAAACCATTCACGATTCTATGACTTCAATTCATTTTCATACATATTAGGGTAATGACATTCTTTTACATTTTATTCCATAAAATGTTCCACTTTAAGTAAATTACCAATTTACCCTTTATTCGTAAAGTTTACAAATGTGCCTTTTTGCAAGTGTTATTTCTCAAAAAGGTTATTAAGTTTCCAACTTAACATTTAAAATTCAAGGGCATAAAGTTCCAATTGAGTCCTTGTATTGTTTTGACTTAATTTCGTGAACAAAATTGTGTTTGTAATATGTCATAAGGAGATTTTATTTTTATCACGATCCCACTTGGTCTATGATGTATTGAAGAAATTGAAGACGTTGTGGCAAAGCTTCAAAGAATTAATCATGCAGAAGTTTAATTGCTGCAAGTTTATTTGTCTTCAAGTTAATTGCATTTCGAGATCACACAGGTATGAATGCATATTCTTAATGAGATTCAGAATTATTTTTATAAAAGATAAGGATCTAATTTTATAAAGAAAATATTTTAAAATGTTTTAAAGAGTGTTTTAAATGTTTTACACTACGTTTTATTCTCATAAGATCGAAAAAGAGTTTGACTCAATTGGATCTCTTTTGGAGAAAACGTTTTAAAGAAAAAGTCAAACTGACTCGTGCGTCTTTCGAACGACAACTCTGCTCGCTCGAGCAAGATGGCTATGTCGCATGATCGACTGGTCAATCTCGTTCAAGCGACATTTTTTTTGAGGCACTAACTTAAAATCCTATTTAAAGAATGATTTCGTCAGAATTAATGAGTAGTGTAATCTGGAAAACAATTTTCAATCCAGTACGAGTTCGAGTTTTACACATGTTTTTCTAAGGTTTCAAAACTTAAACACATCCTCAGAGTTTGCAAAGATCCGAGTTATCATTACTATATGTTTATGTGATCTTGTTGCACCAAGAAGGTTTGTTCTATACTTGAAAATTTGGGTTTTGCGGTGAAAAAAAGAGAAGAACTTCTTGTTCGACATCATAGACGTATCAAAGCCATTCGGTGGACACCGAGACATACATGGATGCGTGTGTTTTGGATAGGTATCATGGAAGAAGGACTTTATTCATGAGCACTATGAGAGGGGTGGTTGAAGATCAGAAGGGCATGAAGACCCGTGGGGATCGAGTCGTTGAGTGAGTCTTTTGTTTGTTCCTTGTAATTCCATATTCATAGTGATTTTATGTCTTGGGTCGTCTAAAGTTTTTTCCTATCTTGGGTTTTTCCTCATACATCCTGCATTGTGAGTATTCTCTACTTTACCTTACTTTAGTTTCTTTAATCACTTGATGCATTTTTAGGATTAATCAAGATAAAATTGGTTTAAATTAAAAATTAGTTTTTACAACTTGGTTTGGTGCTAATTAAAAGTTGGATATTTTTTTATGAAAATTGGTTTCATTTAAAACACAAGCATAAGGGCCACTCTTCAAATCGGTATCGGAGCTAGAAAACATAATTTCTTTGTTTTCTGATCCCGTGTGTTTGTTTATCTCTCTTGTGTTTGTTTTCGCTCGATGAATTCTCTACGCTTTGATGATTTACATCGTTTGAATTTAAAGTTTGGAAAACGTATTAAATTTTGGGAGAAAGAAAATTCCTGTTTTAAAAATATGATTGAATATTTGCAAACGTTTCAAATTCAAAGAGATATTTTTCGTGAGAAGTTTGTTTCCTTGTTTAATGATTTTAGTATGTTAAAATTGGGCAAAAAAGAGAGTGATGATAGAGTCCTCTTTTTAGAAAAAGAGTTAGAGGAATTGAGAAATTCTAGGGTTTGTGACGTTAAGGAAAATAATTCGATTAATGATTTTGTGGAACGAGAAAAGGATCTTAAGGATAAGTTTGCTCACATTTAGGGGGATCAAGATAACCTTCATGGGGTAATTGATAATTTAAAGAAGGAGTCCCTAAAGTTTTAGGAGCCTAATTGTTTGTTTGAGTCCAAAGTTTTGAAGTTTAAAAGTGATTCAAATAACTCGAGTAGTTTATGTAGTGATGGTAACCGTTCGTCTTGGCCAAATGCTTCCATTCCTAATGACAAAACCATTACTTGTTTTAGAGGATCAATCATAACCGAGGGTGTTAGAAAAGGTCAACCTAAAGGTCTCGTTCCTTGTCAAGTTTACACATGTTCGCATTGTGGTAAGAAAGGTCGCCTTAGGATTTTTTGCTATGATATTAAAAAGATCTTAGGAAGTTTAAGCGTAGTGTCCCGGTGATTCTCAAAACTCGTTTCGTTATGTATACACCGGTTTTGGTTACGAAATCCATTTTAGAGATGCCAAATGTTAGGTTGGTTGACTCTCACATGGTTGCACATGATTCGTCACAAGCTATTTCTTATGGATAGTTTCTTGGATGATATTATTTGGCATACGCTAGTTTTGTTTCATGATATATTCTTCCTAGTGTTATGACATGTTTATATCTTCGTATAATATTTTTCATTTGTTTGAGTCTTATCTGAAACATACAAAAAGATTTTGTTTTTGATAAAATTTTTGAAAAACCAAAAATAGTTTTCTTTTCTTATTTGGTTGGTTTTTTGTTTTTTTGTTTACATGTTTAATGTGGCATATTGGCGTGCTTGGACCCTCATCATTTCATTATCCATGTGTCTAGGACATCTGGTCATTATTAACGATGCTTACAATGATCTTAATCATTGTTCAAATGGGGTTGTTTCGAAGTTGATATGCATTTTTTTTTACTTTTTATATATGCCAACATTGCACACATGCACGAGTTTTTATGGATGTTTGACTTCTCTTGCATATTTGAATTTAGTGAGGCGTTATTATCTCAATCTTCTCATCTATGCATAAGTAGACTTAAGGAGAAGTGTGGGTGTAAGAACCGTTTAGCATGAGGATTTGAATTGGTATCTAATTAAAAAATAATGAGTGATTTGCGGGAAAGGGTTACGAGAGTTCAAAATTGACTCGTCGTGAAAGCCACCATTTAAAATAGCTCAAAAGAAAAGGAAAAATGCTAAGAAAAGGGACCAATAAGATTTTCTCTAAGTTGAGTTTGCTAGAAACCTCAAAATAACTTGAAAGAAGTATGTATATATGAAGGAGTTTGGTTGGAGAAAATTAAACGGGTTTGCACAACTAATCATAATGTTGAGACATTGCAATTTGACGCTATTGTTTGTAGAATTGTCAAAAATATGGATTTGTGTGCATGTAGTATGTATATTTAATTAAGCTAACACTTGAATTGTCATATGTCTATGATAAAATTTGATGATTTATTGTTATCAACTAGAGCTTCTTGATTGTTTCGATGTGTTGGAATTGGGACTCATTCATTGTAGTTCCACGCCCATACATTCCATATCCATGTTTGAGCACATCGGTAGTATGTTTGCATGTAACTCGCTTTGATAGTTTTTTATGTGTTTTTTTATTTTTTGCTAAAATCATAATGTTTTAGCACTGTTTTGCTGTTGTCAACCCCTTCCTGGCATTTGTTTCTGGAAATTTTTTCACTAGGCAAAAATATATGATATTTTTGGGAATCTGGGTAAGTTTGGCTATTGCGAGAAGTCGTTCAAATGGCAACTCGTGTCTTAATAAAACTTCATTCGAGCGACATTACCATGTCGCGAGAAGACTCTTTCGAGCGACGTCATCATCTCGTTTGAGCGACGTCCCTGGCTCGATCGAATGATAGTCTGGGAATTTTTGCTTCTTCTTGTTTGTAGAACTCTAGTTATTGTGGTATATTTTTGCTACTGCTGGAAGCTTTATATACTAACTGATTTATATGCAGGGTTTATTTTCTCATATTGGAAATTTGCATATAATTCGTTTATCACACCTGATTAGATTGCGATATTCTTTGTGTGACTCATTCGTTTACTAGATCAATATTTGTCATCTACTTAATCATATTTAGCTCGTTATTTCATGATTATCTAGCGATTTTTATTTGGTATATCTTCATGTTAAATAACTGTTCATTGGTTCATCTTTTCATCGGGTTGTCTATTCGAGACAAAAAGGGGGAGAGATGTATGTGATGTAGGGGGATATTTATTGAGCATGTTTATTGAGATTTGATTTAAATGATCTTTGATTACATATTTTACGAATTCGTATCAAATTGTGGCTCAATTGTTTAACAAATGATTTTCAGAGTTTATTCATATTGGTATCTATTGTAAAATTGGTATCATATATATATATATATATATATATATATATATATATATATATATATATATATATATATATATATATATATATATATATATATATATATATATATATATATATATATGTGTGTGTGTGTGTGTGTGTGTGTGTGTGTGTGTGTGTGTGTGTGTGTATTGGTTTCATTTGTTCCACCATACTTCACTGGGTATTTGTTTTGTCTATTTCATGTGTGTAGGTATGCTTCAGCGATTCGAGATTTCAAGTCTACATCACATTCAGACAGTTCATGCTCGCCGATTCTACATATACTAATCCATGTCCTCTAATTTTTTACTTTGAGTTTATGGGATGGGATTTAGGCATCATACGGATTGACGGCCCGTCTTAGGCATTTCACTGGCTTTGTGTAACAACCCGTCCTTTTGGAGACAATTAAATTCCATAATTAAGTATAATTCGGAATTTGGAGAATGTCTCAAAATAGTATTTTTTGGAATTTTCGAGGATTTAATAATTTTCGAAGGGTGTTATAAATTATTTTGGGACTATATAGGTCGAAGTAATTTAATTATATGTCGTCGTGGAGTATAGCGACAAAAGAGGTAAGATTTTGAGTAGAAGACCGCATTTAATTATTTTGGGTTAGAATAGTGATTTGCGGTCAAGTACCTCGGATGGAAATTTCGACTGCGCCATGAGTCTCGGAATGTCCGAGATAGTCGGAAAGGAGTGTCTGATTGTCGAAATTGATTTCCGGGTAATTTTGGAGTTAAATATGCTCGTAATTGAGTAAACGAGTCGTTTTGAGGGTATTAAGGGATTTAAGACTTTTCTCCTTATAAAAGGAGGGAGAGGGGGAGGAAAGAGAAGAGAAAGAAGAAAGAAGAGAGGTAAGAGAGAGAGAGGGAAGAAAAGAGGAAAAAGGGGGAGATTCCGGCCAGCCTCCACGGGATTCGGCTCGAGGACGTCGGATTTTATCCACGAGGCAAGTGTTTACTTGCTTTATTTACTTTTGTGCATTAATCTCATATCATAGTTGGTAAAAATATGATTTTGGGTTAGAACCCTTAAAATAAAATTGGGAAAACTTAGATATGAGTTTACATATTGATGTAATGTAAACTCTAAATGATTTCTAGTATTAAAACCATGTTAATGGAGTAATAAATGGAATTAAAATGGGAGAAATATCAAATCTAGGGTTTTGGAGTTTTAAGATCCAAAACCTAAGAAAGTAGTTTAATACCCCAAATTAATTGATGTGTTAGTTGAAAAATACAGATTAGATATTGCTTGAGTTGTTGGATGAGGTTAGAGACAACAAAAATGGGGAAAAAATGGAGTTTCGGAGTTTGGGGAAGACAATGAATAGTAAACCCGTAGCGTTTGGGGTCATTTTCGGCCGGGAAGAGAAATTATTTAGCTCTTGGCCAAAACACGAAAGTTGTAGATCTTTTTGATACGGTCGCGTGGGCACTAACCTCGTATTTTTCTGATTTTTCTTCAATTTGATATGATTTTTATAAGATGGAAGCTCCGGGTTGAAATCATTAACTCGGAAATCAAATCGGGAATTGGAAAAATACAAGCTAGGATTAGTCGTGTAGATGTTTTGGATGATTTTTAGGGTAGTTTAGAAAGCCCGAATATAAATTTGGGTTGTTGGATTAAGGATTTGAGGAATTAAAGTTTTGAGGACCTGGTGTGACCGGTCGACCGCGCCTCTAAGGCCAGTCGACTGCGTCAAGGAAATAGGGCCTACTGCTTTGTTTTGTAGGCTTATTTGCAACCCGCGGTAGATCGGGGGTCCAGGACCGGTCGATCGGTGCCCTGTTTTCAGCCCAAGATTTTGGAGATTATTATTATTTCTCCTCTTTGAGATTTAAGTTTAAGGGCCTTCTAAATTGAAGTATATTAGAGGGTTATGTCCTAAGGGACTTGTGGATTTGGGAATATATATATATATATATATATATATATATGTGTGTGTGTGTGTGTATGTATATGTATATGTATATTCACTTAGAGTGAATTAGTATAGTTGGAGATATCTGATAAATCCTTAAGAGATGATTAAGGTAATTATTATTTGTCGAAGTAAGAAAATACTTTGGCTTTAGTATCATGCTTATATGAAAGCATGATTATGATTCTTTGAGAGAATCCTTGGGATTATTGGTCATCGCTAGATGCTATAGGCCACTATGGCTGTTTAAATATATTCTAGGAAGAATATATAGGATATGTATACTGTGTGATTTAGGTATATATATATATATTATGATGGAAATGATTTTGAAAATAAAAAAAGGAATATTTTCAAAATGGTAAATAAATGATTTTCATAATTGATAAAATATGGATTACACACCTCTCTAAATCTCTATCATAAGGGAAGCTGCGTACGTATAGTGAAGGCCCCTGGCAGATGAATGCAGGGTGGATATAGTCCTATAGGCCATGTGAGCGTTTGTTGATATATATTTTCTGTGATGGGTAGGAGATTCCGGGTGTGGTCTTGACTACCCCGCAGGCACATGGCCGCTTCCCGACGTCTTGCGATGTAGGATCCCAGGTTGTCTTGATGATAGGCCTTGGAAGATGATAGCCATTTAGAAGCGCGTATAATGGGGAAACCTGGACGGGCGGTCTTAGAACGCGTTATATTAAAGCAATTCATTATAATGGATTATCTTTAATTACATTTCCAGGATATAGGAAGGGAAATGGGTTATATGTTTAGCTTCGGTAACACTCCCGGATGGAAGAAGGGATGTGGAAGCATATGATATGGTAAAAGCATTTTTATATGATAATAAAAATGGCTTTTAATTACATTTCCTGAGTATAAAAAGGGAAATGGGATAATTGAAAGAGGAAAAGCATTTTTATGTTAATAAAATTGGCATTTGAAAAGATATATGTATTGGTATAGCAATTCATGCTAATGAATTGGCTTTTAAATACATTTCGTGGATATGAGAAGGGAAATGGCAAGTTTTGAAATAAAAATGATAAATACTTTGTGTATCGAATACACCTCAGTCCGGGAGGTAGATCCGGATGAGTATTATAAAGATGATAATAAGTAAACCTCGGTCCGGGAGATATTATCTGGACGTATATGGTTGATGTGTGTATATATATATATATATATATATATATGTATGTATTTATACATTTGTGCGTGCTACGGTCCTAATGGATCTCTACCATTAACCCTGCCAAGTAGTAGTGTATCGGGGTGGTTCCTTGTTTGGATTTCGCTTTGCAAGACACCCCACGCACGAACTTAGTGTAGTGTTGAGAATGAAGGGAAGTTTATCCCTTAGAACTTGGACTATCTAGGGTTGATAGTAGTTGGGTGATAGACTAGTTTAGCAGGGTAGCTTGACTAGGATGTTTAGAGGGATGCGCTAGGAGTGCACTATTAATGGAGAGGTGAGGGGTATCTCATGGGAGTTCGATACCAAATTTAAATATGAGATAAAACTTTTTTTCTAAAAATAAAGAATTTATGCACTTGAAAAATACTTTCAAAATTCGGGCTCTGACCCGTTTATCTACCTTCCTTTCTTTCTATATATTATATATATATATATATATATAGTTGTCCATACACAGGGACGCTTGATGGAAACTTCTTTCGAGTCAGACGTCTGCTGCAGCAGCTGTGGATGCTTGCGGGTTCTTGGTAGACGCTTCTTTTGTTGTACTCTAGATATGAGGTATTGTACAAACATTCAGGCGAATGGTCCAACTGATTTAATTTATTTTTCGCACGATATACGATATGGTTGTAAAATTTGAACCGAGTGTTCGGTTATTTTAGTTCATTTCATTTTCCTTTTAATTTCATTTACGCATTAAATTGTGGATGTTTTATTTTAATCATTAAAAAGAGTAGTTAAGTAAAAGTTTTTAACGCTCGCCTAATAGAATATTAGTAATTAAATGGATTTTCGACAGTGATGCTAAGAATGATCCATATGTGACTCCTGTATTAATTTGATATAGGAGTGATCGCCCGGTATTCCATTAGGCGGGTTGTTACAGATGGTATCAGAGCATCAGGTTCTAGTGTCCTTAGGAATCTGTGCGGACGTACTACGCTTTCAGCGTTGCTCTCGATTTGTTATAGATCCCAAGGATTAGGATTGTTGATTTCTCTTGTGAGATTTCATTCTCCTGCCATGTTAGAAGATTATAGAAATCTTTTATGCACTCGTTGAGAATCGGGTGCGGAGCTCGAACGGCAGCAGGAGGTGGAGCTTAGCTGGTAGAAGTTGGGGACGAGGACCGCCGTACAGGTCACTCCCCTTATGGAAATTATTAAGGATTGTTGCAACGACTACTAAAGTATAGTAGCTCGGAGCATCTACGTACTGCTATGGTAGAAAGTGGTACTTAAATTGAACTACCCCCGTGGAGATAAGGGTTCGAAAAAAAAGGTGTCTTTAATAAGGACCATATATTAGAGTTGGGGTTGTGCAAAGTGAGCATGGCACTACGTATTGGACGCAGATGGCTTGGGAGATTTGGCTTAGAGCAGGGTATGGAAATACCAAGATGTGAAAATATAAGGAAGATTTTCACTTGTAGGGAGAATGTGGGTGTGTTCAAGTGCCCCTGAGTGGACATCCACATGGGGAGATTTGTTGAAACTGGTGGTGTACTTTCCTTTTTACGAAGAGTTTAAGAGGATTAGTAAGGTGATTGTAAGGAGGGAGGTTATAGAGTCAAATGGCATTGACAACCTTATCATGGTCAGGAAGGCCAGTGATGAAAATAATGATGTGGAGTGCGGAGCCACACGGTTAGTCCTTTCCCGGTAGGAATAAAGGACAAGGTTAGCGTGCCAAGATGGGGCCTAGAGTTGAGAAATTCTAGTAAGAGGTGTGGTTAGTTGAAGATGTGTTGTTCGATAGCCCTAGACTCATGTGTGTAATTTGAGCTTTGTATTCGGTCGATAACATAATAATGTAGGCCTATTTGTTTTCCGCGATAGCGGGATTTTGTTTTCCTTCACTCGTCATAAAGGCGGGTGTTTATATTTTGTATATATACGTATGAGGTATATGGTATATCGGAGCGATAGCAGGCTAATGATGGCAAGTCTATGGTGTCCAAAGTTCCTGGAGGGAACAGATTGTGGTTGCGGTGTCTCACCTGGATACAGGTTGAGTACACCTTTGTTATTACGGATTGATGGAACCTCGATGAGAAGAGGCTTCCTTATTTTGGTTTGTATATGTGGCAACCTTATAGATATAATTTAAGGCCCACAAGATTATTATTGAGCGGTAAGATTAAGCTCAGTGTGGGTGTGCACGAAGACCGAACTTTGGTACGAGCGCTTAGTGATGTGACTCTTAGTTAGAGATAGGAGTTCAGATCACCCTTTCATTGATAAGGGATAGGATTGTCCCGGTTGCATGTATGAAATAACGGGACTCCGTGACCGACAAAGTCAAGTGTTAATGTGTGGAGGGGTTCCTTGTTTGGATTTCACTTTACGAGACACTCCACACATGACTCTTAACGGCGCCGGGCGTGGAGAGCTGTTATGGGATGAGAGGATGTGGGTTAGTCTTATAGTGTGGATGAACCACTATAGACTATGAACCCTGTGATGATGGTACGCTTATGGAAATATTGTGCTATGGAAAATCACTAAAGTGGTCCTCTCGTCACAAGTAGTTGGGTGGAGTAGGACTTAGAGAAATTGATTTGAGGATGATAGCCAGGCCTTAATAAGAAGGAAAATTTGGAGGAAATCTGTGATCGGTGTGATATAAAAAGTGTTCCTACAGAGAGTAGGCACTTTGATTAGTTAGGTTTCCTTCTGTATGGGCGGAAGGATAAGATAATAGAAATGCGTTTGTAGGTTAGCGTAGGCAGGATTTAGGACGTCCCGCTGGTGTGCCTTAGGCCGTTACATCTCGATGACCGACAACGCGAGTGATTAGTGTAACAGGAGGGTTCCTTGTTTGGATTTCTCCTTGGCGAGACGTCCCATGCATGAAACTAAGAAGATGTCGGGAGTTGAGAGAGGCCTTGGGCACTAGGGTTATATTTAGGATACTCATCTCGCTTAGGTAGTGTAACGCATAGATCGTAGCATTTTAGGATGTAGGTTCGGTAGAGTTAGTGGCGCCGAGGTTAGGAGGATTGAAATTTCGCGGGTTGGAAGGACCCATAGGTGAGTATTACACCGAGGAAAGGAGACCCTTATTGGGAGAGAGTGTTACATGTCAGACGTTCACTACGGATGTGAAGATGTGCACAAGTTGGAAAGGTGTATGGGCACCTTGGTAAGATGGTTTTATATACCGCGCAGTATATAAGGTTGAGATTCATGCCGATAGGCATTATAGATGATGGGTATTATGTGGCGTATAAGAGTCATTTTACGATCGTGATAGTTGTGTAGCATATGGTTGGGAACCGTTGGGTTAGTATCGTTCCCCTCGAGGTATTAGGATTTGTAGTAATCCTAGTTAGATGGTGTAAGTTGTATCTGAATTTCGAGGATGAAATTACGTTGTAAGGGGGGGAGTATGTAACAACCCGTCCTTTTGTAGACAATTAAATTCCATAATTAAGTATAATTCAGAATTTGGAGAATTTCTCAAAATAGTAATTTTTGGAATTTTCGAGGATTTAATAATTTTTGAAGGGTGTTATAAATTATTTTGGGACTATATAGGTCGAAGTAATTTAATTATATGTCGTCGTGGAGTAAAGCGGCAAAAGAGGTAAGATTTTGAGTAGAAGACCGCATTTAATTATTTTGGGTTAGAATAGTGATTTGCGGTCAAGTACCTCAGATAGAAATTTTGACTGCGCCATGAGTCTCGGAATGTCCGAGATAGTCGAAAAAGAGTGTCCGATTGTCGAAATTGATTTCCGAGTAATTTTGGAGTTAAATATGCTCGTAATTGAGTAAACGAGTCGTTTTGGGGGTATTAAGGGATTTAACCGTTTTCTCCTTATAAAAGGAGGGAGAGGGGGAGAAAAGAGAAGAGAAAGAAGAAAGAAGAGAGGGAAGAGAGAGAGAGAGAGAGAGAGAGAGAGAGGGAAGAAAAGAGGAAAAATGGGGATATTCCGGCCAGCCTCCGCGGGATTCGGCTCGAGGACGTCGGATTTTATCCACGAGGCAAGTGTTTACTTGCTTTATTTACTTTTGTGCATTAATCTCATATCATAGTTGGTAAAAATATGATTTTGGGTTAGAACCCTTAAAATAAAATTGGGAAAACTTAGATATGAGTTTACATATTGATGTAATGTAAACTCTTAATGATTTATAGTATTAAAACCATGTTGATGGAGTAATAAATGGAATTGAAATGGGAGAAATGTCAAATCTAGGGTTTTGGAGTTTTAAGATCCAAAACTTAAGAAAGTAGTTTAATACCCCAAATTAATTGATGTGTTAGTTGAAAAATATAGATTAGATGTTGGTTGAGTTGTTGGATGAGGTTAGAGACAACAAAAATGGGGAAAAAAGGGAGTGTAATACCCCGTATTTTGGTGATATTTATTTATGGGATTAATTTAATTAAATGCGTATTAATTGGAAATTAATCCGGATTAAAATACTAGCGTGATGCAAGTTGGTATTTGAATATTATGTGCATATATGATTAAACATGAATATTGAAGTATGAAATTTGTCGTGAGATTAAAATACGGCAAGTTGGAAATTTTTATTGAGACGCGTGTGACAGTCGCGTTAGGGAAATATTTATTTTAATTAAAAAGTGAATTTTAGTTCTATCAATTGTATGGTCATTTTGAGTGCGCCAACGCGTCCGGAAGGGTCGAAATAGTCAGAAAACACTAGCCGGGGGTTAAGTTTGGGTCCCGGGGCATTATTGGGCCATACTGGTAACTTATAAGGGTATTTTGGTAATTTCAGAAATTGGGTAATTAAAACCCACGAAAATTAGAGTTAAAAATCTGACTTAGTATTAACCCACTAAGCCATTTCCAACCCCAATTTAGGTAGTGGGCTATGGGAGAAGTTAGAAACTTTATAACTTGGCAAAACCAACCTCACCTCCATTAACACCTTGAGAAGAAAGCTTGGAGAGAGAGAGAGAGGAGGAATTCTGCAGAGAGAGAGAGAGAGAACACTTTAGAGATTCGTCATCAAATTCAGAGATTCAAATAAGGCAAGTGATTTAATTTCATTTTTATAGAGAATGTTTCTTCCATGTGTAGGAATTGATAAAAATCTGATTGTTCTTGGGAGTTAATGAAAAACACATTAAATTGGAAATAGAATCTTACATATTGATGAGGAATTGCATGTAGAATTATATGTAGGCGATTATTCTGATGTTAATAATATCTTGGATGAAACAAAAACGGATTATAGTAGGTTCAATTATGATGTATAAATGTTAGGGTTCATGTTCATATAAATTGGGAATAAATAAAGAGATTTGAAGATTTGATGATGTTTAAGATGAGTTAGCCCTATATAAACGTTTGATTATGACCTATGAGTGTTTAGTACGAATTATGAACCTTAAAATGATGTTGGAACGATTTTTATGTGGGATTAGGAGTGAAGAAATTGGGAAAACGAGATAGGAATTTCTGGGCTCGAATCTGGTCACTCGTTAGAAGACCTGCCCAGGTCGTTCGAACGATCTCGTTCGAACGAACTTCTAACGAGTTGACAGTTTGGGTTCTAACGAGAGGGATGTTCGTTCAAAGACTTTCGTTCGAACGAGATCTCGTTAGAAGGCCCAGTTCGTTCGAACAACCTCGTTCGAACGAGACTTCGAACGAGTTGTCAGTTTAGGCTTTTTAGCCTGTTTTGATCCTGAGTGCCCCGTAACCTTGTGTATAGGTAGAGATAGCCTTCCCTTGATGAGTAATTTATATATTTGGGATGTTTGGGATATAATGAGGAGTCAAACCTAGAAGTGTAGTTTGAACCTAAGGGAAAATATGAAGTAGGACGTGAGTGCCTATTACGATGCGAGAACTATTGACGGCCTAATTTATTATATTAACCGGGAACATATAAATTGTGTAGTATTATATGTCGGTACGAGAATGAGAAGTGTACCACCAATATATTTTGTTGATTACTAAGATGCGTGAATACTTAGTATATGTCTTGATTTTATGTGTATGACATACCTACCATACTTGCTATCATGGGAGGTTCGCGTTCGCTTAGGGCCCTCTAATCCTTATGTTGCCCGGATTTAGACTGGTTACCTCGATGAACATAGGTCAGAGAAGGAACTTTTGGGATGTTAATAAGTCTTCTGATCGTGGGAGCGCAGGTATGTGCGTGACCCATGTGATGTGGCTGTGTTCGCCTCCATTATTTGTGATGTTGTTATCTGAACGATTCCTGAGAGATTCGGAATGCGTAATCCTTATGTACGTGATGTACCGGGATGGATAGCAGAGTATGTGTGCACCGCAGCTAGTTCTCGGAGTGCTTGTATTCTATTGTATATTTATGACGGGAATAATATACATTTAATTAATGGGAAATTTCATGTTAATATTGTGAAAAATTATGGTATTGTTTTGAGAAAACATAATGGGTTAACCGATTGTGAAATGTATTACATATTGAGAATCTGAGTTTAAGTAAAGCCCTTTATTTATTGTATAATGCTAGAATGTATTATGGTAATCGAGTAGTAAGGGGTAGAACTTATTACGGTTTTGTTTGATATGGATGTCTTATAGATGGGTACGGTATGTTAGGAGTGCACATGTAGTCGAGAGGTGAGAATTTCATGTGAGTGCACGTCCTAACATGTATTTTGCATTTAATGTTTTAATGTTATTAAAACACTTTCTGTTTTCAAAATGTTTTCCACTTTCGGGCTCTGACTCATTTGCTTTCTGTAAAAACCATTTTAGGTGCCCAGCCACAAGGACACCATGCATAGGATTCTCATTCAGGTGACGAGCTGTAGCTGTGTGTGGAAGTTACAGGAATTTTCTTGTAGATGATTCATCTATCTTGACTCGATATTCATCAGTTATCAGTTGTAGGGCATGTCGCCCATTTCTTTTAGAAACATTTTAGTTATTCAGACCTTTGGCATGTAATTATTCAGGATTCAGACTTGTCGTATTATTTTTCTGTTGTGGGTTTATTGTGAGGAGTTTTCCTCCGGATTTATATTTACTTTGTTGGTTATTCATTACTTCATTATGGAGAATGGTTATATTCTTTAATTATTCTTTTACTGCATGTTAATCACACTTAACTTAAAATTTGGCAACTTACTTTTTAAATACTAGGTGGTTAGTAATTATTAAAATGTTTTCGACAGTGATGATATTAACTGAACCAACTTGACATTTTGTACTGATTTAATAAAGGAGTAGCTACCCGTTATTTAATTAGTCGGGGTGTCACAGGTGGTATCAGAGCATCAGGTTCTAGTGTCCTTTAGGATCTGAACGGCTTATTATGTTTCCGCTAAGCTTTCTTTGATGTAGAGCCCTATATTTTAGGACTGTTGTATTCTTTTGTATATGCTATGTTCTTCAGCTATTTTAAGTTTATAACTGCAAACTTATAAACATCATTCTTATTTCAGATGCTTCCACGATGTGCACAAAGGATTCCCGGGGATGCAACGCCAGAACCACAACCCGCACCAGTTCAGGGCACGATGAATGCCGCCGAGGTTGCAGCCATTGTGGCCCAGGCAGTAAATGCCGCATTAGCTGTAGTTCAGCAGGCACCACCTCAAGCGCCGATAGCCGCGCCAGTTCAGGCTCATGCATTCCCATCTTCTTGGGAACGTGTACGTGATTCTTTTCAGAAAGCACACCCTCCGGAGTTCGCAGGTAGCTCCGATGTGGTAGTTTCGAGTCAGTGGAGGAAGGACATCCAGCGACACCTGAGGATGTATGAGTGCACAGATGTCCAAAAGCAGATACTAGCTACCTTTAAGCTAGTGGGATCTGCACTACAGTGGTGGGAGTCTATTACCACCGTAGAGGAGAGGGATACTCTCACTATTCATGAGTTTTGGGTGCGGTTTGACCGCAAGTACTTTCCGTCGGCTGTTCACACAGAGATGAGGAGGAAGTTGATGACCCTCAAGCAGGAGGGTAAGACTGTGGCCGAGTATGAGGCCGAATTCACTGATCTTCTGAACATTGTTCCGGATGAGATACAGACGGAGGAGAAGAAGATACAAAAATTTACTGACGGGTTGACATGGAGGATTCGTCAGCACTTGTTAGGGAACCTCTCGTTAGCCACTTATTCTGATGTGGTTAACGTTGTATTGCTCCATTGCCAGGATCACCGCTTTCACATGGCTGAGGGCAAGCGATCGGGAGAGTCTAGCCATCAGGGCAGGACTGGAGGAAATGGTGCCAGTGGGGCACAATCTGTTCAGTGGCAGAGACAGGGTGATCAGGGTACCCAGCAGGGGGATCACAAGAGGTTCAGGTCTGGAAATTTCAGGCATGGACAGGGAGGTTTCCGGCAGGGCCATCAGGGTCCGAACGGCCATCAGCACCAGCAGGGTCAGAATGGTCAATAGCAGTTTCAGCAGGCCCAGCAGGGCTAGTGGGGGAATGGTAACGGCCACCAGGGCTGGGGGCAGCAGGGACAGAGAGGGGGGAACTTCCCGGGGAAGTGCTTCGTTTGTGGCAAGACTGTCCATAAACGCCAGGACTGTCCTGATAGGGGCAGGGCCCCGCAGCAGCAGTAGGGTGCTCGACATGAGCCACAGAGGCCAATTTTTGTACCAGCCCTCCCAACTCCAGCCCAGGTGCCAGCTCTTCCAGCCATTCCAGCAGTTCCTGTGCAGCAGGGACAGTTACAGTATGGACGTGTCTATAACGTCCACCCGGCAGCAGCTCCACAGGCACCACCCGCGATTGAGGGTATGTTTCCTATCCATGGTACTATGGGTCGGGTTTTGTTTGATACGGGGGCAACACATTGCTTTATAGCTACACATTTTGCGAAAGCCTTAGGGTTGTTATCCACAGCAGAGAGCACAGTGACGTGTGTAGACTCACCATTGGGGAGTGGGTCACTTATTTTCTTTATATGCCAGGGAGTAGGGGTAGAGATTGGTAGTTTGGTATTACCTGCAGATATGTTAGTATTAGAGATGACCGAGTATGATGCCATTATTGGTATGGATTGTCTTGTTACGTAACGAGCCATGATTGACTATTTCAGTAGGAGTATTATCTTTGCCATTCCCGGGCAGGAGATGTTTTTGGTGGCGATGCCTTGTTCCGAGGGAGGATCGTCCACTCATTTGTACTATATAGAGGAGGAGACCTCTAAGGAGGTGGTGATACCACTTGATTCGATTCCGGTTGTTAGAGATTTTACCGATGTATTTCAGGATATACCTGGATTACACCCCAGTCGAGAGATAGACTTTGTCATAGACTTATTTCCAGATACGAGACCTATAGCACGCGCACCGTACCGTATGGCTCCAGCTGAGATGAGGGAGTTACGGGATCAGATTGAGCAGTTTTTGGGTCAGGGGTTTATACGGAGGAGTACTTCGCCGTGGGGTGCCCCTGTGTTGTTCGCGAAGAAGAGAGATGGTTCACTGAGATTGTGTGTGGACTACCGAGAGTTGAATAAGGTCACGATACAGAATAAGTATCCGTTGCCTCGAATCGATGACTTATTCGACCAGTTGAGAGGAGCTTCTTTCTTCTCAAAGATTGATTTGAGATCGGGATACCATCAGTTGCGTATCAGGGAAGAGGATGTCTCGAAGACTGCTTTCTTATCGAGATATGGATCTTACGAGTTTCGGGTTATGCCTTTTGGTTTGACCAACGCTCTAGCAGTGTTTATGGACTTGATGAATAGGGTGTTCAGAGATTTCTTAGATCAGTTTGTCATTGTCTTCATCGATGATATTCTGGTTTACTCCCAGACAGAGGAGGAGCACGCCGAGCATTTGAGGCAAGTTTTGCAGACGCTACGGCAGAACGATTTGTATGCAAAATATGAGAAATGCGGGTTTTGGCTGAAGGAGGTCCAGTTTTTGGGGCATATTATTTCCGACCGGGGAATATCTGTTGATCCGGGGAAGGTATCCGTGGTGAGGGAGTGGGGACAGCCCACGACACCGACAGAGATTCGTAGTTTCTTGGGCCTAGCAGGATACTACAGGAGGTTCATTCGGGGATTCTCGAAGATAGCAGGTCCTTTGACACATATGACTCGTAAGGGTGTGCCATTCATCTGGAGTGATGCCTATCAGTTGGCATTCGATGAATTGAAAGATAAGTTTACCTCAGCACCTGTGTTAGCATTGCCGAGACCGAGAGTTGAGTATTTAGTTTACACCGATGCGTCCTTACAAGGACTTGGAGGTGTATTGCAGCAGGAGAGTCAGACCATAGCTTATGCTTCGCGTAAGCTAAAGCCTCACGAGAAGAATTACCCCACTCATGACTTGGAGTTGGCGGCAGTTGTATTTGCCCTTCGGATTTGGAGATATTACCTTTTGGGCGAAAAGTTTCGATTGTTCACAGACCACAAGTCCCTACAGTACCTATTCACGCAGAAGGAGTTGAATATGCGGCAGCGAAGGTGGCTTGATTTTGTGAAGGACTATCAGTTCGATATCCAGTATCACCCGGGGAAGGCTAACGTGGTAGCATACGCATTGAGCCGTAGGCCAGTAGATGAAGTGGCAGGGGTGTGGAAGGCAAAATGGAAGGAATTGGGACACCAGGATGCAGTGGCCCGATCATTCATGTCTGTAATGACCGTTACACCGCAGATTGTCACGAGAGTGGTAAAGGCACAAGCAGATGACTCGTTCTGTCAGGAGAAGATAGTTCGATTATTACCAGAGGGAGCCGAGTCCTATACCGTTAGCTCAGACGGGGAATTACGCTTCAATGGGAGATTGGTAGTTCCGAAAGGGGAGGAATTACGGCACGAGGTGATGGCAGAGTCGCACGGCTCACGGTTCGCGGTACATCCCGGAGGGGACAAAATGTACCAAGACATGAGACGAGAGTATTGGTGGAGCGGGATGAAGAGAGATATTGCCGTGTTTGTTTCAAAATGCGCCACTTGCCAGCTTATAAAAGTGGATCATCAGAGATCGGAAGGACTGCTACAACCATTAGAAATCCCGATGTGGATGTGGGAGAGCATCTCCATGGACTTTATCACGGGGTTGCCTACGTCACAGAGAGGTCACGACTCCATATGGGTAATTATGGACCGGTTGACCAAAGTTGCTCATTTTCTACTCGTAAGGACAGACTACACTACGGGACAGTATGCCCAGCTCTTCATTTCAGAGATAGTGAGACTTCACGGTGTGCCCTTAAATATCGTGTCTGACCGAGACAAGATATTTATTTCACGGTTTTAGGAGAGTTTTCAGGAGGCCATGGGCACGGAATTGCGGTTGAGTACGGCGTACCACCCGCAGACCGATGGGCAAACGGAGCGTATAAACCAGATGTTGGAGGACATGCTACGTATGAGTATCATTGATTTTGGGGATGGATGGGAGCAGTATCTTCCACTGGTAGAGTTTGCTTACAATAACTCCTACCAGTTCACCATTGGCATGGCTCCATTTGAGGCGTTGTACGCTAGACCTTGTCGTTCCCCAGCATGTTGGTTGGAGGTAAGGGACAAAAAACTACTAGGGCCGGAAGTGATTGAGGATACTTCGGCAAGGATAGAATTGATTCGGAGTCGCATTCGGGTAGCTCAGGACAGGCAGAAGAGCTATGCTGATGCGAAGAGGTTCTTCAGAGAGTTCCAAGTGGGGGACCAGGTTTTGCTCAGAGTATCTCCTATGAAGGGGATTATGCATTTCGGGAAGAAAGGGAAGTTGGCACCGAGATATGTGGGACAATTTCCTATTATTGAGCGGATTGGACCGTTTGCGTGCAGGCTTGGGTTACCGGAGCATTTACATCGGATTCACGATGTGTTTCATATTTCCTCGCTAAGGAAATATCTTAGAGACGATTTGGCTCATTCTCACATTGCTTTGGAGGACATCGATCTCCAGCCTGATAGCTCCTACGAGGAGGGGCCGATTTCCATTTTGGACCAAAGTGAGCGGAAACTGAGGTCAAAGATAGTTTTGTTAGTACGTGTTCAGTGGAGACATCATAATGTCAAGGAGTCCACATGGGAGCGCGAGGATGAGATGCGTGAACATTATCCAGAGTTGTTCTTACCAGGTACTTTCTAGTTCCGAATTTCGGGACGAAATTCAGTTATTAGGGGGGAAGTATGTAATACCCCGTATTTTGGTGATATTTATTTATGGGACTAATTAAATTAAATGCGTATTAATTGGAAATTAATCCGGATTAAAATACTAACGTGATGCAAGTTGGTATTTGAATATTATGTGCATATATGATTAAACATGAATATTGAAGTATGAAATTTGTCGTGAGATTGAAATACGGCAAGTTGGAAAATTTTATTGAGACGCGTGTAATAGTCGCGTCAGGGAAATATTTATTTTAATTAAAAAGTGAATTTTAGTTATATTAACCGTATGATCGTTTTGAGTGCGCCAACGCGTCCGGAAGGGTCGAAATAGTCAGAAAACACTAGCCGGGGGTTAAGTTTGGGTCCCGGGGCATTATTGGGCCATACCGGTAACTTATAAGGGCATTTTGGTAATTTCAGAAATTGGGTAATTAAAACCCACGAAAATTAGAGTTAAAAATCTGACTTAGTATTAACCCACTAAGCCATTTCCAACCCCAATTTAGGTAGTAGGCTACGGGAGAAGTTAGAAACTTTATAACTTGGCAAAACCAACCTCACCTCCATTAACACCTTGAGAAGAAAGCTTGGAGAGAGAGAGAGAGGAGGAGGAATTCTGCAGAGAGAGAGAGAGAGAACACTTCAGATATTCGTCATCAAATTCAGAGATTCAAATAAGGCAAGTGATTTAATTTCATTTTTATAGAGAATGTTTCTTCCATGTGTAAGAATTGATAAAAATCTGATTGTTCTTGGGAGTTAATGAAAAACACATTAAATTGGAAATAGAATCTTACATATTGATGAGGAATTGCATGTAGAATTATATGTAGGTGGTTATTCTGATGTTAATAATATCTTGGATGAAACAAAAACGGATTATAGTAGGTTCAATTATGATGTATAAATGTTAGGGTTCATGTTCATATAAATTGGGAATAAATAAAGAGATTTGAAGATTTGATGATGTTTAAGATGAGTTAGCCCTATATAAACGTTTGATTATGACCTATGAGTGTTTAGTACGAATTATGAACCTTAAAATGATGTTGGAATGATTTTTAGGTGGGATTAAGAGTGAAGAAATTGGGAAAAACGAGATAGGAATTTCTGGGCTCGAATCAGGTCACTCGTA
Organism: Sambucus nigra; assembly: GCA_949130495.1. Classification (NCBI taxonomy): domain Eukaryota; kingdom Viridiplantae; phylum Streptophyta; class Magnoliopsida; order Dipsacales; family Adoxaceae; genus Sambucus; species Sambucus nigra. The sequence goes on from OX422217.1 coordinate 272,860,839, forward strand.
AGAAGACCTGCCCAGGTCGTTCGAACGAGCTCGTTCGAACGAACTTCTAACGAGTTGACAGTTTGGGTTCTAACGAGAGGGATATTCGTTCGAAGACTTTTGTTCGAACGAGATCTCGTTAGAAGGCCCAGTTCGTTCGAACAGCCTCGTTCGAACGAGACTTCGAACGAGTTGTCAGTTTAGGCTTTTTAGCCTGTTTTGATCCCGAGTGCCCCGTAACCTTGTGTATAGGTAGAGATAGCCTTCCCTTGATGAGTAATTGATATATTTGGGATGTTTGGTATATAATGAGGAGTCAAACCTAGAAGTGTAGTTTGAACCTAAGGGATAATATGAAGTAGGACGTGAGTGCCTATTACGATGCGAGAACTATTGACGGCCTAATTTATTATATTAACCGGGAACATATAAATTGTGTAGTATTATATGTCGGCACGAGAATGAGAAGTATACCACCAATATATTTTGGTGATTACTAAGATGCGTGAATACTTAGTATATGTCTTGATTTTATGTGTATGACATAGCTACCATACTTGCTATCACGGGAGGTTCGCGTTCGCTTAGGGCCCTCTAATCCTTGTGTTGCCCGGATTTAGACTGGTTACCTCGATGAACATAGGTCAGAGAAGGAACTTTTGGGATGTTAATAAGTCTTCTGATCGTGGGAGCGCAGGTATGTGCGTGACCCATGTGATGTGACTGTGTTCGCCTCCATTATTTGTGATGTTGTTATCTGAACGATTCCTGAGAGATTCGGAATGCGTAATCCTTATGTACGTGATGTACCGGGATGGATAGCAGAGTATGTGTGAACCACAGCTAGTTCTCGGGGTGCTTTTATTCTATTGTATATTTATGACGGGAATAATATACATTTAATTAATGGGAACTTTCATGTTAATATTGTGAAAAATTATGGTATTGTTTTGAGAAAACATAACGGGTTAACCGATAGTGAAATGTATTACATATTGAGAATCTGAGTTTAAGTAAAGCCCTTTATTTATTGTATAATGCTAGAATGTATTATGGGAATCGAGTAGTAAGGGGTAGAACTTATTACGGTTTTGTTTGATATGGATGTCTTATAGATGGGTACGGTACGTTAGGAGTACACATGTAGTCGAGAGGTGAGAATTTCATGTGAGTGCACGTCCTAACATGTATTTTGCATTTAATGTTTTAATGTTATTAAAACACTTGCTGTTTTCAAAATGTTTTCCACTTTCGGGCTCTGACCCATTTGCTTTCAAATCTATTTTTGTAAAACCCATTTTAAATGCCCAGCCACAAGGACACCATGCATAGGATTCTCATTCAGGTGACGAGCTGTAGCTGTGTGTGGAAGTTACAGGACTTTGCTTGTATACGCTTCATCTATCTTGACTCGATATTCATCAGTTATCGGTTGTAGGGCATGTCGCCCATTTCTTTTAGAGACATTTCATTTATTTCTGTTATTCAGACCTTTGGCATGTAATTATTCAGGATTCAGACTTTTCGTATTATTTTTCAGTTGTGGGTTTATTATGAGGAGTTTTCCTCCGGATTTATATTTACTTTGTTGGTTATTCATTACTTCACTATGGCGAATGGTTGTTATTCTTTAATTATTCTTTTACTGCATGTTAATCACACTTAACTTAAAATTTGGCAACTTACTTTTTAAATACTAGGTGGTTAGTAATTATTAAAATGTTTTCGATAGTGATGCTATTAACTGAACCAACTTGACATTTTGTATTGATTTAATAAAGGAGTAGCTACCCGGTATTTAATTAGTCGGGGTGTCACATGGAGTTTGGGAGTTTGGGGAAGACAATGAATAGTTAACCCGTAGCCTTTAGGGTCATTTTCGGCCAGGAAGAGAAATGATTTGGCTCTCGGCCAAAACATGAAAGTTGTAGATCTTTTCGATACGGTCGTGTGGGCATCGACTGTGTATTTTTCTGATTTCTCCTCGATTTGATATGATTTTTACAAGATGGAAGCTCCGGGTTGAAATCATCAACTCGGAAATCAAATCGGGAATTGGAAAAATACAAGCTAGGATTAGTCGTGTAGATGTTTTGGATGATTTTTAGGGTAGTTTAGAAACCCCGAATATGAATTTGGGTTGTTGGATTAAGGATTTGAGGAATTAAAGTTTTGACGACCTAGTGTGACTGGTCGACCGCGCCCCTAAGGCCGGTCGACCGCGTCAAGGAAATAGGGTCTACTGCTTTGTTTCGTAGGCTTATTTGCAACCCGCGGTCGATCGGGGGTCCAGGAGCGGTTGACCGGTGCCCTGTTTTTAGCCCAAGATTTTGGAGATTATTATTATTTCTCCTCTTTGAGATTTAAGTTTAAGGGCCTTTTAAATTGAAGTATATTAGAGGGTTATGTCCTAAGGGACTTGTGGATTTGGGAATATATATATATATATATATATATATATATATATGTATATTCACTTAGAGTGAATTAGTATAGTTGGAGATATCTGATAAATCCTTAAGGGATGATTAAGGTAATTATTATTTGTCGAAGTAAGAAAATACTTTGGGTTTAGTATCATGCTTATATGAAAGCATGATTATGATTCTTTGAGAGAATCCTTGGGATTATTGGTCATCGCTAGATGCTATAGGCCACTATAGATGTTTATATATATTCTAGGAATATATAGGATATGTATACTGTGCGATTTAGGTATATATATATATATATATATTATGATCGAAATGATTTTGAAAATATAACAAGGAATATTTTCAAAATGGTAAATAAATGATTTTCATAATTGATAAAATATGGATTACACACCTCTCTAAATCGCTATCATAAGGGAAGTTGCGTACGAATGGTGAAGCTCCCTGGCTAATGAATGCAGGGTGGATATAGTCCTATAGGCCATGTGAGCGTTTGTTGATATATATTTTCTGCGATGGGTAGGAGATTCCGGGTGTGGTCTTGACTACCCCGCAGGCACATGGATGCTTCCCGACGTCTTTCGATGTAGAATCCCAAGTTGTCTTGATGATAGGCCCTGTAAGATGATAGCCATTTAGGGGCACCCACAGTGGGGAAACCCAGACGGGCGGTCTTAGAACGCGTTATATTAAAGCAATTCATGATAAAGGATTGGCTTTAATTACATTTCCTGGATATAGGAAGGGAAATGGGTTATATGTTTAGCTTCGGTAACACTCCCGGATGGAAGAAGGGATGTGGAAGCATATGATATGGTAAAAGCATTTTTATGATAATAAAAATGGCTTTTAATTACATTTCCTGAGTAGAAAAAGGGAAATGGGATAATTGAAAGAGGAAAAGCATTTTTATGTTAATAAAATTGGCTTTTAAAAAGATATCTGTATTGGTATAGCTATTCATGCTAATGAATTGGGTTTTGAATACATTTCCTGGATATGAGAAGGGAAATGGCAAGGTTTGAAATAAAAATGATAAATGCTTTGTGTATCGAATACACCTCAGTCCGGGAGGTAGATCCGGATGAGTATTATAAAGATGATAATAAGTAAACCTCAGTCCGGGAGATATTATCCAGATGTATATGGTATATATATATATATATATGTATTTATACATTTGTGCATGCTACGGTCCTAATGGATCTCTACCATTAACCTTGCCAAGTAGTAGTGTATTGGGGTGGTTCCTTGTTTGGATTTCTCTTTGCGAGACACCCCACGCACGAACTTAGTGCAGTGTTGAGAATGGAGGGAAGTTTAGCCCTTAGCACTTGGACTATCTAGGGTTGATAGTAGTTGGGTGATAGACTAGTTTAGCAGGGTAGCTTGACTAGGATGTTTAGAGGGATGCGCTAGGAGTTCACTATTAGTGGAGAGGTGAGGGGTATCTCATGGGAGTGCGATACCAAATTTAAATATGAGATAAAACTTTTTTTCTAAAAATAAAGCATTTATGCACTTGCAAAATACTTTCAAAATTCGGGCTCTGACCCGTTTATCTACCTTCCTTTCTTTCTATATATTATATATATATAGGTGTCCATACACAGGGACGCCTGGATGGAAACTTCTTTCGAGTCATACGTCTGCTGTAGCAGCTGTGGATGCTTGCGGGTTCTTGGTAGACGCTTCTTTTCTTGTACTCTAGATATGAGGTATTGTACAAACATTCGGGGCCAATGGTCCAACTGATTTTATTTATTCTTCGCACGATATTCGATATGGTTGTATAATTTGAACCTAGTGTTCGGTTATTTTAGTTCATTTCATTTTCCTTTTAATTTCATTAACGCATTAAATTGTGGATGTTTTATTTTAATCATTAAAAAGAGTAGTTAAGTAAAAGTTTTTAACGCTCGCCTAATAGGATATTAGTAATTAAATGGATTTTCGACAGTGATGCTAAGAAAGATCCATATGTGACTCCTGTTTTAATTTGATATAGGAGTGATCGCCCGGTATTCCATTAGGCGGGTTGTTACAGATGGTATCAGAGCATCAGGTTCTAGTGTCCTTAGGAATCTGTGCGGACGTACTACGCTTTCAGCGTTGCTCTCGATTTGTTATAGAGCCCAAGGATTAGGATTGTTGATTTCTCTTGTGAGATTTCATTCTATAGAAATCTTTTATGCACTCGTTGAGAATCGGGTGCGGAGCTCGGAGGGTAGCAGGAGGTGGAGCATAGCTGGTAGAAGATGGGGACGAGGACTGTCGTACAGGTCACTCCCCTTATGGCAATTATTAAAGATTGTTGAAACGACTACTAAAGTATAGTAGCTCGGAGCATCTACGTACTGCTATGGTAGAAAGTGGTACTTAAATTGAACTACCCCCGTGGAGATAAGGGTTCAAAAAAAAAGGGGTCTTTGATAAGGACCATATATTAGAGTTGGGGTTGTGCAAAGTGAGCATGGCACTACCTATTGGACGCAGATGGATCGGGAGATTTGTCCTAGAGCAGGGTATGGAAATACCCAGATGTGAAAATATAAGGAAGATTTTCACTTGTAGGGAGAATGTGGGTGTGTTCAAGTGCCCCTGAGTGGACATCCACATGGGGAGATTTGTTGAAACTGGTAGTGTACTTTCCTTTTTAAGAAGAGTTTAAGAGGATTAGTAAGGTGATTGTAAGGAGGGAGGTTATAGAGTCAAATGGCGTTGACAACCTTATCATGGTCAGGAAGGCCAGTGATGAAAATAATGATGTGGAGTGCGGAGCCACACGGTTAGTCCTTTCCCGGTAGGAATAAACGACAAGGTTAGCGTGCCCAGATGGGGCCTAGAGTTGAGAAATTCTAGTAAGAGGTGTGGCTAGTTGAAGATGTGGCGTTCGATAGCCCTAGACTCGTGTGTGTAATTTGAGCTTTGTATTCGGTCTCGATAACATAATAATGTAGGCCTATGTGTTTTCCGCGATAGCGGGATTTTGTTTTCCTTTACTCGTCATAAAGGCGGTTGTTTATATTTTGTATATATACGTATGAGGTATATTATATATCGGAGCGATAGCAGGCTAATGATGACAAGTCTATGGTGTCCAAAGTTCCTGGAGGGAACAGATTGTGGTTGCGGTGTCTCACCTGGATACAGGTTGAGTACACCTTTGTTATTACGGATTGATGGAACCTCGATGAGAAGAGGCTTCCTTATTTTGGTTTGTATATGTGGCAACCTTCTAGATATAATTTAAGGCCCACAGGATTATTATTGAGCTATAAGATTAAGCTCAGTGTGGGTGTGCGCGAAGAGCGAACTTTGGTACGAGCGCTTGGTGATGTGACTCTTAGTTAGAGATAGGAGTTCAGATCACCCTTTCATTGATAAGGGATAGGATTGTCCCGGTTGCATGTCTGAAATAACGGGACTCCGTGACCGACAAAGTCAAGTGTTAATGTGTGGAGGGGTTCCTTGTTTGGATTTCACTTTACGAGACACTCCACACATGACTCTTAACGGCGCCGGGCGTGGAGAGCTGTTATGGGATGCGAGGATATGGGTTAGTCTTATAGTGTGGATGAACCACTATAGACTATGAGCCCTGTGATGATGGTACGCTTATGGAAATATTGTTCTATGGAAAAGCACTAAAGTGGTCCTCTCATCACAAGTAGTTGGGTGGAGTAGGACTTAGAGAAATTGATTTGAGGATGATAGCCAGGCCTTAATAAGAAGGCAAATTTGGAGGAAATCTGTGATCGGTGTGATATAAGAAGTGTTCCTACAGAGATTAGGCACTTTGATTAGTTAGGTTTCCTTCTGTATGGGCGGAAGGATAAGATAATAGAAATGAGTTCGTAGGTTAGCGTAGGAAGGATTTAGGACGTCCCACTGGTGTGCCTTAGGCCGTTACATCTCGATGACTGACAACGCGAGGGATTAGTGTAACGGGAGGGTTCCTTGTTTGGATTTCGCCTTGGCGAGATGTCCCACGCATGAAACTAAGAAAATGTCGGGAGTTGAGAGAGGCCTTGGGCACTAGGGATATATTTAGGATACTCGTCTCGCTTAGGTAGGGTAACACATAGATCGTAGCATTTTAGGATGTAGGTTCGCTAGAGTTAGCGGCGCCGAGGTTAGGAGGATTGAAATTTCGCTGGTTGGAAGGACCCATAGGTGAGTATTACACCGAGGAAAGGAGACCCTTATTGGGAGAGAGTGTTACGTGTCAGACGTTCACTACGAATGTGCAGATGTGCACAAGTTGGAAAGGTGTATGGGCACCTTGGTAAGATGGTTTTATATACCGTGCAGTATATAAGGTTGAAATTCATGTTGATAGGCATTATACATGATGGATATTATGTGGCGTATATGAGTCACTTTACGATCGTGATAGTTATGTAGCATATGGTTGGGAACCGTTGGGTTAGTATCGTTCCCCTCGAGGTATTAGGATTTGTAGTAATCCTAGTTAGATGGTGTAAGTTGTATCTGAATTTTGAGGATGAAATTACGTTGTAAGGGGGGGAGTATGTAACAACCCGTCCTTTTGGAGACAATTAAATTCCATAATTAAGTATAATTCAGAATTTGGAGAATTTCTCATCATAGTAATTTTTGGAATTTTTGAGGATTTAATAATTTTCGAAGAGTTTTATAAATTATTTTGGGACTATATAGGTCGAAGTAATTTAATTATATGTCGCCGTGGAGTAAAGCGACAAAAGAGGTAAGATTTTGAGTAGAAGACCGCATTTAATTATTTTGGGTTAGAATAGTGATTTGCAATCAAGTACCTCGGATGGAAATTTTGACTGCGCCATGAGTCTCGGAATGTCTGAGATAGTCGGAAAAGAGTGTCTGATTGTCGAAATTGATTTTCGGGTAATTTTGGAGTTAAATATGCTCGTAATTGAGTAAACGAGCCGTTTTGGAGGTATTAAGGGATTTAACCGTTTTCTCCTTATAAAAGGAGGGAGAGGGGGAGAAAAGAGAAGAGAAAGAAGAAAGAAGAGAGGGAAGAAAAGAGGAAAAATGGGGAGATTCCGGCCAGCCTCCGCAGGATTCGGCTCGAGGACGTCGGATTTTATCCACGAGACAAGTGTTTACTTGCTTTATTTACTTTTGTGCATTAATCTCATATCATAGTTGGTAAAAATATGATTTTGGGTTAGAACCCTTAAAATAAAATTGGGAAAACTTAGATATGAGTTTACATATTGATGTAATGTAAACTCTTAATGATTTATAGTATTTAAACCATGTTAATGGAGTAATAAATGAAATTGAAATGGGAGAAATGTCAAATCTAGGGTTTTGGAATTTTAAGATCCAAAACCTAAGAAAGTAGTTTAATACCCCAAATTAATTGATGTGTTAGTTGAAAAATATAGATTAGATGTTGGTTGAGTTGTTGGATGAGGTTAGAGACATCAAAAATGGGGAAAAATGGAGTTTGGGAGTTTGGGGAAGACAGTGAATAGTGAACCCGTAGCCTTTGGGGTCATTTTCGTCCAGGAAGAGAAATGATTTGGCTCTCGGCCAAAACACAAAAGTTGTAGATCTTTTCGATGCGGTCGTGTGGGCATCGACCGTGTATTTTGTTTATTTTTCCTCGATTTGATATGATTTTTACAAGATGGCAGCTCCGGGTTGAAATCATCAACTCGGAAATCAAATCGGGAATTGGAAAAATACAAGCTAGGATTAGTCGTGTAGTTGTTTTGGATGATTTTTAGGGTAGTTTAGAAACCCCGAATATGAATTTGGGTTGTTGGATTAAGGATTTGAGGAATTAAAGTTTTGACGACCTGGTGTGACCGGTCGACCGCGCCCCTAAGGCCGGTCGACCGCGTCAAGGAAATAGGGCCTACTGCTTTGTTTCGTAGGCTTATTTGCAACCCGCGGTCGATCGGGGGTCCAGGATCGGTTGACCGGTGCCCTGTTTTCAGCCCAAGATTTTGGAGATTATTATTATTTCTCCTCTTTGAGATTTAAGTTTAAGGGCCTTCCAAATTGAAGTATATTAGAGGGTTATGTCCTAAGGGACTTGTGGATTTGGGAATATATATATATATATATATATATATATTCACTTAGAGTGAATTAGTATAGTTGGAGATATCTGATAAATCCTTAAGGGATGATTAAGGTAATTATTATTTGTCGAAGTAAGAAAATACTTTGGGTTTAGTATCATGCTTATATGAAAGCATGATTATGATTCTTTGAAAGAATCCTTGGGATTATTGGTCATCGCTAGATGCTATAGGCCACTATGGCTGTTTATATATATTCTAGGAAGAATATATAGAATATGTATACTGTGCGATTTAGGTATATATATATATATATATATATTATGATGGAAATGATTTTGAAAATATAACAAGGAATATTTTCAAAATGGTAAATAAATTATTTTCATAGTTGATAAAATATGGATTACACACCTCTCTAAATCGCTATCATAAGGGAAGTTGCGTACGTATGGTGAAGCCCCCTGGCTAATGAATGCAGGGTGGATATAGTCCGATAGGCCATGTGAGCGTTTGTTGATATATATTTTCTGCGATGGGTAGGAGATTCCGGGTGTGGTCTTGACTACCCCGCAGGCACATGGATGCTTCCCGACGTCTTTCGATGTAGAATCCCAAATTTTCTTGATGATAGGCCCTGGAAGATGATAGCCATTTAGGGGCGCACACAGTGGGGAAACCCGGACGGGCGGTCTTAGAACGCGTTATATTAAAGCAATTCATGATAATGGATTGTCTTTAATTACATTTCCTGGATATAGGAAGGGAAATGGGTTATATGTTTAGCTTCGGTAACACTCCCGGATGGAAGAAGGGATGTGGAAGCATATGATATGGTAAAAGCATTTTTATGATAATAAAAATGGCTTTTAATTACATTTTCTGAGTATAAAAAGGGAAATGGGATAATTGAAAGAGGAAAAGCATTTTTATGTTAATAAAATTGGCTTTTAAAAAGATATATGTATTGGTATAGCTATTCATGCTAATAAATTGGTTTTTAAATACATTTCCTGGATATGAGAAGGGAAATGGCAAGTTTTGAAATAAAAATGATAAATACTTTTTGTATCGAATACACCTCAGTCCGGGAGGTAGATCCGGATGAGTATTATAAAGATGATAATAAGTAAACCTCAGTCCGGGAGATATTATCCGGATGTATATATATATATGTGTATATATATATATATATATATTTATATATTTATTCGTGCTACGGTCCTAATGGATCTCTACCATTAACCCTGCCAAGTAGTAGTGTATCGGGGGGGTTCCTTGTTTGGATTTCGCTTTGCGAGACACCCCACGCACGAACTTAGTGCAGTGTTGAGAATGGAGGGAAGTTTAGCCCTTAGCACTCGGACTATCTAGGGTTTATAGTAGTTGGGTGATGGACTGGTTTAGCAGGGTAGCTTGACTAGGATGTTTAGAGGGATGCGCTAGGAGTGCACTATTAGTGGAGAGGTGAGGGGTATCTCATGCGAGTGCGATACCAAATTTAAATATGAGATAAAACTTTTTTTCTAAAAATAAAGCATTTATGCACTTGCAAAATACTTTCAAAATTCGGGCTCTGACCCGTTTATCTACCTTCCTTTCTTTCTATATATATTATATATATATATATAGGTGTCCAGACACAAGGACGCCTGGATGGAAACTTCTTTCGAGTCAGACGTCTGCTGTAGCAACTGTGGATGCTTGCGGGTTCTTGGTAGACGCTTCTTTTCTTGTTCTCTAGATATGAGGTATTGTACAAACATTCGGGCCAATGGTCCAACTGATTTTATTTATTCTTCGCACGATATTCGATATGGTTGTATAATTTGAACCGAGTGTTCGGTTATTTTAGTTCATTTCATTTTCCTTTTAATTTCATTTACGCATTAAATTGTGGATGTTTTATTTTAATCATTAAAAAGAGTAGTTAAGTAAAAGTTTTTAACGCTCGCCTAATAGGATATTAGTAATTAAATGGATTTTCGACAGTGATGCTAAGAATGATCCATATGTGACTCCTGTTTTAATTTGATATAGGAGTGATCGCCCGGTATCCCATTAGGCGGGTTGTTACACTTTTTTTTGTCCTGAAATAGTCAAACGGGGAGATTTATAAGGATATAAATTTCCAATTGAGTCTATGTATTGTTTTGACTTAATTCCGTGAACAAAACTATGTTTGTAATGTGTCATAGGGAGATTTTATTTTTGTCACGATCCCACTTGGTCTATGATATATTGAAGAAATTGAAGACGTTACAGCAAAGCTCCGTAGAATTAATCATGCTGAGGTTTAATTGGTGCAAGTTTATTTTTCTTCAAGTTAATTGCATTCTGAGATCACATATGTATGAATGCATATTGTTAATGAGATTCGAAATTGTTTTTATAAAAGATAAGGATGTAATTTTATAAGGAAATATTTTAAAATGTTTTAAAGAGTGTTTTAAATGTTTTACACTACGTTTGATTCTGATAATCTTTAAAAAGAGTTTGACTTAATTGGATCTCTTTTGGAAGAAACTTTTTAAAGAAAAAGTCAAACTGACTCGCGCGTTGTTCGAACGACATCTCTGCTCGTTCGAGTGAGATGGCTATATCGCGCGAACAACTGGTCTATATCGTTCGAGCGACATGTTTTTTGAGGCACCGACTTAAAATCCTATTTAAAGCTTGGTTTTGTCAGAATTAATGTGTAGTGCAATATGGAAAAGAGTTTTCAATCCAGTACGAGCTTTACACATGTTTTTCTAAGGTTTCAAAGCTTAAACACATCCTTAGAGTTTGCAAAGATCCAAGTTGTTATTACTATATGTTTATGTCATCTCTCTGCACCAAGAAGGTTTGCTCTATACTTGAACATCTGGGTTTTGCGGTAAAGAAAAGAGAAGAACTTCTTGTTCGACATGGTAGACGTATCAAAGCCATTCGGTGGACACCGAGACATACGTGGACGCGTGTGTTGTGGACAAGTATCGTGGAAGAAGGAATTTTTGCGTGGGCACTGTGAGGGGAGTGGTTCAAGATCAGAAGATCATCAAGACCCGTGGGGATCGATTCGTTGAGTGAGTCTTTGGTCTGTGCGTTGTAATTCCATATTCATAGTGATTGTCAGGATTAGGTCATCCGAGGTTTTTTCCCGTCTTGGATTTTTCCTCGTACATCCTGCGTTGTGAGTATTATCTACTTTACATTACATTACTTTCTTTAATCACTAGATGCATGTTTAGTATTAATCAAGATAAAATTGGTTTAAAGTAAAAATTGGTTTTTCACAACTTGGTTTGGTGCTAATTAAACGTTGGATAATTTTTTATGATAATTGGTTTGATTTGAAACAAAAGCATAAGGGCCATTCTTCATAAACTCTTTAGCCATTTTAACAACTCTAATACATAAATAACATCATTTACTATTAAGCTCCCAAATTTCCGTTTGTCTTATTTCATGCTTAACCCGACAAGACTTTCTTTAAACTTTCTCACATTATATTATCAAAATGCTACGAGTTTACATTCATAGAAAGTCGAATTTAAATACTAAAATCCTACCAAGTGGGTTAAATAGGCATTTCATGTAATAAAGACATTTTATCAATTTCTTCAAACTCAATAAACGTCCATTTCTTCATTAAGTCTCCATTTTGGAAGAACTTGAAAATATCCATTTAATAAATATTTTGGATAATATTAACAATATTCCACGTTTTTATTTCATAAATTTTCCATTATTTCCTTCGGCTAGAAATAGACTAAAATAATATTTCCTTACAAATTTATTCCATAAAAATGAGTATTATGCCTTTTTCACTAAAAATGCACAAAAATAACATTTCTTACATTTTTATTCAATAAAAATGCTTATTATTTTTTCACTAAAAATGCACGAAAATAACATTTCTTACATTTTCATTCCATAAAAATGTTTATGATTTCTTTTCACTAAAATTACACCAAAATGACATATTTACATTTTTATTCCATAAAAATGTTTATTATTTCTTTTTCACTAGAAATACGCCAAATTGACATTTCTTACATGTTTATTCCATGAGAACGTCCATTATTTTTTTGACTTGCAAATATAATAATATAACATTTATTCCATAAAAATGTCCATTAATATATTCTGAATTTATTTTGTTTTTAAGACCTATTTCATATCATCCTTATGATAACATTTCACACAAATACTAACATGATTATGTAAAATACAAGCCAATAAACTACACACATATTTTTACTCTAATATATGTAAATATCATGCTGAATATACTACTTATTGAACTTTAAACCAAAGTTAGTCTATCCCACCTAGATGACCCCTAAGATGGTGGTGGAAATGAAGATGGGTGACTCCCCCACCTCCAAAGTTGGGCCTAAAAGGAAGTCACAAAAGTTCCACCAAATAAATCTCCATGGAAGATCCAATATACTCCAAGAAAATATCCATTAAAACCCTCTTCAAATACTTCCAATAAAATAACTCTTCAAAACCTATGAAACCCCCAACAACAACTCTCAAATTTTGTAACTTTTCCTTTAATAGTGGGGAGAATAATTATTTATTTGTTTGAGTGTATTTGTATATTTTTTAATTATTTAGATGGGTTATATACAGACTATGGGGAGAAAATGTTTGAGAGTGTTGAGAGAGAGAGATGGAAGGGACGATTATATATGTGGCTTGCTACCCACTCTCTCTTTTAATATCAATAACTTAGATTTTTACCAGATAAAAAACCCTTACCCTCACCAATCGTTCCCAAATCGGGTATCAATTATACCTCCACTCAACAGCACATTTGTAGATATGATCCAAGGCTTGGTGTGTTGGCAACGTGCGTGGTAGTCTGTAGGTTTATAGTCCCACATTCCCTTACCTTATACTCAAGATAATAAAAGTCCCATAATTCTAATTGTATTTATCATTTCTTCAACTAAGACTCAGGCCCAAGGCTGACTGATAATGAGTTTATCCATTTGGAAGACGATAACGCATTTGTGGCAGCTCGTCGCTTGAACGAGAGAGCTCGTCATTTGAGAGACATCATCCCTTCATTTGAATGACCTTATGTGTCATTTGAACGACAACAAAAATAAAGCTTTCTCACATTACATTCCTTTAGTACACAATCCTTTGATAATACCCATCATATAAATACATGTGTATCATTTTTCAATCAACTGCCGACACATATTTCTTGTTATTAATTCTATTATTATCAATAACTCTTATGACTACAAATCATAATTCAATGAAAATGCAACCTTGAGTTGGGGTTTTAAATTCCATCAGGATCATAACCATACAGTTGATAAGTGCTTTACTCTGAAGAATGATCTTGAGAGGGTTGTCAAACATGGAATGCTACAGCAGTTCATAGGGACCACAACCTATAATTGAATAAAGTCAGCTGCAACCATAAATTTTTCAAAAATCTTGAGATAAAAAATGTTTTTATTTTGTACCCTTGCAACCATTACAAAAATCATAACTAATAACTCAATTTTATACTTCTTAGGCACATATATGTACACTTATCAATGAAAAATTCACAATTTTCTTTAATATATTTGCAAATTCTTACTTAAAAGGTTCAAAGATAAACAAAGCAGCCATCTCACATTAATATTGCGGCCAGGGTGGCAAAAATGTCAAATCATGCCAACCTCCTCAAACTCAGATGTGCTATAAAATCTTGAGAAGAAAGATACAGTGAGCAGGGTGGCAGAAATGTCAAATCCAACCAACATCCATGAAGGCAGATATGCCCAAAAAACCTAAGAGTTCAAAATCAACCCTAATATAGCCTTGGGTGTCTTATACTAACCCAATATTGAAATGTGGGGCTTATAGTACCCCAAGATAGCCTTGGGTGGCGCGTAATATCCCAATATTTCCTTGAGTGGCTTATAATACCCCAAGATAGTCTAGGATAGCATATAATACTCCAAGATAGCCTTGGGTGGCTTATATTACTCCAAGATGGTATTGAATGGCTAAAATTACCCCTAATATATCATAAGAGAGCCTACAATACCCCAAGAAAGCATTGGATGGCTCCTAATACCCCAATACAACATGCGATGGCCTATAATACCCCAATATAGCCTTGGAGGGCTTCTAATATTACCCCATAAGATCGAAGAATTGACAAATCTAACATTAGCTCGATGGACTTAGCCTTAATAATGACCCATCTTAGGAGGAAACTACAAACCTAAGGTTCACGGAAGTTTTACTTAAATCCATGGAACAAGTCCACAGAGGATCTACCTAAATACTTTGAACATTTCTAAAAGCCTCAGCATCAAAGCAGAGACCAAGCCTGTGGAATTCCAAAGTGGCTACTATAATAATTATCTCTGCGGACATAATTAAACAGTTGTCTAATATACAAGTGTCAAAACTATGCAACAAAATTACAAAAGGCTACGAAATTATGATATTCATTATAGAAAAATACCAATCATTTAAGTACAAGAATTGTTCAATAGCATATAAGACATTATTAAAAAATAATTACAAGGCCTGAGCTTAGGACTCCGCGTCCCTTTCTTCATCATCAGCCTCTCCCTTTGTAGTCATTTTAGTCTCCTCAACCTCTCCATCAATAGCTACAACATCCTCCTTCTGCTTCTTAGCAAGCTCATTTGCGCTCTTCAATTCCTCCAGGCACATTATGCACTCCACATCAGTAAACTTCTAGAAATATATGTTTTCATTGGCATTAGGGTAGTTTTGGCAGCCTCGTCCCTTATCTCATTGTAATCGTGGATATATTCCTTTTTTTAGAGCAGAAAGAAGTCCTTAGAAGTTTTGAAGCTGGTCACAATGTCCTTAGTAACTTTATTCAAGGTCTTAGCATGATCATCGGTCATTATCTATAAGTGTGCGACATGTGTTTAAAAAAAATCATGGAGCTTCATATTAGGTTGGCCAACATTTTCTTCACTAGTTGTGACCTGTCTAGTAGCCACTAGACATTTTTCCATAATAACCTTTAAATATTTTAGAGTAGGTTTGAAATTATCTTAGGTCTCATTCTTAGTCTTAAGAGAATTATCTTTGGTATGTTCAATGACTTCTACTTGAAGTTTTAAATCTTTAATAAAGGCCTCCATAGATGCCTTTCCATCTTCAAAAGAGGAGGCCTTGGCACTGTCAACCTCCATAACCTTATGAAGATTAAAGAGCACTTCATATTTTACCTATAACTTATGGTAGCTAAAGTATCCTAGAAAAAAGAGACCAGAATTTAGTCAAAAAATAACAAATGGTCATGGAAGTATATTAATACTGAAGAACCTTACCATATGAAGGTAGTGGATCATGTACGCCTACAAATCCTTCGTATTTTCCTCAGAAAGATGTTTGATGTCATCAGAGTTCATGCCCCCTCGTCAAAGGCACCATTGTATCTCTTATGTTCCAAGAGGACTTTGGATCACCTTTCCTTAAATGGGGCAGCAGACGTGAAGCAGTAGCCCGACTCTACGGAGTTGGCACATTGGCATTTATAATAACTATTTTTCATGGCAGGACGAAGAAATGGAGATATGGGTGGAGATAATAGGTCCTTGGTCTTTTTACCACCAATTGGAGAAGTTATAATAGCCCTGGAAATATTGGTTATGGAATCATCAGATTGAACAATAGGCTCTGCTACCCTGACCTCAGCCTATATACTAGTTGTAGCTATGACAGCTAGGGCAAAATCTTTGCGAGTTATCCTATTTCTTTCCTTCCCCTCGCCTTTTTCGGTGTTTGATTAAGAGACTAGACATTACCCTTTATTTCATATAGCTGATGGAGGAGAAACTCATGATTAATCTCCATGGCTGACTTATCCTTCGTGGTCATACCTATGCAACAAGGACATTAGTAACAAGATAAGAGTTTGCCGCAACTTTAAGGGAAGTGTTTTTTCAATACTTGTCATAGCTTGCCTAATTGGAGCAATATGGGAAGTGTAGCAAAAAAATCTCAAACAGCCATAGAGTGATCATGGTAAGAAATTACTCATTTTTATCATAGATTAAGATCGTGGCTTCAATTCTCTTCCTCTAGAATTTAGAGGTGGTCAAACTTACATAAAATGTAAAAATCTCAAGTTAAAATGAAGTTTTCACGGTAGATAATTCAAAACACATTAAAGATAAATATTGTGACATCACACAAGAATAATAAACTATGCAACATCACATAATAAAAATGAAACTTGCAATAAGATTAAGAATTACATTCCCCCTCCCCCAAGACCACGACAACTTATGATCCCTTTCCCTTTAATACTTCATGGGGTGAATTTCCCAAGGTTCCGTAGAAATGTATAAGTACTTAAATTTCCAGTTTTTTTTAATGAAAGTCCGTCCCCATTAAATATCTTCTTCCACTTTGCAGTCCAATATAGTAGTACCATGATATTTTCACGGAGTTCTCTTTGGAATGCAAAAATTGAATAACTCCGCTGTGAAAACCCGAATATATTATGAAAAATCATAATTAAATCATGCTTACCTTATTTAATATGAATAACATGTTATTAGTATATCTAATTTTAAGTGATTATGTTTAGTCTATTTGTAAGGACACAAATTTCCAATTGAGTCCTTTGTAGTTTTGGCTCAATTCCGGATAAAAATGTTTGTGTCAAAGGATAGAGTTTTATATCATCCTTAAAACCTATGGCATGATAAAGTTGAAGACGTAGTGCCCAAGAGTATAAAGCTTCATCATATGCCGGGTTTAGTGTGCCTCGTTTCTACGTCAACAACATTGGTTCCAATGCTCCTAAGGTTTGAATGCATTATATATCCATATAATAAGATGGAATGGTTTCTGAGTTGGCAAAAATGTATGAGAACAATAACGGCTGTGATCTGTTAAGAAAAAATCAATGGTTGTGATGAAAACTGAAATTTCATTCTCCCGCCCATATGTTTTCTGATCCAAATTTTCTTACTCCGCTCAAAATTTACTCTATTTCAAATCTTTCATACTCCACCACTTCCCAAGGTCATCGACACTCAGCCTAATAAAACCCATTACTACACGAGTCATATTATTTCATCTACTCCCTCTACCTGTTTTTTACCCAACTATAATTTTGAAGATTTATTTCTCTCTCCAACTTGGTATTGGAAATGGAGCTCCTAAATCCATTCTCGAGTTGGTACTCAACTGGTGCAGTGAAAGTGAAAATCCTTCATGCTCCTATTTACAGATCTTTCCATCCTCTTAAGCTAAGGTTTCGACAGCAACTATTGGTTGTTAAGCCGACAACAACTATGGAAGTTTATATGCCTACATCTCATAATCGTCGCCTTCGTACTCCTCACATCGGGTCTTAATCTCTCCTACATTTTCGTTTCTTTCCTGCATTTCCTTATCGATCTCTCAACCCATTTCTTACGCATCTTAATCTCTCTTTCTCTATGCAGATCCTAAGTCCTATGGTTCCCTTTTTCATAGGTATTTTTGAGTTCTGAAATGCATTTTCTCTATGAAGATCTGAAGTTATTTTTGTTTTTTCCTTTTCCTTATGGTTCATTATTGGGTATTTTATCCATAAAAATATGGTTTTATCACTCTATTGAAAGTTATTTTTTTGTTTTCATTTATTGAACTGGCATTGAAGATGACGACTTTTTTTTTTATACAGAGACATTGATAAATCTTTGAAGATGGATCTAAAAGATACAATGAACTTCGATTTTCCGTTTCCCATTTTATCATTATTGACTGTTTTCTCTGAACAAATCTGGTTTTATGGCTCTGTTGAGCGTTTGTTTTTATATTTGTTGTCCGGGCGTTGAAGATGATGATTTTTTTTTTGTTTTCATACAGATGCTTTGATCAAGCATTGAAGATAGATATAACAGATACATTGTTTGATGGTAAAATTATAACAAATCAAGATTTGAAGTGGTGGGATTTCATACAGATACATAGACGCATTTTTTTGTTTTCATTTGTTGAACCGGCGTTAAAGATTTTTTTTCAAATTTTTGGAAATTAAATTAGAATACGTGACTCTCAAAGTAAGGTGAAAAATAATTTTTTTATTATTGTTTGATGGAGTTATTGGAATTTGTTTCACTATTTTGGATATTTTTATGTGTATACACTTACCTTTTTTTGATCACTTTTACATGTACGCAGGGGTTTCAAAATAGGTTTTGGTTTTGAGAAATGAGGTTTTTAATTGTTTGTATCATTGTAGTGTATGCCCAGTTTATACCTACAATACTTTAATATTTTGAATCCTTATGTCAGATTTTTTTTAGAAGTTTCGAAATGTATTGGAACAAGAAAGAATGAGTTAAATAATTCATGAATATTTCATTGAGTCATTTCATCATGATGTTAGCATCTTTTATATGCTTTGCTATGTTTTGGGGTTGTTAAATATACGAATTTGATTTATCTATGATTTGAAAAAAAAAGTCTTTTATGGTTTAAATTTGATACATTAAAAATTCAATAAACTTTTTAGTTTTCTTGAATTTGGTTCGATGGATCACCTAATTTCAGGAAAATTTAAATACTAATTACACAAATTTCAAATATTTTATTTAGTTCTAATACTATATGATGTTTCAAAAAATATTTGTGAAATATAAGGATTTAAAAAAAAAATCAACGGTGATGGTTTAGTTTTACGTTTTGTGAAAGATTAAGATGGTATAACTTTATGTTTAGGTACATTCAAATCAAGGGATAGCAAGACGACAATGATGATATCTAAGTATAGATATGATGTGTTATGTCAGAATAATGCTCAAGCACATGGCTCAATTTCCCATTTAAAGATTGAGTTTTTTACTTTCAAATTTTTTATTACCTATGATTTAAATCACTTTCCTTATCAAAATTGTGTTCATTCATCTTCAATGTAAAGGTTTCATTTACAAGTTTTTTTCCCAAAATAAGGTACAAAATAAATTGTACACTATAAGTATGAGTAATGATTCCTTTATCGGGTCTAAGTATCGGTTTAGTATCAAATGCGTTTTATTTAATTGTACATTGGTGGGACTTACAGTATTCCCTGGCAACATCCACACTATAATACAAATAAATAAAGTAGTACTGGTACTAAATCGGTGATAACATCCGGTGTGGATAACATTTTCCCTATAAATATATATTTTTAACATTTTTTTAAATATTACATGTTTTTTAAATATTACACGTTTAAAAAAATATTAAGTTTTTTTTTAAATTAAGATAGTTTTAAACTCTATAATTGAAAAAAAAAAACTTATAAGTGTACATTAAAAAAACATCTACAAATTTTATTTTACTAAGGATGACAATCCAAATCGTATTTATAAATAAATTATGTTTATAGTCATACACATATGTTATTAGAGTATAAGGGTAACTCGCATAGTGAGTAAAAATTATAAAATTTAATTGAGTAAAGTTTGAAATGTTATAATAAAATAATACTAATTGCAAATCTAAATTAGACCTTTCTAAGAAACAAATGCATGGTATTAAATTGTAACCATGCAAGCATTGGATTGATATACTAATCGTGTCATCTACTCGGGTTACATCTAGCCATGACGAGTAAATGTCCCATGGGATGATCAACAATATTTTTATTTACACTATTGGCAATACGGGAATAAATTTATCACGGAAGCAAATTTATTGCCATGTCATACAAAATATCACACTTATCTATTGCGAACTAAATACGACATATGGTCCTATCCACGATGTAAATTTAGAGAATGAACTTCATGTAAAATTAGGATCATGCAATAATTAATAATTTATGTTTAGAGTTATATTAAGTATCACACAAATACATGTATGGTGTAAAAGAGTTAAGTTACATGTAACAATTATGCACTTATATATCTTGGGGAACGATATATAGATTTTTTGTTCGGGAACGGTATTTTTTATATTTTGCGAGTACGTAGCTTCGAAATTTTTGGTGTTACAAACTTACCTATTTTAAAATTTTCTTCATGCCTTCAGGCACGGGTATCCGCTAGTATATATATATAGGAGCTTGAAACAATTTGTATTGGGTGTACTTTTATTTTAAACTGGGGTTTATTTTTAGAAGGTTTCTTTAAAACTTTAAAATAAAGTTTCCGGGCTAAAAATCATATTTTAGACTTTCTGGAAGTTCGTTCGAAATTGTTGTTCGAATAAGTTTTTTCGTTTGAACGAGAATTTTATTCAAAAGAGGTTTGTCAACGACCTGCCACTGGAGCTTCGTTAGAAGTATCCTTTGAACAAGACTTCGTTCGAACAAAAATCTCGTTCGAATGAGATTTTCAGGCGAGAAATTTTTCTAGCAGTTTTGAGCAGTTTTTCCCATGTTTCCACTTACATTTACCCACTAACGTTTGAAAGAAGTTAATGTGCGGAAACCAAGTTTGAAAAACCAACTTTGGCATTTTCTCAACATTTTTTTATGAGAACATCTTAGAGAAAAAAATTATAAGTTTAAAAGTTCAAGTTTTGAGTGTTTGCATTTTCAAGAACATTATTAAAAAACACTCTTGTTTGCACCCATAGTTTGTGTGTTCCAAGTTATCATATATATATATATATATATATATATATATATATATATCTTGCTTAGAGTATTTGTCACCTGTTTCTACTCTACCTAATTGAAGAGTTGTTTGGGTTTACTTGTAAATCCCTCAAAGAAGAAGACTTGTTTATTGTTGCGGTGTTCCCACCCGGAGAAAGGCTTCGGGTTGGGGTTGATGGTTGTTCCAAAGGCCTCATTGGTGGATTCCAAGGTTCCGGTGGAGTCTGGGATTGTCAACTAAGCAGAGGTTGGTACAAGAATACGCATCAGGGGCTTGAAGGGAGTCGAGTTTGAGTTGAGTAAGCCATTTATCTTGTACTTGTAAGATTACCATATTTAGTGGACTTAAGGCTAGGGCTGAGGTTTTTTCCCGTTGCGTAGTGGTTGTTTAATTATTTTATCTTTTTGCAAATATCACATTAGATGCATGCTTAGGTAAAAAGATAAAATTGGTATTATACTTAATTTGGTGCTAAATTTGTTTGGGTAAAAATTAATTTAATTCAAGTCATTAATTTTATTAGATAAAATTTGGTTTGGCCTAATTTGCTAAAATGGATTAATTATTTTGTTAGGCAAATTTATAGTACTTGGGTTGAATTAACATGTTTAAGTGAAAAATGTATTTCACGTTTAATATAATTTTACTTTGTTTCATTTTAATTTGAAAGAAATTAAAATTTGTTGCTTGAGCCATCATTATTCCGCACTTAAAGGAAATTATTTTTGAAGAAAATTAAGATTTGGGTACTTGACACTTTCAAATTGGTATCAGAGCCAAAACGATAAATTACTTTATTAAGATCCTTTTAATTATTTTTGGCTAAAAATGGAATTTTTCCCATTTTTAAAATTTCCTATGTTGGATAGTTCTAACTACGCGTGTTGGAAAGTGTGAATGAAATCGGCACTAAAATCTATCGACGAGAGGGTTTGATTGTCTGTCGTTAACGGGTGGTCCCCACCAACACATTTGGTAGATAATGAGCGTGTACCAAAACCCACAGATAGATGGAGTGAGAATCAATTTAAACTATCTAATTTTAATTCCCGAGATTTAAATGCCTTATTTAACGCGGTCACACCGGATGAATTCCGACGCATTATGACATGTGAAACCGCTAAAGAAGCTTGGGATATTTTACAACTCACTCATGAAAGTACTAGTGTCGTAAAAGCTTTAAAACTCCAAAACCCCACCACTCAATTTGAAACCACCAAAATGAACGAAAAGGAAACTTTTTATGAATTTTATGCTAGACTTTCCTATATAGTTAATTCATCTTTTAATTTTGGAGAGAAAATACCCAACAACCAAGTAGTAAAGAAAATTTTAAGGTCCCTACCCGATAGATTTATTCCTATGGTGACCGTATTAAATTATTTACCCACTTTAGCCTCTACGAAATTAGAAGAGCTCGTAGGTGATTTACAAACCTATGAACAAGACATGTTTCCCTCCAAAATTGAAAAGAAAATAGAAAAGGGCATTTCTTTGAAAGCCCGAAAGGAGAAAAAACAAGTAGTAGAGAGTGAAAGTGATAGTGACTCGGATGACATGGCTATGTTTGCTACAAAGTTTCATAAATTTCTTAAATTTAACAAAGATAAATTTAAAAATGATTATAAGAAATTTGAAAAATCTAAGCATGACAAATCCGAGAAGATCTCTAAAACTTCTAATGAAAATTTAAATAGGGACGAGTCAAATAGGTGTTTTTGTTGTGAAGGGTATGGCCATAGGACTTTTGAGTTCCTCATTAAACTAAGGAGAGAGGGTAAGCAACCTATTTCATATAATGCGACCCTTAGTGATAGTGATAAGGAAGAGGGACCCGATTCCCCCACTAAGACCAACTTTGTGGCTTTATGGCTAGCCATGTGAGCACCGATAATGAATCTTCTCATGAAGATATACAAACACATGACACTTCCGAGGTCAAAATTTATGATTCCCTCATCTGTGATGGTTGTGAGAGTGAACAAGAGAGATAGAGTGAAAATAAAGAGGTTAATGTGAGTGAATTTCAAAATGATTTTCAAGAATTATATGAAGAATCTATTAAATTAAAAAGAGCTAATTTGAAGTTAGAAGTTAGTTTAAGAGAGCGTGTCAAGGTCGTTGATGAGAATGAGTTAGTGGATGACCTTAGGACACGTGAGAGAACACTTCAAGAGAAGCTTGAATATATAGAAGGCGAGAGAGATAGCCTTAAGGGTTTAATGGAGTCAATGAAATGGTATCTTCACGAGTTTGAAGAGAAAAAAGTTTTATTAGACTCTAACATCCTAGAATCACAAAATAAATTAAAAGACTCTAGTAAAGTCAAATTTGATTTGGAGTGTCATTCAGAAAAATTAGATAAAATATTAGGAACGGTCAAAATTAAAAATGACAATTGTGGTTTAGGCTTCGGTACTTGTAATGAATAAACTCATAAATCCAAAACCTACCTTTTAGGAGAATCACCTAGGAAAGCCTTTAGAGATCAATCCTTAGGTACCAATTTTAGACGTGTTTTTACTTGTGCACATTGTGGTCGAAAATGGCATCTCAAGAAATTTTGTTTTTATCTTAAACGAGGTCGTAGAAAATCCCAATGTAAGGCAACGGAGGTAGCCAAGATTCCTACACCTTGAGATCGTCCTTTATCATTAGTTTGGGTTCGCAGATCCGACTTGGTAGCTTTGCAAAATAGGTTTTTTTATTCTCATTTACTAACACATGCTTCATCACTTGCTAAATCTAAAGGTTGCGTTTGTTAGTTGTTTGAATACTTTAGTTTTTGTACTATATGCTATATTATCATGCTAAATGTATACTCGTTTCAATCATTTTCTAGTTTATGCTTCATGCTTAATCACAAGCTCGAATTATAATTTTTTTTATCTTTTTTATTATAATTTAATCATTTTAGTTCGCATTAAAAATGAAAAATACAAAAACATTTTTGTGTATCATTTGCGTTTTACCATGTTGGTAATTTAGGTTTTATGAAAAATACAAATGATTTTTGTGTGTCTTTTGAGTAATTTTTTTTTTTGGTTAAAAATAAAAAAAATAAAAAAAAATTATTTTGTATGTATTTTAGTTTGACACACTTTATGTGGCATATACTTGTGTTTGAATCCCTTCTTTTTCGCTCCCATGTGGATAGAACTTTTAGTTAATATTGTCAACCCTTAAAATGTTCTTTACCATGCTTACATGGAGTAGTTGGATTTTGTGTTGCTATAATGGATTCTATTTTTATATGCCTCAATTCACACACGCATGGGCTCACTTGAAATTTTAATTTCATGTGTATATTTAAGCTTTGTGAGGTGTTCTCCTACAAGTTTAGTCATCTACTTTATGTGACCTAGGAGGACTAGTGCATGTTAAAATCCGTTGGACGTGAGATTTGTGTGAATATAAAAATGATATATATATATATATATATATATATATAGAAATGTGCATGGGGAAGGGCTCCGAAAGGAAATATCATCCTTTGCGAGTAACCCACCGTTTGGAATGGACCTAAAAGAAATACGTGGCCCAAAGGCCTAAAAATAAAACATGGCATTAAAAGAAAATATTTTGCCAAGGCCTATTTTTATTGATATATTCATTCAAATATATATATATATATATATATATATATATATATATATATATATATATATATATATATATATATATATATATATATATATATATGCTTATTGAGGGAGATTGGATGGTATATCAACGGTATGCATAATGTCCGTTTATCCTAGTTGTACTTTAAATGTCATCACTCTTTTGGTTTGTATAATCATCATAACTCTAGGCTTGTATGATTGCTCATTGAGTTCAATTTATATTGTCACATGAGGTTATATTCAAATGTGATAAAGTTTGAAATCAAGTGAGAACTCCGTGAACATGTTTTAAGTGTTTGGGTCTAAATTTAATTATTACTAGTTCACACCCCTACACTTTCATTTCCATATGACACATTTTTTCCATACGAGTGTGAAAAGCTTATTTTATTTTGTGTCATGTGTGGTGTTTATACCTATGTATGTGCATGTGCATTAGTAATATTCATTATTTCTTCATATATATGGTAATTTTGTCTTTACCTTGGTTTCTAATCCATTTATGCTTCTACTTAATATTTGGTATCTATCTCGTTGCATTCCTTGTTGATATCACATGCTTAATACTTTATGTATCATATTGGTATCATTTTCTTACATCTTAGTTGGTACCCTTTATTCTTTATATGGATTAGTTATGCTTTTATTACCCATATGCTTTCATGTTCTTATCACTCCAAGCTTCATTGTGTTTAAATTAGTTTATATCCTTTATCAATTCCCAAACAAAAATGGGGAGAATGATAGGGGAGAAATGGTATCGTGTCCTATTGTAATCGTATCTTAGTTTAGGAGAATTAACTTTGGGGGAGAGCGCAATATTCTTAGGTTGATCATAGTGGTAAAGGGGAGAATTAATTTAGGGGGTGTATTTATTTTACATGCATTTAATATTATGGATATTCTCTATGCATTTCATAGTTTGCTTGAGTGTGTAGGAATTCTTCTAAGTGGAAACTTTCATCGGCAAAGATATTGATCCTTGGGTCTTGAGTCAAGTTTGTGTGGGATTTTTGTGTCTAGTAGAGCTTGATGGTCCTTTAGGATTTTTTTTTTGGTTTTTGTCCCGGAATAGCCAAAAGGGGAGATTTGTAAGGACACAAATTTTGAATTGAGTCATTTGTAGTTCTGGCTCAATTACGGACAAAAATGTTTGTGTCATAGGATAGAGTTTTAGATCATCCTTCAAACCTATGACATGATGAAGTTGAAGGCGTAGCGGCCAAAAGTATAAAGCTTCATCATATGTCGAGTTTAGTGTGCCTCGTTTCTACGTCAACAACATTGGTTCCAATGCTCGTAAGGTATGGATGTATTTTATATATATAGGAGCTTGGAAAATTTTGTATTGGGTGTACTTTTATTTTAAACTGAGGTCTATTTTCAGAAGGTTTCTTTAAAACTTTAAAATTAAGTTTATGGGCTAAAAATCATATTTTAAACTTTCTTAAAGTTCATTCGAAATTGTTGTTCGAACGAGTTTTTTCGTTCGAACGAGTTTTTTGGTTCGAACGAGAATTTCGTTCGAACGAGGTTTGCCAATGACCTGCCACTAGAACTTCGTTAGAAGTATCGTTCGAACGAGATTTCAGGCAGGAAATTTTTCTGGCAGTTTTTCCCATGTTTCCACTTACCTTTACCCACTAACTTTTGACAGAAATTATATGTGCGGGAACCAAGTTTGAAAAACCAACTTTTGACATTTTCTAAACACTTTTTTGTGAGAACATCTTTGAGAGAAAATTTCTAAGTTCAAAAGTTCAAGTTTTGAGTGTTTGTATTTTCAAGAACATTATTCGAAAACTTTCTTGTTTGCACCCATAGTTTGTGTGTTCCAAGCTATCATATATATATTTTGCTAGGAGTATTCGGTCGGTTTCTACTCTACCTAATTGTAGAGTTATTTGGGTTTACTTCTAAACCCCTCAAAGAAGAACACTTGTTTGTTGTTGTGGCGTTCCCACTCAGAGAAAGGCTTCAAGTGCGGGTTAACAGTTGTTCCAAAGGCCTCATTGGTGGATTCCAAGGTTCGGGTGGAGTTTGGGATTGTCAACTAAGCAGAGGTTGGTATAAGAAGATGCATCAGGGGCTTTAAGGGAGTCGAGTCGAGTTGAGTAAGTCATTTGTCTTGTACTTGTAAAATTACCATACTTAGTGGGCTTAAGGCTAGCGTCATCCGAGATTTTTTTTCGTTGTGGGTTTTTCCTCGTACAGCGCGGCATAGTGGTTGTTTACTTATTTTATCCTTTTGCAAATATCACATCAGATGCATGCTTAGGTAAAAAGATAAAATTAGTATTATATTTAATTTGGTGCTAAATTTGTTTAGGTAAAAAATAATTTAATTCCAGTAATTAATTTTATTAGATAAAATTTGGTTTGGCCTAATCTGCTAATCTGGATTAATTATTTTGTTAGGTAAATTCTAGGACTTGGGTTGAATTAACATGTTTAAGTGAAAAATGAATTTCATGTTTAATCTAATTTCACTTTGTTTCATTTTAATTTATAAGAAATTAAAATTTGTTGCTTAAGTCATCTTTATTCCGCACTTAAAGGAAATTCTTTTTGAAAAAATTTAAGGTACTTGACACTTTCACTAATCCTACTTTCATAAATCATGAAATGTCGAATTATTTACAAACACAAAATTTTATTATTTTCAGTAGAAATGTTCATGTTGGAGACTAGTATTGACCCTTATAATGTAACAATTGACTCAAGGTGAAAACTAGATAGTTATATATATATGGGTGATGTTTGTGACACAACAAACGGAGCATCAAACGGATGTTCGAGTAAGAAGTTAGCCAGAATTTACGAACAAGGGGAAAATCTGTCCATTCCCTTTAAGTGGTAAATTGTCCTTTTGTAAACCAAATGTGACACCCCGCCTAATAAAATACCGGGGGATCAGTACTATACCTAATTAAAGTAGGAATCCCAGTTGGATCATCCTTAGCATCACTGTCGAAAACTTTTTAATTGTTGAAAGGAAAAGCCTACGTCCACTGTTATTTTATTCCCAGGGGTTTACAATAGCACAATGTGATAGAGAGAGGGAGAAAAAGGGTGTGGATCTTGTGTATGGTGTCTCTCGGTTCTTGGTTTTTTTCCTTTGGCTAAGGGAACACATGTATTTATAGTGATGGGAGATAAAGAGATTCATTGTATGTAGACATTTATACATTATGTCCACATTCAACGAATCTAATTGTTGAATTGCTTGGTATGCTATGTGTTGTCATCTACAGTATAAATGTACATTAATGCTCATTAAATGTGTAGTTATCCTTTGATCTTCCCGGTTGGTATGCCGACCAACTCTCCTCGGTTGCCGACTAACTCTCCTCGGGTGCCGACTAACACTCCTCGGGTGCCGACCAACTCTCCTCGGGTGTCGAATATTGCCACGTAGGATGACATGTGTCCTTTTCTGATTGGTCCTCGTAGATGGAGAATTTTTGCGTTAACAGAAGCCCCCAATGCTCCATGCTTAATGGTTTACTTGAAAGGATGGAGTATTTATTCTGCAGTGTTGCTCGGTGCTCGTGAAATTCTTGATCTACCTTCTTTATTTGTTCAACATAAAGTGCATTATCTCCTGGACGACATATGATGTAGGTTGATCGATGGTTGCTAATCTTTCTTTTAAGGAACTCTGTGTGCTATGTATCACCCCTGGAAATTTGGATGCAGCCATGCCATAGTATGCAGCTTGTAGCTTGTCATAATCTTCAAGTATGTTGATTGGTTTGCTAGCCGACCAACTGCCTCCTGTGCTGAGTAACTGAGTGCTAACTTCACGTGCTTGATTCTTCTGATTTATGATCCTCTGAATACGTTATCGAGTAACATACTAGCTTTTGAACCCACTCTTCAATCTGATTAGTACCAAGCTAGTAGTGGACTTCGAAACATTTTCATACAACTTCTTCTTCAATATTGGTCGGGACAGTAGTAGCAAAAGATCTCAGTGCTGTAGATGCTGATTTTGACTTCTACCTCTGCTTGGGAACGAGCAAGAGGTTCTCGGGGACGAGCAAGAGCTTCTCGGGTAACTGTCAAAGAACAGAGAACTCAATCTGCTTTGGAGAATCAAGCCTTCCAACAAATTGCAAAGAACCGGGCCTTGGCTAAGATGTCCGAGAAGATCATGAGTCTTGAAGAGCAACTTCCTGCTTGGGGACGAGTAAGAGCTTCTCGAGGACGAGCAAGAGCTGCTCGGACAGACCATCTGTGATGAACATCAGAATGCTAAAAGATCTTAACTTCATAAACTCCCCTTATGCTTTAGATGATCCTCCTGCTGGTGAGGAACCTGTTTCAAAAGAAGAGGGAAAGAAACTAATAGAGTAGGAATCTCAATGTAATAGTTAGTATTCATTTTCATTCTCAATGTATTTTGTTTTTGATTTTAATGAAAGACTTTCACTTTTGTTCGCAATCTTAATTTCTATTCTTTTGTACTTGTCTAACACTTTTACATCTGTGCATATGTATCTGTTAAAAAGATAATAATTTTGTGTTGTTCATCAACCAACTTAGTAATAAACAGTTATAAGTATCAAAAATGTTGTTCGATCACTTAATAAAGTAATGAGTATAAAAATGTTTAAAATTTTCCAACCAACCAAGGTTGTTAAATTGTGCTCGTCAACCAATTATAATTAGTGAGAGTTTATACCCTACTAACCATACTTGGTAAATTTTTGTCTTTTTCATAAAATGTGTCTGACCAACCAAGGTCGATAAATTCTCCTCGTCGACCAACTACAGTTAGTGGGTTTTTATCCCCGACCAACCATACTTGGTTCAGTTTGGAATATTTTGTTCTTCGAGGAACTTTTGCAATAATCTTACCTCCCGACCAACGTAAGTTGGCATTTGAGAGCATATTTTGTTT
The DNA here is from genome assembly GCA_949130495.1 of Sambucus nigra. NCBI lineage: Eukaryota > Viridiplantae > Streptophyta > Magnoliopsida > Dipsacales > Adoxaceae > Sambucus > Sambucus nigra. The sequence goes on from OX422217.1 coordinate 272,890,404, forward strand.
CTTAACCAGCCAAAATTGGCATTTTAAGAATGTTGTTCTCGCCCTTTTACCATCCAAAGTTGGTCATGGGTTTGAACTATTAGGTTCTTTCGAACTATCTTGTCCACAAGCTCTTTTACCAACCGAAGTTGATCACGCAAGTGTACGCCTCCTAACCAAAGGAGTATAATTTGTTCTCGTTATTTTACCAACCGAAGTTGATCACGCTCGAACTATCAGGTTCTTTCAAACTATCTTGTCCACAAGCTCTTTTACCAACCGAAGTTGATCACGCAAGTGTACGCCTCCTAACCAAAGGAGTATAATTTGTTCTCGCTATTTTACCAACCGAAGCTGGTCACGCTCGAACTATCAGGTTCTCTCGAACTATCTTGTCCACAAGCTCTTTACCAACCGAAGTTGATCACGCAAGTGTACGCCTCCTAACCAAAGGAGTATAATTTGTTCTCGCCCTTTTACCAACCGGAGTTGGTCGTGGGTCTAAACTATCATCTTCTTTTTGCTGTTGAACAGCGTAGTGTACAACACTACGCTAGTATTCCCCAAAAAAAACTTTCAAACAAAGGAGAGAGAGAAAAAATTGTGAACATCATTATTTTATTCATGTCGATCAAGAGTTCTCAGCCGTAATGCTGTACATTTTACATTACTGATAATACTTGCGAAGGTGTTCAGCATTCCAAGCATTCTTGAATTCCTCTCCTTCTAGAGTTGTTATTCGGTAAGTTCCTGGTCGAACAACTTTTGTAACTCGGTAAGGTCCATGCCAGTTGGCTTCAAGTTTATTGTGCTTCTGAATGACCTTCTTTAGCACATAATCCCCTTCTTTTAAGTCGCATTTCTTCACCCTTTTGTTGTAGAACAGAGCTGTGCGTTGTTGGTAAGCAGCATTCCTAATGGCTGCCTCTTCTCTAACCTCCTCGAGCATATCCAAATCCAGTCTTCTCATCAAGTCACTGATTGGGGAATTGAAATTCAACACTCTGTGTGTTGGTAGACCCAACTTGGCAGGTATTACAGCCTCACTTCCAAATGCTAGCATATATGGTGATTCTCCAGTCGCTGCTCGGGGAGTTGTTCGGTAAGCCCACAATACTGATTGTAGCTCATTAATCCAATTAGCTTTAGCTTCACTTAGACTCTTCTTCAAACCATTTAGTAGTGTTCTGTTTGTCACCTCAGTCTGCCCATTGCTTTGAGGATGACCTGGTGCTGAATGGGTCTTCAAGATATTTGATTGTTGACAATAGGCAGCAAACTCCTCGTTGTCGAATTGTGTTCCATGATCTGTGATGAAGGCATGAGGGAGACCATATCGACAGATGATATTCTTCCAAACAAACTGGTATACCTTCTCGTACGTCATATCGATAAGGGGTTCAGCCTCTACCCACTTAGTAAAATAATCTACTGCGACGATGAGGTACTTGAATCTTCCTCGAGTGGTTGGCAATGGTCTAACCAAATCAATTCCCCACATGGCAAATGGCCAAGGGGAAGTTATGGGTGTCAACAAAGCTTGTGGAGTTCGTCGGATGGAGGAAAAACGTTGGCACTTATCACATTTCTTAGCATAGGCTATACAATCAGCCCTCATCGTCGGCCAGTAGTATCCTTGCGTCATCATTCTTTGCAAAAGTGTCCGACCTGCCACATGTGGTCCACAAGACCCTTCATGGATCTCTTCAATAAATTCTTTCACCTCGGAGGGGTGTACACATCTCTGCAAACCTGCCATAATTCCTCGTCTATACAAAACACCATTAGCTAGTACATACCGAGCAGCTTTAAACTTCAATTTCTTTGCCGCGAGCTTGTCCTCTGGAAATTCTCCCTCTTCAATATATGCCCTGATGGGATCCATCCAAGATGGTCCTAAATCAAGGGTAATAACATTCATCATCAGGTTTTAATCTATGCTCCGACTTTCCAGTACTTCAATTGGTATCGTTCTTCGCAGCTCGGTACGAGTAGCTGATGCTAGTTGGGCCAGTGCGTCTGCTTGTGCATTTTCTATTCTCGGTATTCTGATCAACTGAATGGCATTAAATTCTGCCAACAATTCCACCACCTTTGCATGATACTTGACCATTAGTTCTCCTTTAACCGCATATGTTCCCATCACCTGATTCATAATTAATTGAGAATCACTGAATACCATCACTTGTTGTGCTTCCACAATCTTTGCTAAATTAAGACCTGCTATCATGGCCTCATACTCAGCCTCATTATTGGAAGTTTTTAATTGAAATCGCAAGGCATATTCTATATCAATCTCTTCTGGGGTTTTCAAAACAATCCCTGCTCCACAACCTGCTGCGCAAGATGACCCATCTACATACAATCTCCATGTAGGTAACTCGTGTTCAAATTTCTTATCCAATAGAGTTCCTTGGTGGAATGTCTGTTATTCTCTTCCATCTTCCCCTGTTAATTTTCGCTCCTCGTCGACCATCTCTTCTCGCCCTTTTACCAACCGGAGTTGTTCTGGGTTTGAATTTGATGATCTTTCTACATCCACAAGCCCTTTTACCAACCGGAGTTGGTCTGGACTTATGTCTGTTGATCCTGTAACATCCACAGGTTGATCAGTGAGCACTTTTTGTTCCTCCGGGGTATCAGGATATGTAAACTCTACTATAAAATCTGCTACATCTTGCCCTTTCAATGATGATCGGGGTTCATACACAATATCATATTCACCGAGCTCTATTGCCCACTACATCAGTCTCCCTGACTTTTCTGGCTTATGAAGGGCTTGTCTCAATGGCATGTCGGTATAAACGATGATGGTATGGGCTTGAAAATATGGCCTCATTCTTCTACTTGCTTCAATTAATGACAATGCCAATTTTTCTAACTTTGGGTACCTAATCTCTGCACCTCGAAAAGCCTTACTTGTGTAATAAATTGGCTTCTGGACCCCATTCTCCAATCTGATCAATGCTGAGTTGACTGCATGCTCTGATACTGCCAGGTATAAGTACAACTTCTCTCCCGTTATTGGCCTTGACAACAGTGGAGGTGTTCCCAGATATTTTTTCGAGTCTTGAAAGGCTCTTTCACATTCATCATTCCACTCGAAAGTTTTTTGAAGTGTTTTGAAGAATGGTAAGCATCTATCTGTTGCTCGAGATACAAATCTGTTGAGCGCTGCGACTCGTCCTGTAAGACTCTGCACTTCTTTCTTTGTTGTTGGAGATCGCAACCCTAAAAGATCTTTGATCTTTTCTGGATTTGCTTCAATGCCTCGCTGGTTGACAATGTACCCGAGAAACATTCCTTCTCGTACTCCAAATGTGCACTTCGTCGGGTTGAGCTTCATCTGGTATTTATCCAGTTGATCAAAAGTCTGACTTAAATCAACTAGATGATCAGCAGATTTCTTGCTTTTTGTCATCATATCATCGACATAGACTTCCATATTGCCACTGATTTGTTCGGTAAAAACCTTGTTCATCAGTCGCTGGTATGTCGCTCCTGCATTTTTCAAACCAAAAGGCATAACATTATAACAATAAGTACCCCTAGGGGTAATAAAAGAAGTACTCTCCCTGTCTTCAGGTTTCATCTTGATCTGGTTGTAGCCTGAATAAGCGTCCATGAAGCTGAGCAGCTCGTGCCCAGATGTAGCATCCACTAACTGATCAATTCTGGGTAATGGAAAGTGGTCCTTTGGGCAGGCCTTGTTGAGATAAGTGAAATCAACACACATTCTCCATTTATTGTTTTTCTTCTTTACCATCACCACATTTGTCAACCAGTCCGGGTATTTCACATCTTCAATGAATTGAGCTTTCTGGAGCTTGTCGACCTCCTCTTGAATAGCTTGATTCTTCTCGGGGCTAAATACCCTTCTTCTCTGCTTTACAGGCTTGATCTCCTTATTGACATTGAGCTCGTGACATAAGAAGTTTGGATCTATTCCTGGCATGTCCTCATGACTCCATGCAAACGTTTTCTTCCTATTTCTCAAGAAAGTTATCAACTCCTGTTTTATTAAAGCATCCAACGATGAACCTATCTGGGTTACTCGTTCAGGGTGCTCGTCGTCCAGAATAACATTTTCTGTAGATTCCACCACCTGTCCTTTTACAAGTTGGGACTCATCTCTGGGATCGAGAGTTTTAATCTCTGTACCTTCTTCCACCTGGTAAGTAGTAGTCTTTTTCCTTGATTCCTCAAGATCCTCTTGCTCGGCAGATGAATAATAGCATTCCCGAGCTAATTTTTGATCACCTTTCACAACTCCTACTCCAAAGTTTGTTGGGAATTATAAGCATTGATGCGCTGTAGATGGAACTGCTTCAAACTTCTTCAAACCAACTCTTCCCATGATGATGTTATAAGATGACTGCACATTCTTATCCATCACAAAGAAGCGTATTCTTTCTGTTCGACAAGCAGGCCAAGTTCCAATGAATATATCCAACTTGATCGTCCCAAGTGGAAAAACTTTCTCGCCAGCAAAACCCAGGAGGGGTCTGTGATACGGTTCCAATTGAGATAATTTCAGATTCAAACTGTCAAAGCATGAATAGTACATGATGTCTGCCGAACTTCCATTGTCTACCAACACCCTTGAAATCACTACTTCCTTCATCCTCATTTTGATCACCAGAGGATCGTCGTGAGGATAAAGAACACCTGCTAGGTCGTTTTTTGAAAAGCCAATGACCAGCTTATCTTTGTTTACCTTCCTCGGACGATCGTCCTCGGCCAGATTATTCGCTGAATATATGAACAAGCTTGAGCCTCTCCAAGGTAAGCCTTTCTTTCTGCAGTAAGGTCTCCTCCTCCCGCATCTCCTCCTGTAATGACATTACAATCAAATGACCCAAAACGTATAGAAAATACCTCTCGTTCTGGATGTCTTGGTTTCTTGGGAAGGTCGGGGTCATCATCTGGATCATCTTCATGGTTTCTCTTCTTTTTCTCTTCTGCTCGACGAGGAGATCTAGACCTCTCTCTAGTTCGGTCGTTATTTTTTCTTTCACCTCCCCGATCAACATATTTTGCTAGCTTTCCTCTTCGGATGAGTGTTTCAATCTCGTTCTGAAGAGCTATGCAATTTTTGGTCATGTGACCATGATCTTTATGAAACTCGCAATATTTATCCTTACTCCTCGAATCAGGGTCTGACCTCAGTTTCTTTGGCCATTTTACCTCCTCCTTGTTCTTGATTTCTTCCAAGACATGATGAATACCCATTTTCAAAGGGGTATAATTGTCGTATTTCTTCAGGACTTCCCATGATGATTTATTATTTCTAGAACGTTTGTCACCGCCATTGCCCTTATGCTCTTTATTTTTAGACTTGCCGACGTCCACCTTGGTGTCTTTATTAATATTCTTCTTCGCAGCCATAGCTTCCTCGGCATTCATGATTTTGGCCGCTTTTGTCATCAACTCTGACATAGTTTTAGGTGGATCTTTCGCCAAGGTGTAATAAAATTTATTAGGCAACAACCCACTCATCAAGGCGGTGATTGCTGTCTTTTCTTCATAATCTATGACTTCCAGCTTCTCGTTATTGAAACGAGTTATGTAATCTCTAGTACTCTCACCAGTTTTTTGTCTAACACTTAACAAGTGTGCTACTCATTTTACTGGCTTTGCTCCAAAACAGAAATTGCCAATAAACAACTCGGCCAATTGAAAGAAAGTTGAAATCTTACCTCTAGGAAGATTATTGTACCATATCTGGGCAGCTCCAGTAAGAGTTCCTGAGAACGCTCTGCATCTCATCTCGTCCGGGACGACATAGATATCGGCAGCAGCTTGATATTGCTCTATGTGAAGAACAGGATCTGTCTTTCCATCATATTTGGGGGTCACTACAGGTTCTTTGAACTTTGACGGTGTAGGAAAATTCACAATGGCCTGAACAAAAGGTGTTCCTCGAACAAAAGTTCATTGTAGGGGGTTCTTTGCTTTGGCCATTACTCCCAATTTATCCTCCAACCGTTGGAGAGATCCTTTCCACGCTTCATTTCCTTCCTCGGGCCTATTGGTTCGAGCAATTGATCATTCTGAGGTAGCTTCTTGAGATCTATCTTGACGAGCAGCTGGTCGTGATTGTGCTGATCCTTCTCTTAGATCTGATGGTTGTCGAAAACTCCTCGACATGGTCTTAGGTGGACTCCTATTCCTCCTAAGGCCTAATCGACTGAAAGGAGACACCCTACTCAGTCTTTCTAAAGCACTGGGTCTTTCTGGAGAGAGGGTGATATGTTGATCAGTATCTGTAGCCCTTATTGACGAAGTTCGCCCAGGTTGATAAGAGAAATCATCAGAATCCTCATTACGACGTGACTCACTACGCCTGGATCGTGAAGAAAGTAAATAAGTTTGCCTCTGACCACTTTGTTGTCCTGAACGTGCAGGTGCACCGCCATGAAGGGTTTGTATGAGTTGCCTTATTGTTTCTTGCATGGCGGTTTGTCCTTGAGCCAGATTCGTCATAATCCCGGCTAGATCTGGAGGTGCAGAGGGATTCGGAGGATTTCCAGTATTTCCAGCATTTCAATTGCTAGATTCTGGATTATCCGCCATTGATGATGAACGATTTTTGGTGAAAAACGATAGTAACAATTGTTCCCACAGACGGCGCCAATCTGTTGAAGACAGAAAATGGCCACTGCCATTTTAGTGGCGTCAACAGCAGATAAATGATGAGGATGAGATTGAAGATGAAGATAAACATTCACATCAAACATATAAGAGATAAAGATTTTTAAAGTGGTTCGGCTATAAGGAAAAGCCTACGTCCACTGTTATTTTATTCCCAGGGGTTTACAATAGCACAATGTGGTAGAGAGAGGGAGAAAAAGGGTGTGGATATTGTGTATGGTGTCTCTCGGTTCTTGGTTTTTTTCCTTTGGCTAAGGGAATACATGTATTTATAGTGATGGAAGATAAAGAGATTCATTGTATGTAGACATTTATACATTATGTCCACATTCAACGAATCTAATTGTTGAATTGCTTAGTATGCTATGTGTTGTCATCTACAGTATAAATGTACATTAATGCTCATTAAATGTGTAGTTATCCTTTGATCTTCCCGGTTGGTATGCCGACCAACTCTCCTCGGTTGCCGACTAACTCTCCTCGGGTGTCGACTAACTCTCCTCGGGTACCGACCAACTCTCCTCGGGTGCCGACTAACACTCCTCGGGTGCCGACCAACTCTCCTCGGGTGTCGAATATTGCCACGTAGGATGACATGTGTCCTTTTCTGATTGGTCCTCGTAGATGGAGAATTTTTGCGTTAACACATACTAACCACCTAGTATTCCAAAAACTGGTACCAAATTTTAACTTTTTAATTTAACAAAATAGTACATGCGGAATTAAATATAAACCATTCACACAACTGAATAAATCAATTGAATAATTAATTTAAATAACTTGTCGAATAAACCATCGGCCACCAAAGTAAAATAATCCAATACAAACATCAAACACCTGAAGGATTACATCTGAAAACTGTACGGAGAAGTCTGGGCGACAAGCCCTAAATAAAACAGAACTGATAAATTATTCCTACTCTAGGAATGAATGAGCGATGCGTCTAATCCAAACTCCTGCTAGCATCCACATATGCTGCAGCTCCGTGTCCCTGGAATAGAATATCAATCCTGGCGTCCCTGTGGCTGGACACCTAAAAGGTTTTGAAAATAGTTTTATAGCAAGGGTTAGAACCCAAAATATTTTGAAAATATTTAGCAAGTGAATTAACTGCAGTAATTTAAAATGCATGAATACGCTTCATAGTTAAGTTAGTGTCGCACTCCCTTGTAGACATTCTCACCCCTCTACTATTGTGCACACCTACAGGTTACCCTAACCCCACCTAGTTGTACTACCCCGTTCAAATAGTCCTGGTATAACCATCTCTTGACATACTACTCTAACCCGAGTATAAGGATTCTTGAATTATAAGTTATCTCACAATTAACTTACTTAATTCCTCTTAAATATTAGCATATAACCGTGTCACTAGTTATATAAAGTAAATACATCACACACTGTATTATTACCCGTATATAATATTTACTACCATTATATACGTACCTTTACCACAATATCCCCACATATAATATACGTACATCCATCACTTCGAGTATACCCTCGCCGGATGATTCCCTCTAAAATTCTATCTCACTAGGTGTGCTCACAAAACCTAGTTATCCAAGTTGGAATCGCTCACCAACTTGGACCAAAATATAAACGTAGTGGAGGTGGTCATATTCCTTCCCTGAAAGTGAGATACATCCATCACCCATATATATCGGACGCTATGACCAGGGGATATACTCACCCTACTCCTCAAGCTAGGGGATTCACCCACATCGCGCAACCTCCCTTGATAGCATTAGAGTATATAAATTGAATAAATATCTAGTCACTGATATTTAATATCACACACAATATATGCACGTATATATATATACTATCACTACACCGTATATATATAATATAAACCCCGGCTTTACCGTGTACTCAAAATCCCGTACACTGCTTGTAATTTCCTGAGTCTGTGGCCCGACTCAACGTAATTAATTTTCTCACTTAATAATTTATGATCCTCCCGAGTCTATGTACGACTCTAATATAATTAATTCACGCCTGAATTAAATATAATACTTTCCCCGAGTCTGTGGTCCGACTCTAATTAAATTAATTAACACACCCATTAATTTAATACCTCCCCGAGTCTACAATCCGACTCTAATTAAATTAATTAACACACTTATTAATTTAATACCTCCCCGAGTCTAAAATCCGACTCTAATTAAATTAATTAACACACCCATTAATTTAATACCCACCCGAGTCTACAATCCGACTCTTATTTAATTAATTTACACGTTAATTAATCAACACAAATCCGAGTCTGTGGTTCGACTCTAATATAATTAATTTACACAATAATTAATTTATACCAAATTGATTATGTGGTCCGACTCCCAATTAATTAATTTAGACATTAATTAATTTATACCAAACTCCGGGTCTACAACCCGACCCTAAACCAATTAATAACAACATCAATTAATTTAATACTTTTTCGAGTCTACCCTACGACTCTACCTTCATTAATTATCACATCCATTAATTTAATAACTTGGTGTCACCCAACTATTATCCCCAGACTCACTTACTTAGCCCGTAACTTAATATTTCCCGAGTCTTTGTTCCTATCACAAGGAAACACACAATAGGCATTCACAACCCAAGTAATCCTATAAAAAAATGGGTATTTACACAACCCAATTCTTCATACTTGTACGTAATATATTTCTCTCTAATATTCACCGTACTTGTTTGCTTTACGAATTTATTTCACTTTCGTATTAATTCAAGTATTCACATAAGTCTAAGGGTCCTAGTTACCCCTTGTTATATCAATTCAGTAGTTACCCTTGTTAACCCACTGACCTAACGAAATTAAGCTCACTCACGCTTTTCCGTAATTATATTCTTATCATCTCGAATTAGAGTGCGTCACAATCAAGCCTATGAATCTCCACCTTAACTCTCTCACAAAATTAAAGTTCAACACTAAATCATAGACCTACTTCCATATCATTATTCCATCAATATATTTCATCAAGGTCCCAAGCACTTCCCCAATAAAATTTTAGACATTTGAGGCTTAAAAAGAAAAATCTTAAATTTTCTGGCAGATTAAACACCCTCTAGTAAAATTTTGATTTCTCCCTCTGCAGAACTCCGATTGACCTGATTCTAAGTTAATTGGATAGCTAAGATAAATATCCTTCCAGTAATGTATGGTTAACACTCTAATTCGAAGTAGAATTCAAATCGCACACGTTTAAAGTCACGTCAAAATTCTGGCAGATTACTATGTTGACAGATCAAACACCCTGTAGTAAAATGTTGATTACTCCCTCTACAGAACTCCGATTGATCTGATTCGAAGTTCATTGGATAGCTAAGAGAAATACCGTTCCAGACATATATGGTTTACACTCTAATTCGAAGTACAACTCAAATGGCTTACATTTAAATTTGTGTCAAAAATTTAGGCAGGTTGACATCTTGTGTTCATCAATTAAACCCTAAGTCATTCAAGATTCATGTTCTTCATCCAATAACTCATAAAGATTCCATGTTAATCATCAATTATATTCAAATTTCATTTTATCTTTACTTAGGGATATATAATACACCTATTTCTTACTTTGAATCTCATTCAATAGCTACATGAACAAAACCCCCCATTTTTATACGCATTATCCCCAAAACGAATTTTGGTTTACACATCACTATGATATGAATTGATTATCATCAATTTAGAGATCACAACAGTTAACCACTTACCTGTAAGTTTTCGTAGTGTCTGATCCGTTGGCGTAGTCCCTCAATTTGGCTCCAAAATTCCCAGATTGGCTTTTGCTAAACTTTCCCCCAATTTCCCTCTCAAGCCCTAGGCTTAGAATTGTGTTGGCTGCTGATTTCCTAATCCCTCACTTAGGTTAAAACCCTCCATACCATTTTTTACCTAATGGGCCTAATTAAAATAGCCCAAATCACCTCGTGTGGGCCCGGTTATGCTCAAAAATGCCCCGAGACCCAATTACTACCCCCGGGTACTCTTTTCTGACTATCTCGACCTATCCGGACACAACCGCACACTCAGAATTGACATTCCAATTAATTTATAAAAATCCTTATCTCACACCCAATTTAGTCTATACCGACTCCTGGATGGGATAAGTGCATGCCCCATCATTAATACCCGAAATGACGCGATTAAATTATTACTATTCACTTAGTAAATAAATTTCCCTAAACATTAACCATTCACTCCCCGATTAATATTTAAATATATATATTGCCATAATTAATTCAATTAAAATTAAAACATAAAAGTAATTTAAAATTCCCGAATTAATTAAATATTAAATGTACAAAAATACGGGGTGTTACATACTTCCCCCCTTACAAAGGAATTTCGTCCTCGAAATTAAGATAAACCTAGTGTTCCAATATTCACATATTACTCACTAATCATGTGCCTCCAAGCCCGCTATATCTATCACATCCTCTTCTAACCATACGTTACACAAGTATGCATTTAAAATTTGCCAGGGCGCCCATACACCCTATACCCGCGCTTAACCGCACAAAATTTGCCTTAATTAACCCGGGTGCCCATACACCATATCCCCGCGCTCTACCGCACGAAAGTTACCCGATTATGCTAGTCGTAACCTGTAATATAAATTCGAATCCCGTAGTCATATCACATATATAAATATATATGTACATATATATCTACTGCCCGGGTACCCAACCCATGTGCTAACATCCAAACATCTCCCCATAAATACTTGTCTCTCAACACAAAAGTATATATGCTTACCCTTATGCTACTAAAGACAACATAAAATACCCCGCCCTTACTATCACTAATCCTAGCGCAAAGTAAACCCCGAGCTATCTCTCTTTGCTCGAAATTAAATCTAACCACCCTGATTCACTTCAGTAAACATCCCCACTAACCGGGATAAAATGTGAGAACACAAAACTTCACTATGTGCTATCGCACCACGCAATACAACATATATATATATATATATAGGCTATACGCCCTCTCAGGTGATACCTAGTACCAACCATATCCTGGTGTCGCGAACACCAAAATTTTACACCACTATCCACCATAGTTAAATTCCATCGCTATCCAGATGATTTTTTTTTTTTTTTAGGAAATGTTATCAACCCTACTCCCATAATTATCGAAAGTAGTAATTCCTCGCATAATTCAAACTTTCACTCAGTGTTCACCATCACTCTTCCATGAAGAACACCAAGGAACTCCGTTACTCTATGAAAAGTTTATCGACATGCTTTGGCTGCTATCGCCAACGTACTCACTAAATTCGACTCACCCGCGAACTTTAGTGAAAAATAAGACTTATATTGTGACATCCTCCCTGTCACTAAAAAATATACCCCATGCCCCTAGGGTAAAAATAATTACCTCCATACTCTAGCTGCAACGGCTGGTTCTCGAGTTCTGGAGCATCTTCTCCCTGCCCGAATGCACCAATGACTTGCTTTAGTGGCTGTACATCCAGGACCTCGTCCTGTAGTTGCCCCCTACCTTGCTTAAGACAATATCTCTTAAAGTGTCTCGCTTTCCCCAACGACGAAACATCGTCTAATACATTCACCCTGCCACTGGTCCCTTCCATGCCGACCTTGTTGAATTCCCTGGCCATCCTGCCGATAGCCTCCAGTTCTAAATCATTTGGCGTTGTTTCCCTGCCAGAAATCCTACCCCTGATCTCCCCCAGTCTGCTGCTGGGATGCCCCACTGGTATTTTTCCCTCCTGCCTTATCCGACTGGCTAGTTTTCACTCCCCTCCCGCTTCCTTTCACGTGGAAGCGATATTTTCGACAGTGACGGAGTGCTGCGTTAATGACATCAGTATAATTTACTAATGCAGAATTATCAATTAAAGGTTGTCTGATTCTCCAGACTAACCCGTCCATAAACTTCACTTTCTTTCTCTTTTCCTTGCTTACCTCATCTAGTACAAAATTTTCTAACCGAGTGAATCCTTCCTCTTAATCGGCCACTTAACGGTCCCCTTGAGTCATCTCATAAAATTTTCTCCTCGTTTCGGTCTCAACCGCTGGAGGAGAATACTTGCGGTCGAACCTCACCCAAAACTCTGCAATAGCTAGTGTGTCCCTTTCCTCAACTGTGGTGATCGAATCCCACCACTGTAGCGCTGCTCCCACTAAACTAAAAGTGGTTAGCATTTGCTTCAGCACCTTATCACAATATCCCATGCGTAGGTGACGCTGGATATCTCTCTTCCTTGACACGCTAGTACTACCACTGAACCCCCTCACAACTCTGTTGGGTTCCTACTAAAAATAACCTCTCTTTCCTGTTTCCACCCTGACGACCCTGCGTGAGTCTGAACATCCAGCGCCACTAACACTTGTGGTGGATCCCGTGGAAAGTACCATGCCGTTGTGACCATCGTCGTTTCAACTGTCTGTGCCAATATTTCAGTTACTTGTGCTGTCAAAATCATCTCTGGCTGTAGCTGCGGTAACTCTTGCTCCTAACGAGTCTCCCTCGTCTCATCTCCCCCTACTGCCCTAGCTGCTCTCTGTCTCTCCTGGGCGTCATCTGGAATGAGAATCGAATATGTATGAGTTCACTCTCAAATATAAATTTGGCAGAAGAACGTATATGCGCATACGTATGAGAATACAACAATCCTATAATAGGGCTCTATATCAAATATTGCTAAGCCGAAACGTGAAAAGCCGCACAGATCCTAAGGACACTAGAACCTGATGCTCTGATACCATCTGTGACACCCCGCCTAATAAAATACCGGGTGATCAGTCCTATACCAAATTAAAACAGGAATCCCAGTTGGATCATCCTTAACATCACTGTCGAAAACTTTTTAAAACATACTAACCACCTAGTATTCCAAAAACTGGTGCCAAATTTTAACTTTTTAATTTAACAAAATAGTACATGCGGAATTAAATATAAACCATTCACACAACTGAATAAATCAACTCAATAATTAATTTAAACAACTTGCCGAATAAACCATCGGCCACCAAAGTAAAATAATCCAATACAAACATCAAACACCTGAAGGATTACATCTGAAAACTGTACTGAGAAGTCTGGGCGACAAGCCCTAAATAAAACTGAACTGAGAAATGATTCCTACTCTAGGAATGAATGAGCGATGCATCTAATCTAAACTCCTGCTAGCATCCATATATGCTGCAGCTCCATGTCCCTGGAATAGAATATCAATCCTGGCATCCCAGTGGCTGGACACCTAAAATGTTTTGAAAATAGTTGTATAGCAAGGGTTAGAACCCAAAACATTTTGAAAATATTTAGCAAGTGAATTAACTGCAGTAATTTAAAATGCATGAATGCGCTTCATATTTAAGTTAGTGTCGCACTCCCTTGTGGACATTCTCACCCCTCCACTATTGTGCACACCTACCGGTTACCCTAACCCCACCTAGTTGTACTACCCCGTTCAACTAGTCCTGGTATAACCATCCCTTGCTATACTACTCTAACCTGAGTATAATGATTCTTGAATTATAAGTTATCTCACAATTAACTTACTTAATTCCTCTTAAATATTAGCATATAACCGTGTCACAAGTTATATAAAGTAAATACATCACACACTGTATTATTACCCGTATATAATATTTACTACCATTATATATGTACCTTTACCACAATATCCCCACATATAATATACGTACATCCATCCCTTCGAGTATACCATCGCCGGATGATTCCCTCTAAAATGCTATCTCACTAGGTGTGCTCACAAAACCTAGTTACCCAAGTTGGAATCACGCACCAACTTGGCCCAAAATATAAACGTAGTGGAGGCGGTCATATTCCTTCCCTGAAGGTGAGATACATCCATCACCCATATATATCGGACGCTATGACCTGGGGATATACTCGCCCTACTCCTCAAGCTAGGGGATTCACCCACATCGCGCAACCTCCCTTGATAGCATTAGAGTATAAAAATTGAATAAATATCTAGTCACTGATATTTAATATCACACACAATATATACACGTATATATATATATATACTATCACTACACCGTATATATATAATATAAACCCCGGCTTTACCGTGTACTCAAAATCCCGTACACTGCTTGTAATTTCCTGAGTCTGTGGCCCGACTCAACGTAATTAATTTTCTCACTTAATAATTTATGATCCTCCCGAGTCTATGTCCGACTCTAAGATAATTAATTCATGCCTCAATTAATATTAAACTTTCCCCGAGTCTGTGGTTCGACTCTAATTAAATTAATTAACACACCCATTAATTTAATACCTCCCCGAGTCTACAATCCGACTCTAATTAAATTAATTAACACACATATTAATTTAATACCTCCCCGGGTCTAAAATTTGACTCTAATTAAATTAATTAATACACCCATTAATTTAATACCCACCAGAGTCTACAATCCGACTCTTATTTAATTAGTTTACACGTTAATTAAACAACACAAATCTGAGTCTGTGGTCCGACTCTAATATGATTAATTTACACAAGAATTAATTTATACCAAATTGAGCCTGTGGTCCGACTCCCAATTAATTAATTTAGACCAAACTCCGGATCTATAACCCGACCCTAAACCAATTAATTACAACATCAATTAATTTAATATTTTTTCGAGTCTACCCTTTGACTCTACCTTCATTAATTATCACATCCATTAATTTAATAACTTGGTGTCACCCAACCATTATCCCCGGACTCACTTACTTATCCCGTAACTTAATATTTCCCGAGTCTTTGTTCCTATCACAAGGAAACACACAATAGGAATTCACAACCCAAGTAATCCTGTAAAACAGTAGGTATTTACACAACCCAATTCTTCATACTTGTACGTAATATATTTCTCTCTAATATTCACCGTACTTGTTTGCTTTACGAATTTATTTCACTTTCGTATTAATAAAAGTATTCACATAACTCTAAGGGTCCTAGTTACCCCTTGTTATATCAATTCAGTAGTTACCCTTGTTAACCCACTGACCTAACGAATTTAAGCTCGCTCACGCTTTTTCGTAATTATATTCTTATCATCTCGAATTAGAGTACGTCATAATCAAGCCTATGAATCTCCACCTTAACTCTCTCACAAAATTAAAATTCAACACTAAATCATAGACCTACTTCCATATCATTATTCCATCAATATATTTCATCAAGGTCCCAAACACTTCCCCGATTAAATTTTAGACATTTGAGGCTTAAAAAGAAAAATCTCAAATTTTCTGGCAGATTAAACACCCTCTAGTAAAATTTCAATTTCTCCCTCTACAGAACTCCGATTGACCTGATTCTAAGTTAATTGGATAGCTAAGAGAAATATCTTTTAAATCGCACACGTTTAAAGTCACGTCAAAATTCTGGCAGATTACTATGTTGACAGATCAAACACCCTGTAGTAAAATGTCGATTACTCCCTCTACAGAACTCCGATTGATCTGATTCCAAGTTCATTGGATAGCTAAGAGAAATACCTTTCCAGGAATATATGGTCTATACTCTAATTCGAAGTAAAACTCAAATGGCATACATTTAAATTTGTGTCAAAAATTTAGGCAGGTTGACATCTTGTGTTCATCAATTAAACCCTAAGTCATTCAAGATTCATGTTCTTCATCCAAGAACTCATAAAGTTTCCATGTTAATCATCAATTATATTCAATTTTAATTTTATCTTTACTTAGGGATATATAATACACCTATTTCTTACTTTGAATCTCATTCAATAGCTACATGAACAAAAACCCCATTTTTATACGCATTATCCCCAAAACGAATTTTGGTTTACACAGTACTATGATATGAATTGATTATCATCAATTTAGAGATCACAACAGTTAAACACTTGCCTGTAAGTGTTCGTAGTGTCTGATCCATTGGCGTAGTCCCTCAATTTGGCTCCAAAATCCCGAGATTGGCTTTTGCTAAGCTTTCCCCCAATTTCCCTCTCAAGTCGTAGGCTTAGAATTGTGATGGCTGTTGATTTCCTAATCCCTCACTTTGGTTAAAACCCTCCATCCCGTTTTTCACCTAACGGGTCTAATTAAAATATCCCAAATCACCTCGTGTGGGCCCGGCTATGCTCAAAAATGCCCTGAGATCCAATTACTACCCCCGGGTACTCTATTCTGACTATCTCGACCCATCCGGACACAACCGCGCACTCAGAATTGGCATTCCAATTAATTTATAAAAATACTCATCTCACACCCAATTTAGTCTATACCGACTCCTGGCTGGGATAAGTGCATACCCCGTCATTAATACCCGAAATGACGCGATTAAATTATTACTATTCACTTAGTAAATAAATTTCCCTAAACATTAACAATTCACTCCCCGATTAATATTTAAATATATATATTTCCATAATTGATTCAATTAAAATTACAACACACAAGTAATTTAAAATTCCCGAATTAATTAAATATTAAATGTACAAAAATACGGGGTGTTACACCAAATTGTTTGATTTTATTGGTTGGCAAGGGAGGAAGACTTGGCCGACTTAAAACTCTTCTTATAACCTATTTATTCCTCAAATTAAACTCTAGGTTCAATTTGAGGAGTGTTTGGCTTGAGGAAAGAGAAAGTAGAAGTTAATAAAGAAAAGATTACAAGAAAAGCTAGGAAAATTCCAAGAAAAGCCTTAAAGTATTTCCAAGTTATAATTATGTGATTAATATTTTTTTAATCTTGCATTATACTTATTTCAAAGTATAGAAATCTTGAATTATTTATCAAAGTTCCATCCTCCTTTGTGATAATAAGTATTTGTTAACAAGTGAGATAAGTGGTGTATGTAGCCCGTTTTGCTTGTTATTGAAGTCTCTTGTATTCAAACTTGCATATATTGTTGTGTGCTTGATGTAATGGAAAAATTATAATTGTATATTAAAATATACTCATATATTCATATCATATCCGAAAATTAGAATTTGACTCCTTGTGGTTAGGCCTTAGTGATGATTGCAAATTGGTACATAGTTGTTATTTGTATATTTCATTTCGATGTGCCCTGAGTTTGGTAAATCTTTTCACATAGAAAATGAACTCTAAATATTATGAAACTTTAATTCTATTTTATTAAGTATTTGTATTGAAAATGGTTAGAAAATCATGGAAATTTATAATGTGGAAAAATTATGAAAACTCTTGGAAGTTGAAGGAACAATAGAGGAGCTTGTAGGGAAGATGTATTGTGTTGTAAAGAAATGGTCATAACTTGATCTAGAAATATTGAAAAATTACATCGTAACTTATAATGGAAATTATATTCATATATTATTTCATATTGATAATCTTGGACACCTGTAATTGTACAATTTATGAATATATGATGGTTAAGTATATTGAACAATAATTTGAGGCCATATCGGATACCCCATGAAAGAATGTTTTTATATCCTCATTCCAAAGGGTATTTTGTCTACATGTTTCATGTCTATATACATTAAGAAGTATACTTTCATGTTTAGTTTGTTTTAGTTATAAATTCCTTATGACGTATTTCCTACGATTGAATGTTCATAATTTTATCAACATGTATACCATTATTTCGTCTTTACTCATGTTTCATGGAATGTGACTTAAGTGGAATTATATTGTTATTATATTGTCATTGAAAGTTACATAAATATGTTAGGATAATACTTATGACTAGTATTCAATACTTATCAAGTTGGATGGACAGGTGTAAGGTTTAATCCATCCATTTCAGCTCCACCTGAAGGAAACATAAATACATAGTTGACAACCCAAGGTGAGTGTACTCACTGGAAAGAGATATTTGTGTCATGTTATTGATATGATCATAATATAATGAATATTAAAATATTCATTTAAGTTTATCGAAATGGAAGATTACTCCCCGGCCCATAATGGGGGAGATTTGTCTATGAATGACAAGGTGTTACTCCTCGACCAGGAATGGGGAGAATTGTCTATTACAGACATGATACGTGCATCATGATTCAAAAAGTTAGGTCATTCATTATGAATGAGACGGAAACATTAATACATAATTTTATGGATATGATTTATTTCATTTAAATTTATGTCGTTGTATAGTAGTGATGTATTCACTAGGATATTTTGCTCACAGTTCCTATGTTTATGTTTTTCAGGTAACGTCATGTCACTGACAAATCTCGGAGGTCGGGTTAGGTTAGCCAGGAATGGGAGAAACAATAATTTTGTTTAAATCTAAATGATGTAATTAAGTTAACTTATCCCTCAAGCAAGTTTTTTTCTGTATAACTACTTTAACATTGTAAAAAACGTTTTTGGTTGTTTGTATAAGTAACTGGGTTGGGGTGTGTCGACTCTTGGTATCAGAGCCTAGGTTGTAATGGTTCTGGAGTTTGAAGAGTCTATATTTGGCAGTGAATGTAAGAAATATGTTTTGTTTGGTACTAACAATTTTGTTAGAAAAGATATGTATATTTGCATGTTTTTATATCTTTGATTCATTGAATATATAAAGGAATGGAACGAGGGAATATAAATGTCAGAGTAGAAGATGAGCCTTCAATTATTCCAGCAGAAGCTGAGGTTCCGCAACTTGTTCACATAAATGTGGAACTCGAGCCAGAAGAACTGACAGATATTGAAAAAATGGCACGTGCTATTACTATAATGGCATAACAACAAACTAGGTTTATGGCTCAAGTGGAAGAGCAACAGGATAGGCAACTAGACGCACAAGCATTGGCTAGGGCTGAGGAGGTAATACACTAGGAAGAAAGGAGTACTTCACACGAGAAATTTATTAAGATGAATCCACCATCATTTGAAGGAGCAGTTGATCCAGAAGAGGGAGAAGTATGGGTTAAAGATATTGAACTTATTTTGGGGGTAGTAAGAATGCCCAAAAATGAACGAGTGACCATAGTTACATATATGTTAAAAGTATAAGCGATGTATTGGTGGGATACCACAAAACATTTATGGATTACTCTAGGAGGAGAGAATGTGATCTCATGGGATGATTTAGTTAAATCTTTGTATGATAAGTATTTTCTCCCAATGTATCAAAAATAGAAGGAGAAAGAATAGTTTATGTTGAATCAGGGAAGCATGACAGTTAGAGAATACGAACCTAAACTTAAAGCCTTATCTCAGTTTTCTTTAAGGTTTATACAGAACGAGGAAGACATGTGTAGCCAATTTCTCGATGTACATTAAATCACGGTTGAAGGCGTTAAAAACTTTAAATTATTCAGCCTTGGTGAATAATGCCATACTAGTATCAAATGATGTGAATGAAGCGAGAATTAATCGAGAACGAGGCATAAAGAGAAGCAAATTCGACCTGAATTATCAAAAAGGCAGTGATACAAAATATTCAAGGTTTGGAGGGCAGATATTTCAACAAGGTAAAGGTATGGGAAATAGTTTGCAAAGGGGTGAAACTAGTAGTGGGAGAGGTTCTGGACTTTCAGCACAAGGGAATCCAATTGCCTGTTTCTATTGTGGGACATCAAGTCATATAAAGAGAAATTTCCCAAATTAACTGAATATAGAATGTTTTAACTGTCACTAGAAGGGTTATCTGAAAACGAATTATCCTATGTTATTAATAGCAGTTTTAGTTAGTAGTGTGGGGCCTAGCAAAGGATCATCTCCGCGAATTACAACGAGGGGAAGAGGTAAATGATAATAAAGTGGATCAAAGGCAGGAGGAAGATTGTTTGCGATGAAGTTGCAAGATTCCCATGCTACCCCAGAAGTTGTTACAGGTAAACTTTCTATTGTAAATAAATATTTATATGCACTCATTGATCCTGGATCTATGCATTCATCTGTAGCATTACGTATTGATTCATATTTGGGTAGACCATGTTCATTTATCAATTGTGCCTTATATATTTCTACCCAAATGCAAAATGTGATTCTGGTTGAGCATGTTTATAAAGATTATGTCTTATTAATGGGTGAGCGAGATTTCTATGTTGACTTGATACCGTTGGCTATTAGGTATTTTGATATTATATTTGGGATGTATTGGTTATCATCGTATAATGCTTCCATTAATTGTTTTCTAAAAGAAGTTACATTTCATCTGCCTGGTGAACCCGAGTTCCAGTTTCCAGGGGAAACGAATGTTGTTCCTAATTGTATATGGTATTTAGCGTATTTGATTGATACTAGTAAAGAGACAGTTGAAATTCAAGATATTCCAGTGGTTAGAGAATTTTTTGATGTCTTCCTAGAGAAATTGTCAGGATTGTCGCCCAATAGGGAAGTAGAGTTTTCCATTAAATTAATTCCAGGTACTTGTCAAATTTCCCTTGCTCCATACAGAATGGAACCAACAAAGTTGAAAGAATTAAAAGTACAATTACAAGATCTGATAAGCAGAGGTTTTATTTGTCCTAGTGTTTCACCATGGGGAGCCCCGGTGTTATTTTTGAAAAAGAAAGATAGCACAAGGCTATTATGTATTGATTATAAGTAATTGAATAAGGTTACCATTAGAAATAAGTACCATATACCTCGTATCGATGATTTGTTTGATCAATTACAAAGGCCCACAGTATTTTTGAAGATTGATTTGATATTGGGTTACTACCCATTGAAAGTAAAATATAGTGATATTTCCAAAATATCTTTTCGAACTCGATATGGGAACTATGATTTTTTTGTGATGGCATTTGGATTAACTAATACTCCAACAGTTTTTATGGATTTGATGAAATGGATATTCCACCATTTCATTGATTCATTTGTGATTTTATTCATAGACGATGTGTTGATTTACTCGCATAACATGGAGGAACACGAGAAATATTTTACACTGGTATTACAGATTTTGAGAGAGAAGAAATTATTTGCTAAATTCATCAAGTGTGAGTTTTGGTTGAATGAAATTGTGTTTTTAGGGCATGTTGTCTCGATAAATGGGATATATGTTGATCAAAAGAAGGTGGAAGAAATTATTTAATGGGAGAGTCCTAAGCATGTGACATAAATTAAGAGTTTCCTAGGATTGGTAGGTTACTATGACAGATTCATTAAAGGATTTTCATCAATAGAATTAACATTGACAAAGTTCACTCTTAAAGAAGTGAAGTTTGTGTGGGATGAAGAATGCAAAAGGAGTTTTAAAGAATTAAATAATTGGTTGGTTTTAGCCCTTATACTTACTATTCGATGTGGGAATGAGTCTTTTGTGATCTATACAAATGCTTCATTTCAGGGGTTAGGATGTGTTCTTATGCATAATGGGAAGGTAATAACATAGATTCCAAATAATTAAAGACACATGAACGAAACTACCCTACACATGATTTGGAGTTAGCGGTTATTATTTTTGCTTTGAAGTTATGAAGACATTAGTTTTATGGAGAAACTTGTGAGATATATACGGATCATCAAAGCTTGAAATACTTGTTCACACAAAAAGAACTGAATTTGAGATAGAGATGCTGGATAGAGATGATTAAAGACTATGACTGTACCATTCACCATCATCCTGGTAAGGCCAATATAGTAGCAGATGCTTGAGTTGAACATCATCAGGGATTCTTGGTTGCATACAATGTGCACGTGTAGGAAATATTCTTGACTTGGCATCGATGGGGATATAATTAAAGTTTTCAAAAAGGGGAGGATTATTAGTACATGTCACAATGAGACCTTTATTGGCAGGATGGGTACGAAAATTGTAGATCAATGATCCGTTCCTTGAGAAGAGGAAACATGAAGTTCAGGATGGTAAGGATAGTGACTTTAAACTTAAGAATGATGAATCGTTGTGTTATAAAAATTGAATTTGTGTATCAAGTCATCTACCTTAAAAAATGATATATTAGAAGAGGCACATAGTTCTATTTATTCTATGCATCCGGGAGGTACCAAAATGTACACAGACTTGAAAGAGTATTACTGGTGTAATAATATGAAACGTGAGATTGCATAATTTATATCTAAATATTTAGTATATCAGCAAGTGAAAGCAAAGCATCAGTAGTCGACAGGATTATTGTAGTCATTGCCTATTCCAAAATGGAAGTGGGAGCATATAACGATGGATTTTGTTACAGGATTACCACGGTCAACAAAGGGGCATTATTCTATTTGGGTGATTGTAGACTGATTGATGAAGTTTGTCCATTTTCTTCCAGTTAAGGCCACCTACATTGTTGACAAGTATGCATGCATGTACATTGATGAGATTATCCATTTACATGGGGCACTAGTGTTAATTGCATCATATACAGATCCAACGTTCACTTCTAAGTTTTGACCTCATTTACAGAATGCTATGGGAAAAAGTTTGAAGTTCAGCACTGCGTTTCATCCACAAACCGATGGACAATCTGAAAGGATGATTCAAATATTAGAAGACATGTTACGAGCTTGTGTATTTGACTTCAAGGGTAGTTGGGATGATTATTTTCCATTGATGGAATTCTCGTATAATAATAGTTATCAGTCCACCATTGGTATGGCTCCTTATGAAGATTTATATGGGAGGAGATGTAGAACGCCATTATGTTGGGGATGAAGGGAGTGAAAGGAAAATTTTGGGTCCTGAATTAATAGATATGACAACTAAAAAGATCAAAATGATTTGGGAACGGATAAAGATAGCACAAATCAGGCATAGATTTTATACAAATAAGAGGAAGTATCTATTGGAATTTCAAAAGGGGGATTTTGTATTCATATGTATTTCACCATAAAAAGGTGTTATGAGATTTGGGAATAAGGGGAAACTAAGTCCAAGATACATTGGACCATATGAAGTCTTGGAAAGAATTAGGACCCTAGCATATAGATTAGCATTACCTTCAGAATTATCTCGTTTACATGATGTGTTTCACGTATCGATGCTTCGTAAGTATTTGGCAGATCCATCTCATCAATTGAAAACTCAACCTATTGAACTAAAGGAAGACTTGTCAAACATCGAGGAACCGATGGAAATTATTGATCGTAGGGAGAAAGTATTAAGAAATAAAGTTATTCCCTTCGTTAAAGTTATGCAGATGAGCCATGTAATTAAATAAGTCACTTGGGAAATGGAGGATAGCATGAAGAAACAGTGTCCCCATTTGTTTGGTAAGTGACCTTTATATTAAATTTTGGGGACGAAAATTTCTAGGGGGAAGTTGTGACAACCCGGATATTATTATGATAAATTATATTTTAATCATGCTTACCTTATGTGATATTAATTATATGTTATTAGTATATCTAATGTTAAATGATTATGTTTAGTTTAACCATACTTTCATAAATCATGAAATGTCAAGTTATTTACAAACACAAAATTTTGTTGTTCTCGGTAGAAATGTTCCTATTGCAAACTAGTTTTGACCCTTATAATGTAACAATTGAATCAAGGTGAAAACTATATAGTTGTATACATATTTTTTAGGTTTTTTTCACAACAAATGGAGCATCAAACGGATGTCCAAGTAAGAAGTTAGCCCGAATTTACGAACAAGAGGCAAATCTGTCCATTCCCTTTAAGTGGTAAATTGTCCTTGAGTAAACCAAATTGTTTAATTTGATTGGTTGGAAAGGGTGGCAGCCTTGGATGACTTAAAAATCTTCTTATAACCTATTTATTCGTCAAATTAAATGCTAGGTTCAGTTTCAAGAGTCTTTGGCTTGAGGAAATAGAAAGTAGAAGTTAAGAAAGAAAAGATTACAAGAAAAGTTAGGAAAATTCCAAGAAAATCCTTAAAGTGTTTCGAAGGTATAATTATGTGATTAATATTATTTTAATCTTTTATTATAATTATTTCAAAGTATATAAATCGTGAATTATTGATTAAAATCCCATCCTCCTTTGTGATAATAAGTATTTGTTCACATGTGAGTTAAGCGGTGTATGTAGCCCGTATTGCTTATTATTGAAATTCCTTGTATTCAAACTTGTATATATTTTTGTGTGCTTACTGGAATTTATAAATTCAAATTTTATATAAAATTATAATCATATATTCATATCATATCCTAAAATTATTATTTAACTCCTTGTGGTTAGGCCTTCGTGATTGTTGCAAGTTGGTACATAGTTGTTGTTTGTATATTTCATTTCGATATATTGTGAGTTTGGTAAAGCTTTTGAAATAGAAAATGAACTCTGAATTTTATGAAACTTTAATTTTGTATTATTCATTATGTGTATTTAAAATTTGTTGAAAATCATGGAAAATTATGGCGTATAAAAATTATGAAAATTCTTGTAAGTTGAAGGAACAATAGAGGAGCTTGTAGGGAACAACTTGCTCTAAAAAGCTTGAAAAATTACATAGTTTCCTATAATGGAAAGTATATATAGATATGATTTCATATTGATAAGATTGGACACCTTTAGTTGTACAATTTATGAATATAGGATGGTTAAGTATGTAGGATAATAATTTAAGTTCATACTAGATACCCCATGAAAGAATGTTTCTATCTCCTCCTTACAAAGGGTAATTTGAGTACATGTTTCATGTGTATATACATTTAAAAGTATACTTTCATGTTTACTTGGTTTTAGTTATAAATTCATTATGAGGTATTTCCTACGGTTGAATGTTCATAAGTTTATAAACGTGTATACCATTGTTTCGTCTTTAGTCATGTTTCATGGAATGTGACTTAAGTGGAATTATATTATTGTTGTATTGTCATTGAAAGTTACATAAATATGTTAGGATAATAATTATGACTGGGATTCAATACTGATTAAGTTGTATTGACAGGTGTAAGGTCTAATCCATCCATTTCAACTCTACTCGAAGGAAACATAAATACATGGATGACAACCCAAGGTGAGTGTACTCACTGAAAAAAGATATTTGTATGATGCTATATGATAAGAATATAATGAGTATGAAATTCTTCATTTTGGTTTATCCAAATGAGATTTTAATCCCCGACCCAGAACGGGGGAGATTTTTCTATTAATGACAATGGATTACTCCTCGATTAGGAATGGGGGAGAATTGTCTATTACAGACATAAGAAGTGAATCGTGATTCAGAAAATTAGGTCATTCATTATGAATGATCCAAATAATTTAATGCATAATTATACGAATATGATTTATTGCATTTAAATTTATGTAGTTGTATAGTAGTGATGCATTCATTGTACTATTTTTCTCACGATTCCTATGTTTAGGTTTTTCAGGTAACGTAATGTCACTGTCAAATCTAGGAGGTCGGGTTGGTTTAGCCAGGAATGGGTGAAACAATAATTTTGTTTAAATGTAAATGATATAATTTAGTTAACTTATTCCTCAAGCAATTTTGTGTAAGCATAAGTACTTTAATGTTGTAAAAAAAAGTTTTTGGATTTATGGATTTAAGCTGATGAATCTATAATTAAGATTCTTGTTTGTGGTTTTTGTTAAATTAATTATGGTTTAACTCACTTTGATTTTCAAACTTAATTATAAGTAACTGGGTTGGGGTGTGTCATCCGTGGTAGTGATATCTCTACAAAACTTGTTATTAGGCAACCAAATGAGAAATGACATCCCTCCATCCAT
This sequence comes from Sambucus nigra, assembly GCA_949130495.1. Lineage (NCBI taxonomy): Eukaryota > Viridiplantae > Streptophyta > Magnoliopsida > Dipsacales > Adoxaceae > Sambucus > Sambucus nigra. Next base: position 272,916,555 of record OX422217.1, read on the forward strand.
TAGGATCAACTTGCGCTGGATCCAAATTCATCATCTTTAAAAAAATCCAAATCTGCACTAGGAATGTGAGATGTAGTCCTAGAAAGAAAGTATGAATGGGGAAATCGATCCCATCGTTCAGGACCACGAAACATGATCTTTGGTCCATTGAAGGAAGTGCATAGGCCTTTTGGGAATTCACAAACCTCAGTAATCTGGTCCAACCAATCCTCGTTAATGATACAAGGATGGTTAATAAACGCAAGATCCCTAGATACTCTGTGACGCGGCTAGAAGGCCCAACCTCATTGTTTCTTGCATCAGCAACATGGGACTTAACAATTGAGTCCATAGTAGGCCTTTCAATAAGCATTTGATTATTTGTAGAGAAATTGTCCTCCTCATCTCCGTGACTACCTTCTACAGCCTCTATAAGGACATAATTTTATAAGTCTCCAAGTAGAATCTAGGAATTTTCTATTTTCCTAGATCATATTTTGTATGTCTGATATCGCTACATTCGGCACGTCTCAACACGATCTCATATGACGGCCTCTATCCGAATTCTAGGAATCAAGCATTCAACATCTCCGTCATCTCCATCAGAAATCAAAACTGTGAAAGAAGGCACGATATGAAAGTTTAAGGGAATTTTGGTCATTTTATAGCCACCGTCCGGAGGAATGGTCAATTGGAAAGTTGAAGACTTGACGCCACGAAGATACTGGAAGAAACGATACCTCAATCCGAGCTACGGTGAAGAAGTTCTGGCCCTTGGAAAATGGAGAAGATTCTTAAAAAAAAGTGACGCAAATCTCTTTATGTCCCTTTCTACTCAATTATTTCAAACAACTTTTTTTGCTCCAACCACCCTAAAAATGGCCCTATTTTTAGACTTCATCATTTTAAGGCTAGACTTCATCATTTTCAGGCTTTATGCCTCTTTAAATGCACACTTGCACTCCCATTTACCTGTGCACATGATAAACCTTAAAGATATCATTCTTACTCATTTTGGAGTATTTTGTGAAGAAGTCGGTCCCTTCTTCATTGCTTCCCATGTGAAAGTCTTGCGGGAGATTCAAGCCGACGACATCGGAACCGACACCTGCAGGTATTTCGTATGTCATAATTATTTTCATTATAATCCGTGTAACCGTTTTTACAAATTATAGTGAAAATAGTATGATTTTGCCCTGCGGAGATTTTTCCTAATATTTTGTGTCACGTGCTTTATTTATTTATGATTTGACAAACGCACACACGTAGGTGCATGTTTAGGGGTTGAATTTATTTTGTTTAAAAATATACTCTAATTAAATATGATTTTGTTGGAAACTTGCGAATAATTTTTATTCGATATCACACACCGCGTTTGGTTATTACGACTTTTCAAATTTTTATCAGAGCGGGTTGCGCTAATTTATCGTGTATTCCTATTTTTCGCAAAATCGAGTGATATTGATTTTTTGAAAAATCAGTTTTGTATTTATTCGCAATTTTTCCAATGGAACGCCCATCTTATGTGGAGCCTATCTTTGAAAAAGTTCACGACAGTGTTAAAAATTTAAAACTTTTGAATTTGAATCTTTGCAAAAGAATTAAAGTTTTGGAAAAAGAAAATTCTCGTTTTAAATTCGCAATGAATCTTTTGCAAATGGTTCAAAATCAAAGAGATTTTTATCGTGAAAATTTTGTTTCCTTGGATGGTGACTTTAATGATTTAAAATTGTCCAAGAAGGAGAGTGTTGATAAAGTCCATTTTTTAGAAAATAAAGTGGAGGACTTGAAAAACTCTAGGGTTCCCGTTTGTGCCGTCGAGGATAAAAAATAATCGATGATTTTATGGCACGTGAAAAGATTCTTATGGCACTGTTTAGTTTAATTTAACTTTTGAAAAGATTCTTAGGTATAAAAATTAATCGATGATTTTATGGCACTGTTTAGTTTAATTTAAATTTTGAAAAAGAAATCCCTGTCTTTGGAAGAGTCTAATTCGTTGCTTGAATAAAAAAAATTGAAGTTAAAAAATAATTTAAATGATTCAAGTAGTCGTGAGAGTTATGGTAATGGCTCGTTTTGTTCTCATGCTTCGAGTGTAAAAGCCAAAACCATAGTTTGTTTTAGAGGGTCAATTAATTCCAAGGACGTTAGAAAATATCACACTTTAGGTAACATTTCTCCCGTTTACACATGCTCACATTGTGGTACGAAAGGTCACCTTAGGAGATTTTGTTTTGATCTTAGAAGATGTCCTAGTAAGTCGAAGTCTAGTGTTTTGTTGGTTTCCAAATCCCCCACGCGTCATGTCACATCCGTTTGGGTTAGGAAATCACTTTTGGATATGCTAGATTTTAGAATAGTTGATTCTCGTTTGCTTGCACATGATTCTTCTATTTCCATATCATATAGATGATTGTGTTCGCATTCTTTTCATACGCTAGTTTTTGTTTCATGATATTTGTGTTTGCTAGCATTGTGACATGTACTTTTTGTATAAATTTTTGTTTTTAAAAAAAATTGCCAAAAGATTTTATTTTGATAATTTTTTTTAAAAAAAATTCAATTTTTTTTGCACCTTTTATGGATAAACACTTAGGATGACTATGTCACAATATCATTCCATATTTTTCATGTGACTATTTGATAGTGTTTTGAGATAATATATCATGTCATCTTTGTGCTTTATAATGTTTGGAGTAATTAAGATGTAATTAAGTGTTACTTCCTACATGTTTGACTCATGATTTTCTTTATTGCACACATGCACGGATTTATTTGATTATTGTACTTGTCTTATCACATGTTGGTTGGGTGTTTTCACTTCAATCATGTCCTTAAAACGAACCAAGTGTGATAAAACTTGATAAAAAATGTGCGCCTGTAAAAACCGTTTGGTGAGATTGTGTGGTGTTTTAAAAATAGGGAGGGGATACGAAAGGTAATTATCTATCCTTTGCGTTAAAGCCACCGTTAAAACGGACCTAAAAAATTGAGGAATTTTATTATCCGGGTTCCAAAGAGGTTAAAAGAGCCCGAAAAAATTTAAAGACAATAAAAAAAATTCATGCAAATTATGGGTCAATTAGTATTTTACACCAACTCTCTAAAGTTTGAAAATTTAGTTTAACACCTCTAAAAGAAAATTGGGTTTTTGGTTGGAGAATTAAAACGGGTTTGCACATCCTTAAAAATCTTGAAAAAACGCTAAATAGTTTTGGACGTTATTGGTGTGGAAATCACTTTGACTTTGATTTGTTGATTTGTATAAGACGATGTCATCTAAATTCAACAATATTTTACACCAAAGGTTACTTTTGATGTTCATTCATTAGGAGTTCATGTATTCATCATGCACATATGATTGATTGAGTTTATTTTCCTATCGAATGTGTTCATACCCATACATTCCATCTTCATGACTGGGTCATTCGAGTTTATATCTATGGTGTGATTTTTAGTATCTTATTTTTTGTGTAAAAGTTTTTTGAAAAATTCAAATATAGAAGATTTTTTTTGTGACATTTACCATATTCTTTGTTGTATATTTTGGGTAAAAAAATTCAATTCAATTTTTTTTTTGAAAAATTCAAAAAAAAATAGAAGATTTTTTTCTGATATTTTTCGTATTTATTCTTCTCATATCCGTCTATTTAGGGTCATCATAAAAAGGGGGAGAATGAATTATGGGGGAGAAATATCTGTTGATTTATCTATGATTTGCTTAAGCTTAATCGATCTTTGATTTTTGCATATCATTATATTTCAAACTGTTACGTGTCACGGGTATTTGCTTTTTCTCATGTGTGTAGTTACAAAGTTGATATCTATTGGATTGCACACCCTATTGAGAAAAACTTTGGGAGTTTCTTAAATGATTGAATATTTGAAGATGTTGAAGTTTGATTGAAGACATGTCATTTAGTATTCTCAGTTTAAGGGTTTAATGGAGATATTATCTTATATGTCATTTATTTTTGGAAGATTTCATAATTCGGCATTTTATGTATGTACCGGCATAGGCATAGGGAGAGATTTATAAGGACATAATTTTAAAAATGTCCGGGTAGAATTTAGGAATTTTCTGTTTTCCTAGATCACCGTTTGTATGTCTAATACCGCTACATTCGGCACGTCTCTACATGAACTCATATGATGGACTCTATCCGAATTCCCGGAATCTAGCATTCAACATATTCATCATGTGTCCCACGTCTGCCTCATTGACTTCACGTTCCATGATTTTAGGCACTTTATGCAAGCGGTACGCAAGAGAAGTCAAAACAGTGAAAGAAGGCACGATATGAAAGTTCAAGGTAATTTTGGTAATTTTTACAACCACCGTCTGGAGGACTGGTCAACTGGAAAGTTGAATAGCTCAATGCCATGAAGATACTGGAAAAGAAACGGAACCTCAATCCGAGCTACGGTGAATAAGTTATGGCCCTTTGAAAATGGAGAAGATTCCTAAAAAAAGTGACGCAAATCTCTTTATGTCCCTTTCTACTCAATTGTTTCAAAGATTTTTTTTTTCTGCTCCAACCACCCTGAAAACGGCCCTCTTTTTAGACTTCATCATTTTAAGGCTTTAGACTTCATCATTTTAAGGATTTATGCCTCATTAAATGCACACTTGCACTCCCATTTACATGTGCACATGATAAACCTTCAAGATATCATTCTTACTCATTTTGGAGTATTTTGTGAAGAAGTTGATCCCTTCTTCATTGCTGCCCATCTAAAAGTCTTGCAGGAGATTTCAGCCGACGACATCGTAAACCGACACCTACGGGTATTTCTTATGTCACACTTATTTTCATTATAATCCGTGTAACCGTTTTTACAAATTATAGTGAAAATAATATGGTTTTGCCCTGCGGGGATTTTTCCTAATATTTTGTGTCGCACGCTTTATTTATTTATGATTTGACACACACACACACGTAGGTGCATGTTTAGGGGATGAATTTATTTTTTTTAAAATAGGCTCTAATTAAATATGGTTTTCTTGGAAACTTGAGAATAATTTTTATTCGATATCACACACCGCTTTCGGTTATTACGACTTTTCAGCCTCCATTGGACACCTACAATCAGAAAATTCTACAGAGTCAGAATTAATGGACACACATATTGGACACTCTAATAGCTTAGAAGTCCCACTTGTTTTCAACAATTTTATGAGAAACGCCGCATGAGGAGGAATTCCATTTTCTTCGAAGAATCGAAGATGAAGTTCAGAGAAACTAACTTTTATTGAAGAAAAATTCATCGGGGAACACATCGTAGAAGAAAGGGAAGTCGTCCTTCTCAAACTGCTCTCAAAGTGTTGGGTAAGTTAATGAGTCCATGTCCTCACCCCATTTATATAAAGGGTCATGAAAAGTTAAAACATCGGAATTGAAAATGCCATTTATATAAGAGGCACGAAATATTCTTGTGGATCCATTTTTTGACATTAACCACTTCCATTTGTTTAAGTTCTATCACCAAACGCTTGACTGTAGCACAAATTACTGTTACTCATATATATATATATACTACCGTTTACCCGTGCCTGAAGGCACGATGAAAATTTTTCAAAGTACATAATCGCGAAATGGCGAATTTTTTTTAAAGTACGTAATCATGAAATGACAAAAAAAATCGCTTATGTTACTGGTTTTTTATTTTGATCAGCTATGTTATTGGTTTTTTAAAAAGATATTTTGTATTGTGCCATTTTTAATTAGGTAGTCTTCATGATTGGTTTAAAAAATATATTACATGCCTTGACATCAATTTTGTTAAAGTTCATTTTTCATTAAAAAAAATTTATATTATATCACTTTTAATACTATAATTACAAAATGGTATGAATGCATGCGTGTTAATTTGAAGTGCATATTTATTGGGATCAAATCTTGGATTTGGTATGTTGAACTTTGAACCCAAATATGACACGACACGCCAACACAAATAATAAACGGGTTGAGTTAGTTTCAAGCACGTAAAACTCGAAAATAACACGAATAAACTCAATTAACTCATATTTTATGGAGAATAAATTCGATAATTTTAGATATTTTGATGGGTATTGTATACAATTCATGGATAATTGGATGACAAATTATGTATATGTTGCAATAAGTTATCATAGAAGTTATCATACGATAAATTATGCTATGTGCTATGATTGGTTAAGAGAGAATAAAAAATTAATTTTATGTTTCACTTAATGTGTTATGCTGGTCAACCTGAACACGATTAGTGTTTTCTCATCTAACACAATTAGTTAAATGGGTTGTGTTAAGGTTGACTAATATTCAACACGAACACGACACCACGCATTCAAAAGGCCACAAACCCCATAGTCATCTATTACTTTGTCTTAACCTAATTCAATTTATGGTATGTAATGTGTAAATTCTTAATTATGATTATTTTTATCATGCCAACATGTGGAGCAAAATATTTTTAAAATTATATTAGAATTAAACTTTAAACAAAAAAATAAGAACTAAACATTAATTAATATTTTTTTCATTTTGACAACTTTGTACCATGTACACTCGATTTTTTTCTTCTTGAGCAAAATAAAAATTTGATTAACAAAACCTTTACTATTTCTTATTAATAATAAAAAAAGGAATTTTTGTTGAAAATTTTTGTTCAATTTAAAAAAAAAATTTTGATGAAATACATGGTGTTAATGTTTCACTACACAATTGTGAAATTATTTTATGAAATAAGTTGTGTTGGTACGTTCATTAAATTTTCACTTAATGCCTAAATACTACCCAAATGTTTGTTCCCAAAAGTTTTTTCAAGTACATCACATCTAGTCTTTGATTACATGGGTAGAGCATTTGATGCAATAGAATTGTTAGGCTAGAGGAGGATTAAAACTTTTTTAGACTATGAAACCTAACTAAAATACCTTTTTGTGAAGCTCGATGCCTATAAATTATTAGGCTCTAGGTAAAAACACAATTCAATTTAAAATACTAAAAAATTATACTTAGATAAGCCATACTACCATGCGTTTACATATCTAGCCATTCATTTTCATTATAAACTCAATTCTACTAAGCATGAATGTTTAATTTCTATAGCACAAAGCCTTCAATTTAATCTATTCATAACAAAAGATCAAAACATCAAAACTAACAAATAAATTTTATTTGTACAATGAGGTTCAATACTCCATTAGTTCACATTGATCAAAAGATGGATATACACATATAAACCCAAGAGAAACAAATGAAATGATTAAATAGTGAATAAAAAAAAGGAGAAACAAAACAACTAAACCTTAGCTTCTATTCACAAAAAAAAGAGCACGTTTTATTCTGAATAAATTAGAATATTTAAAGTATTTGTTATTGTCACTGTTGTCTTGATTTGGTCAACAGAATTGACGCATCCGGGCAAGCCTTATCCGAACTCTCACCAGCTTTTGTCACAATAAGGTTGTTTCCCGGAGATCGAGGCGTTGAAGGTGGCTTTGCGCTCTCAAGCACATACGTGCAACACCACACATTATTTCGTTGGGCACCACGTCCCAACCTAAACACCATCGCTAGCCCGTATCAAAAACTCATCTTCAGTCGTTAGATCTGTTTAAGACATTGCTAGAACTCTGAGAACTCCAGAAGCAAACCTTAGGTCCTATTGAGACAGAGAAGGATGGGGGTATACCATTTTTTATCATCAAAATCTCAGCATAACAACGAAATTCATAAGCAAAGCGACCAAAAGCAAAGCTAAGTACCGCCGGGGCTATAAAATTACCTTTGATCTGCCGGGCCGCTGGGGCTGTAAGATCTTCCGTGCCGTCGGGGCTGGTGGTCACGTCGAAGATCCGTCCATTTATGGTTTTCGACTGATCTGCTCCATTTTATTCTCCTAACACCTCATTTTGTGTGTCCTTATAGAACAAATGCAGAACAAAACACAAAAATATATATTGCAAAAAACACTAAATAGCAAGCAAAAATGGTTTAACAATAAATTAACATACCTTTGATTAAGAAAAAGCTGAAAAATCTGTTTAGATCTCAAAATACATCGTAAAATAGTGAGAGTGGGAGGGTGGGAGGTGTCAGGAAAAAGGGTGCTTCATGAGGAGGGAGATTATGATAGGGCGGAGTGAGGTGAGAGAATGGACAAAATATTTAAGGGAGCTAAAAGTTAAAATGGGGGGAAATAAAAATCAAAAGTAAAATTTGAAATTTGAAATATAATTGGAGGGAGATCATCTCGACCCTTTATTTCTCAAAAATGTCTTTTGACGTGGCATCAATCCGGACCGTTAAAAATATATACATTTTCAAAAACCAAGCTCCCATATTATATATATATATATATATATATATATATATATATATATATATATATATATATATATATATATATATATATATATATATATAGAGAGAGAGAGAGAGGGGGGGATAGAGACTCGAGTGCAATTCACAATCTATATTGAATCTTGTAATTGACAATTTATTGTCATTGTTTAATGACATTTGTCTACCAGATTATGAAAATATCACACTAGTCTGAAAAATCAAATATTTTTTCATTCTTGGTATGTAATATTATAAAGGTGTCGACTATTATTGAACCTAAGGCTCCAGAAGAGCCTATGTGATGTTGTTATGTGATACTTGCCCATTCATATACGATGAGTTATATGAAATCAATTCCTGAAGAAATTTCCTTCGTTTTATGGTCAAACGAATACATGGACACCATGTTGAAATGAACAATGAAAAGTAATTTTTCATTACTTATTATGTTAAAATATAGAAGCTCACATAAGCAAACCATTATTTTATAATTCACGGGATTATGTTATACAAAATTTATTGCTATAGAATTACACTTTTCATAAGCTTGAACCTCAATGGTTAAAATTTTTAATATTTTAAAATGAGAAATATTATATAACTATAGCTATCACAAGGGTGTATATATTATGTTTATGATATACCCTCTATATGAACCATTGACAAATATAGTGTTTATTGCGTGTTTTGCAAAAAAATTTACTTGATGAGACACTCTTTTCGCTGTTATGTGAATGATAGAACATAATTGAAGTACAAATTATTCCAAAAAGAACAATTTGTTCCTGAATAATGACAGGAATTATCATGGAATACTTTCACGTTGTCACCTCTAATCCCTTAAATCGCTTAATGTGAAATTAAGTAAAAAATTATAATGCAACACCCAATGACTACGAAACATGAAAGGTTAGATATACTCACATGGATTAATTGCAAATACACTTGCCAAAATTGTTGCCCCACAAGGAAAAATAAATTCGAAAACAAACGAATTTATTACATTCCAGAAGCATTACAACCCTATCTGTCCTAACTACTTGACTCTTTAGAAGTGGAGATTGAATAAAATCATTCTCGAATACCACTCTGGAAAAGGTTATACATGACATTCCAGAAGATTTTATGAACCAATGATCCACTTTTTCTAAAGCTCCAGAAGAGGTGATTGCACAAAAAGAGACATAAGTACCTAATGTAACTATGAAGCTGTGAACTAAGCAAAAGCATCAAAAATTAAATGAGATGTCTATGTTTTATACATATATAAGAGAAATGTGGTATCTCGAAAGATGATCATCAATGAAATAATTATATATGGTGTAGCTACACAAAAATAAAGGGAAATGATACAGATCCACGTATTATAAATCAATCTCGATAAAGAATAGAATGACCAAAATGAGAAAAATTCATGATAGCATAATTCGAGTGTCTAAGTAAACTTGGTATGTTCGAACCTTTAGTAAAACCCCACGAGATGTTAACCCTAAAAATTATGGTTGGGTGTTTATAAAAAAGAGAAGTGATAAACTTGCTAAAAAGTGCACGAACTATGGAACAAGGTTTCTTAAAGAAAGAAAAAAATGATTGTATATGTATATACCATTTCATCACCACTATAAATACTTTTCAGATATCTGATTAACTTGGAAGTTTTGAAATATATTAAATGAGACTCATGAATGTTAAAACTGCTTATGTATATGGGACTTGAAGAAAGAATACATATAGAATCCTATAATGATTTTATTTATTTAAAACAAAGATAATGGGTGTGCACTCAAATACAATGATATGTTCATTGTACAACATACAATCCGAAAGGATATAAGTACAACTGTCTTAAAAAATATTTGTCTAAGGAATGGTATGGAAACAATCATATATGCCGATACGAAATTATACAAATATCCTTAAAAGGATGTGATCAAGAATATTTCAAATGAAATATAAAACATTTTAAATTAATTACCTTGGGATAATTAGTTATTGTCTCGTCTTACAATTTTGGTTTAACACTAATCCATTTATCAAATGGATTGAAAAGTCATTCAATGCTTTTTCATGTGTTATGCGCACCATTGTGTATACCCATGGTATTGATGTTTGAATATTACAATATCCATATTATCCTAAAGAGGATGACATATATAAATTTGGTCTAGAAGTACCATATTTGCATGTTATTATTATATTGCTACATTTTGTCTAGGAGTACCTTACTTTTATGTTACTACTACTACTACTACTACTACTACTACTACTACTACTACTACTACTACTACTACTACTACTACTACTACGATGACGACGACAATGATGACTAATACTACTATTACGACGACGACGACGATGATGACGACTAATATTACTACTACTACTACTACTACTACTATTATTATTATTATACACAACACAAGGCATGATACGGAACATAATAGTTTCAATCAATCTATTAGAAAGAAATAATTATAATTGTCTTGAATGATGGGACTAATATCAATCAATTATGTGATATTTTTTCATATACCATTTGTGTCTAGTTAGTTATATATATGCAAGTTATCTATGGGATCCTCACAAGGAACAATCAAAGAACTTATGACTTGTCTCAAACAACATATTCTCCAACTACAACTTATGAAGGCATAGCGCTTGTAAATCCCAAACTCAAAAAGGCTACATCGAGGGAGATATGACCAACACACTTCAATTATTCTACATAAATGAACTCAGGAAGATTTATGCAACACACAAATTATAAAAGAGCTACATTATTGAAGTCAAACAAATCCAATAATGTAACATGTCCATACCTCTTCACCTAAGTCTTATGGAATTCAAGCTTCTGAATAAATATGAAATTGAAGTAAAATCCTATCAAATCTATTCATTAAGTCAAAGCAATATTTTAGAATATTTTTTTTTGTATTAGATAGAATTTTATCAACTCAATCATTTGAGAATTGACATAGTGAGGGGGAATATCCAATCAAAGGAAGAATTTTATTAGGGGAAGGATCCAAGAATAATATATTTTGAACATATGGGCATTGTACTCTTTTTTCTTTAATTAGGTTTTTTTCCATTGGGTTTTCTAGTTAAAGGTTTTAACAAGGCAGCATTAAGTGCGGTCAACACCGATTCAATGATAAAAAAACCTTGTACACTTTTCCTTCACTTTGGTTTTTTTACACTGGATTTTTCCTTAAGAAGGTTTTAATGAGGCAACAATCATTGAATTGTGGAAATAATGTACATCTGGAGTGTTATAAAATGTACAAAATAATGGATATCCACTTGTATTCCATATTGAATAATGGCCATTTGGATGCCTTATTTTGTACTCTGAATATGAATGAAACCCATTAAGTATTTATATACTAATGAAATAAAAATCTCTCTCCTTTTAAATTCTCTCTATGTTCCTTTATTTGATAACACATTTTATTTTATGCATATTGCCATTTACTATCTTAGTGGATTGAGAATGTACATTTAATAACTCGATAAAATGTTAACTCAAGTAGCCATTTTAATTGCCTTGTCTTGGTTACTATAGAGTAAATTAGTTATTTTACACGTAAACCACTCAAATTCTAACAAGATGGTCCTTAAACTATATTAAGCTTCAAGTAGGTACCTAAACCATCCAAATAGAGTTAAGAAGGGTCATCTACAATTTTATCTATTAAATTGGGTGGAAATAAGTTATATGCCATATATATAACCTATTGTGGGATCAAATTAGGGACAACATTATATATTATAGGGATTGCAATTAATTTACAACAATTTCAACCTTAAGTGATTAATCTTAAAATTCAGTATTTATAGGGTTTTATTTCCTTCATTTTTTCCACTTAAGAAACCAAAGCTCTTGACAAAGCTCCTGAAAAAGTGTCCGAAAGATTTGCAAAGCTATATTACCGAAAATTAAAGGTAAGTTTCCCTAGGTTGTGATAATACTTCTAATAACCTCTTTGAGATATATAACATATAATCTTTTATGTAATAAGTTTTTTGAAACAATTGTGGATTGAGTTATGTATGTTGTGTTGGTTGGATTGGGTGACATTTGAATCAACGAGGGATTTAACATTTTTATTTAGTACTCAAGGTAAACTACACTATCTTGAAATCGAGGTGATTGGGTCTACAAACTATAATTTATTTATTCTTTATGCTTACTACATCATATGGACACCACTTTCCTATTTTGTAGTTTTTGTTTAAGATTAGTTTGCCGTTTTGTGAGTTTATATTGTGCATGAGTGAATCTATGGAGGCTGGGTGTGCGCATGATAGCTCGCATGAATGAGATGTTGGTTAGAGGGACAAGTGAGGGATTGAGGATTGGATTTGGTTACACTGGAGGGGGGTTGAGGAGTGTGTGCCTGATGTGTTATGTGTGTGGGTCGAGTGGGTGAGTTTATGTTATTCGTAAGTGTGTGTTTGTAGGCAGATGTGTCCTGTTTGTGGGCATGACGTGTAGGTTTCCATTGTCACTTTTTTTCTATTCCATATTTCTTTTTGGTCAGCTAAAGTTGTATACATACATGAAGTTTTGAATAATTCTTACTGAGCAGTGAATGAGATTTTTTCTTTAAAATTAAACTATAATGGTTTTGAGTGTTTGGATTAGCATTTTTAAGAATTGATTAGTTTTAAAGTACATATGTTCCATTGTGTTTCTATGCTAATTTTATAATATTAGCTTGAAATTGAGGTGATTGGGATGCTAATGTTAAAGATGACCATCTGAGGCATGTTTTCAGTTAATACGGACAGTTAGTTCATGGGAAGATACCAGTATGATTTTAGTTACTACGAACAGTTAGTTCAAACCACAGTGGTGGAGGGTTTTTGTTGATGCAAAGTTATCTAATCAACAATTGGTGGACAATCACTCGGGTGATTCAAGAGGAATAGGTTCTGAGTAATTAGGAGCTAGAAAGCTCTCAAGACCAGAGAGAATTCCCCTGTGATTCAAGTGGAATAGGTTATGTGTTCAAAAAATCTTCAAAAATATCAATGCCACTGAGTTCAAGACTAGAAGACTTAACTGATACTGGAATTGCAATAGTTAGGCCATCTCCCATAATGTCAGGGTCTAAACCAAAGACAGCAAAAGTTCTATATACACCAAGAATTGATAATCCCTCTACATCACAACACTTCCCTTCACGAGGAGAAACGCTTCGGCACCATCAATCACTTGGCTATAATTTCCAACCCTTGTTGTCCCATTTTTCTTAAATATTATCTTCAGTTTCCCAACATCGGCTAATGTTGTATTGGGATGAATTCCATCATCAATGAAAATCGTAACAGGTTTCTCATCTCCAGTTTCTGGGTCAATCTGGGTCTAGGTATTATTTCATCCTTAAATTTTCCAAACGCAGTCGCAGCAGCACCCTTTTTATGCGATTCAACCATTTCACGCATTTCTTCCGATTATGTTGAATTGATTGTGAGAATGTTTATACCTTTTTTTATTTCCAATTAATTCAAGAAAAAGGCGTGCTCTATTTTTTTTTCTTTTGGATTTCAGTTTTTAGTTTCTCCTTACCTTCGAGCATGGACTTGAATTATTTTCATTTATTAATTACATTGTTAATTATTTACATTATACATCATAGATGGCAGAATCTTTTGTTCTTGTCATGTTTGGGTCTATGAGGAAACATTTCTTCGTTGTCGTTCATTATTATAAACTGCTTAGAATGTTCATATTGAAGTTTTTAAGTCAGTTTCACTATGAGGTAGATTAAGATTATTGTTCAATTATTTTTTTTTTATATTTCAATAGATTCACTATTTGTGAGGGTAACAAGTACTTGGTATGAATCACTTATCAATTTTTTCTTCCTTTGCAGATTGCTGCATACTCCCATTGTATGGAGAGTTTAGTTGGTTCCATTGTACACATCTCTAAGGTGATAGTTTATATTCGAGATTTAGAATTTGTCTATATTCCCCTTGAACTGTATGACTTTAGGGAGATAATAATTTTTCTCGCTATTCTAATGTCACTCTTCGTTAATACCCCAGCGTACAAGAGATATGTATGATTTTGTGCAAATTCATTCCGGTTGAAAATTTATGTTAAGAGACAATATCATTACATTCCACCTTTAAACCTCCTTACTGTTATTATATTGTATCTTCATTCCCAATTCAGTTTCTAATGATTCATTTCCTTATTGATTACTTCATATTTAAATCCAAAGTATTGGTTAACAAGTGAAGATACATTTTAGTGTTCATATGGGAAGGTGTATGTGGGTTCAAACATGTCTATGATGTTCGAATCTGGCAGATAACAAGCTTTATTAATTGTTTTCTTAACTGACAGTTCTATGTTGTTTTGATTATTTTCTTAATTATTTTTTAACACATATTCTATGTAGTTTTCTCTGCATGTTTCTATGATCAAATAAGGGATTTATCGATTATGTTTCAATCGAATAAGAACAGGTGGTTACTGCGTTGTTAGGGCCTAAGCCTCCTCCATGAAGAAATTTAGATTCCTCCTCAAATATTTTTTGCAAATCTTGTCTCTAAAAATGCAAAACTTTGATGTTGATGGGCATCTGTTGGTTATGTAATCTCTTATTGACCACGTAATTCTTAGGATGTACTCCTATTATCTTTTAGGGTACTCTCAGGATGTACCCCCGCTATATTTTTATTAGACATGGGCAGTTAACTATATTTCGTGATATTGGGGTATTGTTAGGACGTACCCCTACTATCTTCTGTCCTTGGATCAACAATAAGTTCCGAGGAATCCCTTTCACAAAATGTCACCAAATGTCCTTATAAAAAACTCACAAAATCTCTTCCAAATGCTACTTTTATTTTTCTCAGAGAGAGCCGCTAACAATGCTTTCTTTTTATTTGAACACTCTCCAACTATGTAGCACCAATACTATAAATTTTCCAGATTTGGAGTATCGCATACGAATATTACATCGACATGTTTCAGATACTTCTCGGATGAGGATTTTTTTGTTAGTTTTGTTTTGTTTGTTTCACACGTGGTCAATTTGTAATGTTTTTAAGGAAACGTGCTTATAAAAAGCACATCATCATTGAATGATTTGTTTTTTGTAATCTCTTTTTAATAAGATCTTAGTAAGTACTTTTATGGTTCAGTTACTTTCAGATTGTTTTTTAGAACCTAAATTTATATCTCTATCTCCATATTTTTGGGTATCCGTTGGATGTTTATCTAATTTGGTTCAATGGGAGAAAAAAAATTTGGGAGCTAATAATCTTTTGCTTTTCATTTTTATTCGATTTTCATTAGTATTTTAGGTACAAAATCAGAGTTCAAAACCACGTCGTTTGCATTATGCAACAAACTAGGTAATGGGTCTTTTACTCATTCATTTGAGGTTCTTTCCATTGTAATGAAACCACGGGTAGAGTAATGACAAAAGAGACGAATGAATTTGCACATCCTAATGTAGCTTTTTGTTTGATGTTTGTAAATTAAAATTTAACGCAATTTTTTTTTTTTAGTGTATTGTTTGTATTCTTACATGTGGATTTGAGAGAAGAATGAAGGTCACGGAAAAGACTTCATAACCGTAATATATATATATATATATATATATATATATAATTGCTTTGTTAGGGGAAATTTTGTGGGATTTATTACGCCTTTTAACTTTGTTGAATGTTAATTGTGTTGGAGTTAACAATAGATCCTTTTATATTAGGTTTCACCATTCCTTCATCTTTAAGCACATTGGGTTTCCAGACATCGTTTTTCATCTGACCGTGATATTAACTGATTATTTTTAATCCTTTAGATATTAGAACTATAAATAAAAAATTGAAACTCTAGACTGACCAACTCAATTTCTTTGTACATGAGCTAATATCATAAGCTCTATTACCTAGTGACAATTATCATTGTAGTGTTAACACGCATGTACAGTAGTAGCTAATCGCATACCATGTTTATTAGTTTTCTTTATTTTAACTTTTTAGTTCCTTTTCATTAAAAATAAATATATTGTCCCTCCTTATATTATGGCTTTGGTTAGTAGATTGAACCCTATTAGATCCCCAAACTAAAAAGTTAAAATAAACAAGACAAAGCAATTGTGTCAGAACAAGTTGTGCTGAAACAAAGCATACCATGTTTATAATTTTTGTTTTGACTTGGAGGTTTTTGCATTTTCGTTACACAACACCATATTTTGGGACTACATGGTCAATTTAGAGTATCGATATATTTTCTTACTATATAATTTAATAAGTAGTTCCATGTGATTGAATTAGTATCCAAGTATGATTTTGGTAACCCAATTTAACGTTACACGGAGGTTGAAACTACTTATTATGGATTTAAACTAACATGTCTATTTTTTATTGTTTAATTTTCAGATTATGTACGAGGAGAACGTGTCAATCTGAGTTTGGGACCACGTTTCGCTTTGAGCCCTATGCCACCCCGTTACAAATATACCACGAGTTACTTGATCGATCGATGATTCATATTTTTTATTAGATTGAAAATTTATTAATGTTTTAATTATTTTTATCATCATTTTGTTTGTAAAGTTGCTAATAATGATTTGGTTCATATAATGTCCGGGATGGACTACTTGTATAGCCGAGGAGTTTTGGTTATTTAAATCAGTGAATTGTCCTATAAATATAGGAAACTTTGTCCATTTTTTCTTAATCTGTCCACATTTATGTATTTTATAAAAAAAATCTATGATTACAAGTCTTAGTCGACGCAATTTTTAAGAAATGTTCCTCGTGCCTTTAGGCACGGGCGTATAGTACTGCTCTTGTGCGGACTGTCCCGCATTTTAACAGTGCAGACTGAACATGTGTCACCAGGTGGTGAACCTACAAATTATCAGCTAAATTATAAGCGTTCACTCTCTCTTTTCTAGGACAGTCCGTACAAGACCAGTATTATATAATGAGAGTGTGCCTATATATATATATATAGGGAGAGGTTCAAAAGTGAACAAAAAGAATGAACTTTTTAATGAACCTATTAAAACATTAAAAAATTGATCCGTAATTTCTTGTTATAATTGGTCCGCGCCAGTGGCAATGGATAATTTTTCAATCCCCCCGCTGGCGCGGACCAATTACAACAAGAAATTCAGGATCAATTTTTTATATCTTAGTAGGTTCATTAAAAAGTTCATTCTTTTGATTTACTTCAGGGGTGGCCCTGAGCATGTGCTAAGTGAGCGATCGCACAGGGCCTCCCGTTGATCCATTTTTATTACTTATATATTGAGCGCCCATTTTTTATATCAATACAGGTAAAAAGGGCCTATTTTATAATTTTTGCACGGGGGCCTTGTCAATTTTTATCAATCTCAGGACCGGCCCTGATTTACTTTTGAACATCTCCCTATATATATATATATATATATATATATATATATATATATATATATATATATGTTAGATTAGCCTTTTACCCTGGCCACAGGTTGTGTGGACGACGCATTACTGATTTTTGTCAAAGCTAATGCACATAGTGACGGTGGGGCCTTCTTAGATTTGTTCCGTCACTTTAGGGATGACATAAACAAAATAGAGTTTTCCAGACATTTCGAAACTAAATGAATGGTTTAAGGACTAAATAAGTATTATATTCTTTGATACTCAATTACTTCCAAAATAAGACTTCACTATTATATTTTGGGTTCTCCCTAATTTAAAACGAAGGAAGTATAATTGAAGAGCGTCTACAATGATTTTGTAACCAACTAATCTATATAAAAGGTACAAATTTTTAAGAAAATGTTCCAACACGTTGGAATCGATATGTATAGTCACATCATATTGTTGTCATTCACTCGTAATCTTTCTTATTTTTTTTCGGCTGCCCTACTCTACTAAAATCGAACCAACTCATTCTTCCTATTCTTCTATTGAGCTTTGTGATTCAATTATAACTCATTACATATGTTTGTATATCATCTGTGTAAATTTATATATTGATGTTTATATAAAAATCTTAATAGGAACCGGCAATACTTATATATGTGATGTAGAGGGTGGGTGAAATCCTTTACGTAAAGGCAAGAAATGGCTGTGGAGGCTTTCCTTTATCGTAAGGGAACTCTTCCCATTTGATCTCAGTCCTGGACGCTGCCATAATTAGACGTTAGGATGTAAAACTCTATCTCAGTCCATTCCGAGAAATACTTTCATGAAACACTGAATGTTCTAGACGAATTTTAAATTTATTTTGGGAGGGCTTGGGGTGGGGTGATTGTGGAGAGCTATATGAAACATGAAGAAAAAATTTAATATTTATATCGTGAAGAAGATCACTAAGAAATCGAAGTTTGTATCTAATTCTTCCATGGAGTTGGGCAATCTAGTTTTGAAATGCATGTCGTAGGTTTAATGTGGTGAAACTAATCGACGCTATCAAATATAATTTTGGGGCTTTAACGGTTTAGTCCTTGGACTAGCAATTTTGGACAAAAAAACCAGGCCCAACAAATTTTAAACGATTAGGTCCAACATATAAATACCCCGAAATTAAAACAAACACGCACTATTCAGAAAACGAAGCGCCAGAAACATTGTAGAACAAACACGCACTATTCAGAAAACGAAGCGCCAAAAACATTGTATTCTCTCTTGTATCAATCGTACCGTCTCTTCGATCAAAACCCCAAGACGATTCTATTTCTCAATCAAATTTTGGTCAACAACAACATATAAATACTCCTGATCGAAGCTCTAGAAACTCTGTTCGATCAAAACCCTAACTCTCTTCAATCAAAACCCTAACTCTCTTCAATCAAAACCCTAGCTCTCTTCTTTCAAACATTCTAAATCAAATTCTTCCAAACAGCACTAACAAGTATGTATACATTCTCTTATCACCTTTTTGTCCTTGTGTATTTTGTGTTCTCATATGTATAAATTTGTAGACATATGGACTGATGAAATCACACTCTTCTTATTCATGCGTATTATTCATCATATATTTAGAATGTATTCATCATATGGACTGATGAAATCAAACATTGTATTCATCATATGGATTGGAATATGTACATGTACAAGCCCTGTGTTGCGTGTACTGTGTATTTTGCGTGTACTTTTCAAAAGTACACGCAAAATTAACAGAGTACACGCAAATTGAAAATGAATTTCTCAATTCATTATGCGTGTACTTTTATGTTTTATACGTGTACTCTATAGAATATCTACATGTACAAGCCCTGTGTTGCGTGTACTATGTGTATTTTGCGTGTACTTTTATAAAGTACACGCAAAATACAGAAAGTACACGCACATTGAAATTGTATTTCTCAATTCATTATGCGTGTACTTTTATGTTTTATACGTGTACTCTATAGAATATTAATTTCAAATCCATATTTCATCAATCATATGTTATTTTGGTCCGCGCCAGCGGCATTTGATTTATTTTCGATGTGTTTTTAAGAAGTATTATTATTTTGTTATTAGTTAAGATTGTTTTTTGTACAATAGCCAGCTGCATTTGAATCCAATGTCCATGTACACGGACATTGAAATTCAATTTGTTCAATCCAGTGTCCATGTACTAATGTTAATTATGAGTGTACTATTTTGTATTGTTGTGTTATTGTTTAGGAATCGTACGATCAAGCATGTTCAACTACAAAACTGCTGCTTGCACGTTCGAAGATCTTAACAATACAAAACCTTTCACATTGACAGTGAATAGTACTAATGAGGACGAAATTCGTTTTCTTCTTCGCATTAACGATAGAGCTAAAAGGTTACTTGGTTTCTACTACTACTATGAAGACATTTACTGCACTTTTGATGTGGAACAGCTTCAAGTAACTGAATCGAAAGCGAAGGATTTAGCTAAACGAATTGAGCAGTATTGCTTAAGGGGTTTTGATAATGTTGGAGCTTTTAGCATTCAACTATTGTATCACTTCTTTACTGAATATGTTAGGAGTAGAGAATCTTGGTTTTTCACTTGTCGAACAACCTCTGTTAGGTATTACCATGAAACTGACGATATATATTATCGGCTGTAGCATGTATTTTGATGAGACTTGTATAAATTGTTTGTGAGAATATTGCATGTACTTTTGCTAAATACGCTTGTATTTTATTGTTTTAGTCTATTTTTTAATTCTAATTCGCATGTATTTTATTTTTTGTACATATAATTATAGGTTAGTAATTTAAATTTTGTTTATAGATCAATATAATGGGGATGAAGATGAAAGCAAGAAGAGGAAAGAAACAAAAAAAGAGCAGTTCTGATGACAGTTCTTCATCCAGTTCCAGTTCCAGTTCTAGTGTGGCATTGAAAGCTAAACGTCCTGCAAAGAAGAATGACCAATATCGGTCAAATATTGTTAGCTTTCTCCATGATTTGCATCACATTAAAGATAAAATAAACAATAGCCATATTGAACTTCTTAAGAAGACTCCATTTTGGGAGCTTTTCAATGCCTACTACAGTGAGAAAGTAGTAGAAGTGGACCACAAGAAGATGGATAAAAATATTTTATCAATTATCGAGCTGTACAATACGGAAACCAAAAGTTTTCGTATGAAGAGCAGTATTCGAATAATGCCAATAGATATAAGTGAAATATTTGGCATACCCCTGGTGGAGGGTTTAAAATCAATAGAACTGAAAAAGGACCCGAATGCTAAAAAGTCTGGATTACAAGCACGATACTTCTTAAAAAGAATAGGAAAATCGGAAATTTTGAATGGTTTGAAGAAATCAGTTGAATTGGAGACAGATGAAGGAATTGCTGATTTTGTTAAAATTGTGTGTCTCCACTTCTTGAACACGTTATTTTTCTCCAACTCAAACTTCACCCTTGGAGAATTTTGGTTGAAATACATTGAAAATATTGAGGAAATGGATAAATATGATTGGGCAACTGCTGTGCATGAGTTTCTGATACATTCACTTGACAAATCAGCAAGTTCAAAACCTAGCACAGTTACTGGATGTGTCATTTTCCTACTGGTGAGCAAAAAAACATTTTGATATTTCAAAATTTACACAGCAATACTCACGTGTAGTTTCAAAATACACGTGAATTTTTCACGTTTATTTTGAAAATACACGTGAAAATAAACGTGTATTTTCAAAATACACCTGAAAATAAACGTGTACTTTCAAAATACACGTGAATTTTCAAAATAAACGTGTACTTTCAAAATATCACATGTATTTTGAAAATACACGTTAAAATAAACGTGTACTTTCATAATACACGTGAATTTTTCAAGTGTATTTTGATAATACTCGTTTATTTTAACGTGTATTTTCAAAATACACGTGAATTTTTCACGTGTATTTTGATAATACACGTTTATTTTCAGGTGTATTTTGAAAATACACTTGATATTCCTGATATTTCAAAATTTACAAACCAATACTTACCTGTACTTTTAAAATATTACGTGTATTTTCAAAATACATGTGATATTTTCTCTTGTTCTTTCAAAATACAATTGATATTTAATTTGTATTTGAAAATACACGTCTTATATCATGTTTATTTTGAAAATACACGCTAAATATCAATTGTATTTTGAAAATACACGTCTTATATCATGTGAAAGGACACTTGTATTTTACAAAGTACACGTGTACTATGTTTTGTAAATATAACCAGTGTACTCTCAAAATACTCTTGTTATATCTTCTGTCAAGTACACGTATTAAATTCATTTTTTTTTCTGTATGATCTCAGTATTGGGCATGTGAGAAATTTGAAATCATTTCTCCTGTTGAAGAATATAAAGAAAATACTCCAAAATTCCTGAAGTGGAAGTTGTCGTCTTTGAAACAATGGTTTGTGAAGAATGACATCGCAACAGCATCTTTGAAGCAGGCTACAAGTAAACCAGCTTCTAAGGACTGTCCTGTACAAAAGGAATCTCAGTTTGAAGGGCTAAGTTACTCTTTGAACATATCTACAGAAAGTCATATACATGCTGATTCATCATCAAACAATGTTGCTGAAGATATTGATGACAATGAGTTTTCACATGGTTGGAATATTCCCCTTAAAAACATTGTGAGTCCAAAGAAAAAGAAGGGAAAAGATCAACCAAAGGTTAATTTGGAGGAACAAATTGTTGTTTTGAAAAGGGAGTTGTTGGAAAAAAATAACCAACTATCTAAAGCAGCTGTAGACATTAATGTTGCACTTGATAAGGTGACATCTTTGGAGGTGGAGAGTGCCATTTTGAATGTACATTTGCAGGTAGATCATGATTCACTTATTGAAGCCCATGAGGAAGTGAAGAACTTAAAGGTGGAGAATTCCAACCTTTTGAAGGAAAAAGAGTTATTAAATAAGTTGGAGGTAGAAAATGCCCAACTAGTTGAGTTAAACAATTCATTAAAAGAAAAGCTTGATCAAGTCACTTTGAGTGACTCAGATAGAATTAAAGAATTGGATGAATCAAAGCGAATTTTGGAACAAAAGAATGGATATCTGTCTCTGACTAATGAAGATCTAAAAAGAAAGTATGATGATACATTGCAACACTGGAAAGATGCTGACTTAGAAAAGATGACTTTGAGGCAGAATCTTGAGGAGTCAGAGTCGAAAAGAACTCAACAGGTACTTTTGAATGCAGAGTACACGCAGTTTTCCTCTAATGTACACGCAGTTTTCCTAAAGTACACGTTCAAAGTACACGCAGTTTTCTCAAAGTACACGCAGTTTTCTCAAAGTACACGCAGTTTTATTTCATAATATTTTAATGCAGTTTTATTTAATATTAGATATAATGAAGACTACATGCATTAACTTATTAAAAATAATGCATTGTTTAAAATGTAACATTGTTTTGTATTACAGGAAAACAATAATAAAATCATTAATGACGAAATTTCGGAGTTGAAGAAAATGCTTGAAGAATCAGAATTGAAAAAAGTTGACCAGGTATCTATAAAATACAATAGATATTTATTACACACTACACTTTCTTAATTTTATTATAAATTTTCGCTATATTATAAATTTTATAAAGTACACGTATTTTATAATACACGCGTGTACTTTATAAAATACACGCACTTTTATATAATACACGCGTGTATTATACAAAATACACGTAAGTGAAAATCAATCATTTTTTCAAATAATGCTAACAATCCAACATTCCTTGTTAAATATATCAGGAAAACATTAATAAACAACTCCTTGACCAAATTTCGAGTTTAAAGATTGAATTAGCCTCAAAGAAAGTTGAGGGCAGCCCCAAAATATCCAAAATCCAAGGACCTCTTACTAGAGGTCAGATGAAAAGAAAAGCTGACGGCGAAACAGAAAAGCTACCAATGAAGAAACCCAAATAGTCAAAGCTTAGAAAAGGCCCTACAACAATAGCTGAAAAAATGAAGGAAACTCGCGTCAAGCTTGAAGCAATCGAAGCATATAAATATCTCTATGAAGCTTCGAAGAAAAAGATTGAAGAGTTTATTAAATTTTCTGAGCCAGGGTAAAGTTTATTGTTTTATAATTTATCACTTCGCTAATTTATATTTTTTTTGGTGCAAAAGAATAAGGTTAATATTATTATACTATTGTTTTATTGATTATATAAAATGCAGGGAGTTTATTTTCAAAGGGATGGTTTCGTATGTCCCATGGGAAGATTTACTTGAAGTCCTCAAAAATCAAGAAATTTCAAGCCAAGTATGTTGTCCAAATATTAGACATCCATTAAATTTCAACATTATTATTTCCTCACCATTTTATATTGTGTGAAACAGATAATACTTGCCTTTTGCGAAGTATTGAGATTAAAATTGTCAGAGGAAGGGCTCTCCTACTCACACACTTTTTCTGATTATTATTGGGTAAGTACAAATAAAATGAAAGTTTTGATAAACAATATTTCAGTTTTTCTTATTAACACTTGTCTATAATTTTTATTCAGATAGAAGCTTGTAAAACAAACGGAGTCAATAAGAAGGAGGAATTATACAAGGATTTATTTGAATACTTTGGCAGTTGTAATAATTTGTTCATTGTACTTAGACATAGTATAGGACATTTCACATTATTTGTGATATACACTAAAGAAAATAAAGTGGTCCACATGGATCCCCTCCGACCGAATGACATGGAAAAGAACACAACATTCTTTGATGATGCAAAAAAATTGGTTAGTGCCTAAACTTAATTAGTAATGTTACTCGTGCTTATATTATACACTTGTACACGTGCATTATATAATGCGTGTACTTTGTATGAGTTGTACATAATTAAATAGATTATCAAAGTACACGCATCATATTTTAAAATACACGTGTAATGAACCAAAACAAGTTACGTGTACTTTAATATTATGCGTGTACTTTTAACTCATTAGGCAAAGTACACGCATCATATATAATAAAATACACGTGATATTTTAAAATAAAATATGCGTGTACTTTAATAGTATGCGTGTATTTTAAAATAAAATATGAAGTGGGCCAAGTTACTCTTTTATTTGTATACACTAAATATTTGTCTTCTTAACAGTTTTCTGTCTTCCAAAAATCACTGTCCGAATTGAAGACTGAAGCAGAAACAATGAAAATCAATGGTTACAAAATTCAGAGGAAATTTGAGGAAGGCACCCCAAATGAGTTTACAATGGATGATGATCCATTGACAGAGCAAGAAAGAAGGACTGTAGATTTCTTGTTGCAAAGTGATCTCAAATTTGAACTAATAAGAGATCACGAATGCCCTAAACAATATAATGGGTAAGAAAAACTTCATTTCTAAAAATTACTAATTTGTATCCTTTCAAAAAATTTCATCACATCATTCTAATTTTTATATTTGTTTTATTGTAATTTCAGGGTTGACTGTGGGGTATTGAGCAAATAAGCAGAAACAAAGAAATGCAAAAATCCTTTCAAGACCCTAACATGCTTAAACAAAGAGCATATGTACTCAGGGAAATTCTTCTGTCAAAATATTTCTTCCCCCGAAAGGAGAAAAAACATCTATAAATTGTGATTCAAATTCAAAACATATATTTGTAATTTGTTTTGTGTTATATTGGTTATTGTTTACAATATTTATTACACCAAAATGGTTTTTTCCAACTCAAACTTCACCCTTGGAGAATTTTGGTTGAAATACATTGAAAATATTGAGGAAATGGATAAATATGATTGGGCAACTGCTGTGCATGAGTTTCTAATACATTCACTTGACAAATCAGCAAGTTCAAAACCTAGCACAGTTACTGGATGTGTCATTTTGATATTTCAAAATTTACACAGCAATACTCACGTGTACTTTCAAAATACATGTGAATTTTTCACGTGTATTTTGAAAATACACGTGAAAATAAAAGTGTATTTTCAAAATACACTTTAAAATAAACGTGTATTATAAAAATACACATGAAAAATATCACGTGTATTTTGAAAATACACGTTTATTTTAATGCGTATTTTCAAAATACACGTGTATTTTGAAAGTACACTTGATATTCCTGATATTTCAAAATTTACATACCAATACTTACCTGTACTTTGAAAATATTACGTGTATTTTCAAAATACATGTGATATTTTGGTATGTAAATTCATGTATATTTACATACCAAAATGATTTTTTCCGGCTGGCGCGGACCACAATCCACGTAAGGTTTAGACAAACAATGCATCTGATTGTTATGAAACAATGTAAAATTAGTTTTCACGAAAAATACAAGTCATAATTACTAAGTACAATTAATTATCCAAAGTACACGCATTTTCACTAAAGTACACGCAGTGGTTAATATAATGATTATTTATTATTTTAATTGAAAACTACTTTGAAGAATTCATTAAGGACACAATAACCAAAATCAATTTATTAAGCTCAACTACTCACTTCCCAACTACTTCTGGTCAAGAAATAAATAACTTTCACTTTTCCTATAAAAGAGTAATATTTGTTCCTTTCTTAACCATTACATCTAGGGTAAAGATTACATAATGGCCATTCCAGCAGAAAACTTGCGAGAAACTCTTGAGAGAGATGAAAGAAACAAAAAAAAAATAAGGCAAATTGAGGAAAATATTTCCTCATATGAAACTGCCTTTGAGCAGTTTCAAACATATGTGAGGGAATGCTATTCTGGACATCCACCCAATCCCATAGATTTATTTGATGTGGATGAGGACCCTCCTCAAAGACATGAAGAACTCATTTATTTCTATACAAAGGAAGTTCCCCTGAAAATCGCAAAGCTGAAGGAGAAAAAGGCTCTCCATGAAGGCCTTGTAGCTGTCATAGAAAAAGAAATTCGACACTGATCGAATTTCATTGACTCTCTCCCTGACACCCTGGATGCCTTTGACAAACATCCCTTCTAGAAGCCCTGTTTAGTTTTTTCAGTTTTCTTTATTTGAAAAATTGTACTTTATTTTTTTGTTTTTAATAAAAATTTTATTTCTTTCATGAATGTGTTCTGAGTTATTTCATAATCCAATATAGTAAAGTACACGTGAACCCTTATAAACATGATCACGTGTTTTGTTAAAAATTTTAACATTTATAACATTTCATCAAAAAAAATTATATAAATGCGTGTACTCTATATATTACACGTGTACAATAAAAAGTACACGTGTAATATATAAAGTACACGCCTATTGAAATAAATATAAATGCGTGTACTCTATATATTACACGTGTACTTTATAAAGTACATGCACAGTCTATAAAGTACAAGCAGATTGAAATCTCTATATACTCTAAAATGCAAAACAGGGCATTTATTATGCTTTGCAATTAGCCTATCCAAGAGGCACATCATTTATTGGGTAATTATTACTCAACTATCTTAAAGGTCTCTCTATTTGTGAATCTGTCTCTTTGATTTCCAACGAACTCAGTTACGATTTTCAAGTATTTGACTTCCTCAAAAGTGACAACTCTTCATTTCCAACGTACTTCTTTCTCCCTCTTTGTAATGAAAAATAAAGTGGAATGGTTCCAAGTCTCACTACCCTATGGCCATTGATATAATCACAATAAACATTAAGAAGAATTTTATTACAATTAACACTGATGTTGGTCCAATTTACAACAATAAAATTAACATGAAAAATAATATGGTTTTTAACATTGATATTTAAAAAAATATCATTTCGAAAAACCATTACAATAATATAATGCACTATGTAGTACATATGTTTCTAATGCTCGATGATTAAATAACTACAAGTTGTATTTTTAATTAAAACCTCGCTCTTCAATGCAAATGTAAATAAGTAGGATATTTTTGTTACAATTTTTTTAGATATATTTTTTCTTATGTTTCGTACATTGCGCCTCTCTCGCGCATCGCGAAGGCTTACAACTAGTACTTGTATAATAATGACGCTGGCGCGGACCATAATACCCATAGGAGTTTAAGAATATGAGTGACCCAAATATCTTTTATAAAGTACAAGGAGATTGTAATGTCAAAAACCATTTTCGAAATAGTACATTCATTTATATACGAATACTTGATAAAATTACATGCAGAATACATAAAATACACGTATATTGAATTAGATTTTTGTCATATCAATATGCGTGTAGTTTTCTAAAACATGCATGTACAATTATATTTAAATGCGTGTACTTTAATTATCAATGCGTGTACTTTAATTATCAATGCGTGTACTTCATAAAGTACACGCACATTATATTTATAATATGCGTGTACTTCAGGCATGTACATTAAGTAAAGTACACGCATGCTTTTATAAAGTACACGCATATTGATCTGACCATCCACAACTGCTAAATGCGACCAATTATGAATAAAAAAGTCAAATGGGATTAGGACAAACAAAACATTCACAAATGGGACTATAGCTAAAATACCTATAATTTCTTTGGACATCAAAATGCGCGTGTACTTTACATAACATGCGTATACAAAGGCAAAGTACACGTGAACACAAGGAATAATGATCATGTATGTTTTATGAAAAATTGAGTACAGCAACACACAAAGAAAACTGATATATGAGACTTAAAAATAAATTACATTCATTTATGTGAAACAAATGGTTTATTAATTAATTTATTCAATCAAATGGTTAAAATGAATGAATTCAACAATTTTAGTCAAATGGGTTCCTTACAAGTAGACCTGTAATGACCCGTTTTACTACACCTCGAGCAAGTAACTTCCCTTACTGTGATCTCACCAGAAGACTTTATTCTCTTATTTCTTGGCCTGCCTGTCGGTCTCTTAGTCATTGGTGGAAGGATAGATGGATTTTCAGGAATAGGAATATTTAAGGAAATCAAATCAGGAAGAGGAACTATAGGTATCGAGTATGATTTTCTGTAGAAAGATACCTTATAGTATTCCTCAATATAATCATAAATACTGGTCCCTTTCCTCCGCACAACACAAACAGCATGAGAACATGGAAAACATCTAATCTGCCAACTCTTACAAGAACAAGTCCTTTCTCCTAAGTCAACTGTTGCTCGCACTTCTGAATGAACTATAAATACATTTTGACTTGAGCGACTAATAGTCCAATGTCGGCTTTTATTCCAATTTTCATTCAGTAACTTTTGAAAAAAAGGATATAGCTCATTTGCCCAAGTGTCAGACTCAACAAGTTTGTTTGCATTGAAATTCATAATCTTCACTCTCAATTTATCAAGCATATTCATTACTGGTAAATGCCTTTCCTCCAATATCCATGAATTGAATGACTCCGCAACACTAGATGCCATGTCACCATACCGTTTACCAGGGAAATATGCACAGGACCAATTCTCGGGAGGCAAACTATCAATGAAATCGGCAATAGCAGCTCCTCCTTCCTTCTTCAATGCTTCAATATTCTTGTGAAATACATCAACCGAGACAGCATATGCACAAGACAAAAAATCTTTAACAATTTTCTTTCGAAATCCAGCACAATTCCCACGAATTTTATTTTTTATATTCCCTTGTAAATGATGTATACAGTAGGAATGTGCAGACAACGGGAAGGCCCTCGAAACAGCTTCAAGTAATCCATTGTTTCGATCTGATATAAATGTTATGTTTCGATATTGCTCAACTACTGCACTATGCAAATTGACTAGAAACCACATCCAGTTATCTTCGGTTTCGGAATCAACAACAGCATATGCAACAGGAAAAAGTCCTGAAATTTTAAAAATATATTAAAATTAAAATAAATAACATATCCATGTACAATACTTTGTATATTGATGCTGCTGGCGCAGACCCTAAAACACATGGGAAATATATTGTGTTTAATCTAAATTGTTTGTAAATAACAAGACAAAGCATAAAAATGTACCGTACACATGATAAAATGCACGTTTACTCATCAATCTTTTGCTTGGCTTTATTATTAACAAGACTAACATCAACATACACGCATAAAAATGTAAAGTACAGGTGAACTAAACAAAAACATTCAAAGGTACTTTACAGTTTTAACATTTACTTTGCTTTATTATTTCTAAATAACAACACCTATCATCAAAGTACACGCATAAAAATGAAAAGTACACGTGAAATAAAGAAAAACATTCACGTGTACTTGATATGTGAAATGCGTGTACTTTAGTTTGTATTCAACATAACATCATCATCAAAGTACACACATAAAAATGAAAAGTACACGTGAAATTAAGAAAAACATTCACGTGTAGTTGACATGTAAAATGCGTGTACTTTACTTATTACTACACATAAAGTCATCATTATCAAAGTACACGCATAAAAATGAAAAGTACACGTGAAATTAACAAAAACATTCACGTGTACTTTACATGCACTATGCGTGTACTTTACTTAGTATTACACATAATAAGACATATCATGACAATACACGTAGTAAAATGAAAAGTACACGTGAACTAAAACAAAGACCTTCAAAGGTATTTATATTTTTATGCGTGTATTTTGATGTTATGGAATGGAACAAACAAAATTTCAATGCAATAAACAAAATAAAATATTTAAAATTCATTTACCATTGTTCCCATTCCTTGCAGTAGCTGATAGTATTGTTCCACGGTAACGGCTCTTCAAAAAGGCACCATCAAGAAATAAAACAGGTCTGCAGTATTGAAATCCATAAATACATCCTCTAAACATTACAAATATTCTCTTGAATTTTTTACTCTCATGTTCCACGTCAAGGATGCAATGCGACCCAGGATTATTCTGCAATAGAAGGTCACGATAATTATTCATTAATGCATAAGAAACCTTTTCATCACCATGTATATCAACAGCAGCCATCTCTTTCGCACGCCATGCATGTTGATAAGCTATATCAAGACCATAATTCTTCTTCATATCTCTAACTACATCAATTGGTCTCAATAGCGGGTTATCTCTAAGATCATCAGCTACCAATGTTGAAACCAACTTGGACGCTATCATTTTGGCTGACGGACTACGAAAGACACCTCTACATGTATGCTCATTATTCATTGAACGTATGTAAAAGTATCCATTTATTGTAGATAATGAAGCATGAATTCTCCATATGCAATTCTCAGTAGTCTTTTTAGAGCATTCAGCAGTCACTCGAGTTTTATCATTCTTCAAATACACATACTTGAACCCAACCTCAACGGCATACTTTCGCAATTTATCCCGAAATTCCACTACACCTCCTTCAAAACACTGCTGCTCATGACTTATATAAGTCTTCCAATCATTCGAAAGATAGACTTTCGACTTACTTGACTCCACACCTCCAAGATAAAAGTCATTTTCAATGCAACTATTAAAATCATTTTTAGTGCCTGATGATAAAGACTCTAACCTCTGTGTATTTGTATCACCACTGTCAACCCTCTCAGACCTTGTATTACTGCAGTCAACCCCTTCAAAAATTCGATTAGAGCAGTCAACCCGTTCATCTCTTGTATTACATGGAAATGGTAATGAATCAATGACATATATCCAAATGAAATTAGCTTTCACGATCAATTGGGACCGCAACATACAACAAACATCGTTGTCACAAACCAACATGAACCGACATTCATCACCAAATTAATACCTCAATGAAAAACTCCCACTTCTCAAATTAGTAAACCTAATACACAACTCATTGCATATGAAATCTAATGAGCTATCTTCAAATATTTCAATACAAGCCATATTATCCAAATAACAACACCTTGCTATTACACTACTTACCATAATGTCCTGCAGTAAAACAGAGACGAAAAACATTTACTTCAAGGTCAACAATTCTAAAAATGTGTGCAATAATTTAATGCATGAAATATAAAAATATTTATTTATAATTAATATAAACTTACAGGCACTTTTTAAAAACCTATACAGGAAGCAATAAACCAAAACATATTATCAAATATCAATCACGTGTACTTTATAAACATTGCGTGTACTTTGAAAACTGATAATAAACTGGTTGTTTCCGCTGGCGCGGACCTATATCAATAAGTGATTCAATACCAAATGAAAATCAAGGACTCTTAAAATTAGAATGAAACATCAATAATATTCATTCAGCACATTCAACTAAGAATTACAAATATTGATAAATATAACTTATTTATGAAGAATCCAAACATAAATGCATAAAAAACACATAATAAAAACATATACATATATAACGTATAAAAAGCTATTCAATCACATGAATGAATATTACAATGAGTCTCTTGAATTAAAACAAATGACATATACTTATTGTAATCGATCGAAAATAGAAAAATCAACTGCTGATAAAGATAAACTTACAAATGATAGAGCCAAGTGATACAGGTAGAATCGAATAAGAACACTGTAATCGATTATAGGACAGACGATCAAAGCATAAGATTGATGTTATTTTCGATTTCGGAGAATAGTCGTTAGTTGCAGAGAAAACTCCAATAGCCGATTATGTTTATGATTTTTTTAAATTGGGGGTATTTATATGTTGGACCTAATCGTTTAAAATTTAGTTCACCGATTTTTTTGTCTAAAATTGTTAGTCCAAGGACTAGACCGTAAAAACCTATATAATTTTTCATAATCATGCCACACATGGACGGTACTACTATTGCATGAATCTCATGTAGAAAATTCTAGGGTAGAACCACATAGTGATTGTTTTCTATTGACTATGAGTTGGAAGCTTTCTCTTTAACATTGTTTTGGAATTTTGACTTTAAAGGTGTGTCCAATGTCCCGACTTGGACTTGCGTTTTACATCTTTTTTGTGTCAGTGCCTTTTGTTAGCCTCATCACATGCTAGTCGTATCATGCAATAAAGATGAATGTTAAGACCGTAATAATGTTGTTGGATAATCTTATGCACTTTTAAAACAGTTGGTAACTGAGCAGCGTACCTCCGCCTCAAGTTTTAAACAACATTAGTTTATAGGCAATATAATGATATTATAACACTTTACATAATTACTAGAGTATTACCAAAGTAACATTCAATGGAATAAAGGGAAGTAACATTTGCTGTAATAATTGAAATGATGATAGGAAGAAATTAACCCGCCATGATAGTAGTATCACATGTTAGTAGCATTGCTACAATTAATATGAATACTATTATTGCCTTGCTGCTTGATGAAATTTCGTTCCTTCGAGAAAAACAAGAAATTGAAGAATGCAATGAGTTCTTTGTCAAAACATATACCAACAAAAAATTTCCAAATAAATAAACTTGCATAGTTATCGTGGGTTATTTTTGCGGTCATTGATGTACAACCTACAAAGATAAATAATTGTTTCAATAAAACAAATATCCTATTACTTCTTTGTGTGGCTTTGTAATTGTCATGATGATGCATTTGGCGAACAAAAATTAAATCAGTTTGATCAGTTTTATTCAAATGAATTTTCAAGCATCCATATCATTGAACTTTATATTTAACAAGGAGCATATATTCTTGATAAGGACTTCAATAAAAAAATAAAGGGTCGAGGTGAAAAAAAATGTGGTATTCCATTTTAGACTCGTTTGGTTTGAGGTTTGGAAAGGAAACGAGAATCCATGATTCAAGGAATTCTATGTTCCTAAAATCTTGAATTCCTTTCCATTGTTTGACTAAAAAAAATTTATTTTTTCCCGGCATCTAAAATTACTTCCCCATATTAGAAATATATATCATTTAACTAAAATGTTATCTACTTTATTTGAGCGTGTGCGCGTGAGTGTAAGGTGAGTGCGTGTGGTTGTGTGTATGCGATTGTGTGTGTTTGAGTGTGTGTGTGTGTGTTGAGTGTGTGTGTGTGTGTGTGTGAGAGAGAGAGAGAGAGAGAGAGAGAGAGAGAGCTTATGAGAGATGGTATTTTTGTCTCACCACAAAAGTAAGGTAGAATGTCAAAAAATATAGGATTCCCCCCATTTTAGAGGGGAAATGAGAATTTCAATTTTTTGGAAAATCTAAATTTTAGGAATTCTAAGTTCTAGTTAAATCTCGGACCAAATATTGTTGTTATAAACAAGGAGAATTCTAAATTTCAGAAATTCTAAATTCTCATTCCAAACTTTGAACCAAGCGAGTCCTTAATATATATGTTGGTGACCTTGTAAACCGTAGTGGGTGCAATGACTACAGATGACAATTTTTGCTATGAGTATCATAAAGACCATCACAGACTTGAATGAAAGTTGAATGGATGAATAATAATATCATCATATACATAAAAAAAAAGATGCATTTGAAAGTATATATAATGATCTTAGTGTCCAAACGCTTTCATAATATAAAAAGTAATCGATGACAATTGTAATTGTAAGCGGGCCAAAAAGTATCAACAATTAAATTATGTAGGATATAAAATGATAATTTTGAATCATAAGATTCTCTCATAATATGCTATGAAAAGTCATCGATGGCAATTGTAATGGTAAGGTGGCCAAAATATTCAACCATTAAATTATGTCTGAACCAATCATAAAATGGTAATTTTAAATCATAAGATTCTCTCTCTCGAGATCGAGAGAGAGAGAGAGAGAGAGAGAGAGAGAGAGGAGGAGGAGTAGCGTTCTTAAGCGGACGAAAATAACGAATGTGTTAAAGAGAGAGACACGGGTATGAGTTGGGTTGAAAAGTCATAACACAGTCTTTCAACTTCTCTCTCTCTCTCTATGCATATTACGGTAGCAATTTTGGAGGAAGAACTCCTAGCTCTCTCATCATCCAAAGAGAAATTATATTTGTCCCGCATGTGGACCGCAATGTCTTCTTTTTTTTTTTTTTTTTTTTTTTTTAAGTTTCTTACTGTTTTGTCCTTAACTTTTAATATAAAAACAGTTTTTTTTATTAAAACAATAGTTTCTATATTTTAAAAATATATATATATATATATATATTAAAAAAATGTTTTTGAATTAAAATCAAACAGTTTTTTAAATCAAAATCAAACAGTTTTTTTATAAAAATTAAAATTAAAAAATAATTTTTTATAATATCGCGATTAATTAGTGACGCTGGTAAAAATATCGCGATTGATTAGTGCCGGACTCACATCATTTGTTGAATGTGGGTTCGTGCCAGCGGCACTAATTAATCGCGATATTTTTTCAATAAAAAATATCGCGATTAATTAGTGTCGCTGACGCGGACCCACATTCCCGAACCCAAATCATTTATTGAATGTGGGTCCGCGTCAGCGGCACAAATTAATCGCGATATTTTTTTCAATAAAATGTCGCGATATTTTTTTCAATAAAATATGGCGATTAATTAGTGTCGCTGGCGCGGACTCACATTCCGGGACCAAAATCAATTGTTGAATGTGAGTCTGCGCAAGCGGCACAAATTAATCGCGATATTTTATTGAAAAAAATATCCCGATTAATTTGTGCCGCTGGCGCGGACCCACATTCCCGGACCAAAATCATTTGTTGAATATGGGTCCACGCCAACGGTACTAATTAATCGCAATATTTTTTTCAATAAAATATCGCCATTAATTAGTGCCGCTGACGCGGATCCACATCAGTTGTTTAATTTTAATATATTTTTTTTAATATTAATAGGAAAACTGCTTTTTTATATATAAAAAAAACTATTTTTTTTAATTTTATAAAAGACTGTTTTTTTTAATTTAAAAATAAAAACTGTTTATTTTATATATAAAAAGCTGTTTAAAACAAAAGAATAACAAAAAAAAATGGGGGGGGGGGGGGGAGACAAAAAAGCGGTCCCAATGCGGTTCTACATGCGGTTCATGTAGAACCGCTCTCATCCAAAACCTTGTCATTAATTTTGCCAATATTTACTTGTGTTGTCTTTAGTTTAGATCAGTTTTTTTTTTTTTGCATATCGCTGTTTTTAACACCACCTAACATGTAGATTTTTTTTTTTTTTAATTTCTATGGTAGATTTTTTTTTTTAAATTGTTCGAATGTTTTATTAAAAAATAGGTTAAACTGTTTTTTCTTTAAAAAAAAATCCTTTCGACAACGACTTGAAATCGCATACTTACGTGGCTTGTGGAGGTTGGTTAATTCCTTATGAATGTGGGTTCACACCAACGGAATTAACAATCTCAACACGCCATGTAACCATTCTATTTCAAGACGGTTTCAAATGACGGTTCATGTAGAATCACCTTTTTTTAGTATCTTATTTATTCCTTGTATTAATGATTTACTTTGCAAGTCCTAATTTTTTAATGGAGAAATTTTATTTATCAATTATATTAAATAGATGGGGGAAAATTTATTGTCTTAAATTCGAGATTGATTAGTTCGCTCGCACGGACACACATTCGATAAATGATGCGGATTCGCATCAGTGATACTAATCAATTGCGAGTCTAAAACATCAAATTAAACAGCTGTTCTATTAAAATTAAAAAAAATATGTTTTTATAAATAAAGAACTATGTTTACTATTAAAAATGTTGTTTTTAATTGAAAAAATTATTTTATAATTATAAAAAACTATGATAACTATTAAAAATTCTTTTTATATGGGGAATGTGTTTTTATTTATTTATATAAACGTAGAAAATAATTTTATATATTACAAAATTTATTTGGTTTAAACTTTTTTTTTAATTTAAACAAATCAGTTTTTTAAATTTAATTATAATTTTCATGTTTTAAAAGGGGAAAATTTGAAGAAAAAAAATTAAAACAGAAAACATAAAATTTATACCATATGACATGGTTTAACTTGAACAAAAAAAAAAGAATGTCTAAGCTTATTACCATATCACATGGTTTTGACTCGGTGTGCACCAACAAACATCCAATACCGGTGGGGGTCTTTATTTTTGGTTCAAAAGGCACGTGGGATGCTTTTCATTCAACCCGTTAGTAAGTCCGTTGTGTACACCCGCTGGAGATCGGATACATATATATATATATATACATATATATGTTCTTTTTTACATTAAGTTTGCACACTAAGATTTCACATTATTTTTTTAAAATAGTAAAAACATTATTTTTGAGTTTATTTTTTGTTTGATATTTAAACATTTTAAGAAATTCATATAAAAGAAATTATACTCAAAAACGTTTTTTGCTATTTTTAAAAAATCGGTGAAACTTTCGTTTCTTTTAAGCACTTTAAAAGCACCGAAAGTTTGACCGATTTTTTAAAAATAGAAAAATATATATTTTGAGTTTATTATTTGACATGGGTCCGTTGATATGTTTAAATATCACATAAAAAATCAGCTAAAAAATATTTTTTTAATATTTATAAATAATTGGTGTGCGATAACACGTGTCCAAACTTAGTGCACACATGAATTTGCCCCCTCTGTGTGTGTGTGTGTGTATATATATATATATATATATAATATAATAGCATATGCTACATTTTTATGTGTCATGCAAGTTAAACGTGCATGACATTTTATGTCTTCCATTGTTACACGGAAGACATAAAATATCATGCATATTTAACATACATACATACATATATTATTATATTAATTTTTTTATTAATTTTTTTTTAAAAAAATATATATATATATTTTTCTTTCCTTTTTTTAAAACTTAATTTTTTTTTCTTTTTTTTTCTAAAAAATGCTGGTTATTATGGATTGAATTTTATCACGGAGGGAAATTTATCGCCGTGCCCTTGACACGGGCATCCGCTAGTGTATATATATATATATATATATATATATATATATATATATATATATATATATATATATATATATATATATATATATATATATATATATATATATATATATATATATACACTAGCTTAATATGATCTTGTATTTTCCAGTCTGATTTGACGTCATATACAAGATAGCTGGTTTTGCTTAAAATTGACAAAAAGAATTCCATAAACGATTGTTACACAGAGTTCAAACAAAATAAGCGAAGTCCTTGCATGGAAGAGACTCAATTGAATATTTTGTTGTTTGAAAGGCACTTAAGAAAGAGGGACCATATCAATTATTGACGGTGAGAGGATAGTTTGGTGTATGAGTTGGTGCGTGATGGCAACCGGAAAAAGAAAAGTTTTAGTGCGGTCAAAGAAAAAAATAAAATAATGAGTTGTGCGTTAAAATGATCTAAATTTAGGTTTGATTTCTTGTGCATATCGTCCACCATTTTAATAGTGAGGACAAAACATATGTTATTTGGCAGTAAATCAGTAATTATCGACACTTTTTATTTCTCTTTTGGACTTACCATCAGGTGACACATATTCAGTTCACACTGTTAAAATATGGGAGAGTCTACTATATATATATATATATATATATACCCCATAATTTCCTATAATAAATAATAAAGTAATATATTTTTGGAATAAATAAAAAATTCGTGAAAATTAGAGTGGATCGGTAAATTTAAATTATAAATTGCATAATATATGTAATTCGTTGATTAAGTCATAATTATGTGTGGTTGATTTTGTATGTGTATGGTTATAACAAGTGCACATGTTGTGGAAAATACGTAATTAAGGTATTACACAATTAAAATGATCTAATGTTGGGATAAAATAATTGGAGACATATTTTGAGGAGTATATGGGCTCGTGTAGGTGTTTCAAACCTTTAGAAATGATCTCGGGCCATGGGTATATAAGATGAAAATCTTTTGGGGTATTTTGGGTATGGATTGAGGCCCATTTGGGGGTCCAAAATTTGGATTTTTAACCTAACTTGAAATTTAGAGTTAATAAATATTTAAGGGAAGACAAACCATTCTCCACTACAGATTAGAGACCTAAATATAACTGCTACACCAAGAGAGAATAGGAGAATAAATAAAAAGGGGAGAAAAGACAAGCAATCAAAAGTGAATCAAGAGGCTTTCTTCCACAACTTATTAAGGCGAGAATTTGCTATCTCAATTTAACTTTCAATGTATTTCTTGATGCGTTTTAACGAACTCGCAGGATTTCTAAGTTTTAGGTTAAATCTTGATGATTAGATGTTGAATAATATCCCATGAATGTATAGGACTGATTTTAATATAGAATTGTGATCTAGAAATCTGGGTATCGAGTTCGTGGAATTTATGATATATACCTTAGGGTTCTTGCGATAAATTCGGACAAATCTTGAGATTTACATGTATAGGTGTTAATGAATTTACATACTCCGGAGATTAAGACCTTAATTCCTCGATTATATGCCTTATCAATTAATTTACCCATGGCTAATATGACAACAAGAAATTGGATTTTACGTTCTAGAGTAAACACTTAAATTCTCAAAATTGGAGGGGGTAATTGAGGTTAATGTATGAAATTGACCACCCTAAGATGATAAACTAAGGCTTAGTATCCTGCTAGTGTTTTTTTAATAATGGTATAACAGTTTGGTTGGACTTGGGGAAGAGATTTGGAAAGTTCGTATTTAAGGAAAATAATAGATATGGGCAACTATTTCCATCCGAATCGATTCGGCCTTAAGGTGAATCGATTCGGTTAGGAAAAATTGGGTTACTGCCATAATCCGAATCGATTTGGTTTTAGGGCAAATCGATTCGACCAAGAACCGAGTCGATTCGGCCCTGGGGGGTTAGTGAGATGGGCCTGTACATTTTTAGATGTTTATGCGAGTTGATGGGACGGTATTTGGGCCAACGGGGAATTTATTAAAAATGTAAATGTGTCTTCATTTAATTGAAAAACCCCATTTAACTAGATGGTTCAATAAGCATTAAATGAAACATAATTAATAATTCACTAGATGGTAAATTATTAACGATTGGATATTTAGGGACATTATGTGGAATTATTTTAAGGGAATTATAGAGTAGTTACCTATACATATTATATTAGACAAATAATATGTATTTATGTGTGTTTGTGTGGACATACCAAGGTTCGTGGACAGTCCTATTGGCTTGGTGTTTCATACATTTAGACTGCATAGCACACGTCGGCACAGCTGGACTAGACGATTTATAGGTCATTTAGATAATACATAGGAGCACCATCTACAAGAGGTATGTGTTGATGTTAGTAGCCTTTGTCACCACTATGTATGGGCTGTGAACTAGTATACTGAGCAGGGACCGCCCCCAATGTATTTGTGTTTTGTGGTGTCCGCTTTGGATAAGAAATTCCTCCGGAATTATCGATAGAGCACGAACGAGACACCAACAGTCGATGCCTTTGTGTGTCGTAGAAATGAAACGACATATATATATATATATATATATATATACATACATATATATTACCTCGACTTTAATGAGATTAGCTAAATTGTCTGAGATTTGAGACATAAATTGTAAACCCTTATTATATCGTGTGTAATAAATGTTTATGCCCTTTATGTGAGACATATAAGACTAGGATATTATGGGATTTGGTAATTAAATATATTCCGTTCACTTTATCAATTAATTATAGCCAGATCCAGTGTTATTTAATTGACAAGTTTCCACATTTATTATTTGGGACTTATTAGAATGTGGAAAATATCACGCTTAGCTGAGGGGTGAGACGTCAATCGCATGCGAATGACGAGGTGGAAAATTTATTTTCATCAACTGTATTTATTGCATCTTAAATTGATTAAGTTAATTATTTCACACATTGGGATTTGACTAATATTTAATTGTTTTGTCCACCTAGGTGCTCCTAAACAGGGATAGCGGGATTGTTGTTGTATCAGTCTTACGACCTCTCTTACAACCATCTTTTCAGATTTATTGATTCTAGCATATGTGCTTTTATGCTGTAGTTATTTATTTCATTCGAGCCAATTGTAAGGGAATATGCCCGAGATTTCATTACATTATGTCGGGTTGAGATGCTTACTTTTTTGACAAATTTATTATTTACTTAGTGTTGGTTTGGATTTAGTTATTGTTATGAAAATATTCATGAACCTCAACTATGGGCCTTTAATATAATTATTTATATTACTTTTGTGCTGAGAATAGTATTAATTAATAGATAAGCCCCATCTTCAGCGTATCATGCCTGGCTAGCCTTTACGTGAAAAAATGGGGGTTGTTACACTTGGCATCAAAGCACGGTTCCAGTGTCCATATAATCTGTGTTGCGTACACTACGTTCCACATTGTGTTCTTTGGTATGCAGATCCTATGCTTAGGGTTCATTGCATTCTTACGTTTGTACTAATTCGAACCTTGATTACTTTTAAATGGAAAACGGACAAAGAGGTAGGTCGAGGCGTGTAGCCGCACTTGCTACCGAGGAGGATGCTCACCCAGAGCCACAGTAGCAACCACAGGCCCCACCGTCCCCATAATTGATTACACCCACAGAGATCACCACCATCATGTCCCAAGTGGTTTCTACAGCTATGATAGCCATGCTTCAGTGGCAAAACAACAGCCACCACCACAATCACAGGTGGCCATACCAGCTTAGGCACTAGTATATATGTGCAATAGGGGAAGGGAGACATTTGTTAAGGGCCAAACTCTGGAGTTTTCCAGCGGTTCAAATATATTTGTGTCGAGTAGGTGGAAGAAAGACATATAGAGACATTTACGGATGGTAGAGTACACACCAGTGCATAAGCAGATGGTATCTTTGTTCCGGTTAGTGGGGGTCACGCTTTAGTGGTGTGCGCGATTACGACGGTGGAAGAGAGAGACATCCTGACTATTGATGAATTTTTGGAGGGGTTTTAAGGGAAATAATTTACCTAAGCCATGAAGTTTGATACTAGGAGCAGGTTCATAGAGCTTAAGAAGGAGGAGCATACCGTGGCAGAGTACAAAGAGGAATTTATCACCCATTCGTACTTCGCAAAGGAGGATGTTAACACTGAGCAGAGGAGGATGGACATGTTCGTAAAGGGATCGACTTGGCACACCAGGAAGGCTATTCTGGGGAATTGGTCCTTCATAATGTTGAATCATCTAGTTATTGCCGCACTCCTCCATTGCGAGGATCACTGGACATTCCATAGGAACATGGGTGAGAAACTCCACGGAGCAGAGCCCTCGAGCCAACAAGGCAAGGCGAGTGGGGGAGCAGTTTCGGGACCCACCTATCCATAGGCACCTCGTCTGCTGATTAGAATAAGAATTTTATGGGTTCATATGACTAGCATTGGTAGGACTAGGGGAAGTCAGGACAGGACCATCAAGGCCAACAGTACAGAGGCCATTAGGGCCAAGGACAGTAGGGTAGATGCCAGTAGGGCTAGCAAAATGAGCGGTGCCCATTTTATGGGAATTGTTATACAAGTGTAGAGAAGAGTCATACTTCAAATCGGTGTCCTCAGGGTAATCAGAGAACCCAAGAGAAGGAAGGTCATAGGGGACATCAGGCGCCACAGGGACAACATTCACCATTTCTATCTTTGGGAGTTGCTGAACTAGCCGCTCTAACACCCATCGCCCCAGCTCAGGGAAAACATCCACTCTAGTATGGATGAGTTTATTATGTCATGGCCACAGAGGGTCCAACAGCGGCACATGCAGTTGAAGGTACATTTCCCATCTTTAGTCACATTTGTCGCATTATATTCGAAACACGTGCATCTCATTATTTTGTTAGCAAGGTTTTTACACGGGAGACGGGGATAGTAGATTATGCATCTGATAGTATATTACACATAGATTCTCTAGTGGTTAGAGGGGCACCCATACGATCATTGTGTCGGGGAATTGGAATTTAGATTGGACGACTCACCTTTGTAGTCGACTTATTAGTACTTGATATGAACGAGTACGATGTCATTTTAGG
The DNA here is from genome assembly GCA_949130495.1 of Sambucus nigra. Lineage (NCBI taxonomy): Eukaryota > Viridiplantae > Streptophyta > Magnoliopsida > Dipsacales > Adoxaceae > Sambucus > Sambucus nigra. The sequence goes on from OX422217.1 coordinate 272,959,018, forward strand.
GATAAAATGGCTAGCTATGTACAAAGCATGTGTGGTTTCTATAGGAGGTCCATCTTCTTTTCCATTTCGGGGCAAGAGATGTACCTAATTACGATGCCGCACCTTGGGGGTGGGTTGAGTACACATTTACACTATATCAAGGAGGACACTTCTTCTGAGGTTGTGGTGATTCTAGACTCCATCTCAGTGGTGAGTTAGTTTTCTGATGTTTTTGGGGAGATCCCGGTGTTTCCACCTAGTCGGGAGATCGACTTCGTGATCGATATGATTTCGGGCACAAGATCGTTGTCCGTACATGGTATCGGATGGCTCCTCGAGAGATGAGTGAGCTACGAGATCAAATTGAGTAGTATTAGGAGGATTACTTCATCGTGGGGTGCTCTAATTTTATTTGTCAAGAAGAAGGACGAATATCTGAGACTTTGTATCGACTATTGGGATTTAAAAAAGTCACTATATGGAATAAATAGCCGTTTCCACGTATTCACGATTTGTTTGACCAGATGAGGGGTGCTACGTATTTTTCAAAGATTGATTTGAGATCAGGTTACCAAGATTTGAGAGTTCGAGAGCAGGACATCTCAAAGACAACTTTCCTCATGAGATATAGGTCGTATGACTTTTTGGTCATGTCATTTGGGCTAACGAATATGCCAACAGTATTCATGGACTTAATGAATCGGGTGTTCAAAGATTAATTGGATCGCTTTGTCATTATGTTTATAGACGATACCTTGGTGTATTCTCGAACTGGGAAGGAGCACGCAGAGCATTTACGCATGGTCTTACATACGTTTTGAGATCATCAGTTGTTTGTAAAGTTTAATAAATGCGATTTTGGCTAACAATGGTATAGTTCTTGGGTCACATTATGTCCGAACAGGGATATCCGTGGACCCGAGAAAATTTTCTGTCATGATGGAGTGGGGACAATCCACTACACCCACTAAGGTATGGTGTTTTTTAGGATTGGTCGGGTACTGTCGTGATTCATCTATGGGTTCTCCAAAAAAGCCTGGCCCTTAACAAATTTGATGAGGAAAGGGTACCATTTATGTGGGATGATGTGTACTAGCAGACATTTGAGGATTTGAAGACTAAATTGACTACAACACCAGTTTTGGCATTGACTCAGGAAGGGATTTACTCTAAAGTCTTCATAGATGCATCATTGAGGGGACTTAGAGGGGTTTTGTTGCAGGAGGAAAGGCTGATAACTTATGCTTTTCTAAATCTTAAGCCTCGCGATGTACATTACCCCACCCACGACTTGGAGTTAGCAGCCGTGGTTTTTGCATTGCAAGTGTGGAGGCATTATCTCCCGAGGGAGAAATTTTAGTTTTCCAGAGACTATAAAATCCTGCAATATTTGTTCACACAACGGGAGCTAAGCATGAGACATAGGAGGTGGATATATTTTGTGAAAGATTATTAGTTCGACATTTAGTACCACCTGTGGAATGCGAATGTTATAACTGATGCTTTGAGCCACAAGTTGATTTTGAAGTTAGCGTCAATGTGGAAGGCGAAGTGGAAGTCACTTAGTGGGGATGATGACCTGCCCCGCGCATTTATGGAAATTCTTACGATCACTCCCGAAATCATTATTTGGGTGATGAAGGCACAAATAGGAGATTATCTTTTCTAGGAACGAGTGAGATAGTTATTAGCCGAGGGGGTGGAGCGCTATTCCATTGGGTAAAATGGTGGTTTGAGATTACAGGGAAGACTCGTTATCCCAGATGACGCGGATTTGAAGTGAGCAATTATGTACTAGGCTTACGGGTCATAATTTATGCTACATCTCAGAGGGAATAAGATGTACCACAACATGCAACATCAGTATTGGTGGGCCGGGATAAAAAGGGACATAGAAAATTTTGTGTCCAAGTGTGCTATGTGTCAACTAGTGAAGGTGGACCATCAACGTCCAACAGGTGTTTTATAGACTTTGGAGATCCCGATGTGGAAATAGAAAATCATCTACATGGACTTCATTATTTGGCTACCTGCATCACAAAGGGAGCATGATTCCATATGGGTTATCATCGATAGATTGTTGAAAGTGGATCTTACAAGTTCAAACATATTTCATCTCTGAGCAGTACGCTAGACTCTTTCTTGTAGATATTTTTAAGCTACATGGCTTATCGCTCAACATCGTGTCAGACAGGGACAAGACATTTGTGTCCCACTATTGGAGGATCTTTCAGCAGGCCTTGGGATCAGAGTTGAGATTGCGCATGTCATATCATCGTTAGACCGATGGGAAGATGGAAACGATGAATCTGATGTTGGAAGACATGTTTTGGATCTTCATTTCACATTTTAAGGGGAGGTGGGCGAAGTATTTGCCTTTAGTGGAGTTTTCATATAATAGCATCTACCAGTTCATGACATGGACGAAGCACTCTACGGGAGACCTTTATGTTTACCCTCATGCTAGTTAGAGGTGTGGGATAATAAGCTACTTACGGCCAGACTTCATTCAGGGGACCTTAGAGAAGGTAGAGATGCTTCAGGTCAGGATACGGATTGCCTAGGACAGGCAAAAGAGCTACGTAGATGCGGGCCGGAGACACTTAGACTTTGGTATTGGAGATCACGTGTTGTTTAAAGTGTCTCCCATGAAGGGGGTGATGAGTTTTGGGAAGAAAAGTAAGTTAGCACCCCGATACGTTGCACCGTTCCCTATTCTTAAAAGGATTAGGATCGTGGCATATCAATTGGGATTATCAGACCACTTGCACCGAATGCATGATGTTTTACATATATCTGCATTGCGGAGGTTCCTTGGATATGATATAGCATACCAGCACATTAATATTGATGATATAGATATCTATATAGGCACTACTTATGAGGAGAGGCTAATAGCCGTTCTGGAGCGACGGGAGCGCCGACTTTGATCCAAGGTTGTTCATTTAGTTCGGGTGCAGTGGGGACACCATTCAGAGGAAAAGTCGACTTGGTAGAGGGAGGAGGGCATGAGCACGGAATATCCTGAGCTCTTGTAGCTAGGTACGTACTTTTCTTGATTTCAATGATAGAATCCCATTATTAGGGCGAAGAATGTAATACCCCGTAACTTCCTAGAATAAATAATAAAGTAATATTTTTTTGGAATAAATAAAAATTTGTGGAAATTTTACTTGATCGGTAAATTTAAATTATAAATTGTGTATATGTAATTCGTTATTAAGTCATAATTATGTGTGACTAATTTTGTATGTGTATGGTTATAACAAGTTCATGCATTGTGGAAAATACATAATTGAGGTGTGACATAATTAAAATTATCTAATGCCGGGATAAAATACTTTGGGACATATTTCGAGGAGTGTATAAGCTCGTTTAGGTGTTTTAAACCTTTAGAAATAGTCCTGAGCCATGGGTATATACGTTGGAAAACTTTTGTGCTAGTTTGGGTATAGATTTGGGCCTATTCGGGGGTCCAAAATTTGGCTTCTTAACTTAACTCGGGAATAAGAGTTAATAATTATTTAAGGGAAGATAAACAACTCCCCACTACATATTAGAAACCTAAACCTAACAGTGACACCAATAGAGAAGAGGATAAGAACCAAAAAGGGAGAAAGTTAAGAAATCGAAAGGAAATCTAGGGGTTTTCTTCCACAACTTATTAAGGCAATAATTCCCTTGCTCAATAAAACTTTCAATGTATTTCTTGATGCATTATAATGACCTCCAAGGATTTCTGTGTTTTAGGTTAAATATTGATGATTAGATGCTGAAGAATTATACCTTGCATGTAGAGGACTAATTTTAATATAAAATTGTAACCCAGAAATATAGGTATCGAGTTCTTGGAATTTATGATAGATACCTTAAGGTTATTGAGATAAATTGGGACAAATCTTGAAGTTTACAGGTAGAGGTGTTAATTGATGTTCATACTCGGGATATTATGACCTTAATTCCCCGATTTAATGCCCCATCAATTAATTTATACGTGGCTAACATGAAAACAAGAAATTGGATTTTAGGTTATAGAGTAAACACTTAAATTCTGGAAATTATAGGGGGTAATTGAGGTTAATGTATGAAATTGATCACCCTAAGATGATAAACTAAGGATTAGTATCATCCTAGTATTTTTTTTTAGAAAGGTATAAACAATTTGATTGGACTTCGGGAGGAAATTTGGAAAATTCATATTTAAGATTAATAGCAGATTTGGGCAACTGATGCCTTCCAAATCGATTCATCCTTAAGGCGAATCAATTTGGTTAGGAAAAATTTGGTTATTGTCGTAATCTAAATCGATTGGGTTTTTGGGAAAATCGATTCGGTCCTGAGGGGCTAAGTGGGTTGGTCCTGGGGTTTGGTTAAGGTCATTTTTAGATGTCCATGTGAGTTATTAGGACCCTATTTGGGCCAACAAGGAATTTATTAAAAATGTGTCTACATTTAATTGTAAAACCCTATATAACTAGATGGTTTAATAATCTTTAAAGGAAACAGAATTAGTAATCGACTAGATGGTAAATTATTAATGATTGGATATTTGGCGGCATTATGTGAAATTGTTTTAAGGTAATTATAGAGTAGTTACCTATACATATTATATGAGATAAATAATATGTATTTATATGTGTTTTTGTGGACATACCAAGGTTCGTGGATAGTCTTTTCGGCTTTGGGTTTAGTATGTTTGGACTACGTAGCACATGTCGGCACTGGTGAGATAGATTATGTGTAGGTCATTTAGGTACTACGTAGGAGCTCCATCTACGAGAGGTAGGTGTTGATGCTGGTATACTTTGTCAGCGCTAGGTATGGGCCTTGAACTAGTATAATGCGTAGGGACCGCCCCCAACTTATGTGTGTTTTTGGTTTCTGCTTAGGATAAGAGATTCGTCTGGAATTACCGATAGAGCATGAAAGAGACACAAACGATAGATGCCTTTATATGTCGTATTTATGAAAGTACATATATATATTACCAGACTTAAATGACATTAACTAAATTATTTGAGATTGGAGACATAAATGGTATACCCTTATTATATCTTGCGTAATAGATGTTTATGCCATTTGTGTTAGACATATCAGACTGGGATATTTTGGGATTCCGTAATTAAATATAGTCGATTCACTTTAGAATTTAATTATTGCCAAATCCATTGTTATTTAATTGACATGTTGCCACATTAATTATTTGGGACTTATTGGAATGTGGATAATATATCACTTAGTTGAGGGGTTTGACATTAATCGCATGCGAGTGATGATGAGGAATATTATTTTGCATTAATAGTATACATTCACCCAAATTTAAATGTTTTCTTCCCCAGATGCTCCTAGACAGGGATACAACATTGTTGTTGGATCAGTTCTGCGACCTCTCTTGCTTAGCAACTTTTCAAATTTATTAGTTCTAACAAAGGTGCTTTTTCGCTGTAGTTATTTATTTCATTTGACAAAATTGTAAGGGCATAAGCCCGAGATTTCTTTACATTATGTTGGATTGAGATATTTTCTTTCTTTTCGGATTTATTATTTATGTGGTCTTGGTTTGGATTTAGTTATTGTTATGAAAATATTCATGAACCTCAACTATGGGCCTTTAATGTAATTATTTGTATTACGTTTGTGCTGAGAATGGTATTGATTGATAGACAAGCCCCATCTTTAGCTATCGTGCCTAGTCATCCTCTGTGTGAGAAAATGGGGTTTGTTATTGTAGAAACCCCATTCTATTACCCCCTAAACTCTCCTTAGGTCTCTAGCACCTCCTTTCATCACTGCAAACCCAAGTCATACCCCGGGTAGCGACCAAAAATTCAAACTCTTCGGCTCGACTAAGACTGAATGAATCATCAAAGGGCATTGAAAACCCTTTCCAACGGTCCATCTCATGTGCGATTCCGACTTGTCGTGCGGACGAATGACCCATTTTCCCCAAAAATTAATCACGAGGCCATCGGGCACTCCCAGGATCCGTTTGACTAATGTCAACCCTTCAACTCAACCGAGACTGAATGAATCGTAAAAGGTAACTGAAACCCCTTTCCAATGGTCCATCCCGTGCGTGATTCTGACTTACCATGTGGACGAACGATCCATTTTACTCTGAGAGGTCACCAAATGCTTCTAGGGCCTGGTTGACGAAAGTCAACTCCCCAAACTAGGCCAAACTCTTTGTAATATTGAAGTAATTATCATAAAATTTCCAATGGTCTACCCCATGCATGATTCTGACTTACCATGCGAACGAACGATCCATTTGCATCCGAAGTTTCCCTATTTAAAGGACCGACAAGTGCTTCCAAGCCACATTTGACCCAAAGTCAACTCTCGGACCCGGGAGCAGTCCAAAGGACTTTCAAAAGTCTCTGAATTACCTTTTCAATGGTACACCCCATGTGTGATTCGAATCAACAATTTGTGCTCTGCAGCCGATTTTCTGAAAGAGCCTAAAAGAGACTGCCAAACAGCAGGTTCCAGACCCTGCCTATTGACAGTGTGCCTAAACTCACTTGTCGATTGGAAGGACCATGGCTATGCCAAATGGCAATGCCCTGGGCCTATAAAAATTAGGGCTTGACCTCATTGCAAGGGGGAACCCAGATTTGAAATACCCCACTCTCAGCGAATCCAGAAAACCTCTCTCGGAGTCAGCGTGATTTCCACATCCAAAACCCTTTCCAACCTTCACTTTTCATCATCCTTTTCATCAAACTTGGTGAATTAACTACCCTTCATCATCATCATCATCCAAGTGCAAAGGCTTCTCTCCAACATTCAAGATCAAGCTCAAGATCTTCAAAAAGGTCTAATTTTCTCAATTCTCTCCTTAAATTCTCATAAATTCGCATTAACTTATTTTATTACATAGCACTTTTATTCTCTCATATCACATATCCTAATATACTTTTTATTTAGAATTATTTCACATCTCTTATTTTCATATAAATAAAAAATAAGAAAAATAAGAAAAATAAGGTTTGCTTATAAATTCCAAATGGGAATTCTCACACTTTTCTAACAACTTAAACACTTTTTTACACACATACACAAATAAGATAAGTCCCCGGTTGGATTTATGGGATAAAATCCACCCCTCATTTTGCATGAGAACTACGTGGACTTTGATGCCTCTATGGGCTACATAGGCATCTCGGGGTAAAACCCGAGACTCGAGTCCTATTCCTACTTTTCTCTTGTTTTCTATTTTCTCTATATTCTTTAAACTCAATTATCTTAGATTCTATATATTTACATATACATATATTTGTTCTTAGTGGAGTATTATTCCACATGCGTTATCGTTCCATTACAACAATCAACGCAAGGATAATTGCGTAGATCCTATTTTCTAATATAAGTTTTAGGAACATTCCTACGGAAGACTCGCTTTATTTATCCATTGATACAAGTTGATGATTCCTATCTCCACTACATATACACATGCACACATGTCATGGGGAAAATAAAGGAAAATAGCAAAAACCCATGAGAGACTGTAAGGGCGGAATTGGTGCCTAACACCTTCCTATTTCGTAACTTAGCCTCCGGACCCTTTTTGAATCATTTTGGTTTTGTATGTATCAGTGTGTATTTGGATGCTCTCCTTCGGTATGGCTTTCTTTTCTTTTGTCTGTTTGGAGTAAAATAGACTGGCAACTCCATCTCTCTATATTTTCCACCTCATCAACGACGCCGGTCGAAGCGCTCCGGGACCTAGGATCCTCTCTCTCACCCGCCGTGAGGATTGGGGATGGCCACATTATATATATATATATATATATAGTACTGCTCTAGTGCATACTAGTATGAATTTTAAGAGTGCGGACCAGACATGTGTTACCTGGCGGTGAACCCCAAAAAGAGAGATGGCGTACCTAGAATTTAGCCAATAATTTATAGACTCACCGCCAGGTGACACATGTCCAGTTTGTACTCTTAATATGTGAAATGGTCTGCACAAGTGCAGTATTATATATATATATATATATATATATACACAGATAGATAGATAGATAGATAGATAGAGAGAGAGAGAGAGAGGCTCTCATACATATGAAGTATACATACTTGCTGATGCAAATCTATTTTTTTTAAATATTAAAAATATATTTTTGACTTGGAGTTTTTTTATAGTATTTAAATATTTCAAGGGGCCTATACAAAAAAATCAAGTCAAAAAAACTTATTTTTTATTTTTAAAAAATTGATCAAACTATCACAACTTTTAAAATGAAACTATCTTCTCGAAACAAACTACACTTTTATTGTCTTTCCCTTTGACCATTTAAGGCAAAAGGGGCAGAGATTTGTGAAATGTAAGTGCTTATTGTTTTTAATGTTTCCTATAATGTACACTTCTGTATGCGTCACATGTTTGTTAAGTCTCGAGGATACAAGATAAGTTATATAAATATGAAAATGGCACCTTTGGAGAGTAGCATGGAGTACAGTTAAGGCTTGCTAGGTTACATTTTTTGAGAACTTGTTTTAAAAACTGTCATACCCCACGTAATTTTGGCGTCGGCCACCACCAAAACTAAGCCCCATGTGAGTAAATAAAATACCATTCTTAGCACGAGAAAGATATGATACATATAAAATCAAACCACAAGATAAATAATTGAATCAATCAGAATTGATAATAACAACTAAACCATAAATAATCCATCACATGCTAAAAGTTCGAATAAATCCAATCTCTGAAATGATTTAATGAAAACTGAGTAATAATTAATTGTGAATAATCTAACTAAAATTCTCTAACAACTTTAGAACCGAATGGACCAATAAAACCCAAATGAAGACTCATAATAAATACGACTTAAAGGAAAGTCTAACTAATTAAAGCGATAAAAATAATAAACTCCAGGTGCACCTACAAACGATATCTAATAAATCCTATGCAGCTACTCTCGTACTAATACCTCAAAAAGTTAGTCAATACCCGAGGTCAGAGCCCCGAGCATGAATACACACTACTTTCCTTAAATAGGGTCTATCAACCTAGATAGTAGCATTATACGCAATAAACATCACAATAAAGTACCTTACTTGGATGAGTAATTTAAACGCGAGAAAGATAAATTACTAACTACCCCCAGAGATTCTTATAAAAATGACACCAATATATTTTAATTATCTCACTCCCCAAAAGTATTAATTGAATTCAATTAACCCAAATTTATCATTTATCTAAATTTTATTATCCATTACGGTACTTCCGCAATAAATTATACACCACCCGCAATTCCCCTCGCCATAGCCTGACAGCTCATTTAAATTGTTAGCCCTGCACGTTATGCACGAGGTTACACACAAGACATGTATTCAAATCCAGCTAGCTCGTTTAAACTATCAGTCCTGCATGTTATTCAGACGTCACACGCCCACATGTCGCAGTAGCTATCCAACCCCTTTAAATTGTCGGTCCTGCACGTTATTAACAAGGCCAATATATTTTAATACCCGATTTATTATGTTAGGTATTAAATTCTCAATTTTCTCAATTTCACAATTAACAAATTTCTCCGACCCTTATTATCGATGTGAGAACCTCTAATTACCCCTTAGTCCCATACCTAAGGGTCCCCAAGTTATCGAAACGTCCTACCCTATGTATAGGATGAGTTTTTAACATAAATCTCGACCTATTCTCATGCCTGGGCTAATGTAACGATGAGAAAATACCAAAAATCAATCCATCCTCGATATGATAAAATCACGATAATCTACCCTCACTAGTCACACAAAAGGCCTACCCACTAGTCCCATACCTAGAAGGCATCCTAAAATATAGGGAGAGAAAAATACCTAACAACCCGTCGTCACAATGACAATTTAATAATACCAACAAGTCAAACAAATAAGAATAATTAATCAATGTACTAAACTACGAATGATAATCCAATTCAATTAAATGTTAATTTAATTTTCACATCGTCATAAACACCCAAAAAATCCCATTTAATTATTTTAAATTAAATTCACCGAGATTTCACCATTAATACACCATAATTCCAATTTCATTATCTCAATACAAATTATATGAGTTATACGCCCCCAAATTCATTTAAATAAAAACTAAGATTTTTCTACAAATAACCTAAACCAATAAAATTCAAAATCCACTCATAAATCCTACGTGCCCAAGGGTTATGAATATTATTCATATTTAAAGATTTTATAAAAAGAGTCCCAAAATTATTGTCATTGTTCCTAATTAAGTCACTAATTTGTTTTAAGAAAAAAATGATTAAGGGTTTAGGCGATACTTAAAATGCGTAATACTAAAAGAAAGGAATAGAGTATTCATGCATGTGATTTAAATGAAGAAAATTTGAGTTGACGGTTGAATTCCTCTCGAAAAAAATTAGCAAAGACTCGTTCTTTAATAATCTTAAGAAAATCCGGTTTAAAGCTTCAAAACTTGGATTGAAAATAGTTCTCTAATGGTGTTAAGGTTTTGAGGAAGGAAGAAAATGTAAAAGAGGGTATTGTTGCTCTTAGGGTTTACAAGAAAGTGTTTTTAAAAGTCCTAAACCCGTCACTTTAATTATATGCCAAAAAGACTTAGTCCTAATCGAATACAAACACTTAAAAAATTATCATGGATGATCGGGTCGTTAGAATGGCTTGAAATTTTAATATGTTGTAGAGAACAGCTAGACAGGGATGCTACGAAAGATTCAGCTTGATCGGAAGGTCGAATTTTAAAAACAAATATTTTTTTTTATCCTCCTTAACTCGGATCCTCCCCCGATTTTTATACGAAAAGTTATAATTTCCAAATTTTAATCCCGATTTAAATTCCACCTGAAACCTTATTATTATATATAAAAACCAACATATTTAATTACTAAGAATAATGAAATCCAAAGTTTTATTTTTTTCTCAAATTTCCCAATTAATTAATTTAATTAACAATTAAAAATACGGGGTATTACATACTTCCCCACTAGCAAAGGAATTTCGTCATCGAAATTAGACGAAGCATAAACATCAAACGTAAATCGCAAAACATAAAATAAAGCTCACAAATGCCTACTCGTTGAATGCCATAATGGGGCACTCATACAACCAATCCTACACACACCCCACGAACAACGAAATAATATATATCGATTATATATATATATATATATATATATACACATACATAACTATTAAAGTGATGGCGTACCACGCGCTCTCGCAAATCACCACTCGATTCTATTTTCGATAATCTTTACAACACATAAATCCTCAAACCAAATCACATTATTGCATCGATATAAGACATACCAAAAAATTATACTAATGATATTCCAAATAATTAACGTCTCAAATATCAACTATAAGGATCCTCACATCAAGTTTACTAATTCTAAACTCAATGCCTACAACGCCCTTAACACAAAATTATATATCTCCACGAAACACATCTAACACGTATGCTGGACACTTTACCTTAAGGGGTACGCATCAATAAGGAAATCAAAGATCGATAACATGGAAGATAAACAGACTCATAACCTAAGAGACCTAAAATCGTGCTCTAATACCATTTGTCATATCCCGCATAATTCTGGCATCGGACACCACCAAAGCTAAGCCGGGTGTTAGTAAATAAAATACCATTCTTAGCATAAGACAAATATAAGACATGTAAAATCAAACCACAAGATAAATAATATTAATCAATCCTAATTGATAATAAAAACTGAACCATAAATAATCCATCACATGCTAAAACTTCGAATAAATTCAATCTCTAAAATGATTTAATGAAAACTGAGTAATAATCAACTGTGAATAATCCAACTGAAATTCTCTAACAACTTTGGAACCGAATGACCCAATAAAATCCAAATGAAGTCTCATAATAAATATGATTGAAAAGAATGTCTAACTAATTAAAGCGATAAAAATAATGAACTCCAACTGCACCTCCAAACGATATCCAATAAATCCTATGCAGCTACTCTGGCATTAATACCTAAAAAAGTTAGTCAACGCACGAGTTTAGAGCCCCGAGCATGAATACACACTACTCACCTTTAATAGGATCCATAAACCCAGACCGTAGCATTATACGCAATAAATATCACAATAGAGTATTTTAATTAGACGAGTAATTTAAACACGGTAAAGATAAATTACTAATTACCCCCAACGATTCTTATAAAAATAACACCAATATACTATAATTATCCCAATGCCCCAAAGTATTAACTGAATTCAATTAACCTAAAGTTATCATTTATCTCAATTTTTTATATCCATTATGGTACTTTCGCAATAAATTCTACACCACCCACAATTCCCCTCGCCATAGCCAGACATACCGTTTAAACTGTCACCGCTGCACGTTATGCATGAGGTTCCACACATGACACGTATTCAAAGACAACCAACCCGTTTAAATAGTCAGTCCTGCACGTTATTCAGACGTCACACACGTACATGTCGCAATAGCCAGCCAACCCGTTTAAATTGTCGGTCCTGCACATTATTAACAACGTCAATATATTTTAGTACCTATTTTATTATCTTAGTTATTAAATTCTTAATTTTCTTAATTTCATAATTAATAAATTTTTCCCACCCTCATTATCGATGTGAGATCCTCAAAATACCCCTTAGCCCCATACCTAAGGGTCCCCAAGTTACCAAAATGTCCTACCATATGTATAGGATGAGGTTTTAACATAAATCTAGGCATATTCTCATGCCTGGGCTAGTGTAACGATGAGAGAATCCCAAAAATCACCCCACCCCCGATATGATAAAATCGCGATAATCTACCTTCACTAGCCACATACCTAGAAGGTGTAAATCATCAAAAGGCCTACCCATTAGTCCCATATCTAGAAGGCATCCTAAAATATAGCGAGAGAAAAAATACGCAACAACCCGTCATCACAATGACAATTTAATAATACCAACAAGTCACACACACAAGCAGAATTAATCAATGTACCAAACTAAGCATGATAGTCCAATTCAATTAAATCTTAATTTAATTTTTACATCATCATAAACACCCAATTAATCCCATTTAATTATTTTAAATTAAATACACCGAGATTTCATCATTAATATATCATAATTCCAATTTCATTATCTCAACAAAAATTACATGAGTTATACGCCACCAAATTCATATATATATCAAAACTAATATTTTTCTACATGCAACCTACACCAATAAAACCCAAAATCCACTCATAAATCATGCATACCCAAGGGTTATGAATATTATTCATATTGAAAGATTTTATAATAAGAGTCCCAAAAATTATTATCATTATTCCTAATTAAGTCACTAATCTCTTTTAAGAAAAAATATGATTAAGGGTTTAGGCGACACTTAAAACACATAATACTAAAAGAAAGGAATAGAATATTCATTCCTATGATTTAGTTGAAAAAAATCTGAGTTGACGGTTGAATCCCTCTCAGAAAAAATTAGCAAAGAGTCGTTCTTGAACAATCTTAAAAAAACTCACTTTAAAGCTTCAAAACTTCGATTGAAATAACTCTCTAATGGAGTTAAGGTTTTGAGGGAGGAAGAAGATGTAAAAGAGGATATTGTTGCTCTTTAGGGATTAGAAAAAAGTGTTTTTAAAAGTTCTAAACCCGTCACTTTGTTTATATACCAAAAAGACTTTGAGTCCTAATGAAATACAAACACTCAAAAAATTATTACGGACAATCAAACCTTCATCGTGTCTTGAAATTTTATCATGTTGTAGAGAACGGAGAGACGAAGCTTCTGTGAAATATTTAGCTCAATCGGACGATCGGATGATCAGATTTTAAAAAAATATTATTTGTATCCTCCTTAACTCGAATCCTCCCCCGATTTTTATACATAAAGTTATAATTTCCAAATTTTAATCACGATTTAAATTCGACTTAAAATCTTATATATATATATATATATATATATATATATATATATATATATATATATATATATATATATATATATATATATATATATATATATATATATATATATATAAACCAACATATTTAATTACTAAGAATAATCAAATCCAAAATTTTATTTTTTTCTTAAATTTTCCAATTAATTAATTTAATTAACTATTAAAAACACGGGGTATTATAAAAACTATTTTTAGAATATTTATGAAAAGGTAAACTTATAAATACAAATATATATTTCATACATAAAAATAACTTTTTTTTTATTATTTATATAATATATCACTTATACATAATACAATCATGTGTGTGTGTGTGTGTGTGTGTGTGTGTGTGTATACACATACATACATATACTATGTCTATGTGGTAATTTTCTAAGTCTTTGTATTCAATTCACACGAGCTAAATTAAGAGAAGTATTCAAGGGTGAAGATCAAAAGCACATAACAAGAGAATATGCATGGTTCGACAACGTGCCTATATCGACAAGGTTTGGGGTTTTCTCTTTTATTAACCTAGAAAACTGGTCTGTAGAGGTGTTGTACTACTTGACATTACAATATAACATGCCCATCTCAAAGAGGGGCAAATTTATATTTATACAGTCCTAAGCTCTCTGTGACACCCCGTTTTTTAAAAATAATGGGTGGCCATCCATTACTAAAACAAAACATGAATCTAATTGTCTCATTATTAGCATCACTATCGAAACCAATTAATTACTAACCACCTATTATTAAATTAAGCCGCATGTCAATTTTAATCTTTATAAACATGAAACAATAATATTATAATCAAACCATAATTTATTTTGACAATTATTAAAATCCATAACCACGTATTAAGTCAGAAATCGAAATCCATTACATGCAAACATAACCAAATAAACCATCGGTATAACATTTATACAATAAATCCCCATAATAAAAGAAATATAATTGACATGAGCAACATTTCCTAATATAAAAAGAATCATGTCTAGAATCTGAGAATATAGGTGACTACATCAAATCCTGAAATGTCTCCTAATTGTCAAAGTTTTGATGTCTGGAAGAATAATCATGCTTGGCAAACTATTGATGTCTACAATGGTATATCATTTCGTATACGTCAACAATAGACAAAATGAAGATGAAGATAAAATAAAGATAAACAATCTAAGAAAGAACATGACAGACAAAGATATTTAAAGTGGTTCCGCTATGAACAAAGCCTACATCCACTGCTTATTTTATCTAGTAGGGTTACAATAGCACAGTATGGTGCGCTCTAAATAGTTCAATTTTCCCCTTGATCTGTGGGAGACCATGTATTTATAGTGGTCGGGAGTCCAAGAGATGGAATGCCTTTATATATTCAGACATTTACATCTATATACAATAAATATCAGTGTTGATATTCACGTGTAGAATGACTGTTGGTGACTCCACAAAAATATATTTTGATATTCTTGATGGTTTATATTCTTTGGTTAGTCATTCGGTTGGCCGACAAACTGTCTCAGGAGTCGACTATGTAAGTAAGTGTAACACCCCGTATTTTTAATAATTTTTAATATTAGATTAATTAAATTAAATATGGGAAATATTGAGAATTACTTTGGATTAAAATAAATATTAGCTAGCGAGATAAAGGTTGATATTTATTGAAGAGAATTATATTGAATATTACTGAGCGAAAAAATTAATATATGATTGTTAATATGATTGCGAATCTATGAAAATCGTCACGAGTGAGAAATACTACAATTACGATAATTAAGTTAGGACGCACTTGAGTCATGTCGAGACTAAATTAATGAAATAAAAATTAAAATATTTATAAGTCTCCCATATGGTCATTTCGAGTGATACAATGTGTCCGAAAGCGTTGAGATAGTCAGAATAGTCTATCTGGGCGTTTAGTTTAGGTCCCGGGACCGTTTTAGGCCAAACTGGTATCATAGGAGAGTGTTTTGGTAATTTTTATTTTGGGAGTATAATTAATGCAGAAAATTAAAGGGTTAATACATCATGTACATGGGTTAGATTAGGGCTATCAGTGTTAGACACAGAGAGGCCAAAAGGAGGAAGGAGGATGAGAGGTTTTTAGGGCCAAAACCATCACGAGTGCACATTTTACACCACCAAGACCACCACTACCTAATTTGAAGAACGAGGATCACAACCATACCAACGAAATCAATGGATAAAAAAATTCCTTCATGAGGCAAGTGTTTAATTCTTGTCGTCTGTTAGCAATAATCATGTTCATGTTAGTGTAGGTAATGAACACCCTTGATTTATATGCGAAATTGATGAATAATTGAGAATATCCTTCTTAACTTCGGACTTAATATATATGGAATTGATTCGTTTATATAGTTAGAATAATAATCGTAAATTTATGATGAACATTGATGATTAATTTTATGATTAGAATACTCGAATTGAAAAATTGATGAACTAGGGTTATGGTGTTTATCAATCTGGGGATTTTGGATTTAAGGGTTATTTATCAAGGATTTAATGATTCCAGGTTTTATAATTCATATATGCATGTTAGAATATTGATTAGAACTGATTAATTGGTGTTTAGAATGATTTGTAGAGGTTTTTATGTTGAAATCTTGGTGAAAAATGGTAAGATAGAGGTTGGGGACGATACAACGCAATCTCGTTCGAACGAGATGGACAATCGCGCAAAGAGGTCATTCAAACGACTTATACTCTCGTTCAAAAGAGATCATCACTGGTTCGAACAACGGGTCTGATTTTCTGGGAATTTCTTTTGATTTCCAATTTTTGCGACGTAGTTAATTCAAGTGAGATTGAATACTGTAAACTGTATTTCAGGGTGGTGCAAGATTAATAGAATTTATTTGGGAATAAAACTTTAAGGTATTTGAAGCGGTGAATTATCCTTGAGGATTATGAGAGAGATTATTCATAATTTAGTAAGTATAATGTAACTAGTAACAAGAGGAATACTACTTATAAATTAAATATTTGGGTTGTGTGTATACCTAATGAACTTGATAGGTTGCGTGAATGCCGATTGTAATATTTATTATGTGTATGACATACCTACAATACTTATATCACGGAAGGTTTTAAAAAGGGGACAACCCTATCTTGAGGAGCCTTCGGGGGGGGGGGGGGATATTTGACTTGTGACTCAGATCCTGGAACCTAGGTACAGGCTATATGTGAGAATGATAGTGATGACGATCATATGGGTGCGTAGGTATGTGTGTATCCCATAGGATTGGAACCATGTTTTCCTATAATATGTGTGATTTATAATTTATGGTTCGTGGGATATTCCAAACCCATTGTCCTTATCCAGTACGAGATGTATCGGGACTTGATAACAGAGTATGCGCGCACCTTAGTTGATTCTAGGGGTGAGGGTTAGAAGGTTTATGGTTGCAACCTAGTTAGGTGTGATAAAATAATTAGAATGGGTTTAGAGGTGCGTTAGGCATGCACATTAGTTGAGAGGTGAGAATCTCAAGTGAGTTCTCGAAAAGCTAACATGCACGTAATATTTACTTTATTGCAATTTTTAAATAATTGCTAAATTATTTTAAAATGTTTTACACTTGGGATCTGACCCGTCTTTTGCAAAAATCTATTTTCTCTTGTTGTATTTTATTTTAGGTGTTCAACCACACGGATGCCAAGTTTATACTTTCGGAACATTTGACGTGCTACAACTATTGTGGGATTTACAAGTCTTCATATTTAGATGCTTCCACTTCTATCATCTCAGTTCCATTGTTTAGACTTTCCGATCAGGGCATGTGTTGCCTATTATCATTATCGTATGTTAGAGAGACACTGTACACATTTCATTTACATATTCAGTATTTATTCGAATTTAATATTATTACATTTTGATGGTTGTCTTTTTATGTAACTGGGATGATTATTCCAGTTTCTTTACTTTCAGTCTGATAGTGTTTTATTCATTATTCATTTGTTCGTGAAAATTGTTGGATGTGTTTAATTATTTAAATTAAATAATTTTTACTAATTTGAATTTTTTTTTACACTAGTTTAATTAATTATCAGGTGGTTAATAAGATAGTTTTTTTATAATGATGCTAAGAATGAACCAAACGGATACTCTATTTAAATTTTATAAAGGACTGGACACCCGGTATTTAATTGGGAGGGGTGTCACGGGTAGTATTAGAGAATCAGGTTCTAGAGTCTTTTAGGATCTGTGCGGATTTTCACGTTTTAGCGTAGCATTCTTTGATGTAGAGACTTATCATAGGACTGTTGTACTTCTCTACAAATGCGACTTACATTCTCCTACAATTAAGCATAGTTGATACAATTCATATATGAGTTCATATGGGTGTCATACAGCGAATACCATAGGATGACCAGTAAAGGGCCATTAGAAGGAATGCTGGAGAAGAGGTACAGTGGGAGCTATGGAGTATTCGAAGAATGTTGAAATAATTGTCTATGAAGATGATAAAAAGGGACAAGCGCTCATAACAAATGACTTCCTAGGCATTGTTGTAGATAACAATAGTGCAAATTCAGACTCACCCAGCATAGATGACTAAGAGGAGAGTCAGAGGAACTCCTTTGAAAAATCGCCTAGAAGAACTTGAAGAAAAGAAGGAGTGTGATTGGTCAATGGAAGGGGATAATCCAAAGGCAAATATGTAGAATGTAGTACAATGACACTCAGAATTAAATTTGGGAAATTGTTTTAGCTCATTGGAGAAATATAGAGTAGATAGTCAGTCACCATTTATAAAGTAGTGTATATATATAATTAAACAAAAGGTTAGGTGCGGTTTGACTGTAAGACCTTCCATACACTATGCCGATAGGAATACGAATAAAATTATGAACTTATCACAAGTAAATCAGATAGAGATCGATCGTAACAGATAAGTCAATCGATTTAAAAAAATTTGTGATAGAAAAAAGAGTCTACTTAGAATAAAAATGGTTTGTAAGTTAAAAATGGGCTCGTGGGTGAAACACCTAAGCATGGAGGGGAGATGAGACTAAAGTGACTAGGGTCAGTGTCGCCAATGCCATTCATATACTAGAGTACATCAACGCTTCCATGAGAAGAAAACTAAAAGGAGTGAAGAATATAAACAAAGAGTGACACTAAATTTAACAATACTAGTGAGGCGCCACAAGAGGGTTTACCCAGCAAGGTACCCATGCAAATGCTTTAGATCATTTAAATTCCTACCAAGTTACGGTATATTCATTCAAGTCTATCAAGACTAGCAATAAGTTCCATAGGGTCAGTGGAGCCAAAGGGATAATATTAGTAGCAATCGGGGCTAAGACTACTAGGTTCGAGAGAACGACACACTAGCATGGCCCGTGGACCTGAGATAGAGAGTGGACACTTGAAGGTGTCCTATAGATGGTGAGTAGGACCAATGGTATTAAAATAAATCCACTGCGAGAAAGTGAGAGTAGTTAGATTGAGAAAGTGAAGGAAAACGATGTCAGTGGGGCATAATAGAAGCATGAGAGAGATTCCTAGGAAGACAAACGAGCTATGAGATTTAGGCCTATGGGTTATCATCCTGGGGAATTATTGGGTTCAAGTAGGACCAGAAAGTTCCTCAAAGGTAATAACAATATCTCCATTACTCAAATCCATAAGGGCTGAGGAGATGGTGAGGGAGGTCAATAGGGTCGAGGCTAGAAGCGAGAGAGTTTATCTAACACATTTTTACAGTTATGGACTGACGAACCGCATAAAGAGGGTTTGCCCAAAGAAGGACATAGGGAAACCCCAGGATGAGATTTTGGATAGACAATCGTTATAACTGAACAATGGCTATGTTCTGGCATGAGAGTTATGCTTAGGAACCCATTAACCAGGCAAGGTAGACAGAAAATAGATATAGAATGATTGCCTTACCCTTATAAGTAAGTGATGAAGCTTCAGGTGTCATGGAGAAGTCACAATAATTGACTAGTAACACTACGATTCGAGTGTGGATCAAATTAGTGGGTGCGCTGGTGATAGTAGCCATATTATATGCATGACTACCATTGAGAAGCGAGACTTTTGTGTCAACTGTAGGGAGGTACATGTGTGGACACTAAGAGAATTTGTGTGTTTATATATATATTACATAGCGATTTTTGCTCTTTTTTGGTTGTTATAATAGTAGTGTATGTTATTATTATATTGTGTAAAGACTGATAGTAAATTATATGCTAAGACTATCGTACTTGTGAGGCATCACCTGAAAGAGGGTTGAGCTTGCATATATAATATATTGTATTTTTGACTTCCGTGAGTATCTTGTCTTGTTATATTCGATCCCAATGAGTAGGGACTTTTACTGAAGTGATTCATTGTATATTGATATATTGTTGAGTTGAGGGATATAGCTCGTTAAATTATTTAGCACTAAGAACTTATTGATAGTGAGAGCGCCATATAAAGGTCATCATAAAGACATGGGAGGGGAAAAGTAGACTTTTATGTCCACAGACGAAAATTCAGGAGTACATGTTATAGACTAACGACTTAACAAATATTGATTACCAATAATGTTAGATAGCAATGTATCGGGAGGGTTCCTTATTTAGATTTTGCTCCCGAGACATCCCACATATGAAGCTTAATGAATGTTGGGAGATGTTTTGCCTTTAGTACAAGGGTGTATTACCATAGTTATGACACGTATATGTAGTTATAATTGTGAAATAATATTTATTTACAAATTAAGGTCGGTAGAGTTGTATAATGTTAAAATGCAAAAATGTTAATATTCATTGACACCACGAGAAGACCGGTAGGACGAACTACATTATAATTAAGTGGAAAATGTAAGGTGGTTGAGTATGACCTCACTATTTATCCATGCCAAGTATGTGAGGCATGGTTCGAGATAAATATATCACGTTTAGTATGGGTGTGCAGAAATGCATGGGGGGTAGGTTGTTTGGGCGCCCTAATTAATCATGACTTTGAAAATAATTACGGGGACAAGAAGTGAAAACACATGAATACACATAGACATATGAATAGAATTGTGGTAGAACTAGAATGAGACAAATAGGTAATGAAATTTCTTTAGTAAGCAAGGGGATCACCAGAGACCAAAGATTAGTAGGATAAGGAATGTTATAGTAGTGAAAAGTACAAGGAATGTACAAGGTAAATTCTCGATAATAATCAACAGTAGATCGGTATAGAGGAGAAATATGATGAGGGAAATGTCATAAAAAATTTAGAAGATCTTGAAGTCTATCAGGAGTATACAAGTATTATTACAAATATCTTCCACGAGTTGATGGATCACTAATTCGAATGGTAGTGTACAAACCGTCAGATTAAAAAGTATAACTAATGAAGGGACACAAGGAACAACGTAATGTTCCAAAAATATTACAGAGGTGAAAATTTATGTGTGAGGATATCTAATTATTAAGAATTAACACATGGGGGAATGTCATAAATTTTTCTAATAGAGGAAATATTTAGCCGTGCATAGGAAGGCTCATATTAGTGATAAAACGTAAATGAATTTTCAATATATCTTGGAAGTACGAAGGTGAATTATTAGATTAAAGGATATGATATATTCATAGGTGGTAACTAAAGAGAATTAGTCATTATAATGGAGCGGTAAGGGAAGATCGTTCAACTGCAAGATGTTGTTAGTAGAGATAAAGTAAGAATAACAAAATGACATTGAGATAGTGAAATTTTATGGGGTACCAGTTGATATTGTGTCTGATCAGGACAAGTTTTCATACCTTGAGTTTTGGGAGAGTTTCCAAGAGGCCACAGGTTCTAAGTTGTGGTTGAGTAGGCGTATCACTCGCAGACTCATAGGAAAACTAAATGGACTATCAGATATTAAAGGATATGTTGCGTATGTGCATCCTCGAATTTAAGGGAGGTTGTAAAAATACCTTCCACTAGTGGAGAGTGAATATGATAACTCCTAGGAGTTTATAATTTGTATTACCCCATTTGAAAAATTGTATGGTAGACCTTGTCATTCCCCTGCATGTTGGTTAATGGTAAAGGAAAACGAGTTACTAAGGCCAGAGGTGATATAGGATACTACAACGCAGATTGAGATGATTAGGAGTCGCATATAGGTTTTTCAGGATAGATAGAAGAGATACGCCGATGCCAAATGGTTCTTTCATGAGTTTGTTGTGGGGGAATCATGTTTTACTATGAGTATCTCCTATGAAGGGATAATTCAATTTGGAAAAAGGGGATTTTGGCACCAAGGTACGTGGGAAAATTTCTCACCACTGAGAGGATTGGAACGATAGCATATAAAATGGAATTATAAGAAAACATGCATCATATATATGATTAGTTCCATATATCTTTGCTTAGACGGTATCTCCGAAATGAGTTGACTCATACTCACATTGTACTAAAGAAGATTGATTTACAGCCTGATAGATTATATGAGGAGAGATCGGTGGATATCTTAGACTATAGCAAGAGGAGATTGAGGTCGAAGGTAATTCCACTTGTGTGTGTTTAGTGGGAGCACCATAACGTCGAGGAGTCTACATAGGAACGTGAGGATGAGATGCATGGGAAATATCTAGGTTTGCTTTTACCAGGAATACCTTTATTTTCCAAATTACATGAAGAAATTCCGTTATAAGGGGGGAACTATGTAACACCCCATATTTTTAATAATTTTCAATATTGGATGTAGCACCCCGTAATTTTGAGGATTTAATATTTAATTATTTTTGGGAGATATAAAAATATTTAAATTGGAGAAACTGAAATTTATGATTTGGAAAATTTATTTGAGTGGAAAGAATTATTTATAATTGGCAACTTTAAGTTAAATTGTCCGAATTAATGTGTCGCATTTTGAGGTCAAAATTTGGAAATATTATAAAATATTTCGGATGACAATTCTGAGTAAGCGGTAGAGTCCGAATGGGCCGAGATAGTTGGAAAAGAGTACCAGGGGGTAGTAATCGGGTCTCGGGGTATTTTTGGGCATAGTCGGGCCCACACGGAGTGATTTGGACCATTTTAATTAGGCCTATGTGGCCAAAAACGGGATTAAGGGTTTTTAACCTAATTGAGGGAATAATGAATGGCAGTCAGCAAATCCCAAACCTGGGGTTCGAGAGAGACACATAGGAAACAAATCAAGAAGCCAATTGGGGGTCTTTTGGAGCCAAATTAAGGGACTAATTGGGGTGTTCTTCATCAACCATTCTCTACACCAACGGATCATACCCTACAAACAATTCCAGGCAAGTGGTTAAATTGATGTAATGTCTAATTTGTGATATCAAATTCCGATTTTAGTGATGTGCAAATTAAAATTCATTTTTGGGTATTAATGGATGTAAAATGGGGTTTTTGTTAATGGAACACTTGAATGAGATTCAAAGTAAGAATAAGGTGTGTTATATATCTTTGAGTATAGATATCCGATTTGAATGAGAAACTCGAAATATATATGGTGGAATTTTAATTCTAGAATTTAGATCGTAAGACAAAGTTAATTGGGATTTATGGAAAAACCCAATTCGTGAGTAAATGATTTTTGGTAGAGATAAAGGGTAGTTATGGTTGTATCTGTGTCGTAAATCAGTTTAATAGAGGTTTTAAAGATTATGTCATTTTGATCAAAGGTTGGATTGGGAAAAACAGAGCTTGAAAGCTTGTTAATGGTGGAATTCAATGGGGGGGAGAAGAGCTGCCATGGAATGATCGATCGAGGGCCATCGATCGATCGACGATGGGAAAACTTTGGCAGGTCGGGCAGTTTTCTATTTGTGACCTTGTTTTCTTTGATTTTTGGGTTTAATTTTATTCGGTGAAAAATTATAGAGAAATTAATAGCTAGGGGATCAAAAGATGGCTATCAGGAATTTACAATTTAAGTTAAGAGTTGAGACTTAAAGTGAGAATTTTGGGCGAAACATATTCAATTTAATTATGGACCGAGTGGATGAGTCCGGTGTCATTAGCGAGTGATGCCAGGTCAATTTATTTAAAGGGGGAATTTAACCAAATAAAGTAAGATTAGGGTCTAAAGACTTGGAAAATTTTACGAGACGAAGAAAGGTTGTAAGGACACAAATTTCCAATTGAGTCCATATATAGTTTTGGCTCAATTCCGGACAAAAACATTTTTTCATAGGATAGTATTTATTGTAATATTCTCAAGCCTATGAAGTATATGTTGAAGACGTAGCGGCAAAGAATTTAAAGCTTCATCAAAATGCCGGTTTGTGTGCCTCGTTTCTACGTCATCAACTAAGGTTCCATGCTCCCAAGGTATGAATGTAATTATATGTATATAGGAGATTGGAACAATATGTATTGGGTGTTAGGTGAAATAAAAACTGCATTTTATTTTCTGGGCCAAAATCGAATTTTTCAATCTTTCTGGTCGTTCGTTATAAATGTCGTTCGAACGAGTTTTTTCGTTCGAACCAGATTTCGTTCGAACGAGTTTTGTCGTTCGAACCAGTTTCGTTCGAACGAGTTTTGTCATTCGAATCAGGTTCGTTCGAACGAGTTTTGCCAACGACCCTAACTGGACAGTCGTTCGATATGTCGTTCGATATGTCGTTCGAACGAATGTTCGTTCTAACGAGGTATCTAACGAACTTCTAACGAGCCCAGGCTAGTCACTCGTTAGAAGTCTCGTTCGAACGAGAATCACGTTCGTTCGAACGAACTTCCAGCGGGAACAGTTATTTGGCAATTTTTTTTGCAGTTTTTCCCCACTCTTCCACTTGGTTTTCAACCAACCTTTTTCATACTTTATTATGTGCGGGAAACACATTTTCCAAGACAACTTTTCCAACATTTGTTTATCTCCAAAAGAGAGTTTGAGAGCAAAATTACTTTAGGAAAATGTTCAAGTTTTAAGTGTCAATTTTTAATGAAAAATTCATACACACTCTAGTTTACACCCAATAATCGTTTATCCAAGTTTCTATATTTATATCAATTGCTTGGAGTTTTTGGCACCGGTTTTATCTACCGAATTCAAGAGACGTTTCGGGTTTGCTTCTACACCCCATCACAAAGAAGACTTTTGTTGAGATTCTACCCATACGGAGAAAGGCTCCATGCTTGGGTGACGGTGACCATACAAAGTCCCATCGGTGAATTCCGAGACCACGGTGGAGCTCCGTTGGTTATCCGCTAATTGGAGGTTGATACAAGAAGGAGCATCACGACTTGAGAGGGTTCGAGTTTAGGAAGTAAGTCTTTTGTCTTGTATTTTGTAATACCGTTTTTAGTGGATTTGAGGCTAGGGCCGTACCGAGGTTTTTTCCCGTTAGTGGGTTTTTCCTCGTACATCGCGGTGTAGTGTGACATTGTTTATTTTATCCTTGCACAAAATTTCGAACGCATGCTTAGGATAATTTCAAGATAAAATTCGGTTTAATTCTCACACTCATTTAATTTGGGACTTATATTAAATATTGGGTAAAATTGGTTTATTCGAGTCATTTGCTAAAATTGGTTTCGCCTAACTTTGGATAATTGTTAATGATGACTTAGGTAAATTCTAGGACTTGAATTATGTTTTAATTTGTTTATTTGTTGAACCATCACTTATATTCGCTTCCGCATTTATTTAAAAGGAAATTAAATATTTTTAATTGTGAGATAATTAATCACCGGGGATCCAACTGCGTTTTCAAATTGGTATCAGAGCCAAAAATGATAAATTATTTCGTTAAGATCCTTTAATTTTTGGCTAAAATGGATTTTTCCCCATTTTCAAAATTTCCTATTTTCGATGGTTCAAACTACGCGTATTGGAAAGCGCGAATGAAATCGGCACTTAAATCTATCGATGAACGTGTTTGGATGTCTGTTGTTACCGGATACTCTCCACCAACTCATCTAATTGAAAATGAACGTGTTCCCAAACCCATCGATAGATGGACCGAAAATGAGTTTAAGCTTGCAAATTTTAATTCCCGTGGTTTAAATTCCTTATTTAGCGCTGTCGCACCGGATGAATTCCGACGTGTTATGACGTGTGAAACCGCTAAAGAAGCTTGGGATATTTTACAATTAACTCATGAAGGAACGAGTGTCGTTCAAGCTTCTAAACTCCAAAACCTCACCACTCAATTTGAAACTATCAAAATGGATGAAAAAGAAACTTTTGATAAATTTTATGCTAGACTTTCTGATATTGTTAATTCATCCTTTAACTTAGGAGAGAAAATACTTGACGACCGTGTAGTAAAGAAAATTTTAAGGTCCCTACCCGATAGATTTATTCCAAAGGTGACCGTTTTAAATTCTTTACCCACTTTAGCCTCTACGAAATTAGAAGAGCTTGTAGGTGATTTACAAACCTATGAACTAGATATGTTTCCCTCTAAAACTGAAAAGAAAATTGAAAAGGGCGTTGCTTTAAAAGCCCGAAAAGAGGTCAAACAAGTAGTAGAGAGCGATAGTGATAGTGACTCGGAAGACATGGCTTTGTTTTCTTGTAAATTTAGAAAATTTCTTAAATTTAACAAAGATAAAGTTAAAAATGATTTTAAGAAATTTGAATCTTCTAAACATGATAAAAACGAGAAGATTTCTACAGCCGATAAGATCCCTAAACCTAGTAATGAAAATATTGATAGGGACGAGTCTAATAAATGTTTTGGTTGTGAAGGTTATGGCCATAGGGCTTATGAGTGCCCCACTAAACTAAGGAAAGAGGGTAAACGACCCACTGCATATAATGCAACCCTTAGTGACAGTGATAAGGAAGAAAAGCCCGAATCCCCCACTATGAAAAATTTTGTGGCTAGACATGTGAGTGATAATGAGAACTCATCGAATGATGAAATTATAGCACATGCCACTTCCAAGGTCATTGTACATGATTCTCTTATTTTTGATGATAGTGAGAGTGAAGAAGGAAGTGAGAGTGAAAATGAAGAAGAGGTTGATATGAGTGAACTTCAAAATGCTTTTCATGAATTATATAAAGAATCTATTAAATTGAAAAGAGCAAATTTGAAGTTAGAAGCGAGTTTAAGAGAGAGTGTCAAGGTCATTGATGAAAGTGCCTTAATAGAAGACCTTAGGACACATGAGAGGACTCTTCAAGAGAAGCTTAACTATGTAGAAGGCGAGAGAGATAGCCTTAGGGGTTTAATGGAATCCTTGAAAAAAGAGCTTCTTGCTTTTGAAGAGCAAAATATTTTACTAGAATCTAAAATTTTAGAATTGGAAAATAAATTAAAAGATTCTAGTAATGTCAAATTTGATTTGGAGTGTCGTTCGGAAAAACTAGATAAAATGTTAGGAACGGTCCAAATTAAAAATGACTTTTTTGGTTTAGGCTTCAATTCTTGTAATGATTTTAACACTAAAGTCAAAACCAATGTTTTAGGAGAATCTTCTAGGAATGCATTTAATGATCACTCCTTAGATAAATCTTTTCGACATGCTCTTACTTGTACACATTGTGGTCGACAAGGTCATCTTAGGAAATTTTGTTTAGATCTTAAACGAATTCCTAGAAAATCCCATAGTAAAGTAACCACGATAGCTAATGTTTCTACACCCCAAGATAGTAATTCTTCATTAATTTGGGTTAGGAAATCCAACTTGGTTGCCTTACAAAATAGGGCTTTTGATTCTCATTTACTTTCACATCCTTCCTCCCTTGCTAAATCTAAAGGATGAATGTGTTAGTGTTTGCATACTTTAGCTTTTGTACTTCATGTCATATTCATATGCTAAATGTATGCTTGTTTAGTCATTTTCTAGTCATTGCCTATTTTCACATCTCATGCTAGAAATCATGACTTGTTTATCTTTTTGTATTATATTTTGTGTTTGATTTAACTGAAAAATATAAAAAAATTTTTGTTTATCATTTGTTTTTTATTTATTTCATTTATGCTTAATGAAAAATACAAATGATTTTTGTTTATCCTTTTGAGTAAATATTTATTTTTGATTAAAAATGTTAAAAACTCAAAAAGATTTTATTTTGTGTGTTTTTTTTTGTTTGACACACTTTATGTGGCATATATTTGTGTTTGAATCCTATCGTTTACGCTTCCATGTGGCTAGAACTTTTGGTTTAGATTTTCAATCCTTAAAATGTTCTTTACCATATTTTATATGGAGTAGTTGGATTTTGTATTGATTAAATGGATTCTATTTTCATATGCCTCTATTCACACATGCACGAGCTCTTTTGAAATCTTAATGTCACATGTTATATTTGAGCTTTTTGAGGTGTTCTCCTATCAATCTAGTCATCTACATATCTATGACCTAGGAGGACTAGTGCATGTCAAAATCCGTTGCATGTGAGATTTGTGTGAAAAATGAAAACATGATAAATTAATATATGCACGGGGAAGGGCTCCGAAAGGATGAATAAAATCCTTTGCGATAGTAAGCCACAGTTGATTGGATCTAAAAGAAATACGTGATCCAAAGGCCTAAAAAAACAGAATATTTGGCATTAAACAAAAAGAAATTGCCAAGGCCTATGTTTGTATGATATATTCATTCAAAAACAAAAGAATATATATGCTCATTGAGGGAGAATTGGATGGTATATCAACGGTTTGCACAATGTCCGTTTATCCTAGTTGTCTTTAATGTCATGACTCTATTTGGTTTGTAGAATCATCATCATGCTAGGCTTGTATGAATTGTGTATGTTTGTTCATTGAGTTCAATCTTTATATTGTCACATGAGGTTATATTTTATTGTGATGAAGTTTGCAATCAAATGAGAACTCCGTGAACGTTTCTTAAGTGTTTGGGTCTAAATTTAATTGTTGCTAGTTCACACCCCTACACTTCCGTTTCCATATGACACATTTTTTCCATACGAGTGTGCAAACTTATTGTATTTTGTGTCATGTGTGTGTTTATATCTATATATCTATGCAAGTGCTTCATTGATATATTTCTAGTATATATATATATATATATGATATTTGTTTGTCTTTGCCTTGCTTTTATTGCCCATATGCTTTCACGTCGTATCACCTTAAGCTTTCACATGCTGTTTATTAGTTCTTTATCCTTGCCTATTCCCGAACAAAAAGGGGGAGAATGATGATAGGGGGAGAAATGGTATCTAATCCTATTATTATCGTATCTTCGTTTGGGGGAGATTTATCTTAGGGGGAGACGTCTTTCTAAGTAGATCATGTGTTTAAAGGGAGAATTAATTTAGGGGGAGTAATTAATTAATTGCATTTAATATTTTGATATTTCCTATGCATTTGATGAGTTTGCTTAAGTGTGCAGGAATTATTCTAAAGCGACATCTTTCTATGGCAAAGCGTTTGATCCTTGGGTTGAGTCAAGATTGGGCGGGTTATGTTTTGAGTCTAGTAGAGCTTGACGGCCCTTTAGGATTTTTGTTTGGTTTTTGTCCCAGAATAGCCAAAGGAGGAGATTTGTAAGGACACAAATTTCCAATTGAGTCCATATATAGTTTTGGCTCAATTCCGGACAAAAACATTTTTTCATAGGATAGTATTTATTGTAATATTCTCAAGCCTATGAAGTATATGTTGAAGACGTAGCGGCAAAGAATTTAAAGCTTCATCAAAATGCCGGTTTGTGTGCCTCGTTTCTACGTCATCAACTAAGGTTCCATGCTCCCAAGGTATGAATGTAATTATATGTATATAGGAGCTTGGAACAATATGTATTGGGTGTTAGGTGAAATAAAAAGTGCATTTTATTTTCTGGGCCAAAATCGAATTTTTCGATCTTTCTGGTCGTTCGTTATAAATGTCGTTCGAACGAGTTTTTTCATTCGAACCAGATTTCGTTCGAACGAGTTTTGTCGTTCGAACCAGGTTCGTTCGAACGAGTTTTCCCAACGACCCTAACTGGACAGTCGTTCGATATGTCGTTCGAACGAATGTTCCTTCTAACGAGGTATCTAACGAACTTCTAACGAGCCCAGGCTGGTCACTCGCTAGAAGTCTTGTTCGAACGAGAATCACATTCGTTCGAACGAACTTCCAGCGGGAACAGTTATTTGGCAGTTTTTTTGCAGTTTTTCCCCACTCTTCCACTTGGTTTTCAACCAACCTTTTTCATACTTCATTATGTGCGGGAAACACATTTTCCAAGATAACTTTTCCAACATTTGTTTATCTCCAAAAGAGAGTTTGAGAGAAAAATTACTTTAGGAAAATGTTCAAGTTTTGAGTGTCAATTTTTAATGAAAAATTCATACACACTCTAGTTTACACCCAATAATCGTTTATCCAAGTTTCTATATTTATATCAATTGCTTGGAGTTTTTGGCACCGGTTTTCTCTACCGAATTCAAGAGACGTTTCGGGTTTGCTTCTACACCCCATCACAAAGAAGACTTTTGTTGAGATTCTACCCATATGGAGAAAGGCTCCATGCTTGGGTGACGGTGACCATACAAAGTCCCATCGGTGAATTCCGAGACCACGGTGGAGCTCCGTTGGTTATCCGCTAATTGGAGGTTGATACAAGAAGGAGCATCACGACTTGAGAGGGTTCGAGTTTAGGAAGTAAGTCTTTTGTCTTGTATTTTGTAATACCGTTTTTAGTGGATTTGAGGCTAGGGCCGTCCCGAGGTTTTTCCCGTTAGTGGGTTTTTCCTCGTACATCGCGGTGTAGTATGACATTGTTTATTTTATCCTTGCACAAAATTTAGAACGCATGCTTAGGATAATTTCAAGATAAAATTCGGTTTAATTCTCACACTCATTTAATTTGGGACTTATATTAAATATTGGGTAAAATTGGTTTATTCGAGTCATTTGCTAAAATTAGTTTCGCCTAACTTTGGATAATTGTTAATGATGACTTAGGCAAATTCTAGGACTTGAATTATGTTTTAATTTGTTTATTTGTTGAACCATCACTTATATTCGCTTCCGCATTTATTTAAAAGGAAATTAAATATTTTTAATTGTGAGATAATTAATCACCGGGGATCCAACTGCGTTTTCAAAGGTGTCCGGGTATATTGGTTAAGTGAAACCAATGTATTAAATTAATTATTGAGAGGAATAGATTAATTTGGAATCGGAATATAGACTCGGGAAATATTAATTTATGGTCCAAGTAAGCGAGTCCGGGAATGTTGTTTGAGTGACACAAGGTAATAAATTAATTAATGTGTAAATTAATTAAATTAGAGTCGAATCATAGAGTCGGGTAAATATTATATAAATTAATCTGTAAAGTATTTATATTAGAGTCGGACCATAGACTCGGGGGAAATATTATATTAATTAAGGTGTGAATTAAATAAATTAGAGTCGGACCATAGACTCAGGAAGATGATAAATTATTAAGTGAGAAAATTAATTAGGTTGAGTCAGGCCAGAGACTCAGGAAATTTCAGGCTAGTGTTGCGGGTTTTGAGCACACGGTAAAGCCGGGGTTTAAATTATATATATATATATGGTGTACTGATAGTATATATGTGTATATATTGTGTGTGCTATTTGAATATCAGTGACTAGATATTTATTTAATTTATATACTCTAGTGCTATCAAGGGAAGTTGCGCGATGTGAGTGAATCCCCTAGCTTGAGGAGTAGGGCGAGTATATCCCCAGGTCATAGCGTCCGATATATATGGGTGATGGATGTATCTCACCTTCAGGGAAGGAATATGACCGCCTCCACTACGTTTATATTTTTGGGCCAGGTTGGTGAGCGATTCCAACTTGGGTAACTATGTTATGGGAGTACGCCTAGTGAGATAGCACTTTAGAGGGAATCATCCGGTGAAGGTATACTCGTAGGGATGGATATACGTATGATATATGTGTGGATGTTTTAGTAAAGGTACATATATAATGGTATTAAATATTATATGCAGGTAAGAATACAGTGTGTGAGGTGTTTACTTTATATAACTCGTGTCACGGATAGATGATATTATTTAAGAAGGAATTAATTAAGTTAGTTTGTGACATAACTTGTAACTCATGAATAGTTATACTCGGGTTAGAGTAGTATGGAAAGGGGAGGTTATACCAGGACTAGTTGGATGGGGTAGTACAACTAGGTGGGGTTAAGGTAAACCGTTAGGTGTGCACATTAGTGGAGGGGTGAGAATGTCCTCAAGAGAGTGCGACACTAACTTAAATATGAAGTGCATTCATGCATTTAATTATTGCAGTTAATTCACTTGCTAAATATTTTGAAAATGTTTTGGGTTCTAACCCTTGATATAAAACTATTTTCAAAACCTTTTAGGTGTCCAACCATAGGGACGCCAAACTTAATATTCTATTCCAGGGACGCGAAGCTGTGGCATATGTGGATGCTAGCAGGAGCTTGGAATAGACGCATCGTTCATTCTTTCCTAGAGTAAGAATCATGTATCTGTTTCAGTTTACTTAGGGCCTGTCGCCCAGACCTTTCAGTTGTAGTTTTCAGATTTATTTATTAAGTTGTTAATTGATTGTTGTTGGTCTATTTTATTTTGGTGGCCGATGGTTTATTTGGCAAGTAGTTAATTCAATTATTCAGTTGATTTAATTCAGTTGCGTGAATTATTTATATTTATTTCTGCATGTACTGTTTTGTTTAATTAAAAAGTTAAATTTTGGCACCAGCTTTTTGAAATACTAGGTGGTTAGTAAGTTTTAAAAACTTTTCGACAGTTATGCTAAGGATGAACAAACTGGGATTACTGTTTTAATTTGATATAGGACTGATCACCCGATATTTTATTAGGCGGGGTGTCACATATGGTATCAGAGCACCAGGTTCTAGTGTCCTTAGGATCTGTGAGACTTTTCATGTTTCAGTTTAGCATTCTTTAATATAGAGCCCTATCATATGATTGTTGTATTCTTATACGTATGCGCATTTACGTTCTTTTGCGAAATTTTTATTTGAGGGTGAACTCATATGATTTGATTCTAATTTCAGATGCCGCCTAGGAGAGAGAGAGAAGCTAGGGTAGCAGGGGGAGATGAGACTAGATAGGCTCATCAGGAGCAAGAGTTACCACAGAAACTACCAGGGATGATTTCGGTAGCACGAGTAACTGAATTAGTGGTGTAGGCAGTTGAAGAAACGTGTATCACTATGGCAAGGTACTTTCCACGAGATTAGCCACAAGTGTTAGTGGCACCAGATGTTCAGGACACCTGGGTCCATCGGGGTGCCAGCAAGTACGAGAGGTCTTTCAAAAGGGCCATCCACCAGAGTTTCGAGGAGGTTCAGATGTGGTACTATCGTGTCAGTGGAAAAGAGATATCCAACATCACCTATGAATGGTAGATTGACATGAAGTACAAAAGAAAATGCTAACCACTTTTAAGTTAGTGGGAGAAGCACTACAGTGGTGGGAGTCGATCTCCACAATTGAGGAAAGGGATACATTAGCTATTACAGAGTTTTGGGTGCAGTTCGACTGCAAGTATTTTCGGCTAGCGGTTGAGACCGAAATGAGGAGAAAATTTAGAGAGGTGACTCAGGGGGCGTTCAATGTCCGATTACGAGGAAGAATTCACTCGTTTGGCAAATTTTGTACCGGATGAGGTAGGCGATGAAGAAATAAAGAAAGAAAGGTTCATGGATGGCTTAGTCTGGAGGATCAGACAGTATTTGATTGGTAATCCCACATTAGTAGCTTATATAGATGTCGTTAATGAAACACTCTTGCACTTCCAAGAATATCGCTTCCATGTGAAAGAAAGTAGGAGGGGAGTGAAAACCATCCAGTCGGATAAAGAAGGAGGGAACAGTACCAGTGGGGTATCCTTGCAGTAGACAGGGGGAGATAAGGGGTAACGGTTTCTTCCATTTTTACACCCCAAATACTCCATTACGACATCCCAATCTCCCAAGTAAGTTTACTAATAATTAAACCAACATATATACACAAGTTTTAACGTTTAAGAATTATTAAATTATCATAAAACATCGTTTTGTTGGATCAAAAGTCATGAATTTAACTATAACCCTAATTCTTCACTAGTTCTTCCCAAAATCGTCATAATCCTCAATTAAACTTTGTGATTCTTAACCCTTAATTTATAATTTCGTTCATCAAACATTTCCAAAAAAACCACTACATGCAAACCTACCCAAAATCAATTATTAGGTCTCCAATTTCATATTTTTTCCATTATTCGTAAATTTACATCAAACCTAAACTATCATGTAAAGTATAGGCCATAAAGTATTGCAAGCTAAATCACTTGCCTAAAATAAAGATTCTTATCCTTTGAAGCAGACGGTATGCTAGTGATTCTTTCTTTTTGATATATCCGGTGATGGTGACGGTGGTGCAAAAGCCTCCAAGGGTTGGTTCTCTTTTGGGAACTTCCTTCCATTCCTATTTAATGGACGTTTATGATTTTTGGTTGTGAAACCCAGAGGGAATCAGGTTTTGGCTGATATAATCACTCTAAAATTCGTGGGTTACTATTCTTTAAAAAGTCAAAATGACTGAAATACCCTCTCGGGCTGCCGGTTAGGCCTAAAATTCCCCAGGACCCAAACTAAACTCTCGACTAGTGTTTTCTAACTCTCTCGACCCTTTCGAACACGTTAGCTCACTCCAAATGTCCATACGGATGACATAAAAATAATTATTTTTAAATCCATTAAATTGGGTCCTAACACGACTGGCACCCACATCTCAACTTAATTACCAAAAATGTTGTATTTTCAACTCATGACAAAATTAATAAATTCAATAATCATATCTTAACATAATCACTCAGTAATATTCAACATTATTACCATAATCAAATACCAACTCTCGTCTCGCTAGTATATAAATATTGGATTAATTTCTAATTAATCATCCCAATTTAATTTAATTAATCCCATAAGTAAAAACAACTTCATTTAATTAATCTCATAAATAATATCCATAAAAACACGGGGTATTACATACTTCCCCCCTAATAACGAAATTTTGTGCCAAAATTCGGAAAAGTAAGGCATACTTAGAAAATAGGTTTCCTGTAGTACTCAAACAAAATTCAAAATAAGGCTCGATCACTATAGCTGCCCACCCCACAGCAAGTTTGTTTAACACTCTCAACACTTTTATCATTAATAGGGATACACCTCGATAAATCTACCTCACGTTGTGCTCTTACTAAACAACATTCGAATAATAATAGCCTATACATCATTGGCCACATTATCTCAATATTATTGGGACGTCGCGCCTCCTTCGTATCAATTACCGTGTTTATCTAAACATAAAACTCTCATCCTGGGGGAAACCATAGGACGTTTCACTACTCTTGTCCGTTCTTCGAATTTCTGCTCCCAGCGGTGTGACTTTTACAACAGGAAAAAGCCACCTAAGATGGTTGATAATCCGCTCACTTCTAAACGTCCGTAGGAAGAATAGATTTATCCACACAAAACCTCAGTAATCACCTTGTCCATTATAAATGGGTACGGGTGCGTTCACACAACTCAACCTTTAGGTAATGTTTCACCCCATTACGATATTATACTTCATTTACTAGATTTACCCATTGTTAAATGGAATGATCGTAATGAGTCCAAAATTACTTTCATATAGCTCCACCACTCGTTAATCACCTTGTGCTTACTCCTCGGGTTATAGGTGATACAACGTGCTCAAAACTAAACGTTACCCCCACTACTTCTTGATACCCCATTTCAAAGGTGGTTTACAAGGATCTCATCCTAGTTCAGAATAATACTGGGAAGGACCTCGTACCAATGTGGACACTATCTTATAGTATAAATTACCCAAGGATATAACAATAAATTTTCTTCTCGACAACCCGTTCCACACATTCGAAGGAACTCTCTACTTATCTTTAGGTTGGCAACCCATCAAAGAAATTACCAGCTTGACTCTTCCACTACTAGAATCGTCAACTTAATTCCAAATTTTCTGGTTGATACTCTTTACTCCGTTTGACTTCTATCTATAAGTGGTGCTCATTGGGCTAATCATTATGTCCCGCTCAGCACCGACTTTAACTTTAAAATTCCTTCCATTAAGTGGTACTTAAAAATGCCCTTCTCCCCTCGGCGTATAACAAATATTCTGACCCATGCACTTTTCAACACGATGTGCACTTCTAGACTTCTTTATACCTTATTGACATCATCATTCTATTTACGCGCAAGTCACTCTCAATATTCTACTGAGTAGAATTCGGCTCCAATTTTTCCATAACAGTTAATTATTTGCCTTCTCAATGGACACCCCATTTTTAATTGACTTCCTACTGCCTTTCAATCAAGTTTCGATGTTTCACTCTTATTGTACATGAATATATAGATTGTAATTCTTCTCATCACACTCAATCCACTCTACCACTTCCATGTTGTCATATTAGTCCCACAAACATAAATTTCACCCATCTCTATGTCTCTTCTTTCGACGATTATTACATCAGCAAACTAGGGTGTCTACACCCCCTATAAACCATGAATATGGGTTTAAACATCAGATATGCTCCATACATACATCAAACTCTTTATTACCCCTGCATTCTCAATGTGGCTATACCACTTTGGCGTTCTCAATCAGCCCCAAATTTGAAATTATAAATCCTTCGGGACATCATTCCATCCTTCAATCCGTCAGAATAAAACAAAATTTTCAGTACTTTCTCACCACACAACTGGCTCTACTTGTCTATATCGTAATTTACCCTTTAACCTTCAGTTATAACTACATATTTCCATAACGACCGAGGTACCGAACTCATGGACGAATGGCCAAACATCTCCCTACTACCTATCTTACGGTAAGTTTCATGCGTGGGATATCTCTCAAAGCGAAATCCAAATAAGGAACCCCCCGATACACTACTACTTAGCATTGTCGGTCATCAGAATTTGTTAGGCCCTCACTACATAACATGTACCCCTATATTTCCATCTCTTGACAACAAAGTTATATCTCCTTACGCAATTACACTTAAACAAGGAACTTCTTTCGAAAGTCACTGTCTCTTAACATTGAGGGTAATCACATTCCACAAACATCGTGAGAATAAAATTGGGGCTCTCAAAACTCCGTACCCAGATATACAACTATGAGTATTAACTTCCACGTCTCTAAGGGGTGATATAACGATGCGCTCTTTCTATTACCTAGGGCTAAGCGTTAAACATAATAACAAGCTAAATCTTTCCGCTGAGCAGTAAACTCAATGTACTACGAATCATATGAATAAAGTCCGTACACATACAGGGATCAAACATCCAAGACCATTGTACCTTTTGAAGTCTCTATAACATATATACCTTCATTGGCTAACACTCACGATTGGCTAACACTCACGATTTCTTCATCCCTAGAATTTACACTAACGATTCTCTTCAATGTTTTGTTTGACATCCTCCCAATGCTACCTAGTTGGGTGAGTCTAATTTGACTCCACTTTCTACTATAACGGTACCTGAATGTCATAGGTTGTGCCTAAGCCGCCTTTATTGTCCTGGATTTTCGTACCATAATAGGGCTGACCTCAACTATGATAATCAATATTGAATATACCTAATAACCTTGCTCCCGCTATCCGCCCAACTATTCTCGCCTGACATAATGCATTGTTCGATAAACGAACATACCCGAATGTAAATAAGATTCACTATCATATACATTATAGAAGGAGAACGAAATCTCACCAAAGAAATTAACGACCCTAAACATAGGGCTCTATATAAAAAAAAACTACGCTAGAAACATATTAAGCCTCACAGATCCTAAAAGACACTAGAACCTGATGCTCTAATACCACCTAAGACACCCCATCTAATTAAATACCGGGTAGCTACTCCTTTATGAAATTAATACATAATATCAAGTTGGTTCAGTCTTAGCATCATTGTCGAAAATATTTAATTGATTACTAGCGACCTAATATATAAAAAGAGAGATGTCAGATTTTATTAATTAAGTTAACAATTAACTAAGCAATTAACTCATTAACCAACAATCGTATAGACATTCTCATATGAATAACCAACGAAATGAAATAAACTGAGTCTGGAGTAAACACTCCAATAATAATACCAGAGTAAAATAAAATCCCGATACAAGAGTCTGAATAAATAAACCAATAACTGAAATAAAACTGAAAGTCTGAGAATGCTATCTCTAAATGGAAATGGGTGACATGCCCTATAAGATGAGTAACCTTGAATAGAATGAAGTGCAGAATGTGAAGGCGTCTAATACCAAGATCCTATAACTTCCATAGTAGCTACATCATTTCAATGTAATGAATATGTTTGGCGTCCCTATGGCTGGGCACCTAAAAGGTTTTTACAAGAAAATAGATTTGAAAGCAAACGGATCAAGGCCCAAGGTGAAAACTGTTTGAAAATATAGCATGTGTTTAAATTACAATATTAAACAACACATATTAAACATGTTAGTTGCATACTCTCAAATGAGTTTATCATCCCTTAACTAATGTGCACGCCTAACATATACCTTTAACCCGTCCTAGTTATTCCACTAACTAACTAGTCTGTACCACCCCTGCAATCACATTCTAACATAGGCTATCTACTCGTAACACCCAAACAAGTCATCTTCATATCCCATTTTCACATTTATTAAATTACTTATCTCAAAAGTTATTTAAATTCTCACATTCTTAACCCATTCAAATATCTTAGTTATTCACATTTACTAAGCAACAGTGAACCAGTCAGAAGTGCATATATAAATCACTCTCAGTACACACACACACACACACACACACACACACACACACACATATATATATATATATATATATATATATATATATATATATATATATATATATATATATATATATATATATATGGCACCCCTAGGCTAAGATGTGGTGCACACATACTCTACTATCAAATCCATGTAAATCACGTACGTAAGGATCACATGTTTCGAATCGCCCAGGAATTGTCTTAATATAAACCACTCATATTGGAGGCGAACATAGTTCACATACCCATGGGTCACGCACATACCTACGCTCCCATGGTCAGCTGATTTATCAACTCACATATAATTCATTCATAGTCCTACGTACTTAAGGTAGCAAACTAAATTCCCCCGTAGGCACACAAAGATCAGATGTTCCTTTTCCGAAAGCCAAGCTCCCGTGATAGCAAGTATGGTAGGTATGTGAGACACATAAGAAATCCATACACTAAGCATTCACACAACCTAAGTAATCATGTATCAATATAGTTGTTCACACATTCCATCTTACAACTCTCATACGTAGTAAGTTTATCCCGAACATCCTAAGTAATAT
This sequence comes from Sambucus nigra, assembly GCA_949130495.1. NCBI lineage: Eukaryota > Viridiplantae > Streptophyta > Magnoliopsida > Dipsacales > Adoxaceae > Sambucus > Sambucus nigra. The sequence continues at coordinate 272,998,191 of OX422217.1, forward strand.
ATTTAACTTGATAAATTTCTTGTCGTATCAATTTGGGTACCTAAACCTATCCCAAAAGGTTACAAGGTCTCTTATTAGTTTAAAATGTTATCTTAGTAACTTAAAGTCCCTCCGTTATTGTTCCTATCCTTATATCATCATTCATTCTCATTATAGTCTCCATTCAAATGATTTCTAACTGTACCTCTCTCGGTAGACCCTCGTAAGTGATATTATTCAATTTCATAAGTTAAACCATTTTTTCGGGCATCAATTAAGGCCCTACTGACCTTAACTAAGTCCCATAATATTATATTAATCACCCTAAGAATCATTTTCGGCTTTGGAATTTTCATTAAACCTTAAAGGAAAACAATTACCAAAAAATCTGAAGCGGTCGATTGATAGAAGAAAAGGGTCGATCCATCGATCCATCGACATTCTTGAGTCGATCATCGATCGAACACGTATCTGCCCAGAATTTATTTAACAGTTATAGGTTCTACCATTTTTACACCCCAAATCCTCCATTACACCATCCCAGTCTCCCAATAAACTTTACTAATCATTAAACAACATATATACACAACTGTTAACGTTCAAGAATCATTAAACAAACATAAAACATTATTTTCTTGAATCAAAAGTTATGAATTTCACTACAACCCTAATCTTTCACTATTTCTTACCAAATCATAATAATCCTCAATTAAATTTCGTGATTATTAACCCTTAATTTATAATTTCGTTCATCAAACATTTCCAGAAGGACCACTACATGCAAACCAACCCAAAATCAATTATTAGGTCTCCAATTTCATATTTTTTCCATTATTCATAAATTGACATCAAACCTAAACTATCATGTAAAGTATATGCCATAAATTATTGCAAGATAAAACACTTTCCTGAAATAGAGATTCTGATCCTTTGAAGCAGACGATATGGGAGTGATTCTTACTTTTCGATCTATCCGGTGGTGGTGACGGTGGTGCAAAAGCCTCCAAGGGTTGGTTCTCTTTTGGGAACTTCATTCCATTCCTCTTTAATGGACATTTATGATTTTTGTTTGTGAAACCCTAAGGGACTCAAGTGTTGGCTGATATAATCAGTCTAAAATTCGTGGGTTACTATTCCTTAAAAAGTCAAAATGACTAAAATACCCTCCTGGGCTTCCGGTTAGGCCTAAAATGCCCCAGGATCCAAACTAAACCCCCGGCTATTATTTTCTTACTATCTTGACCCTTTTGGACACGTTAGCTCACTCAAAATGGTTATTATAATAATAAAATACCAACTCTCCTCTCGCTAGTATTTAAATCCAGATTAATTTCTAGTTAATTATCGCAATTTAATTTAATTAATCCAAATTAATTTAATTAATCCCATAATTACGAGCAATTTATTTTAATTAATATCATAATTAAAAAGCCATAAAAACACGGGATATTACATAATGGGGGTATAATTTAGTTGCGGAAATAACCTAAGGAAAAGAAGGAAACTTAATAACTTGTTTGGGATAAGGTACTGATAGTTATGCAACGTGAGTTATCGCGTTAAATAAAATATTGCGTAGGATATTCGAAATATAAATATACTATGAATGAGACTTGTAAATTGGAACGTGCATATACCTAAATGGATTTTATATATATACTTCAGTTATGTGATTACCTATAGTATGGATTATTACTTGAAATGCATCATACCATGCTACTTGCTATCACGGAGGTTTTCACGCTAGGATATTCTTATTTCGATGAGCCCATCGAGGGATTACGTACTTGTACCTTAGAACCCTAGAACATTGGTACAACCTATCTCTGAGTGATAGTGTAGATGGCCTTAAGGGTAAGGGGGTATGTGCGTCTCCCTTATGACTTGGAATTATGATTTGCCTCCATTAATTATGATTTTTGCTTTATATGGTTCTCGAGTGATTATGAACCTATAGTCCTTCGTATAGTATGTGATATACTAGGAATTGATAGCAGAGTATGCAAGCACCATAACTAAGTCTCGGGGTGCTTTATAAGTATATATGTATTATGATAGTGAAGACTATGTGCCTACCGGTTATTATTTTACCATGTTGCCTAGTAGATAAGAAGGGTATGATATATAAAATATGTTAGAATTTTGGGAACTTATACGAGTAAGGAAATACTTAAATCTATTAATAATTATTGGAAATGCAATAATGTAATATTCAGGCAATATCGGTGGACACAATGACTTCGTCATCATAGTGAGAAACTTAAATCGAACTAGTTAGGTCGGATAATATAACTAGAATTGGTTAGGAGTATACGTTAGGCATGCACAATAGTTGAGAGGTGAGGATTTCAAGTGAGAGAAAATGACTAACAGGTATACAATATCTGGTATTTATGAAATTTCAATACTTGTTGTTTTAAAAATATTTTCAACTCGGGCCCTAACCCATTTTCTTCCAAATCAACTTTGTTTTTGTTAAGTTCCTAGCTACAGGACGCTAAGCGTAGGAGTTCCATTCAGTTGACGTGTTGTAGCTGCTGTGGAAGTTACATGATCTCGATATTAGATGCCTCCACATTTATCCTTCATTCATTCAGAGACATTCATTTCAGTTGGGCATGGTACGAATTCTTATTTGGAGATATAAGTTTACAAACGGTTATTTACTTTTTTAGTTGTTGGATTTACTTCATTGAGATTATTGTATTTGGGATTTTGACTGGAAGTGTTTACTCTAGACTCAATTTATTTAATTATTTTGTGTTAATTCCTATGAGTTGTTGTTGGATGGTGAATGTTTTAGTTAATTTTTTAATTTCTTACTTGTTGTAGTAAAATAAATAAAATTTGGCATCTGTTTTTAAATACTAGGTGGTCAGTAATTAATGAAAAGTTTTCGCTAGTGATGTTAAGAGTGATTCCAATTAGATATTTTTATTTAAATTTATTAAAGGACTGATCACCCTGTATTCAATTAAGAGGGGTGTGACTGGTTGTATCTGAGCATTAGGTTATAGAGTCTTTAGGATCTGTGCAACTTATTATGCTTCAAATGTAGCCTTCCTTGATATAGGGCCCTATATTTGGGATTGTTGTATCCAATAATTACACATTTTATGTCTTAAGCTATTTTGAGATATTTAATGTGGACTTATGAAGATTCTCTCTCATTTTAGATGCCTCTGAGACGTGCACAGGGAGCTCCTAGGGATGCCCATCCTGATCCCCAGTCAACTCCGACCCATGGCACGATGAATGCTACGGAGGTTGCTGCTATTGTAGCACAAGCGGTAAATGCAGCTTTAGCTGTGTTACAACAGACCCCACCCCAAGCACATGCGGTGGCCCCAGTACCATCTCATGTTTTCCCTTCTTATTGGGAGCGAGTCAGAGATGTCTTCCAGAAGGAACATCTTCTAGAATTCGCAGGGAGTTTCGATGTTGTGGTAGCGAGCCAATGGAGGAAAGATATCCAGTGGCACTTGAGAATGTAAGAGTGAACTGAGGTTCATTGGTAGATACTAGCTACTTTTAAGTTATTGGGAGCATCACTGCAGTGGTGGGAGTCTATTACAACTGCTGATGAGAGAGACAACTTGACTATTCAGGACTTCTGGGTGCGGTTCGATCATAAATATTTCCCTCCCGCCTTTCAGAATGAGATGGGGAAAAAAATACTGGATCTCACCCAAAAAGGGAAGACCGTTATAGAATATGAGGAAGAGTTAATGAGATTGATTAATCTAGTTCCAGATGAGGTACCTACCGAGGGGAAGAAAAATCAAATATTTATGGATGACTTGACTTGGAGGATTCATCAACACCTTTGAGGTAAACTTTTTCTGGGAAAATTCACCGATGTACTTAATACTTCCCTACTACACTGCCAGGATCACCGCTTCCATCTGAAGTGAAGAAAACGAGCCGGGGGGGTCCAGCCAGTAGGGTAGGATAGGAGAAAATGGTGCCAGTGTGGAACAACCGCCTCTACGTCAGTAATGATAGGGTGAGGAGAGTTCTCATCAGGGGGAGGTGCTAAGAGGTTTAGATCAGGTGACCATAGGCAGGGACAGGGAAATTTTAGGTAGGGGCTTCAGGGTCAGTCTGGTCAGCAGAGCCACCGGTAACATGGCTAACAGCGCTTTCAGCAGGCCCAACAAGGCCAAGTGAGGGGTGGAAACGGCCAACATGGCTGAGGAAAGTAGAATCAGAGGGAAGGAAACTTTGGTGGTAGATGCTTTGGTTGTGTCAAAAATGGCCACCGACGTCGAGATTGTCCTGAAGGGGGCAAGGCCCCGTAACAGCAGCAGCAGGGTGCTTGACAGGAGCTCCAACAATCGATCTTTCTAACCGCCCTCCCATCACCACCACAGATGAAAGCCTTGCCAGCTATTCCAATAGTTCCAGTTCAGTAGGGACAAATATAATAGGGGCATGTTTATAATGTCCACCAGGCCATAGTTCTTCAGACTCCAAACACCGTTAAGGGTATGTTTTCTATTTAGGGGACTTTGGGGCATATATTATTTAACAAGGGGGCTTCACACTCTTTCATTGCCACTAGATTTGCACGTTCTACAAGATTATTAGACATGACAGATAGTACGGTTACTGGTGTTGATTCATCGTTGTGCTATGGGTCACTAATATTCTTTATATGTCGGGGCGTGGGTATAGAGATTGGGAGACTTATTTTACTTATCGATATGCTTGTAATAGATATGTCCGAGTATGATGCCATTATTGGGATAGATTGGATAGTTACGTATTGTAGACACCCCATTCTCGTACCCCCTAAACTCTCCTTAGGTCCCTAGAACCTCCCTTTATTATTATAAACCTATGTCATACCCCGGGTACTGACCTAGAAGCCATCAGACGCTCTTAGGCTCCGTTTGACCAAAAATTCAAACTCTTCAGCTCGACCAAGACTAAATGAATCTTTAAAGGTAACTAAAACCCCTTTCCAATTGTCCATCCCGTGCATGATTATAACTTACGATGCGGACGAACGACCCATTTTCCCCTAAAACTGATCTAAAAGCCATCGGACTGTCCCAGGCCCCGTTTGACCAAAGTAAACTGTTCATATCGATGGAGATTTAATGAATCTTCGAAGGAAATGAAACCCCTCTCCAAGGGTCCACCCCCCGCGCGATTCTAACTTACGGTACGGACGAATGATCCATTTTACTCTTAAAGGTCACCGAACGCTTCCAGGCCCCGGTTGACCAAAGTTAACTACCTAAACTGAGACAAAATCTTTAGAATGTCGAATTACATCTCCTACCATTCCAACAGTCCACCCCCGTGAGCGATTCAGACTCACGATACGGATGAACGATCCGTTTGCGTCCGAAGTTTCCCCTTCCAAAGGATCGACGAGCGCTTTCAAGCCACATTTGATCCAAAGTCAACTTCCGAACTCGGAAGTAGTCCAAAGGACTTTTGAAGGTCTCTGAATTAACTTTATAATAGATTACTCCATGTACGATTTAAATAAATGGTTTGCGGTCTATGAATAATTTTTTGAAGGAACCTAAAAGAGACTGCCAAACGACAGGTTCCAAACCCTGCCTATCAGCAGTGTGCCTAAACCCACCTCTTGATTGGAATGAATAGGGCTACACCGACCGACAATTCCCTGGGCCTATAGAAAGGAGGACCTGACCTCCTTGCAAAGGGGGAGTCAAGATCTAAAATCTATCACTCTCATCGAAGTCAGCGTGATTTCCACATCCAAATCCCTTTCCAACCTTCACTTTTCATCATCCTTTTCATCAAACTTGGTCAACTAACTACCCTTCATCATCATCCAAGTGCAAGGGCTGCTCTCTAACCTTCAAGATCAAGCTCAAGATCTTCAAGAAGGTCCAACTTTCTCAGCTCTCTCTTCAAATTCTCCTAAATTTGCATTAAATTGTTTTATTACTTAGCACTTTTATTATCTCATCTCACATATCCTGATAAAATTCTTATTTAGTATTATTGTAGATCTCTTTTTTCATATAAATAAAAACCCAAAAAACAAGAAAAGGAGGGTTTTCTCATAAATTCCACACGGGAATTCTCACACTTTTCTTACACTTTTTTTCACAACTAAAATGATTTTTTACACAGGCACACACACACACATAAGATAAGTACCCGGTTGGATTTATGGAATAAACCCCACCCCTCATTTTGCATGCGAACTACGTGGACTTTGATGCCTCTATAGGCTACGTAGGTGCCTCGGGGTAAAACTCGAGACTCGAGTCCTATTCTTTCTTTTTCTCTCATTCTTTATTTACTATATATTCTTTAAACTCAATTCTCTTAGATTCTCTATATTTATATGTACATATACTTGTTCTTAGTGGCATATTATTCCCCATGCGTTATCGTTTCATTATAACGATCAACACAAGGATAATCGCATAAATCCTATTTTCTAATATTATGTTTTAGAAACATTCCTTCCGATGACTCCCTTTATCTCTTCCATGATAAAAATCGATGATTTTTATCTCCACTACATATACATATGCACACATATCACAGGGAAATAAAGGAAAATAGCAAAAACCCATGACAGACCATAAGGGCGAAATGGGTGCCTAACACCTTCCCATTTTGTGACTTAGCCTTGGACCCTTTTCGAATCATTTTGGTTTCGTATGTATCAGTATGTCTTTAGATGTTGTCCTTTGGTATGTCTCCCTTTTCTTTTGTCTATTTTGAGTAAAATAGACTGTAGACTCCATCTCTCTACATTTTCCACCTCATCAACGACGTCGGCCGAAGCGATCCCAAGAGGGATGCGTGGGACCAAGATCCTCTCCCATCGTGACGATCGGGGATGGCCACAGTGGAGACTCTATTGGGGATATATTTTGAGGGCTAGACTCTATTTATATGGGTGTTATGCTTGTTTATATTTTCCCCATTTCTCATGTTCCCTTTTTCATGTGTACATCATGCTTATGATTTTATTCACACACTTATAGAAGAATCTCTATGTACACTTCACACCACGTACACCTGGGATCACATATATCCACATGTTGCATGCATCACCCATCCATACTTGGTATAGTATTGGTACTCGTACTTTGATCCCTGTTGGGCATGATCAATAAAGGTATTCTCATCATAAGATACTAATAAGAGAATCATGCATGGTTCACACTACATCACTAAAGAGCATTGTTATTGACCAAATTCTACGCAATAATTGGAGGGTCACTTCGTGATGGTCGCTGATCCGGCAGGGCGTAGTTATCCGAAGCGATATGACTCTCACCTTCCATTATCTAAGTACCTTTGACTTATATCGAACGGCTCCCTCGCATCGTACCGCTTGACCGAATTCATGATGGGAGGTATATCACAAGGAACTCATTCACGTACGTCGAGTATATCAAATTCGCTCTCACACGTACCATCCCCATGAGGTATATGAGGAGGAAATTCACCTACACTCAGGTATATCAAATGGGTTGTCCACACATATCGATTGCCCTCAAAAGAAAGACGTATATTGTGGAAGTTATGACAAAGGGGGGAACCCTTTTCGATTCACCCAACCAACTCCATACCCGTATATAGGTGTCAAGCCTAGGACACACATGTTAGATTGCCAATTTCGACCTGAAACTCTGCCAAAATTTGGGGTAGGCCTACTGCCCAAATTTTCTCGCATTTTTTTTAAAATGGGACCCTGCCCATTAGCCTGGTTACAATTCCAGCCATAACTTTGCATGTATTCAAACCCAACTTTTCCAGTCTCGGGTCCCATCCGATGTTTCATTTTTGTATTTAGGAGAATTAAATACAAGTGAGAACATAATAATCATCTTGGGACCGTCTCCCAAAAACATTTCTCCTTTCTATATAAAAAATACAAAAACATTTCTCCTTTCTATATCAAAAATCCAAAAACATTTTTCCTTTCTTTATCAAAAATCCAAAAACATTTCTCCTCTCCTTATCAAAAATCCAAAGATATTTTGTCTTTCAATATAAAAAAAAATCTGTCAAAAACCTTTTCATTCTTTTACTCAAAAATAAATCCCATTTTATGCCTTCTCAGGTCGATTGCACCCCCTTGGCCTGGCTCCTTATTGGCTTCAGTCTTCAGTTAAATCAACACTGAGTTCCGTTCATTCCCCTGTTTCTTCTTTCGAATCTGGAATCCATCCACTTCTCATGGAGAACACGTATCAAATACCTGTTGTGCAGCCGGATCTGACGGCGGTCTTATCTAAGCTCGTGTCCAAGATTGATAACCTCCAGACTGAGGTTCGAGAGGTGCAACAAAATCAGGTTCCTATTTCTCAAGAGCCCGAGGTCCTATTACCTCGTGCTATGGGTCCACCCGAACCTATTTGGGTTCCCGAAGAGTACGTGCATGCTCCACATACCCCTGCTGTGAATGGGCCACCGCATGCCCAGCTTCCAAAGTTGAATCTTGACCAGCGTGGGGCTAACCTACCTATAATCATTGATCTAAAAGAGGAAGTGTTGAAAAAGGTCAAAGAAGATCTCAAGATTCTAACCAAGAAGTTTGACCAAATCAGAATATCGTGGAATTACAAGTAGATGTCTCCTTATCCTAAAGCGAGGTTACGTGAGAAGTTCAAGATGCCAAATATCGAGAAATTTGGAGGGAGTGGACCACCGATTGTTAATCTTCGCAGTTATCACTGTTATTTGACTCTCCTATGGGCTTCTTAAGAAGTGATGGACCAATTGTTTCAAAAAACTTTGAATGATAGCACCCTCCGATGGTTTTTGTCTCTTGAGGAGTCCAAAATTCGTAGTTGGGAGGATGTAACTTGAGAATTCATGTCGCAGTACAAATATAACAAAGATCTTAAGGTCACCCGCCATGATATAGAGCTTCTCAAATAGAACTCTGGAGAATCAGTCAGTAACTTCATAGCCCGATGGAGGGAAAAAGTCAACACCATGACCAATCGTCCTTCCGAGGAAGAACAAGTCACCATAGTGAAGAAGTACTTCTTACCCCATGTCTGAGCAACCATGGGAGGACAATATTATCCCCATTTTTAAGATCTTATAGAAACAGGAGTCCAAATCAAAGATGGTCTTGCTAAAACAGAGGTTGAGTCAAAGAAAGTTTCCAGATAGTTTACCCCTAGAAAATATGACAAACCTGTCAGTGCTGCAGTCTCAACCATCAACAACATATCTCAACCAATAACCTCATGGACACCAAAAATCTGCCCTATCCAAATCCAAAAGTAATACAACGAGCTCCATGCTCCCCTATCCAAAGTTTATCAGACCCTGTTAAGATAAAACCGTATCAAACCCTTGGATCCCCGTCCATTGCCAAATCCACTCCCAAGAAATTTCAAGGCAGATGCCCATTGCGCCTTTCACTAAACCGCTGGCCATACCACCGACCAATGCTTTCCCCTTCAAAACATAATCCAAGGTCTAATTGATCGGTCTACCATTAACCCACCAGCCAATCCTAAGCTAAACACTACTCACAACCCACTCCCAAATCATGCCAATGCCCTCTTCTTAGAAGAGAACCCATGATTTGATCCCCCAAATCAAATCACACCCATATAATATCCTAAACCTCTCTAAACTTGCCCATATTTCCTCCTACACCCTACTAGCCTCACTGATCAGGCACTGTCACTCCTTACCAGAGCATGCATCGATGTTCACACCCGTTCTCAAAATGGAAGCATGGAATTACCAGAAGTGTTAAACCAATTCCTAGAGTTTGGGATGACATTTCCCTCACGGATGATCATTGATTATTAGAGGTTTAGTACATTGTTCTTAGAAGCACAAAAATGGGCCCGAGTGTCAAACAGTTGGGTAGGTTCGACCGATAAAGTCAGCCTAAATGATGTTGTCCGGATCATGGGAGAATTATTCAGGCAAACTAATAATATTTGTAGTATGACTGAGTTACTTGATACTCTAAAGCTACAAGGATGCCTAGTCCCTTCACCCTTACTTATCCCCCATATAATTGGATGACCTATATGAAGAAGCCATTGAAGTTTTGGAATGCATGGAATTTTCATGAAAAGATAGAATTGTTGCCACTGAATGGGGGAAAGAATTTGAAGATTAAAATGAAGAGCAAGCTTTATATAAAACTAGACCGGTAACCGACATGTGTCGGATGATATCCTTTGAATAATTCCTTAGGGAAATAAATAAGGTGGTAGAAAAACCTGAGATCGATGAGGAGATAGGGTTCATGCTCTTCCCTTCTTCAGTAAATCACATGACCAGAAAAGGAGGCATTACCAGATTCCAATATCATTACCAACAAATGACAAAGGGAAGGGCGTTGAAAACCTTTCTATGCCAGAGATGACCCTTGAGGAGAGCAAGATCCTCAACTAACTGAAGAAAACTCAAGCTAACATCACTCTATGGGGGCTTTTCATGTCTTCCTAGCTGCACATAAACTCTTTGATCAAGTTTCTCACGGGACCCATAGTTCCTCCTTCTACCACACCAGAAGAAGTGGTAAATTTTGTTAGATCCTTGACCTCTACCCTAATGCTATGCTTTTTCGAAGAAGAAATTCCCATAATTAGGCTAAACCAAAATCATGCACTCAGCATCTCCGTCGAAGTTATGGGAAAGGTCATACCACTCTCTCTTGTCGATAATGGATCCGCCTTGAATTACTTGCCATTAAGAAACTTCAAATGCTTAGGACTAATGGAAAGTGATCTCACTCCAACCTCCACTGCTATACGTTCTTACGATAACACCTATCAGGAGGTGATGGGATCCATAAAACTTGTTATAGGGACTAGACCTATAAACCCTGTCATTGAATTCCAAGTTATTGACATCCCATCTTTTTTCAACCTGTTTCTCAGACGACCCTGGCTCCACAATATCAAGGGTGTGTCTTCTTTGCTCCATCAAAAATTGAAGTTCTTCACTGACAGACGACTCATCAACATTTTAGGTGACAACGACAATACCGAGGGCCCGAGCACCAGCAGTCCAGTCCTTGAGATACATCACGGGTCAAATGATATGCTCCTATCAGGATTTCGAGTTAAACCACTTCTACTTCTAGTGGGGGACGATTTCAGAGAAAGTTTTTGCCCAGAATACGACCCTCATGGAAAATTCAATGTCATTCAGATGTTCAAAAACATGCACTTCATGCCCGGACATAGGTAGGACAAAGATATAAAGAGATACTTGAGCTCATTGAACTAAAGAGAGATTTCCCTCCATATGGTTTGGGGTATCAACCATTAGAACAAGGGCTCAGAATGATTCGCTAGTCTCAACCAAAGAGAAGATTAGAGTACCTCCAGAATATCCCAGGTGACTCCTTGAATGGGCGATTCATCAAAGAGGGAGAAGACTTCCCCTTTTGTGGCTTTTCGAAACTATGGTATGACCATATGGGCAAGAAGATGAAGCTTGGAATGGAGATCTTTTTCTAGGAAAGCTACCCATGGGCTGAAAGTTCCCAACACCATGTATAATCGCCCATCAGAGATATCAAAGATTCCGAGGAAAGTGACTCCAAGGATTCTCTCAACTTATAGACACTAGAGCTAACACTCTACATGGTTCATTCAAGCATTACATCACTGGATCCATCCCAACTGATTAAAGTTGCTGACGCACCTCTCCTCAACTGGAATGCTGTGCCAGTTCTACCTGTTGAAATCCCACCTAATCCCAATGTTTACCCCATTTCTTCTTCTATTGTCTATCCTTCCTCAAATTTAATCGAGACCTCCTTTGACGAGGTTCTCAATGCTGTTTTTCTTGTCAATGAAATAAATGAAGATTTTGAGTATCTTGATGTGCCTTACATTAATTGTTTAGATTCTAATAAAACTTTTGATGATGATGATTTTGAAAATGAACAATTCTTAACTAATCTAAATAAGGTTAATAACAAACAACATAACTATGTTAAAGTTAATGAAGAAGAGACTGTTATTGTTAACCTCAGTTCTAGTAGCCAACTGCGCGAGATTAAGATAGGGTCTACCCTTGATGAACATGAGCGCGCATAACTCGAAGAATTGATAAAGGAATTTATGGACATCTTTACATGGTCCTATGACGATATGCCCAACATTGATCCTGAAATAGCTCAATATGAGATCCCCACTCTTCTAAATTACAAGTCGGATAAACAAAAGTTGAGAAAGCTCCACACCAAATGGTCGCTCAAAGTCAACAAAGAGGTGGTCAAACAGTTGAACGTGGGCTTCATTCTCATAATCGAATATCCCACATGGCTAGCCAACATAGTGCCTGTACCAAAATCGGGGGCAAAGTTAGGATGTGTGTAGACTACCAGGAATTGAACAAAGCCTCTCTAAAGGATGATTATCCGCTACCCAATATAGACATGATCATGGACAACACATCGAGTCGTGCTCTCAAGTCATTTGTCGATGGGTTTGATAGGTTAAACGAAACCAAAATGCACCTAGATCACCAAGAAAAGACTGCGGTCATCACCATGTGGGGAACCTTTTGCTACACCATTATGCCATTTGGCCTCAATAATGCTGGGGCTACCTACCAACGGGCTCAACCATCCTGCATGATCTAATTCACAAAGAAGTTTAGGGCTATGTGGATGATATGATTATCAAGTCCAAAACTAGAGAAGGTCATGTTCCCGCTCTTTAAAAGTTCTTTGAATGACTTCTACAGTGTCAGATGAGACTCACTCCGCATAAATATGTCTTCGGCGTTACAAAGGGGAAAATCTTGGGGTTCATGGTCACTGAGAAAGGGATAGAAGCAGATCCTGCCAAGTTGAAATCCATACTTGAGATGCCATCTCCCCAAACGGAGAAAGAAGTTCGAGGTTTCCTTGGGAAATTGCAATATATCAGACGGTTCATCATCCATTTAACTTCCATTTGTGAATCTATTTTCAAACTCCTCCGAAAGGATTCAACGAAGGTTTGTAATGAGGCATGCTAAGAAGATTTTCACCAAATCAAACAATATCTGATCCAACCACCAGTACTTATGCCACCACGTCCTAGTCTCCCTTTGATCCTATGCCTAACCATAACCCACATTGTAGTTGAGTCTTTGCTAGCCCAATACCTTGAAAATTCTCGTAAAGAAAGAGACATCTATTATGCCAGTCGCAAATTGGCCGGATACAAGGTCAACTAAACTTCTTTGGAAAAAGCATGCGTCGTACTTGTTTCGGTCACCCAAACGTTACAACACTACATGCTCACTTTCCTAATTAAACTCGTATCCCAAATGGACCCTGTTAAGTACTTGCTTGAGAAACCTGCCTTATCCATCCGAATGGATCAATGGTTGATGCTCCTGGCTGAGTTCGATATCGTGTACGTCACGCAGAAGGCCATGAAAGGAGGAGCCATCTCAGACTACCTCGTTGACTATCCCCATAGAAGAAGCTAATAACTGGATCTCCAAATTCCCAGATGAAAAAATCCTATGTGCTACTCAAGATAACCTTCGATGGAAAATGTTCTTTAATGGTGCTGCCAACAAAAGGGGATATGGCGTTGGGATACTTTCGATTGCCCTAGATGACTCCCACACTCCCATTGCCATCAAATTGGATTTCCCCTGCACCAACAACATGAATGAATACGAGGTAACTATGGTAGGCTTCAAAGTTGCTCTCAATAAAGGTATCCAATGCCTAGATGTCTATGGGGATTCTTACCTTATCATCGGTCAAGTGCTCAAAAAATAGAGAGGCAAGGACGAGAAACTCCAACCCTTCCATGCCTAGATAGAGGAACTAACCTCCTAATTCCAAGATATATACATTCCACTACCTACCACGAGCAAAGAATAACCTAGACGATTCCCTTGCTACCCTAGACTTAATGGTTGACATGCCCAAAGGAATAACAATGAACCCCTTCCTGGTTCAAAAGCAAGATAAAATAAGCCATTGCTACCACATTGAGCTCATCACCAAAGAAGATCCTGAGCTAGCTAATTGCTGGTACTATGATATCTGGCACCTGATCAAGAATGGTAGGTACCCTGAGGGTTCCAATAAGAAAGACTGAGCAACCCTCCAAAGATTGGCCGCCCAGTACATCATATGTCACAAAGCACTATTAAAGAAGAACTTCGATGGAACTCACCTACACTGCATCAGAGGGGATGACATTGGAGAGATAATGTAGAAAATCCACAATGGGGAATGAATGCCCCACATGAACGGTCACATGCTTGCCAAGAAGATCATCCAACAAGGCTTCTACTAGACCAACATGATCAAGTATTTCACCACCTATGTCAGAAGATGCCTCAAATGCCAACAGTTTTCCAACCTTCAGCACCTCCCTCCGCGAGAATTATACAACATGACTTTTACCTGGTCATTCTCCACATGGGTTATCAACATCATAGGGAAGTTTACACCCAAGGCTTCCAATGGGCATGAGTTCATCCTAGTTGCCATTGATTACTTCACCAAATGGGTTGAAGCTGAGTCATACGCAGTGTTAAATGACAAGAAAGTGGCCAAATTCATCAAGAAAAACAACATTTGCCGATATGGGGTCCCGCATGAGCTAGTGTCAGATAACAGGTTGCACTTTGAGGAAGAAGTCATAGAAGTAGTTAACGAGTACGAGATTCACATACACAAATCTTCTCCCTCCCTACCTCAGACCAATGGGGCAGTCGAAGTTGCCAATAAATACCTCAAAGCCATCATCAATAAGATGAAAGAAAACTGTCGAGATTGGGCTCACCGAATCCTTTACGCCCTCTGGGGTTACATAACCTTAATCTGAACCTGTACTAGGGCTACCCCTTACTCTCTAGTTTACGAACTGGAAGCAGTCCTACTCGTGGAGCTATAAATACCCTCGTTGTACGTCTGAAAGCAAGGTCAGCGAAGAAGACTGGTGCCAAAGATGTCTTGACTAGATGACCCTCCTAGATGAAAGGATATTGAAAGATTAATATCACATACAAGGGTACCATCACCGAATAGCGTGATCATTCAGTAAGAGAGTCAAAGATCGCAGTGTCCTAGAAGGGTATTTACCCCTCACAAAAATAGTAGAGCCCATCTGGGACCCCAGAGGGAAATTCAAGCCCAATTGGAGCGGCGCCTACATCGTAAAGAAGATTTTGTCAGGAGGTGCCGCTATGCTCACCGACCTAGACGGAGAAGAGATGGCGCGCCCAGTCAACCTGGACCATTCAAGAAATTCGACCCCTAGTCCAAAATCTCGATGCGCTATGACTAAATAAAATTCATTTCCCTTTACCCAGAACTACATGGGCCTGATCCTCTGCAAAAACCATTTTTAAACAAATTAAAATTTTCAAAAACCTCGAGAGGTAGTCGGAAGCTCATACATCTTAGATGACCACGACCCCTTCTTTTTTCACAAAAAAATTATTCTTTTCTTACCTTTGAGAACAACAGTCCATTCTAACATGAACTTGAACAAAAGGATTATGCATGCCTTAGCGATTGGTATAGATAATTCAGAATACAAAATTCATCAAAAGTCACAGCTAGATGATAAAAAACTTGTATATTTCACTAATAAGAAATTATGGTACAATACATAAGAAAAAGAATGGATAACTCCCTTCCCTTACCTTCCTAAAAAAGACAAATAAATTCTCAAACTTATTCCCCATTACAAAACAAACTCTCCAAGAGTCCTATCCACGGCTACAAGAGGAGCCCGCTCCATCATCATCATTATTATTATTATTATCATCATCATCATCATCACCATCATCATCATCATCATCATCATCATCATCATCATCATCATCATCATCTATATTATGGGGTCCCCAAGCTTCCCCTGCCTGAATAGAGTGTCGCAGACGCTCCATGGACCGATAAGATCGAACTAGCCTAAAAAAAACCACAACACCTCCCTCCATAGTATTAGATAAGACAATCCACCTTTGTCCAGTCTCCACTGCCAACATCTTGCTGACTACTATTCTCCACAACCACTTCATATAATCCCCGAGGATGTGCCAAACTCTCCCAATAGACTGAGAAGGACGGGTCGATGGATGCCGACTCTCCCACAAAGATCCAAGCTGCATGCGCGGACGCTCTGTTAGATCTTCTACCAGAAAGAAGTCTAGTGTTCGAAGAGGCACGGCCTGCTCCCAGCCAAATTGGCACAGAAGATTCTAACGAAAATAAAAAGAGGTATGTCTGAGACCAACCAATCGAACATACGGGTATTCCCCCAGTTCCAGAATAGGCAGCAACTGTCCCCACCAAGGCAATGACGAGTACATATTTAAAGCACCGTGCTCCACAAACCAGTTCTCCTAGCTCTCAATATCAAATCCAACGCTGATGAAATAGCGAAAAAAGAAGTTGGGTACAGCCGACAAAGGATATTCTGGAGGAGTCACTAGGCGGAGTCTTTCAGACAACCTATGAACATCATCACGGGGCTACCCCTCAGAAAATCAGAACGACCTTCTCGCCAAGCATCCAGGCCATTAATGTCTCCTCCAGCATCACCACCACATGATTACGATGGTACGACATCCATGAAGTAATGGCTGCAAGTTATGGGTCCACCAGCAGTTCCCCATTCACCAATAGAAATTTTGAAACCAAGCCAAGAACGATGGCTTCGGTATATCCGACATTGCCAACCTCCTGCAAATGTACGAACTGTAACACCACCGAAAGGGAGATCATTCCTCCAGCAATAAGTGGCCTGGCCGTCGAAGGCGAAATAAGAAGAAGCCCAACCAACAAATCCCCGAGAGAACGGGAAAACTCAGGTAAATCCACAGCAACGCTGGGATATATCCCCAACATGGAATAAAATTCCTCATAAGTAGGACAAATCTCATCTAACCCAAAGAGGAATACATGGTCTTTGAGTTACCAAAATTATACCGCCACTATCAACATGTTCCACTCAATGGACCGATTGTGCTAAAAAGAGACTTGACGCATGTTGAAAGCATCATAGTCAACATTATAAGAACACTTTGCTTCCAGGGCTTCGAGGTAGTTGGCAAACTCAATGCTGCCAGGCTGAGCCATCTTGCAAGACTGAGAGGTTTTAAGCAAATAAGAATGGGGAAAAGGAAGAAGGTTAACGTGTGAGGAAGAAAGACCCATCCACCCCCTTTTTTATACTTGGAAAACCCCTCACAAAAGACATAACCCCTGTATAAATTGGAGGGAAACCTTCCCCGCAAAGTACCAAAGGTTAAAGAGGGAACTAATCAAAGCTTTGAATTGATGGGACTGGACCAACCTGCCGATAGGCAGGACAAGGTGCTTACTGATCGGTAACCACCTATTTTTAGAAACCTCCCTTTTTCCTTTTTTACCAAAATCCGAAAATGCAAAAAAAATAAATTGATATTCTCAACAGAATTTAAAAAATCCCCTTTTCATCTTTATATAATTCCTCATTATAAATACAACTTTACTTCAAAAATACCATAAATATTCCTTTTTATAGTCTCAGCAGCAAAGTAAAAAATGCATGTGCATGCATTCATTCATCATTAACAGAAGATAATAAAAAAACTCCATTGCATTGCATATATATTTTTACGTGTTACAGGAAACAAAGAAGAACAAAAACAGTGGGACTCAACCCGAACCCACACTCTTTCTCTCTCTCACCTAACCTTCACCTCTTTCTCTAAGAACTCCCACCCTTGCGATGCGCTCTCTTTCCCCTATGGCGAGATGATGCACCACCACTACCCTAATCAGACTCCTCCCCAGAAGAGGCAGAAGACACCAAGCAGGAAGAAATAGGAATTGCATCTCAAATATGGGCAACCGCTGAAGATATCCAATCTCTGATGTCTCTCAAACAAGTGGTGAACACCCAAACTTGCTGCAAGATAAGGCATAATCAGTATCAAGAAGAAAATATCAAAAGAAACCAAAAAGAAAGAAAATAATATAAAGGTATACCAAGGGACGAAGAACCTCCAATGTCAAGCCCAACTCCTCCGGATCCATCGCATGAGGACTGTGCGATATAGGCACCATCCCTCCATCATCCCGTCGGATGTTATATGAAGGGGTATGCAACCGCACAAAGGGAACCTCAGAAGTCGTCGCCACTGCAGATGTCAAAAGATCGCCACCGCTGTGGGAGGACCCCACTAGTCGACTCGAACCCGCAGGAGGGAAAGGCACTGCATCATATATGATGGGCACCATCAGCCAGCTCATCACAAAGTCCATATAATAAAATGGCATATTCGTATTGGTGTACAATAGATAGGAATTTTGTATCATCGCCACAATCCTTGCGTCCTTTGGCAGTAGCCGCTCTTGCCTCATAGACATAGGGGGCCTCGCAGGTGGCACCACCACCTCCTCAGTAATCTGTCGGACCACCCTCTTCCTAACATACCAAAAATGGCCAAATTCATGAGCTAGTAAATGCCTCATTGGCGCGTTCACCCCAGTCGCCCCCGTATCATGAACAACCATCCCCCAAGGGTAAAAGGTCACCTGAAAAATCCCCAACAGGAATAAGTCAATAAAGAATCAAAGCATACAAAGACCAAGATTGAAGAAGAAAAAGTCTTACCCTATCACTTGTCAGGCCATTCAAAACCTGACGCACAACCTTCAGATAAAGAGATCTCCTTGGCTATCTATTGGCCTTGCGCCATCGGTACAATCGGGAAAAGTCCCCAACAGTCTCGTCCTTTAGAGCGATCAACTGGTTATTACAACAAATTACCTCATAGAACCACAACTCCCCAAAAAAAGAATCCACAATAAACAAAAGAAACGCATAAAGAAAGTGTGAATACATGAAAGAGAAATGCAAATTAATGAATACCTCAAGAAGATACATGGCTCCAGTAAAAGTCTGCCGGCAGGAATGATTAAATGCATCCAGAGAAAAATAGAGGGTCGCCAAAGATAAGTCTTCCCCAATAATAAAATGGGATGTTCAAAAACATCCTCAAGTATGGTAAAAACCATAAGTGGATGACGTCGCCACTCGACGCCCCCATAAACCCCCAGCACCAGCAAGATGAAGAACTGGGCCATCTACCTCACTTGTATCCCATCCTCCACATCGATCACCCTACCCAGCAAAACATCCTTCAATAGGGACAACCAAATGGAATCCCTAGATACTATCCTACCCACATCACCGAGCACCGCCCGTACTGTCATCGAGGTAATGATCCACCTCTATATGTTCTCCATCGCAATCCATCCCCAGTAGCTGTTGCCCATCTATAGGAGTCACAGTCATCTCCCTGAAGCCAAAATGGAAAGTGTGGGTAGTGTCCCGCCACCTCTCCCCTAGAGCGCATAAAACTGCCGTTGAACAAGGCATCTCATCCGGCACAGATGCCATCCCCCCAAACCTGGTGATGATACTACCTAACGCCCCACAGGTGGAAGATGCTCCCAAACATCCTTAGACCCCATCGTACCGTGGGCACGCATATTCAACAAAGAGACATCAGATTATCAAAGAAAAGCCTTGTCAAAATCCAAGAAAAAAAGGAAAATACCAAAAAAAAGAATGCCAAAAGGAATTTTTTACTTACATAACGGCAAGGGTTCACCACCCTCGAAGACCGATGATACAACATCTCCCGCAGTAAATTTCGCTCATCCACAACCATCTCGAATGCATCAAAAGAGTTCTCACTCCCTAAAGCAAGAGGCGCCCTGGCCCTCCATTCCACATTCACCCAGTCGTCAATAGTCAACCACTCCATGTGTACCACAATGCTCACAAAAACGACCATTTTTTAGAATCCAAAATGCTAGAACGATTCGCTAAAGAAAATCGCAGAGAGAGAAGGTAAGAAGCTGTGAAATGTGAGGGGAACCCACCCCTTTTTATAGGAAGCTAAGGGTCATGCCGATCGGCACTGACCCCAAACCTACCGATTAGCACTACCCCTTTACCTTCTCGAGGAAGTCCAAAAGTTCGTGCCACTACCGAATGGCACCCCCCATACCATGCCGACTGGCACCCCTTTAAAATTTCATATAAAAACTCCCAAAAAATACCAAAAAATCCTAAAAAATCCTCAAAAAATTCCTAAAAATCCAGAAAGGATTTAGAACATGTTCACCAAGAAATATCGTAGTCCCTCAAGCGAAACCCCTATGTCCCCATCGAAACTCTCAAAAACAAAAATTAAGTGAATGTCCTCAATGTCCTCGGAGGACCCCTAAGCATCCCAAACTTCAGGATCATCTCCTATTCCCCAAAAGTCTAAAATTTCCCCAAGCAATAAATCCAAACCCTGGACCACCTAATCACTTCCCCAATATAATTTATAGCATCTGATTGGATATTCCCCTACAAAGTCTCTGAAGGATATGAAGATTTACCCAACAATCATATCCCTAGCTCAAATCAAAATAATGAGGTAAGTTCCCCGACAAAGTTCCCCGAGAACACCTCAACCTAAGCCCACAAAATTGGGTTCGACCCACAGAATTGCTCACCTCAACCTAAGCCCATAGAATTGTCTTCGACCCACAGAATTGGTCATCTCAACTTAATCCAACATAATTGGCTTTGACCCGCAGAATTGGTCATCTCAATTTAAGCCCGCAGAATTGGCTTAAACCTGCAGAAGTGGTTGTCACAACCTAAGACCGTAGAATTGGCTTCGACACATAAAATTAGTCATCTCAACCTAAGCCCACAGAATTGGCTTTCACCCGTAGAATTACTCATCTCAACCTAAGATCGTATAATTGGTCATCACAACCTAATCCCTCATAATTGGCTTCGACCCGCAAAATTATTTATCCCCATCATTGCTTTAGATTTTTGGTCATCACCTGCTTTGAGACCATCCCCAGCATGCCCCTTAAGCCCTCAGAATTGTCTTCGACCCACAGAATATTTCACCCTCTTCTACAAGCCCTCAGAATTATCTTCAACCCACATAATTGGTCACCCTCATCTTCAAGCCCTTAGAATTCCCTTCGACCAACAGAATTGGTCACCCTTATCTTTAAGCCCTCATAATTGGCTTCGACCTATAGAATTGGCCACCCTCATCTACAAGCCCTCATAATTGGCTTCAACCCAAAAAATCGGCCACCCTCATCTTCAATCCCTCAGAATCAGCTTCGACCCGTAGAATCGGTCACCCCATATTCAAGCCCTCAGAATCAACTTCGACCCACACAATCACTCACCCTCATCTTTAAGCCCTCAGAATCGGCTTCGATCTGCAAAATCGGTCACCCTCATCTTGAGGTCCTCAAAATTGACCTTGACCCTATGAATTGGCCATCCTCGCTTCATTAGGTCCTCAGAATCGACCTTGACCCTCTGAATTGGTCATACTCTCGCAAATGCGTAATGGAGTGTCTATTCGACGGCTATCGTTTGACCCAAACTCACCCGTTGAAGGGTTCTGTACACACCCCATTATCGAAACCCCTAAACTCTCCTTAAGTACCTAGCACCTCCTTTCATCATTATAAATCGAAGTCATACCCCAAGTACTGATCCTAAAAGCCATCGGGTGCTCCCAGGATCCATTTGACCAAAACGTCAAACTCTTCAGCTCTACTGATACCGAATGAATCTTAAAAGGGCACTAAAACCCCTTTCCAATGGTCCATACCATGCACGATTTTGACTTACAATGCATACGAACAACCTGTTTTCCCCCGAAACCTGACCTAGAAGCCACCAGATGCTCCCAGTCTCCGTTTGACCAAAGTAAACTCTTCAGCTCGACCAATACTGAATGAATCTTTGAAGGGCACCAAAACCTCTTTCCAACGATCCACCCCACGCGTGATTTTGACTTATGGTATGGACGAACAATCCATTTTACTTTTAAAGGTCACCGAACGCTTCCAGGCCTCGGTTGGCAAAAGTAAACTCCCCAAACCAAGACAAACTCTTTGGAATGTCGAACTACATTTCCTAAACTTTCCAACGGTCTTCCCCATGCATGATTCTGACTTACCATGTGGACGGACGATCCATTTGCGTCCGAAGTTTCCCTGTCCAAAGGGCCGACGAGCGTTTCCGAGCCACATTTGACCCAAAGTTAACTCCCGAACCCGGGAGCAGTCCAAATGAATTTTGAAGGTCTTTGAATTACGTTTCTAAAGGCTTTCTTTGAGGCTTTCCTCGTGTGTGATTCAGATCAACGGTTAGCACTCTATAATCGAATTTCTGAAGGAACCTAAAAGAGATTGCCAAACGACAGGTTCCAAACCCTGCCTATCAGCAGTGTGCCTAAACACACCTGTCGATTGGCAGGAACAGGGCTATGCCGATCAGTAATTCCCCGATCCTATAAAAATGAGCACCTTACCTCCTTCTAAAGGGAGATCCAAGATCTGAAATCTATCACTCTCAGCGAACTCATAATACCTCTCTCGAAGTCGGCATGATTTCCACATCCAAATCCCTTTCCAACCTTCAATTTTCATCATCCTTTTCATCAAACTTTGTGAATTAAATACCCTTCATCATCATCCAAGTTCAAGAGCTGCTCTCCAACATTCAAGATCAAACTCAAGATCTTCAAGAAGGTCTAACTTTCTCAACTCTCTCTTCAAATTCTCCTAAATTCGCATTAACTTGTTTTATTACTTAGAACTTATATTCTCTCATCTCACACATCCTAATATAATATTTATTTAGTACTATTGCACATCTTTTATTTTCAAATAAATAAAGAGGGTTTGCTCATAAATTCTAAATGGTAAATCTCACACTTTTCTTCCACTTTTTCTCACAACTAAAACACTTTTTTACACTGACACACACATAAGAGAAGCCCCCGATTGTATTTATGGATAAAACCCACCCCTCATTTTGCATGATAACTACGTGGAATTTGATGCCTCCATAGGCTGCATAGGCGTCTCGGGGTAAAACATGAGACTCAAGTCATTATTACTTTTTCTTTCATTCTATATTTTATCTATATTCTTTAAACTCAATTCTCTAAGATTCTCTATATTTACATGTACATATATTTTTTCTTAGTGGCGTATTATTCCCAATGCGTTATCGTTTCATTATAACGATCAACTCAAGGATAATAGCGTAAATTCTATTTTCTAATATTTTTTTAGAAACATTCCTACGGATGACTCTCTTTATCTCTTACATGATACAAGTCGATAATTCCTATATCCACTACGTGTACACATGCACGCATATCAAGGGGAAATAAAGGAAAATAGTAAAAACCCATGAGAGAGCACAAGGGAAAAATGGGTGCCTAACACCTTCCAATTTCGTAACTTAGCCTCCAGACCCTTTTCGAATCATTTTGTCTTCGTATGTATTAGTATGTCTTTGGATATTGTCCTTCGAGATGGCTCCCTTTTCTTTTGTCTGTTTTGAGTAAGATAGACTAGCGACTCCATCTCTCTGCATTTTTCACCTCATCAACGATGTTGGACGAAGCGCTCCCGAGAGGGATGTGCAGGACCAGGATCCTCTCCCGCCACGAGGATTGGGGATGGACACACGTATAAAGATATGATTAACTTCTATAGTCGTAGTATTGTGTTCGCTATACCGGTTCAGGAGATATTTTTTGTAGCAATGCCTAGTCCTGAGGGAGGTTCGTCAACTTATTTATATTATATAGAGGAGAAGACCTATAAGGAGGTGATGATTTCACTCGATTTGATTCCAGTTGTTCGTGAGTTCACTGATGTATTTAAGTACATACTAGGGATACCGCTTAGAATATAAATATAGTTTATGATAGACTTGACGACATGTACTCAGTCGATATCCCATGCCCCTTGCTGTATGGCTTTGGCAGAGATGAGGGAGTTACGAGATCAGATCGAGAAATTATTAGGACAGAGCTTCATCTGTAGGAGTACCTCACCTTGGGGAGCCCCCGTACTATTCATAAAGAAGAGAGATGGGTTTCTATGGGTTTATGTTGAGTACCGAGAGTTGAATAAGGTCACGATACAGAATAAATATCCATTTCCCTGAATTAATGACCTATTCGACCAATTGAGGGGTGTTGCATACTTCTCAAAGATAGACATGACTAACTTCTTGACACGATATGGATCCTACAAGTTCAGGGTTATGCCATTTTATGTAACCAATGCATCAGTTGTGTTTATGGACTTGATGAAAAGGGTGTTCAGAGAGTTCTTAGATCAGTTTGTCATTTCCTTCATAGATTACATTGTGATTTATTCTCAGACCGGGGAGGATCATGCCAAGTATTTGAGGATTTTTTTACAGACACTACGTGAGCACGAGTTGTATGAAAAATATGAGAAGTGTTGGTTCTGGCTGAGAGAGGTTCAGTTTTCGGGGCACATTATTTATGAGAGCGTGATATCCGTAGATCCGGGGTAAGTATCAGTGGTGAGGGAAACCCACGATGCTAACAGAGATACGTAGTTTCTTGGGGCTAACCGGATATTATAGGTGATTTATTCGAGGGTTCTCAAAGATAACAAGTTCGTTGACAAATTTGAAGCGCAAAGGGGTGCAATTTGTTTTGGATGATGCATGCTTGTTGTCTTTTGATGAGGTGAAGAACAAGCTGACTTCAGCACCAGTTCTAGCTCTGCTCGGGCTGGGAGTGTAATATCTTGTGTATATTAATGTGTCTTTACTAGGACTCGGGGGTGTGAATTAGTAGGAGGATAAGGCTCTTGTTTATGTTTTCCGAAAGGTTCAACCTCACGAGAGGAATTACCCCACCCCCGACTTGGAGTTAGCGGCAACCATGTTTGCACTTTGGATATGGAGGTATTACTTTTTGGGGGAGAAATTTTGCCTGTTCATAGATCACAAGTCACTGAAGTATCTGTTCACATAGTGGGAGTTGAATAAGGGCCACCAGATGCGACATGAATTTTTGAAGGACTACCAGTTCCATATCCAATATCACTCAGGGAAGGAAAACATGGTAGCAGATGCGTTCAAGTGTATGCTAGTAGGTCAGGTGGCCAAGGTGTGGAAGGCAAAATGGAAGGAGCTGGGACATCAGGATACTGTTTCCCACTCATTCATGTCAGTGAACACCCCACTTAATTAAATACCGGGTGATCATTCCTTTATTAAGTTTAAATTAGAATATCCAGTTGGAATCAGTCTTAGCATCACTGGCAATATTTTTTTAATAATTACTAACCACCTAGTATTTAAAAACAGATGCCAAATTTTATTTATTTTATTAAAACAAGTAAGAATTTGAAAGATTAACTAAACATTCACCATCCAATAACAACTCATAATATATAAAACATCATAATGAAAGGAACTGAGTCTGGAGTAAACACTGCCAGTTAAAATCCCAAATACAATAATCTAAATGAAGTAAATCCAATAACTGAAAGGTAAATGACTGTTTTTAAACTACTATCTCTAAATAAGAATAGGCAACATGCCCTCACTAAAATGAATGTCTCTGAATTAATCAAGGATAACTATGGAGGCATCCAATATCAAGGATAAATGTGGAGGCAACTCAATGTAACTCGTACGGTTGGCACCCATGGGAATGGGCACCTATAAGGTTTTTACAAAAACAAAGTAGATTTGACAGAAAACGTAACAGAGCTCGAGTTGAAAATATTTTTCAAACAACAAGTATATATGTTGCATAAATAACAAATATTGTATACATGTTAGTCACGTGCTCTCACTTGAAATCCTCACTTTTCAACTATTGTGCACACCTAACATATACTCCTAATCCATCCTAGTTATACTGTCCCACCTAACTAGTTCGATTTAAGTCTCTCACTATGATGACGAAGGCATTGTGTCCACCCATATTACCCGAATATTACATTATTGCATTTTCAATAATTTTTAATCGATTTAAATATTTCTTTAATCATATAAGTTCCAATAATTCTAACATATTTTATATCACACCCTTCTCATCTACTAGGAAACATGGTAGAATAATCACCGGTACGTACATAGTCTTCACTATCATAATACATATATACATATAAAGAACCCCGAGACATAGCTATGGTTCCTGCATACTCTTCTATCAAGTTCGAGTATATCACATACTATATGAAGGATTATAGGTTCATAATAACACGAGAACCATATAAAGCACAAATCACAATTAATGGACGTGAATCATAGTTCCAAGTCATAAGGGAGACGCACATACCCGCTCGCCCTTACGATCGTCTATACTATCACTCAAAGATATGTTGTACCAAGATTTTATATTTCTAAGGTACAAGTCTGTATTCCCCCTATGGGTCATCAAAATAAGATTGTCCTAGCGTGGAAACCTCTAGATAACAAGTAGCGCGGTATGATGCATTTCAAATAATAATCCATACTATAGGTAATCACACAACCTAAGTATATATATATAATCCATTTAGGTATATGCACATACCATTTTACATGTCTCATTCGTAGTATATTTATATCTCGAATATCCTACGCAATATTTTATTTATCGCGATAACTCACCTCACATAACTATAAGTACCTTTTCCCAAATAGGTTATTAAGTTTCCTTCTTTTCCTTGGGTTATTTCCGTCACTAAATTATACCCCCACTACTGGTGTTAGCCTTAAGTTATCAGTTATACAATTTGAACCCAAATTTATATAATTTCTAACCTAACTCATTCGATTAACACTCGTAATTTCCCCATTCAATCCCACGCATAAATAATACTTTTCGGGTTTTAAGTATATCCTACTGCGCTTTCCTAAGTCTCATTATGATTAATAATCCAGACTAAAGATTTCTAAAATATTGGATTCAATAAAGTATTAAAAAGGAAACAAGGAAAATGTCCCAGGGGAGTCGGTTGATCGATGAAATGGATCGATTGATCGATAAGTCGATCGATCGACATTCTTGAGTTGATCGATCGATCGAAAAGTTATTTGCCCAGATTTTCTTTAACAACTACGCGTTTCCAGACTTTTAACCATCAAATTCATTTGTACACTTATTCAAATTGATATACATGAAATCCAGAACATATACTAACATGTATCAACAACTCCTAACGTACCCAAATCAGTTAAACAACATCAACTTGCATAAATTCACCCATTTTCCATCTTTAGTCTCAAGAACCCTAGTTTTTTACTTCTTCAATTCAACATGAAATTTACAAATCTCTTCAATAAATTAAATTTTAATAATGTGGGTTTGATTATACATGCATAGATGATCCTATTCCATTTAAATATTCACCCTAGAGATTTGGTTTACACTATCTAAATTCATCCAAAACATGAGATTTTCATAAAAGGGTTATCCTAATCTAAAGTGGGTCATATATCTATTGTAAAATTTATGCAAGATAATATTTAACTTACATATCATGTCTAGTCTGTTGGTGATGAGGGGTATGGGTTTGATCCTATCTCTTCGATCTATACGTTGGCGGCTATGGTGGTGCAAACGGTGCTCCAATGGTGGTCAAGCCTTAGAAAACTCTTCATTCTCCTAGTCATATGGTTTTACAAGTTTTTATGTTTGATATCTCTTCAACGTCTAACCCTAGAAGCTGATATAGACTTAGAATTTTTGTGGGTTTAATTATCGCAAATAAAAATGACTAAAATACCCTCTCGGGGGGCCAATTTGGCATCAACATGCCCGGGACCCAAACTGAACCCCCAGTAGGCTTTTCGGACTATCTCGATCCTTCCGAACACTTTGGCGCACTCAAAATAACCATACAATTGACTTAGAAATGAATTACTTTTTATTTCACTAATTTAGTCCCAACACGACTGACACGCACACCCCGACTTAATTTCCCTAATTGTCGTATTTTCCAGTCACGACAACTTTAATATTTTCATA
Organism: Sambucus nigra; assembly: GCA_949130495.1. NCBI lineage: Eukaryota > Viridiplantae > Streptophyta > Magnoliopsida > Dipsacales > Adoxaceae > Sambucus > Sambucus nigra. The sequence continues at coordinate 273,025,983 of OX422217.1, forward strand.
ATTATATATTACTTTACTTGCTAAGTAATATTCAACATAATTATTATCAATAAAAACTAACAATCGTCACGCTAGTAATTATTTAATTTAAATTTGGATTAATTATAAATAAATTGTCCCTTTAGGTTAATTAATCCCAAAATTAAAATTCATCAAAATTACGGGGTATTACATACTTCCCCACTAAGAACGTCATTTCGTCCTAAAATTCAAAAAATTTAATGGTCTACCTGTCAAGAATAACTCGGGATACTTTTCGTGCATGCCGTCCTTATGCTCGCAGGTAGACTCCTTGGCATTATGATGCTGTAATACCCTGCATTTTTATCGATATTTATTTATGGGATTAATTAAATTAAATATGAATTAATTGAGAATTAATCCAAATAAAATACTAATGATATGTGAGTTGGTATTTGATTATAATGTGTATATATGACAATATATGAATATTGAAAATATTGAAATTGTCGCGAGGCTGAAATACGGCAATTTAGAAATTTTATTGGGACGCGTGTGACAGTCGCGCCAGGAACATTATTTAATTAAAAAGTGAATTTTATTTTTATCAACCGTATGGTCATTTGAGTGCGCCAACGTGTCCGGAATGGTCGAAATAGTCAGAAAACACTAGTCGGGGGTTTAGTTTGGGTCCCGGGGCATTTTTAGGCCATACCGACAACTTAAAAGGGTAGTTTGGTAATTTTAGAATTTGGGGATTTATGACCAACGAATTTTGGGAACTAAATATTAGGATATTAATGACCCACTAACCCATTACCAGCAATTAACTGATTAGAGGGCAACGGGAGTTTCATGAGAAGTTAGGAGAGGTTCCGAAAAGAGAAAACCTTAACCTTCATCTTCAACCTTCAACCTTGGGAGAAAAAGGAGAGTGAGCAACCCTCATCAATTCAACACCAAATTTAGAGAATAATCCAAGGCAAGTGGTTTAATTACGTTAATTTTAAGCGAATGCTTCTTCCATGCTTAGAAAATGATATTATTGCATTGTATTGGGAGACTTGTAAAAACCCATGTAATTGGAGTTATAAATTCATGTTTTGATAAAGAGATTGCATGTAGAATTATGTTTGGACGATTATATTGTTAGAAATACATATTTTATATTACAAAAACGGATTTAATTGTGGATATTGATGACTTTAATTTTCTAGGGTTCATATTCATAAGGGTTGGGGGAATATTGGGAGATTTGATAATTGGGTGTTGTTTAGGGAGACTTGACCCCATAAATATGTTAAAATACGACCTAAGTATGTTTAGGAATAATTAGGAACCTTAAAACACTGTTGGGATAATGTTTGGATGAGTTTTGAGAAGAGAAAGTTGGAGGAAAACAGAATTTAGAAATTATGGGCTCGAAACTGTCACCTCGTTAGAAGACCTGCCCAGGTTGTTCGACCGAGCTCGTTCGAATGAGCTTCTAACGAGTTGACAGTTTGCCTTCTAACGAGTTGGATGTTCGTTAGATGCCCACTTCGTTCGAACGAACTCTCGTTCGAACGACCTCGTTCGAACAAGACTTCTAACGAGTTGACAGATTGGCCTTTTTGGCCTGATTTGATTTCTAGTGTCCCGTAACCTTGTGTAATTGTAGAGATAAAATTTCCTTGATGACTAATTGATATAGTTGGGATATTCGGGATATATATTGAGGAGTAAAATATAGAAGAATGATTTGAACCAAATGATATTTGTAGATTAGGACGCGAGTGACTAATCACGATGCAAGGATAATAAATGACTTCAATACATTTGAACCGGGGACATATGACTTGCGTGACATTAAAAGTTGGTATAAGAATGAGAAGTATACCACTAGTAAAATGTGGTAATTACTAAGATGTGTGTATGCTTAGTATATGTATATGATTTTATGTGTATGACATACCTACCATGCTTGCTATCACGGGAGGTTTGTGTTCGCTTAGGGCCATCTATTCTTTGTGTGCCTGGGGGGATATAGATTGGTACCTTGAGGACATAGGTCAGAGAAGGACTTATTATAAAGTTAATAAGTCTGATGATCATGGGAGCGTAGGTATGTGTGTGACCCATGTGATGTGACTGTGTTCGCCTCCATTGTTTGTGATTGTTGTTATCTGAGAACGATTCCTGAGAGATTCAGAATGCGTGATCCTTATGTACCTGATGTAACGGGATGGATAGAAGAGTATGTGTGCACCGCAGCTTAGTCTCGGGGTGCTTGTATTGTATATTTATGATGTGAATGATATACAGTTAAATGAACAGACTCACCATGTTTAATTATGAGAATAATTTATAGTAACTCCTTGAGAAGATAAATTAGTGGGTAACCTCCAGTAAATGGTAATGCTAATAATTAAGGATCTGAGTTTAAGTAAAGCTATTTATTCAAGTGATAACATTAGGAATTCATATTATGAATCGAGTAAATGGGTTAGAACTTATGACGGTTTAGTTAGATATAAATACCACTTAGATCGGTACTGTACGTTAGGAGTGCATGATTAGACGAGAGGTGAGTATTTCATGTGAGAGCACGTCCTAACATGTATTTTGCATTCTTTGTTTTAATGTTATTAAAGCACTTGCTATTTTTAAAATACTCTCCACTTTCGGGCTCTGACCCGTTTGCCTTCAAATCTAATTTTGTAAAAACCTTTTAGGTGCCCAGCCACAAGGACACCATGCATAGGATTTCCATTCGGATGATGAGCTGTAGATGTTTGTGGAAGTTACAGGGCCTTTCTAGTAGACGCTTCTTTTGTCTTGACTCTATTCAGTTTTCATCATTTGTAGGGCATGTCGCCCATTTCTATTAGAGACATTTCATATTTTAGTTATTCAGATTGTTGGCATGTAATTAATTCAGGATACTGTTTTATTTATTTCAATTGTGGGATTGTTATGAGGAGTATTTTCTCGAGACTCTTTATTTCTTGTTGATTACACTATTGGGACTTTATTGTGTATGGTTATGTTATTTTTATTCTTCACTTACTTCATGTTAATCAGATTTAATTTAAAATTGGCAACTCGCTTTTTAATTACTAGGTGATTAGTAATCATTAAGATGTTTCGACAGTGATGCTATTAACTGCACCAACTTGGCATTTTGTATCAATTCTAATAAAGGAGTAGCTACCCGGTATTTAATTAGTCAGGGTGTCACTGATGCGTCCACTGAACATGTACTGACGGCACTACCTTTGAACTTAGTTTCCTCTCGCTGTTGACTAGGATAGTAACTTCCCCCTCCTCGTAGGAACTATGAGACTATAGGTCTATCTCCTCTAAAGGAATGTGAGTGTGGGATAACTCATCCCGAAGATATCTCCTTGACGAAGAGATATGGAACACATCATGAATCTTATGCAAGTGCTCCGGTAACCCAAGTCTGTAAGCCACTGCCCCAATCCACTCAATAATAGGGAATAAACCTACGTACCTCAGTGCTAACTTCCCTTTCTTCCCAAATCGCATTACCCCCGAGCATGTAAGGAAGGTTTTGCAGACACTATGTGAGCACGAGTTGTATGAAAAATATGAGAAGTGTAGGTTATGGCTGAGAGAGGTTCAGTTTCTGAGGCACATTGTTTCTAAGAGAAAGATGTATTTAGATATGGGGAAAGTATCAGTGGTGAGGGAGTGGGAGCAACCCAAGACGCCGATAAAGATACTTAGTTTCTTGGAGCTAGCCGGATACTACATGTGATTTATTCGAGGATTCTTGAAGATAGCGGGTTTGTTGAGTAATTTGACTTATAAAGAGGTGCCATTTATCTGGGATGATGCCTCCCAATTGGCTTTTGATAAGATGAAGGACAAGATGACTTTAGCACCAGTTCTAGCACCACCCAGGTCGGGAGTGGAATACCTTGTGTATACTGATGCATCCTTACTAGGACTTGGGGTGTGCTTTAGGAGGAGGATAAGGCTATATCTTATTATTCTCTAAAGGTTAAGCCTCACGAGAGGAATTACCCCACACATGACTTGGAGTTAGTGGCAGTCGTGTTTTCACTTAAGATATGGAGACATTATTTATTGGGGAGATATTATGCCCAATCACAAGTCACTTCAATACCTATTCACACAGTGGGAGTTGAATATGCGCCAACGGAGGCGGATTGAATTTGTGAAGGAATATTAATTCGATATCCAATGTCACCTAGGTAAGGCTAACATGGTAGCAGACGTGTTGATCTGTAGTCTAGTAGGTGAGGTGGCCGAGGTGTGGAAAGCCAAATTAAAGGAGTTGGGACATCAGGATACGTTTGCCCGATCATTCATGTCAGTGATGATGGTTACACCCGAGATCGCTACTATGGTGATACAAGCTCAGGAAGTAGACACGTTCTGTCAGGATCGGACTGTACAACTTCTAGCCGAGGGGGAATAATCGTATTCCTTGAATTCATATGGGCGCTTATAATTCAATGGAAGATTGGTAGTTTTAAGAAGGGGAGAATTTATGACATGCGGTGATGATGGAGTCACACGTTTCATGATTCGCGATACATCTCGGATGGGATGAGATGTCTTAGGATATGAGGTGATAATACTAGTGGAGTGGAATGAATAAGGACATCACCGATTATATTTCAAAATGTGCCACTTGTCAATTGGTAAAAGTGGACTAGAGACCAACAGGTCTCCTACAACCGTTAAAGATTCCTATATGGAAATAAGAGAGTATTTCCATGGATTTCATCACAGGGTTATCTATATCGCAAAGGGTTCACGACTCCATATGGGTGATTATGGATCGGCATTTTCTGCCAGTTAGGACCGATTATACTACGGGGAAGTATGCTCAGATCTTCATTGCGGAGGTAGTGAGACTCCACGGGGTGCCTCTTGATATTGTGTCCGACCAGGACATGATTTTTATGTCCAAATTTTTGGAGAGCTTCTAGGAGGTCATGGGTATGAAGTTACGATTGAGTTCGTCCTATCACCCACAAACTGATGGACAGACTAATCGAATGAATAAGATGTTAGAGGATATGTTACGAATGTGCATCCTTGATTTTAGCCAAAGCTGGGAGTAATATCTTCCACTCGAGGAGTTTGCTTATAATAACTCGTACTAGTTTACTATTTCCATGGCTCCATTTGAAGCTTTATATGGTAGGCCTTGTCCTTATCCAGTGTTTCGTGTTTTCGAGCGTAATTTTAATTATTTTTAATTCTGGGATTAATTAACCTAAATGGATAATTTATTTATAATTAATCCAAATTTAAATAAATAATTACTAGCATGACGAGAGTTAGTATTTATTGGTGATAATTAAGTTCAATATTACTTAGTTGATAAATTAATATATAATTATGAAAATATTAAATTTTTCGTGAGTGAAAAATACCACAGTTATGGAAATTAAGTCGGAACGCGTGTGTTAGTCATGACGAGACTAAATTAATGGAATAAAAAGTAATTCATATATAATTCAACCATATTGTCATTTATAGTGCTCCAAAGTGTCCAGAAGTGTCGAGATAGTCAAAAAAGCCTACATGGGGGTTCAGTTTGGTCCCAGAGCATGTTTATGCCAAATCGGCACCCATGGAGGGTATTTTGGTAATTTTTATTTTTGAGGTAATTAAACCAACGAAATTTCAAATTCTATATCAGCTTCAAGGGTTAGTCTTTGTAGAGATATCCAAAACAAAAACTTGGGAAACCATACGAGCAGGAGAGTGAAGAGTTTTCTAAGGCTTGAACCACCATTTGAGCACCGTCTACACCACCATAGCCGCTAACGTATAGATCGAAGTTAGAGGATAAACCCCATACCTTTCATCACTAATAGACCACACCTTATACATAAGGAAATTATTATCTTGATTAGATATTATGGTAGATATATGATCCATGTTAGATTAAGATAACCCAATAATGAAAATCTCATGTTTTGGAGGAATTCAGATAGTGGAAATCAAATTTCTTGGGTGAATATTTAAATGGAATAGGATCATCTATGAATGTTAAATCAAACCCATGTTATTAAAATCAAATTGATTAAAGATATTTGTAAATTTCACATTGAATTGATGATGAAGTAAAAAAACTTGGGTTCGTAAGACTAAAGATGAAAATTTGGGTGAATTTATGCATGTTGTTGTTCTTTAAATGATTTGGATACGTTAGGAATTATTCATACATGTTAGTTTAGGGTCTGGATTTCATTTATATCAATTTGGACAAGTCAAAAGACGAATTTGATGGTTGAAAATCTTGAAACCCGTAGCTATTACAGAAAATCTACGCAAATAACTGTTCAATCAATCGATCGACTCAAGAATGTCAATCGATCGATCGACCCATTTCATCGATCGATCGACTCCACTGAGAAATGTACCTTGTGTCCTTTTTAATATTTGATTGAATCCCAAGTGCTTGAAATCTTTGGTGTGGATTAATTAATCAAAATGAGACTTAGGAAAGGGCAGTAGGATATAGTTAAGACCCGAAAAATATTATTTACGCATGGGATTGAATGGGGAAATTATGAGTGATAATCGAATGATTTATGGTTAGAAATTATTTAAATTTGGGTTTAAATTGGATAAATGATAATTTAAGGTTAATACTAGTAGTGGGGGTATAATTTAGTTATATAAATAACCCAAGGAAAAAAGGAAACTTAATAACCTGTTTGGGATATGGTAATTATAGTTGTGCGACGTGAGTTACCGCGTTAAATAAAATATTACATAGGATATTCTAGATATAAATATACTACGAATGAGGCATGTAAAGTGGTACGTGCGTATACCTAAATGGATTATATATATATATACTTGGGTTGTGTGATTACATATAGTATGGATTATTATTTAAAATGCATCATACCACACTACATGCTATCACGGAGGATTCCACGCTATGATAGTCTTATTTTTATCAGCCCATCGAGGGAATACGGACTTGTACCTTAGAATCATAGAACCTTGGAATATCCTATCTATGAGTGATAGTGCAGACGGTCGTTGGGGTGAGTGGGTATATGCGTCTCCTTTATGACTTGGAAATATGATTCGCCTCCACTAAGTATGATTTGTGCCTTATATAGTTCTTGAGTGATTATGAACCTATAGTCCTTCATATATCATGTGATATACTGGGACTTGATAAAAGAGTATGAAGGCACCATAGCTAAATTTTGGGGTACTTTATAAGTATATATGTATTAAGATAGTGAAGATCATGTATGTACCGATTATTATTCTACCATGTTCCCTAGTAGATAAGAAGGGTATGATTTATAAAATATGTTAGAATTGTGGGAAATTATATGAGTAAGGAAATACTTCAATCGATTAATAAACATTGGAAATGCCATAATGCAATATTCGGGTAATATGAATGGACTCAATGACATCGTCATCATAGTGAGAGACTTAAATTGAACTAGTTAGGTGGGACAATATAACTAGTATGGGTTAGGACACGTTAGGCATGCATAATAGTTGAGATGTGAGGATTTCAAATGGGAGCACATGACTAACATGTATACAATATCTAGTATTTTTGCAATTTAAAGACTTGCTGTTTTAAAAATATTTTCAACTTGGGATCTAACCCATTTTCTATCTAATATACTTTGTTTTTCTAAAAACCTTTTAGGTGTCCACCCAAAGGGAAGACGAGCATTGGAGTTCCATACAATTGACGTGTTGTAGCTGCTGTGGAAGTTATAAGATCTCGATATTAGAGGCCTCCTCATTTATCCTTCATTCATTCAGTGACATTCATTTCAGTTAGGGCATGTTGCCCATTCTTATTTAGAGATAGTAGTTTACAGACACTCATTTACTTTTCAGTTGTTGGATTTACTTCATTCAGATTATTGTATTTGGGATTTGAACTGGAAGTGTTTACTCCAGACTCAGTTCATTTCATTATGTCATTTTAATTCCTATGAGTTGTTATTGGATAGTGAATGTTTAGTTAATATTTTAATTTCTTACTTGTTATAATAAAATAAATAAAATTTGGTATCTGTTGTTATATACTAGGTGGTATATATTAACAAAAAGTTTTCGCCAGTGATGTTAAAACTGATTCCCACTGGATATTCTGATTTAAATTTAACAAATGACTAATCGCCCGGTATTTAATCAAGTTGGGTGTCACAATATATATATATATATATATATATCTGTGTGTGTGTGTGTGTGTGTGTTGAGATCAAGTTTTTGGCACCATTTCATTCTATACATTATTTAGAATTATTTCTTGCGGTGAATTCTATACTCGTTGGTTTATATACGGTGGATTTTGTACGTGTGATGGTTGATAAGACCTATTGGTGGACTACAAGGCGTGGGTGGACTCCTGCGTGTCACTAAGAAGAGGCTGAAGTAACGAAGAGCATCAAAGTTTGTGCGGGCATCGAGTCGTTGTGTAATTCTTCTATTGTATTTTTTTTTCTGTAATTCCATACTTAGTGGACCTTGTGTCTAGGTCGTCCGAGGTTTTTCCCATGTTTGTTTTCCTCGTGGATTGGTTGTAGTGGTTGTTTATTTTATCTTGCAAGTAAGCCCTAGATGCATGCTTAGGTTAGAAAGATAAAACTGGTTTAATCACAAATTTTTTATTTGGTATTTAATTAATTTTGGTAATTTTGTTTATTTTAATTTAATATTGAATTAATTTTGTTGAAGTAAAAATTAATTGGAGAAATAAATATTTTTATTTGGTTTGTGTAAATTGCATCACCATCCCATTCGAATATGGTCGCCTCACATTCTCAGATTAGTATCAGTGTGGGTGCATTTAATTATCATGCTAGATTCTTTTAGGCTATAATATGGAAAATTTATGCATACGAGGTTAGAACTTAAGTCATTAGATAAGCGAGTTTGGCGAATGGTTGATATAAGGTCGTCCCCACCAATATGTTTAGTTGGATAAGTTTGTGTTTCTAATCTCATAGAAAGTTGGAGTGGGAATAAGCATAGGTTAGAAAATTAAAATTCTTGTGGTTCAAATGGTCTTTTTAATGTGGTCATACCAAAGGATTTCCACCATATTATGATATGTGAAACGTCTAAATAGGCCTGGGACACACTAAAACTCGCTCATGAAGGTATAAGTGTTGTTACAGTTTCCAAAATCCAAAACCTCAACACTTAGTTTAAAACCATTAAAATGGATGAGAGAGGATCATTTAATAAGTTATATGCTACATTGTTCGATATTGTGAACTAGTCTTTAAACTTGCGAGAGCAAATACTCGAAAACCATCACTACACCAAATCTGCCGAATTGCCATGGTCATTGACCTTGACAAGTTCATCTTGTCAAGGTCAATAACTGTGACAATTCCTGGGGTGACAACTTTTTTTATCATGAACTTGTCATGGTCATTGACCGTGATAAGTTCGTTAGAATTGTCACGATCATGTCATGATCCTTGACCTTGACAAGTTTTGTCATGATTAAGGACCGTGACAAGATTGTGACAATGGTTAAAAAATTATCACAGTAATTGACCGTGATAATTCCGTGGCAAGTTTCTTTGTCACGAACTTGTCCCGGTCAATGACCCTGACAATTCTGGGCAGAATTGAAAAAACATATGCTGGGCAGTTTGTCCACTGCCACTGCCCAATTGTATATTTGTACCTGTTATAGCAACGTTGTATCTGCTCAAGCATCATATATCCAAATAAAATAGAGATAATTCAGATATACATTCAAAATAGAGACATTATGCATCACGATATAATCTAAATATAATTCAAATGTACCAACTTGAAGACAATTCAATTCAAATAATGTCACTACAAGTCTTAGGTAAGGTTAACTGTGAGGAGGTGAGTATGCCACATGATATACGAATTGACACACCCATTACTATACATCATGTCTCATTGTTCGCGCAACCACGACGGGGAGTTATCCTTCCCAAGTATCACATGCATGACGAGCGCCTTGGACTCGACCCTGAACAATATTCGGTTCCCTCAACCCCCGTCCTATCCTATGCTTCACATCGGCGTAAGATGTCCGATCAGAGTAGTGCACGTTTGTCTTTTTTGCTCGATTTTCCCGCCCTGGTTGTTGAGATGCCAATTGTCGCTTCCTGATCGCATTGTCAATGAACTTTTGCCATTATGCCATTGTGCCAATGAGATCGAATCCTTCAGCGGGATGAATTCACGCATTCGGATAACGGACTCTCGTGTATTCCCAAAGTACCGGGTCCGCATATTTTTCTTCCACGTCATATGTTGCTCCCTCACCTACTCCAACACGGAATCGCATAGCTTTGGATCTAGGCGGAATTGTTCATGTCCAACAAATACAATCTTAGTTACGAATAAATATAAATTGAAATATAAAATGAAATCGAAATTAAAATTGAAATATTCATATTCATATTCATATTCATATTCATATTCATATTCATATTCATATAAATATAAATATAAATACCTTACCTGTAGTGCCACCTAAATGGCTAACTTGAGCTCATATGGAACCTCCTTCCAACTAATGTAACCTGGGCCGATGATCGTCTTTACCAGCTCGAGGGATCTCATTAATAGCCCCGACTTTTTCTCGATGGCCATCCAAAATTTGCCATATTTGGGGAGCCTAGGGGCCGAGGAGACCTCGTCTCCTCCGCTACCACCAACCTCAGACGACATCATCATAACCAACAGCATCATGATCGCCTTAATACCTGAAGGAGACATTTGCTATAAAAAAATATTATTAGTACAATTAAAAATGAATTAGAAGAAGACATGCAAATATGTACAATTACTACAAATAAAATTGAATTGTTATTTTTAACATACACTCCCCCACCCCTACTGCCCACACACACGCACACTACACAATAGAGAAAATGATAACTGCAAATCAACTCAAAGAATTAAAAATGGATGTTTCAGTACATATTGGAACATTTATTACAAATTGAAAAATTGTTTAAAATTCGGGTCATCATAAAAAATGGATTGATATTCGGTAGGAGGAGCCAAGTCATCCACACTACTATTTAGATGCTTTGGCGCATGTTGGACAATTGACCACGGCTCGTTGTTGATATACTCCGAGTAAAACACTTGGTTAACCTTTTGAAATGTACAAATAAACGACTCATCGCTCACGTGGTCGTTGCATATGCGTACTCATAAGAACTAAAAGGTTAGTATCTATGCGCACTATATGTAATTTCAAGTATGTTTCATTTAATTATCATACTATATATATATTGTTCGTTATACAAAGTATTTTTTTAAAAAAAGTTGAAAAATCCCACCACCATATGGACAATAATCCAGTGGTTATGCCACTTTTAAAATTAACCAACCCAACATTGTTCCACTATAATCCAACCGCAATGTCAACAACAAATGTGTATCCCATACTCCTTCTAATTCATCTACTCAATTAATTATTTTCATCAATTAAACTAACAATTAAAGTATACAATTATTAATTTACTAATTTACAATGAGGGGCAATCCTACTTTCATATATTAATTTACTAAAAAATTTAATAATCACTCAATTCATTTACAAGGGACACTACTTGCATATGAGGTAAAATATCTAATAAACCAATCAAAATTTAATAAAAAAAATTAACAAGCCCCACCCCCACCCATTTCAGCTTGCCCCACCCCACCCCCTCCCCCAACAAACTCACACACACACACGCACGCAACCCCACCCACCGTTACACCCCATGCATCATTTCTCCCTCCCACACATACGCACAAACAAGCACATACATGCACACTACACACACACCCTGCCCCACCACCTTCCCCCACCACACACACACAAACACCCCACCCCACACGCACACACACCTTACCCAACCCCCTTACCCCACAACACACACACACCGCCCCACCCCCTCCCCACCTCCACCCACCACACACGCGCGCGCACACATGCACATATATACTCACACACACACATATATAAATGAGAGAGAGAGAGAGAGAGAGAGAGAGAGAGAGAGAGAGAGAGAGAGAGAGAGAGAGAGAGAGAGATAGAGAGAGACATTGGAGGGAAACAATGCGGTGATAAAAAAGGAGGGAAAGAGTTTTTTACTGATAGAATTGTCACGAACAAGTCACGGTCATTGACGATGATAACTTTATAGAATTGTCACGGTCATTGATTGTGACAAGACTTTGTCACGTACTTGTCATGGTCAATGACTGTGAAAAAAAATGCGTGTTTTTTTGTCACAGTCACCTGACAGATTTTGTCCTAAATTAACGATGGTAAACTCTTTAGACACTTTATACTCTATGAAACACAAGGAACTTGTAGGTGATCTTCAAACCTATGAACTCGATATGTTTGCCTTAAAAAATCCTACGAAAGACAAAGTCATTTCTTTGAAAGCCCGTAAGGAGAAAAAAAAGTCTCAGATGATGATTGAGACATCGAATCCGATGATATGTCTATATTTTCTAAGATGTCCAAAAAATTTCATAATTTTAATAAAGAGAGATTAAAAAATGATTATAACAAATTTGACAATTATAAATATAATAAGGGAAAAAAAACTCCCTAAGAATCGTGATGATTATTTTAAGAGGGATTAATTGAATAGGTGTTTTAGGTACGAGGGTTATGGCCATTGGTCAACTAAGTGTCCTGCTAAACTAACGAAGGAGGGAAAGAAAATTATTGCTTAAATACAACCATTAAATTATAGTAAACCGGAAGGAGGACCCGATTCCCGTATTGATGGGAATTTCACCATGTTCATGGCTAGCCACGCTATTTTTAATAAGAAATATTACCATGAAGATAGTTGTTTACATGACACTTCCAAGGCCATTGTTTGTGAGTACTACGTGTTTGATTGTAGAGATAGTGGATAAGAGAGTGAAAATGAAGATGTGTAGGAGGAAGCAGAATCGTTTAAATTAAAATAGAAAATTTAAAGTTGGAAGCGCAAAATAAGTAACGTGCCATATGAATCATGAGAGTGTTTTAATTGAATATCATAGGGTATGTGAAACGACTCTTCGAGAGCACTAAAGTATGTTGAAGGTGAGAGAAATAGTCTTCGAGGTTTAATGGAGGCTATAAAGAAAGATCTTCTCGAGTTTGAAGATACTACGAATTTACTTGAGTCTAAGATAGTGGATCTCGAAGCTAAATTAGAGACTGGATTCGCGTCAAGCTTGATTTGAAATCTAGGTCCGAAAAATTGGATAAGATGTTAGAAACTATCCAAATAAAAAATAGCAAGTGTGGTATTGTCTTTGATACTCAAAATGCTTTCGCTAATAAAGCCAAAACCAAGATTTTGAGAGAGTCAATAATTAATACGAATGTTCAAAGATGTCACCCCTTAGGTATCATTCCATGTATCTTTACTTTCAAAATTGTCATAGGAATGGTCACCTTAGGTGTTTTTCTTTTGATACTAAAAATGATCTTAAGAAGTCTAAACCTAAAGTCATCGAGGTTTCCAAAGCTCGGTAACATCATATATCACTTATATTGGTTAGGAAATCGAATTTAGAAGCTTTAAGTGATCGAATTTTTTATTCTTGAATGCATTGACATGATATATCTCATGCTAAATTTTGTTGTTGAGTGTGTTTTCGTGTCTACATGCACTTTCTTTTGTACTTCATTCTATATGTGTTTACTAGTTGCATGTGTTTTGAGTCTTATGTATTTGTTACTAAGTCTTATTGAAAGATACAAAAAGATTTTATTTGACTTTTGAGTTTTCCTTGTTATTAAATTATTTTAAAAAATTCAAAAAGTCATAAAGATTTCTTTTGTTTATGTGTACTTTAGTTTTTCACATTTTTTGTGGCATATGGTTGTGTTTAAACCCAATATCACTGCTCGTATCCATGTGGTCAGAACTTTTGGTTATGATTTTCAATACATAAATTGTTCTTTATTATGCTTGCACAGACTAGTTTGACTTTGATTTTCTTAATGTATTCTCTTTGCTAATGCCTCCTCACACTCATATACGACCTTTTTTTAAATTAAACTTCACATGTTATATTGAAGATCAGTGATATGTTCTCCTATTGATCTTTTCATACACATATAATTAAACTATAAGGGATTTGTGCTTTTAGGAACCAATGCCTGTGAGTTCATTTATTAATGAAAAATTTGAGTGTAAATGAGAAAGGAATACGGTGGGATAAAATCTCCTTTGGAGGAAAGACATCGGTCGCAAGAGCTTAAAGAAATAAGAGGCGAATGAAAAAAAATATTGACAAGGCAATGTTGTAATACTGGTCATCAAAATTAAAATCTTTAAAAGATTTTAGATAATAAAAATGATATATGTTAAGTTGTAAGGGTGTTGTAGTTGAAGATCAATGGGTTTCCACAATGAATCCTAATCATACTTAAATGACACAATGCTATTGATTTGTGGAATCATGAAAATTCTTAGATTGCGTACATTGTGAATGTTTTTTCTTTGAGTTCACTTTACCTTGTCACGTGAGGCAAAAATTTATTTTTGATAAAGTTTTTCTATCAAATAGAATTCCTTGAAGATGTTTAAGTGAATGGGTCAAAATTATTTTGTACCTAGTTCACACCCCTTCACTCCATTTACCACATGCATGTTTAGATACATTTATGCCATTAAGTGCAAAAAGCTTATCAGGTTTAGTGTCTTGTACTCTTTTTGTTCATATCGATATTTATATTATTGTTACTTTTGATGGGTATCCCATGCTTATCCTAGTACATTATATTTGGTATCTGTTGCTCTTTTTGCAAATTAATTGTTCTTGTGTTACCAAGTTACTTTATTGTTACTTGAATCACTATACATAATTGCGTGATATACTTGTTTTCCTTTATGCTCATCTCTTATTTCATTTAGGTGGAGAATTGTTTTAATAGGGAAGAAATTAGTTATTTTATGCACCTTAATCTTTGTCAATGCCGAACAAAAAAAAGGAGAAATGGTATATATCTCTTTTCATTTAGGGGAGATTTATTACTTAGGGGGGTATGCCCTTTATTATCTAGATATTATTAGACAAAAAGGGATGATTTTCTTATGCAATTTAAATTGTTATATTCAATATGAGTATTATGGTGTGTTTAAGTGTGGGAGTTTCCAAACACGTGACAAAGTTTTAACGCAAGCAAAGATACTCAGAGTATGTGTCGATCAAGCGTCTGTACTTTTTTCTTTTAGGTTTGGATTGATTTTTTTAAATGAGCTTGATGGCCCACATGTATTTTTATTTTTGGTTTTGTCTTGGAATAGCCCAAGTGGGAGATTTATAAGGACTACTTTCCAATTGAGTTAGTTTGTATGTATTATCTTAATTCCAGACAAAAGACTTTGAGTCATAGGGTAGAAGTTGTGTTTGTGACCTCTAATAACCCGCACTTTTATGGCAAATTAAATCTAATAATTAAGTGCAAATTGGGAATTTAAGAAATTATCATGAATAGTAATTTTTGAGGTTTTCAAGTATTTAATGATTTTCAATGGGTGTTATATTTACTTTTGGGATTAAGTAAATGAACTGGAGTATTTTAATTATATATCGCAGTTGGGTAAAGCGACAGAGGATAATATTTTAATGTGAATACCGCATTTATTTGCGTTGGGTTAAAATAGTGAATTGCGGTCAAGTACCTCGGATGGAAATTCCGATTGCGCAGTTAGTCTCAAAATGGTCGAGATTGTCAGAATTGAGTTTCGGGAATTTTTGGATTAATAGGGACTCGCGATTGAGTAAACGAGTGAATTTTGGGTTTAAAGGGATAAACTCTTATTTTCTCCTTATAAAGGCACGAGAGAGTCGGATAAAAGAGAGAAAAGAAGAAAGGAAGAAAGGAGAAAGGAGAAAGTGGAGAGAAAAGGGATTTCCAGACCAAACTCCGCCGGATTCTACTCGGGGTCATCGGATTTCATCCTCCAAGCAAGTGTTTACTTGATTTATTTAATTTTGAGCATAAATCTCATAGCATAATTGGTAATAACAAACCCTAAAGATTTTGGGTTGGGTTTTTCGTGGATCAAACGGGTTTTTCTCGAAAGTTAAACTGGTAAACCCCAAAAAATACCAAATTGGAGAAACTTAGGAATTTCTTGAATTTAGTTGTTGATTCTTAGTTATATGATGATTATAATCTATTTAATTTGTGTATATATAGTTAGGTGTAGTTATATGTTGGTGGGAGAAGAGATAAAAAGCTTGGAGGTGTATTAATGGAGGTTTGGGATTTTCGAAGATGATGATGAATAGTTAGGCAACGGACTTCCGAATCGATTCGGCCATGATGCGAATCGATTCGTCTCTTGGTCAAAAAATGAAAATTGTAGATCTTTTCGATACGGTCGCGTGGGCGCCGACCCGTATTTTTCTGTTTTTTTTGGATTTATAGTGATTTTTCTACAGAAAGTTATCCAAGATCAAAATCGTTAGTCACAAATTAAGGCTAGAATTATTTGGAGATAAATATTAGGGGTTCTCAAATGGAGTGTTAGGACCTCTAAAGAATTTGAGGTGATATGAAAACTTTGGGTTTGTAGGAATAAATCCGAGTTATAATTTAAATGGAGATTGCATTGATATCTGGGTATTTTGGAGATTGAAAAAAAATCACCCAAACAGTGCCCCTCAAACAAGCCGAATTGATTCGGGTCTAGGACGAATCGATTCACCTAAGGGAATCTGTAAAGATGACTTGGTCCGAATCGATTCGGATTTAGAAAGAATTGATTCTCCATTAGGGACCTAATTGAGAACACTTTCCAAATCGATTCGGATTGGGGGCCGAATCGATTCGCCCACCCGAATCGATTCGCTTTGGTCAGGATTGTTAGTTTTATTCCCTTAAGAGTATGGGGAGTTAAATTACAATTTGGGATTTTACATGGTGAATCCTGGTTATGATATCAGGACTACTAAATGATGGTTTTGAAGGTAAATAAACCTTTAGATGAAAGAGAAGGCCTTGGATTTGTGTAGGGCATAATCCAGGAAACGAACATAGTTAATGTCCGAGACGAACACCACTTGAGAGAGATAGCTCTTCTACCTTCGAGCATAGGTATTCACGTATTTGAATGTCTGTGGGTTGAATAAATTTGAGTAAATCCTAGGAAACGATTTCTAGGGACTTATATCCTTGGGATTAGATATGTGCAAATCCTTAAACGCGAATAACATACAAGTTAATTATCAAGTGAGGGAATACCTTTGGGTTTAGTATTGTGAATGTGCGATTACTTAGTGCTATTAGTAGCATGCATTGGTACCTTAGGGTTTAGGTACAAGTCCTCAAATAGTGATTAAGGTGTGAGTAATATTTAAGAGAGAGAATACTTAAATATTATTATGTGATTGGAAATTATGGCCATTTATTTATATTCGAGGAATATATATAATATATATATACTATGTGATTAAAGCATATATTATATCATACAAATACATATGTATCTAAATATGATGGTATACGTGTATTTAGAGATTGGTTTCCACGGGCTTCCCCTTTGAGTATAGGGTTGGAACAGCCAGATTATATATATGCTCTAGTGCGATCCAGGGAGGTTGCGCGATGTAGGTGAATCCCCTGGCTTGAGGAGCAGAGTGAGCATAGTTCCCAGGTCATTATCGTCATGCGTTAGAGTGCGATTTATGTGATTCCACTTGAAGGGGGAACATGACCGCCTCCACCGTTGTGTATATGTTTACCATGACCATTGAGTAAGTCTGGCTTGGCACCGTGGTATAGTGAGTAAAATCGGATTTTGGATCGGCACTATGAGACTGCATCCTAGAGTTATAGCTCGTTGGTATGGTTATTATGCTTGTGTGTATGGTATATTACTTGTGCATGAGAATAATGTAATATATATCTCTATGAGAGTAAAGAGATTCTCAGTCCGAGAGATAGATCCGGATGTGTATTATTAAAATGAATATAAAGTAAACCTCAGTACGAGAGATATTATCCGGATGTATATTGAATTATGTATATTAGGGTAGGTATGTTATGTAAATCATTATATAGTATGTATATACGTTGTGTATTGAGGGTCTAATGTATCTCCACGATCGACCTTGTCGCGTAGTAGTGTATAGGGGGTTCCTTATTTGGATTTCGCTCTGTGAGACACCCCACGCACGAAATGGCATAGTGTTGAGACTTGAGAGAAGTTTAGCCCTTAGTACATGGAATAACTAGGGTGGTTAGAAGATGGGTGACGAATTAGTTAGGAAGCGTAGCTTGACTAGGATGTTTAGAGGGATACGCTAGGTGTGCACTATTAGAAGAGAGGTTACGGGTATCTCATGGGAGTGCGATACCAATTTAAATATGAGATAAAACATAATTTTTTTTTTTAAATAAAGCATTTATGCACTTGCTAAATATTTTCACAACTAGGGCTCTGACCCACTTCTATATTTTTCCCTCTCTTGCTATATATATATATATATATATATATATATATATATATATATATATATATATATATATATATATATATATAGGTGTCCAGACACAGGGATGCCTGGATGACACTTCTTTCGAGTCAAACGTCTGCTGCAGCAGCTGTGGATGCACGCAGGTTTACCGTAGATGCTTCTATTCTTGTACTCTAGATAGGAGGTACTGTATAAACATTCGGGCTAACATCCCAACTGCATTTATTTGTTATTTTACCGCCTTTTAGCGCGGCATTCGATATGGTTGTATCATATTTGAACCGAGTGTTCGGTTATTTTATTTCATTTCAGTTTCATTCATTTAAACTGTGTGGATGTTTTAATTTAGTAGTTGTTTAAAAAGAGTAGTTAAGTAAAATTTTTAAGCCAGAATAATAGGTTATTAGTAATTAAATTGGTTTTCGATAGTGATGCTAAGAATGATCCATATGAGACTCCTGTTATAATTTGATATTGGAGTGATCGCCCGGTATTTTATTAGGCGGGGTGCCACAGATGGTATCAGAGCATCAGGTTCTAGTGTCCTTAGGAATCTGTGCGGACGTACTACGCTTTCAGCGTTGCTCTCGATTTCTTATAGAGCCTCAGGATTAGTATTCATGATTTCTCTTGTGAGATTTCGTTCTCCTGCCTTAGTATGAGATTATGTAAATCTTTTGTGCGCTCGTTCGAGATCCGTGTGCTTATCAGGGAAGGCGGCATGAGGCGGGGCTTAGTTGAAGCTGGCGGCTAGGACTGTAATAGAGGTCACTTCCTTTGTAGTGATTGCTAAGGATTTTGGGTGGCGACTACTAAAGTATAGTAATTATGAGTACTGTAGTACCGCCGTAGGAGAGAGTGGTACTAAAGTTGAATTTTTCATTGAAGTTAAGGGTTTGAAAGGGATCTTACGAATAGTTTTAACCATGAGTCCCTATGAATTAGCAGGAATGAGAAGAATGCCATTCCGGAAGTATTCACATAAGGATCGTCCAGAGGCCGACAGTGAATAAAGAGTAATATGGAGAAATGATCCTTGTACCGAGGTGAGGTAGGTACAATGAATCATGAGTCCTTTCGAGAAATGATAGGCTCACTAGAGAAGTTTTTCTAACACTTATGGAGAATGTGTGTTGGAGGACCCCATTGGTGGACATCCACCTGGGGAACTTATTGAAATAGGGTTGAAGCTTGTAGTGGAGTTTCCTTTTAACGGAGAAGTTAAGAGGACTAGTAAAATGATTGTAAGGAGCAAGGTTAAATTATTGTTATGAGTTTCACTTCAGAAGGAAGAGGTATAATTGGCATGGCTAGATAAAGTCATGGTGTTTTGTTAGCCCTAGACTCGTGTGTGTAATTTGAGTTTTGTGGTGGTCTCGATAACATTATATAATGCATATCTATGTGTTTTCCGTGGAAGCGGAGTTTTATTTTCCTTCATTCGCCATAAAGACAGATGTTGATATTTTGAATATATATATATATATATATATATATATGGCTTGTGATACTCATTTTATATGTGTTATACGAGTATGATAATATGGTGAGTATAATATGTTGTGGTATATTCGGAGCGATAGCAGGCTAATAATGGAAGGACTATCTTGTCCGCAGTTCCAAGGTGGAACGAGTTGTTGTTATGATATCTCACCTAGATATAGGTTGAGTTCGCCTTTAGTATGTGCATATATGGAACTTCGATGAGCAGAGGTTTCATTATCGTAATGTGAGTATGTGGCGACCTTATAGATGTGATTTAAGGTGTGCACGGATTATTGTTGAGCTGTGAGTTTCAGGTCATTATTTATTGCGCAGAGACTGAGTGTAGTGCGATACGCTTAGTGGTATAGCTCTTGAAATGAGATGGGAGTTCATACCAAATTTGGCTAAACGAGGGGATAGGATTATCCCGATTTCATATTTGAAAATAACGGACCTCCATGATCGACGAAGTTAAGTAATAGTGTGTTAGAGGGGTTCCTTGTTTGGATTTCACTTTGCGAGACGCTCCACGCATGAACCTTAATGACGTCGGGAGTGGAGAGATATTATATGATGCGAGGATGTTGGTTTTGTTGATAAGTCATATAGTGTGGATGAAACACTATATACTATGAGCCATATGATAATAGTATGCTTATGGAAATATTGTGCTATGGAAAAGCCCTAAAGTGGTACTCTCACCACAAGTGGGTGGGTGAAGTAGGACTTAGAGAAATTTATTTGAGGATTATAATTAGGCCTTAATGAAAAGGCAAATTTTGGAGGAAATATGTTTTGGGTATGATGTTCGTGATGCTTTCGCAGAGAGTGGGAACTTCGATTAGTTCGATTTCCTTTCCGTATATGTGGAAGGATAGAAAAAGTAGATATGCATCTGTAGGTTAGCGAGGTAGGATTTAGGACGTCCCGCTAGTGTTCCTTAGGTCACTATATCTCGATGACCGACGATGCGAGGGAGTAGTGTAACGGGAGGGTTCTTTGTCTGGATTTCGCTCTGCGAGACGTCCCATGCATGAAAACGAGCAAATGTCGAGAGTTGAGAAAGGTCTTGGGCTCCAGGGACACAATTTAGGATAGTACTCTTTTCTTAGTTAGGAACACTTAGATCTTAGAATTTTGGGCAGTGAAGCCAGTAAAGTTAAGTGGCGCCGTTATAGAAAGATTGGTTGGTTAACCTTGAGAAGTATGGGATTTTACAGGTTGGGAGGACCCATGTATGAGTATTACGCTGAGGAAATAGGGCCTATTGTTTAGAAAGTGTGTACGTGTCAGACGTTTGTGATAGTTGTATGAAAAGGGTGTATGGGCACCTTAGTAAGTTAGTTTTATATACCACCTAAAATAGAAAGGACATAGTATATAGCTTTTAAGTTTATGATGGGATGAAAGTATAGCATAGTATAAACCTTGATAGAGGTGAGTGATGATTGAGTATACGGTTAAGATCTATGGGGTAGTACCATTCCACTTTGAGTCTTTAGGGTGTGGAGTGATTCACGATCCAGGTTAGTGTTGGTTGTATCTGAATTTCGAGGACGAAATTCCATTGTAAGGGGGGAAGTATGTAATAACCCGCACTTTTATGGAAAATTAAATTTAATAATTAAGTGCAAATTGGGAATTTAAGAAATTATCATGAATAGTAATTTTTTAGGTTTTCAAGGATTTAATGATTTTCTATGGGTGTTATATTTACTTTTGGGATTAAGTAAATGAACCAAAGTATTTTAATTATATGTCGCAGCTGAGTAAAGCGACAGAGGATAATATTTTAATGTGAATACCGCATTTATTTGTGTTGGGTTGAAATAGTGAATTGCGGTCAAGTACCTCGGATGGAAATTTCGATTGCGCGGTTGGTCTCAGAATGGCCGAGATAGTCAGAATTGAGTAACCGGGTGTCGAAATTGAGTTTCGGGAATTTTTGGATTAATAGGGACTCGCGATTGAGTAAACGAGTCATTTTTGGGTTTAAAGGGATAAACTCTTATTTTTCCTTATAAAGGCACGAGAGAGTGGGAGAAAAGAAAGAAAAGATAGAAAAGAAGAAAGGAAGAAAGGAGAAGGGAGAAAGAGGAGAGAAAAGGCATTTTCGGACCAAACTCCGTCGGATTCGACTCGGGGTCGTCGGATTTCATCCTCCAGGCAAGTGTCTACTTGCTTTATTTAAAAAATCTCATATCATAATTGGTAATAACAAACCCTAAAGATTTTGGGTTGGGTTTTTCGTGGATCAAACGGGTTTTTCTCGAAAGGTAAAAGGGTAAACCCCAAAAAATATCAAATTGTAGAAACCCAGGAATTTCTTAAATTTAGTTGTTGACTCTTGGTTATAAGATGATTAGAACCTATTTCCTTTGTGTATATATAGTTAGGTGTAGTTATATGTTGGTGGGAGAATAGATAAAAAGCTTGGAGGTGTATTAATGGAGGTTTGGGATTTTCTGAGATGATGATGAATAGTGAGGTAGCGGACTTCCGAATTGATTCGGCCCTGATGCGAATCGATTTAGCTCTTGTTAAAAAATGAAAAATAGAACTTTTCGATACGGTCACGTGGGCACTGCCCGCGTATTTTTCTGATTTTTTTTGGATTTATAGTGATTTTTCTACAGAAAGTTGTCCGAGATCGAAATAGTTGGTCAGGAATTAAAGCTAGAATTATTTGGAGATAAATATTAGGGCATCTCAAATGGAGTGCTAGGGCCTCTAAAGAATTTGAGGAGATATGAAAACTTTGGGTTTGTAGGAATAAATCCGAGTTATAATTTAAATGGAGATTGGATTGATATTTGGGTATTTTGGAGATTGAAAAAAAATCGCCCAAACAGTTCCCCTCGAACAGGCCGAATCTATTTGGGTCTAGGCCAAATCAATTCACCTAAGGGGATCTCTAAGGCTGCCTTGGGCCAAATCGATTCGGATTTAGATCAAATTTATTCTCCATTAAGGAACTGCTTGCATAACACTTTCCGAATCGATTCGGATTGGGGGCCGAATCGATTCGCCCACCCGAATCGATTAGCAATTGGGGCGAATCGATTCGCTTTGGTTAGGATTGTTAGTTTTCTTCCCTTCAGAGTATGGGGAGTTAAATTACAATTTGGGATTTTATATGGGGGATCCTGGTTATGATATCGAGACTCCTAAATGATGGTTTTGAAGGTAAATAAACCTTTAGATGAAAGATAAGACCTTGTATTGGTGTAGGGCATAATCCGGGGAACGGACATAGTTAAAGTCCAGGACGAACACCATTTGAGAGAGAGAGCTCTTCTACCTTTGAGCATACGTATTCACGTATTTGAATGTATGTGGGGTCAATACATATGAGTAAATCCTAGGAAACGATTTCTAGGGATTTATATCCTTGGGATTAGACGTGTGTATATCCTTAAACGCGAGTAACGTACATGTTAATTATCAAGTGAAGGAATACCTTTGGGCTTAGTATCGTGAATGTGCGATTACTTAACGCTATTAATAGAATGCATTGGTACCTTCGGGTTTAGGTACAAGTCCTCAAATAGTGATTAAGGTGTGAGTAATATTTAAGAGAGAGAATACTTAAATATTATTATGTGATTGGAAATTATGGCCATTTATTTATATTTGAGGAATATATATAATATATTTATATACTATGTGATTAAAGCATAAATTATATGATACAAATACATATGTATCTATATGTGATGGTATATGTGTGTTTAGAGGCTGGTTTCCACGGGGTTCCCCTTTGAGTATAGGGTTGGAACAGATAAATTATATATATGCTCTAGTGCGATCCAGGGAGGTTGCCCGATGTGGGTGAATCCCCTGGCTCGAGGAGCAGGGTGAGTATAGTCCCCAGGTCATTATCGTCCCGCGTTCGAGTGCGATTTATGTGATTCCACTTGCAGGGGGAACATGACCGCCTCCACCATTGTGTATATGTTTACCATGACCATTGAGTAAGTCTGGCTTGGTACCGTGGTATAGTGTGAGTAAACCTGGATTTTGGATCGGCACTATGAGACTGGATCCTCGAGTTATATCTCGTTGGGATGGTTATTATGCTTGTGTGTATAGTAAATTACTTGTGCATGAGAACAATGTAATATATATATATATATATATCTATGAGAGTAAAGAGATTCACAGTCTGGGAGATAGATCCGGATGTGTATTATTAAAATGAATATAAAGTAAACCTCATTCCGGGAGATATTATCCGGATGTATATTGAATTATGTATATTAGGGTAGGTATGTTATGTATATCATTATATAGTATGTATATACGTTGTGTACTGAGGGTTTAATGGATCTCGACGATCGACCATGCCGCGTAGTAGTGTATAGGGGGGTTCCTTGTTTGGATTTCGCTCTGCGAGACACCCCACGCACGAACATGGCATAATGTTGAGACTGGAGAGAAGTTTAACCCTTTGTACTTGGAATAACTAGGGTGGTTAGAAGATGGGTGACAGATTAGTTAGGCAGCGTAGCTTGACTAGGATGTTTAGGGGGATGCGCTACATGTGCACTGTCAGAATAGAGGTGAGGGGTATCTCATGGGAGTGCGATACCAATTTAAATATGAGATAAAACATAAATTTTTTCAAAAAAATAAAGCATTTACGCACTTGCTAATTATTTTCGCAACTCGGGCTTTGGCCCGCTTCTTTATTTTTCCATCTCTTGCTATATATATATATATATATATATATAGGTGTCCAGACACAAGGATGCCTGGATGACACTTCTTTCGAGTCAGACGTCTGCTGCAGTAGCTGTGGATGCACACAAGTTTATCATAGACGCTTCTATTCTTGAACTCTAGATAGGAGGTACTGTATGAAAATTTGGGCTAACAACCCAACTACATTTATTTGTTCTTTTACCGCTTTTTAGCGCGACATTCGATATGGTTGTATCATATTTGAACCTAGTGTTCGGTTATTTTATTTCATTCCAGTTTCATCCATATAAACTGTGTGGATGTTTTAATTTAGTAGTTGTTTAAAAAGAGTAGTTAAGTAAAATTTTGACGCCGACCTAATAGGTTATTAGTAATTAAATTGGTTTTCGATAGTGATGCTAAGAATGATCCATATGAGATTCCTGTTAAAATTTGATATAGGAGTGATCGCTCGGTATTTTATTAGGCGGGGTGTCACATTACCTTTCAAGACAATGACATTTTTGTTGAAGACACAATGGCTAAGCCAAAGAGAGGACATCGCCATGGCGAGTTTCATGCCATGTTTCGTCATCAACATTTCAAGGATTTCTCAAGTATGAATGCATATTTTATGATGAGACTTGGATATTTTACTATTGGGTGTTAAGATATTTTTAATATAATTATAATATATTCTTACACATTTTTTATAAGTCATTTTAGGTGTTGTTAGACCCCGGATCAATCAGAACTTCAAACGAGTTAAAATTAGCCTTTGTTATTTTCTCATTAGATAGGCTATTCTAACCAAAATGGGTACCTCATTCTAACCATACTGGGTACATCGTTCAAATGATATTTCTCAAAATTCTAGTGAACCATTTTTCTAATTTTTTTAATCTCGTTGGATAACTCGTTCGAAAGTTGTCCGAAAGAGATTTCTACCTTCTTTCAAATCACCTTCTAACGAAGAAATTTTTCTAAAAACTTGACTTCTATGGAATCTCATTTGAATTCTATTTCGATCCCCATTCTCATAAAAAGGGGTACGTCGTTCGAATGAGAATGGTACTTCGTTCAAATGATGAGGCACGAATTTCAAAAGTTCATTTTTTCTGGCAATTTTTCCTTAACCACTCACTAGTTTATTTTCTATCCATGTTTAAGTAGTGCAAGATTGAATTTTTAAACGTTAATTTTTTCATGATTTAAGAGAAAATACATTTCCAAAAGTCTAATAAAGTTTTTCGTAATGATTCATGATTAAACTTTCAAAAACAAAATTCATGTTTACACCCAATATTATATATATATATATATATATATATATATATATATATATATATATATATATATATATATATATATATTTGTGTGTGTGTGTGTGTGTGTGTTGAGATCAAATTTTTGGCACTGTGTTCATTCTTTACATTATTGAGAATTATTTCTCGCAAAGGATTCACTGCTCCTTTGTTTACATGTAATGGACTCTTTATGCGTGATGGCTGTTGAGCCCTATCGGTGGACTCCAAGGCATGAGGTGGACTCATTTTTGTCATTAAGCAAAGGTTGAAGGAACGAAGAGCGTCAAGGCTTGCGAGGTTATCGACTCGTTGTGCAACTCTTCTGTCGTGTCCTTTTTGTAATTCCGTACTTAGTCGACTTTGTGGCTAGGTCGTCTAAGATTTTTTCCATTTGGGTTTTCCTCGTACATCGAGCGTAGTGGTTGTTTGTTTTATCTTACAATTCACACCTAGATGCATGCTTAGGTTAAAAAGATAAAATTTGTTTTACTCACAAAATTATTTTATTTGGTGTTTTGAATAATTTTGGCAATTTTGTTTATTTTAATTTAAATTTGAATTAGTTTTCCAAGTAAAAATAATTTTTAAAATAATATTTTTAAATTGTTTTGTCTAAATTTTGAAACCATCCCATCCAAATATGGTCACCTCACATTATCATGTGTATATGTTAAAATCTGATTAAATCAATTAATATAATTTTTTTCTCGAGTTGAATATATATGTGTGTGTGTGTGTGTGTGAAGAGAAAAACCTTCATGATAATCATATATGAGTAAAGTGTGATTTATGACTTTCAACTTGTATTAGGGAAGGTCACTCCGAGAAACAATTAACCATCTTGAGTGTGATCCATGCATTTTTTTTATCTCATGATTTTATCTTTTAAATTTCATTATTGTTATGTGTGTTGGGAAAAATAACTTGGGATTATAAAATGTGAAAAAATTTCAACCCTAAAGATCTTTGATTAATCATGCATTCAAAAGAAAACAAGAACGATGCTTAGAGATTAAACCTGGGGTTTTAAGAATTCATACCATTGTGAATCTTGTTTTGATTGATATGAGGAGATAAATGTAGATTATGATGAAATACTTGGTGCTCTCCAAGTTATTCGAAGAACCTTGACGAAACCTTTTGTACACTAGGATCTTCTATGTATAATCATCCTTAAATTCAGGTGGGTGGGTGGACACCTGCTGAGATGAAAACCCTTCCTTACGAGTAAGATATGATGGTCTTAGTCTAGGCCTCTCCACACAAATGTGAATATTGTTTCACCACTCTCAAGCGTTAGTGATCAATAATAATGATTAAAACCCATTTCCACACCTTTAACAACGGGTTTCTTGAGAGTATAGTCTTGACTACATGGGTATATGGACTACATGAGGGATCCAAGGAAAATAATTAAATTAGCTCCAATGATATACTCGGAAAATCCAATTACAATTATTGTAATTATTTCCCTTACTTATTTGATCATGAATTAAGTCCACTAAATAATCACAACCACACTCCAACTTAATTATCCCAAATGATTAGGATGTAATGAGGTCTTATTTACAAAGTTGATTATGGTACCTAATATGATTTTCCACCTTATGTGACTGACACACTCTTGGTAAAATCAATTGACTGTTAATTAACTTTAATCAACATCTAATCAATTTAATTGATTCTTAGGCTTTACTTATTTGATACTCCATCTGGATTATAAATAATCCACTGATTGAGTTTTACTTGGTTGAAGAAAACGTGTAAGTCTCTCAATGGGTTATCACAATCACCGATTTACCATGGATGAGGATTCCTCTGAAGTAAAATCTCTGACCTACTAACATAAATGTCTCTCAATATACGGAGTTCATTTAACCCAATATTAAATATGATCACACATATATCAATCAAAGTGACATTTTCACAAACATTATAATCCTCATATTTCTTAGGATTAAGAATATTTGAAGCTTTTGCAAATTGTGTGATATTACAAGAGTTTAATCAATGCAACCCTTCGACTCAAATCTCACAGGTGAACCCGTTTAATACATTCCTGTGATTTATCGATCACAACGCTCTGTCAAACTATCTAACAAGCTTTTAAACCATTAACCAGGTTCCCCTACTTTAAGATAAACTATTTAGATTAAATCACAACCTTTCTGATAAGATGTCAACTCCCTATCTAGGTTGTGAATGTTTAAATATTTCTAGAATCAAAATCCGAATCTCTTAGTGATTAACCTGAAGTTGACTCACCGAAATTCCTATTGAGTTATATTAACTAATATGTGTACAATATATTTAAACAAAGTATAAGGCATTCTTGTAACCGTGATTCTTAGTTCAAAATTAAATGAGGCACCTTTTTATAAGGGGACCATCATACATTGTTTTACGAATAAAACCTCAACAATCTCCCACTTAATGTTAAATACATGTATCTAACTCCCAACCTATGTACATGCTTTTTTACATCCTTTTAGTAGAGGATTAATCACAAAATATCCAAAACAATCTTATGATAAACTTATCGCCCTCTTGTTTGATTTCTCAAACTAGATGAAACCTACACTCAATTCCTTCGAACCTATTAAGAGTTAGTGGTTCTATCGAGCTTCTAATCGTACCTTTATGAACATAAAAGTTTTATATCCAATCAAACATTAAGGAACCTCACCCAAGTTACTTATAAAGTAGATAAGTCATTTATCCTCTTTAGTCATCTCCAAAGTGAAAATAACTCTGGCCTCCTGTAATACCCCGTATTTTTGTGATATTTATTTATAGGATTAATTGAATTAAATGTGTACTAATTGAGAATTAATCCGGATAAAATACTAACGAGTTGTGAGTTGGTATTTGATTATAATGCGTATATATGGCAATATATGAATATTGAGAATATTAAAATTGTCGCGAGATAGAAATACGGCAATTTGGAAATTTTGTTGGGACGCGAGTGACAGTCACGTCAGGAATATAATTATTTTAATTAAAAAAAATTGAATTTTATTTTTATCAACCGTATGGTCATTTTGAGTGCGCCAACGTGTCCGGAAGGGTCGAAATAGTCAGAAAACACTAGCCGGGGGTTTAGTTTGGGTCCCGGGGCATTTTTAGGCCATACTGGCAACTTAAAAGGGTAGTTTGGTAATTTTGGAATTTGGGGATTTATGCCCAACCAATTTTGGGAGTTTAAAATAGGGAATTTCATAACCCACTAACCCATTACCAACAATTAACTGAGTTGAGGGAAACGGGAGTTTTAAGAGAGGTTAGGAGAAGTTCCCAAAAGAGAAATGCAACCTTCATCTTCAACCTTCAACCTTGAGAGAAAAGGAGAGAGCAACCTTCAACAGTCAACATCAAATTCTGAAGATTAATCCAAGGCAAGTGGTTTAATTATGTTAATTTCAAGCGAATGCTTCTTCTATGCTCAGAAATTGATATTATTGCATTGTATTGGGAGACTTGTAAAAACCCATGTAATTGGAGTTATAAATTCATGTTTTGATAAAGAGATTGTATGTAGAATTATGTTTGGGCGATTATATTGTTAGAAATACATCTTTTATATTAAAAAAATGGATTTAATGGTGGATATTGATGACTTTAATTTTCTAGGGTTCATATTCATAAGGGTTGGGGGAATATTGGGAGATTTGATAATTGGGTGTTGTTTAGGGAGACTTGACCCCGTAAATATGTTAAAATACGACCTAAGTATGTTTAGGAATGATTAGGAACCTTAAAACACTGTTGGGATAAAGTTTGGATGAGTTTTGAGAAGAGAAAGTTGGAGGAAAAATGAATTTAGGAATTCTGGGCTCGAAACTGTCACCTGGTTAGAAGACCTGCCCAGGTCGTTCGAACGAGCTCGTTCGAACGAGCTTCTAACGAGTTCACAGTTTGCCTTATAACGAGTTGGATGTTCATTAGATGCCCACTTCGTTCGAACGAACTCTCGTTCAAACGACCTCGTTCGAACGAGACTTCTAACGAGTTGACAGATTGGCCTTTTTGGCCTGATTTGATTTCTAGTGTCCCGTAACCTTGTGTAATTGTAGAGATAACATTTCCTTGATGACTTATTAATATAGTTGGGATATTCGGGATATATTGAGGAGTAAAATATAGAAGAATGATTTGAACCAAATGATATCGGTAGATTAGGATGCGAGTGACTAATCACGAGGCGAGGATAATAAATGACTTAAATACATTTAAACCGGGGACATATGATTTGCGTGACATTAGAAGTTATAAGAATGAGAAGTATACCACTAATAAAATATGGTAATTACTAATATGTGTGTATGCTTAGTATATGTATATGATTTTATGTGTATGGCATACCTACCATGCTTGCTATCACGGGAGGTTTGCGTTCGCTTAGGGCCATCTATTCTTTGTGTGCCTACGGGGGGATATAGATTGGTCCTCGAGGACATAGGTCAGAGAAGGAAATATTGTGAAGTTTATAAGTCTGCTGATCATGGGAGCGTAGGTATGTGCGTGACCCATGTGATGTGATTGTGTTCGCCTCCATTGTTTGTGATTGTTGTTATCTGAGAACGATTCCTGTGAGATTCGGAATACGTGATCCTTATGTACGTGATGTACCGGGATGGATAGCATAGTATGTGTGCACTGCAGCTTAGTCTTGGGGTGCTTGTATTGTATATTAATGATGTGAATGATATACGGTGAAATGAACAGACTTGTCATGTTTAATTATGAGAATAATTTATAGTAACTCCTTGAGAAGATAAATAAGGGGATAACCTCCAGTAAATGGTGATGCTAATAATTGAGAATCTGAATTTAAGTAAAGCTATCTATTCAAGTGATAACATTGGGAATTCATATTGTGAATCGATTAGATGGGTTAGAACTTATGTCGGTTTAGTTAGATATAAATACCACTTAGATGGGTATTGTACGTTAGGAGTGCACGATTAGACGAGAGGTGAGTATTTCATGTGAGAGCACGTCCTAACATGTATTTTGCATTCTTTGTTTTAATGTTATTAAGGAACTTGCTATTTTTAAAATACTCTCCACTTTCGGGCTCTGACCCGTTTGCTTTCAAATCTATTTTTGTAAAAACCTTTTAGGTGCCCAGCCACAAGGACACCATGCATAGGATTTCCATTCAGGTGACGAGCTGTAGCTGTTTGTGGAAGTTACAGGGCCTTGCTAGTAGACGCTTCTTTTGTCTTGACTCTATTCAGTTTTCATCATTTGTAGGGCATGTCTCCCATTTCTATTAGAGACATTTCATATTTCAGTTATTCAGATTGTTGGCATGTAATTAATTCAGGATATACTGTTTTATTTATTTCATTGGTGGGATTGTTGTGAGGGGTTTTCCTCCGGACTTATTATTAATTGTTGGTTACTTTATTGAGACTTTATGGTGTATGGTTATGATATTCTTTCATAATTCTTTTATTGTATGTTAATCAGACTTAAGTTAAAATTTGACATCTTACTTTTTAAATACTAGGTGGTTAGTAATGATTAAAATGTTTTCGACAGTGATGCTGTTAACTGGACCAACTTGACATTTTGTATTAATTTAATAAAGGAGTATCTACCCGGTATTTAATTAGTCAGGGTGTCACACCTCCCTAGTGGAGCCAACAATATAAGATTACTTCACATTGATCTAACTTATCTCGACCTCCTTTGACAAACACATATTCCGTGGTAAAAAAAACTTTGGAATCCTTATCTAATTGGAAACCTTGGCTTTGTACATAAAAGGTATAAGACTATTGGACTAAATTTGTTTGACAATGCTAAAGGGGTAAACAATATGACAAGCATGGGGCTACCCAATGCCGAAGCATTTGGTATCTTCCTCGTTCCTTCCATCTAGTCATGTTTTTAAAGACATTGATTCCCAAAGAGAGAAATTTCGTACTTGAAAATAAAGTATTTTAATGGATTTCATATGCAAATCTTGTGTATACAACATTGATATATTCGACTTGTAATAATACCAACATCATTTGCAACTGATCTAGAGAAAGCTTCATCATAAAGATGGTTCATGCCTTGTCATATGTACTTTATATCAAATATTGGGACAACCACGCTCCTATGATAGATAATACTCCCACCATGTTTTCGATTATGAAAGTAGTATCTACAAATTGTACTTAAAAATACAATCATGTTTCAGTCATGCTTATTGTGGACATCCCTCCCGAATCCTCACAACGAGCGGGCGCGTGATGGGCGGATCCTTAGGTCCCGCGCGTCCCTCTCGGGAGCGCTTCGGTCAGCGTCATTTGGGTGAGGAGTAAAATGTAGAGATTAGGGTCTGCAGTCTATTTTACTCAGAACTGACAAAAGAAAGGGGGAAGCCATCCCGAAGGATAGCCTTCAAAGACATACTAATGCATGAGAAACCAAAAATGAATCTAGAAAGGTCCGGAGGCTAAGTTACGAAATGGTAAGGTGTTAGGCACCCATTCCGCCCTTTGGGTCTCTCATGAATTTTTCCTATTTTCCTTTTATTTTCCCCATGATGTGTGTGTATGTGTATATATAGTGGAGATAGGAATCATCGACTTGTACCATGGAAGAGGTAAAACGAGTCATCGGTAGGAAGGTATAAAAATAATAGAAAATAGGGTTTATGCGATTATCCTTACGTTGACCGTTATGATGGAATGATAACGCATGTGGAATAATACGCCACTAAGAACAAATATATGTATATATATAATATAAGAGAGTGGAGCTTAGAGAATATAGAAAATGAGAGAAAAAGTAAAGATAGGACTTGAGTCTCGGGTTTTACCCCGAGACGCCTACATAGCCTATAGAGGCATCAAAGTCCATGTAGTTCACATGCAAAATGAGGGGTAGGATTTATCCCATAAATCCAACCGGGTGATTATGTTATTTGTGTGTGTGTGTGTGTGTGTGTAGAAAAAGTGCTTTAGTTGTGAGAAAAGTATGAGAATTCCCGTTTGGAATTTATGACCAAACCCTCTTTTTCTTGTTTTTTATTTATATGAAAATAAGAGATGTGCAATAATACTAAGTAAAAAAGTATATTAGGATGTGTGAGATGAGATAATAAAAGTGCTAAGTAATAAAACAAGTTATTGCGAAGTTATGAGAATTTAAGGAGATAGTTGAGAAAATTGGACCTTCTTGAAGATCTGGAATTTTATCTTGATCTTGAATGTTGGAGAGCAGCCCTTAGACTTGGATGATGATGGAGGGTAGTGAATTCACCAAGTTTGATGAAAGGATGATGAAAAGTGAAGGGTAGAAAGGGATTTGGGTGTGGAAATCATGCTGACATCGAGAGAGGTTTTCTAGATTTGCTGAGAGTGATATGTTTCTGATTTGGTCTCCCCTTGCAAATGAGTTCTGGGCTTCCTTTTTATAGGCCCAGGGAATTGCCGATCGGCATAGCCCCGTTCCTTCTAATCGGCAGGTGCGTTTAGGCACGCTGCCAATAGGCAGGGTCTGGGACCTGCTGTTTGGCAGTGTCCTTCAGGCCTTTTTGGAAAATCGATCGCAAAATGCAAACTGTTGATCATAATTGTGCATGGGGAAGACCGTTAGAAATATAATTCAGAGACCTTTGAAAGTACTTGGACTGATCCCAGGTTTGGGAGTTGACTTTGGGCCAAATATGGCTCAAAATCATTTGTCTGTTCATTGGACGGGAAATCGTCGGACGCAAATAGATCGTTCATCCGCATGGTAAGTCTGAATCGCGCATAGGCTGGAACGTTAGAAAGGTTAGGAGATTTACTTCGACATTACAAAGAGTTTGATCCGGTTTGAGGAGTTGACTTTGGACAATCGGGCTCTAGAAGCATTCGGTGACCGTTCGGAGTAAAACAGATCGTTCATTCGTACCGTAAGTCGAAATCGCACACAGGATGGACCATTGGAAAGGGGTTTTGGTGCCCTTTGAATATTCAATTAGTCCTGGTCGAGATGAAGACTTTGACTTTTGATCAAACGGAGCCTGGGAGTGCCCGATGGCGTTTAGATCAGTACTCGGGGTATGACCTGGGTTTGTAGTGATGAAGGGAGGTGCTAGGGACCTAAGGAGAGTTTAAGGGTAACAAAATGGGGTGTATACAGAGCCCCTCGATGGGTGATTTTGGAACAAATGATAGCCATCTAATAGAAACTTCATGATGCTTTTGAGGAAGGCTGGCCAATTCAAAGGGTCGAGGCCGATTCTGAGGACCTAAGGGAGCAAGGACGACCAATTTAAATTGTCGAAGCTGATTCTCAGGACCTAGGGAGTGTGTTGGGGATGACCGATTCTACATGTCAAGGCCAATTCTGAGGGCCTACGAAATGTGTTGGGGATGATCGATTCTGCGAATCGAAGGCAATTCTACGGGCTTAAGGTGAGACGTCCAATTCTGTGGGTCGAAGCCAATTTTATGGGCTTAAGGTGAGATGACCAATTCTGCAGGTCGAAGCCAATTCTGTGGGCTTATGTAGAGATGAACAATTCTACGGGTCGAAGCCAATTCTGCGGGCTTGAGGTGAGATGACCAATTCTGCGGGCTTAAGGTGAGATGACTAATTCTGCGGGTCGAAGACAATTCTATGGGATTATGGTTATATGACCAATTCTTTGAGCTTAAGGCTAGATGATCGATCCAGCAGGTCAAAGCCAAATCTACGAGCTTAAAGATGAGATGACCAATTCTGTGGGTCGAAGCCAATTATGCGGGCTTAAAGATGAGATGACCGATTCTGCAGGTCGAATCCAATTTTGTCGGCTTAAGGTGAGATGACCAATTCTACGGGCTTAAGGTGAAATGACCAATTCTATGGGTCAAAGCCAATTATACGGGCTTAAGGTGAGAAGACCAATTATGCGGGTCAAAGCTAATTCTGCAGGCTTAAAGATGAGATGACTGATTCTGTGGGTCAAAGCCAAATCTACAGGATTAAAGATGAGATGACTGATTCTGTGGGTCAAAGCCAATTCTGGGAACTTAAGGTGACGATCCAAGATCAAGGTCAATTATGACCTAAGAAAGGTGACGATTGAGGACTGAGGTTAATTCTGACCTAACTAAGGTGATGATCTAAGACCGAGGTCAATTCTGACCTAAGAGAGGTGACGATCGGAACCGAGGTCAATTCTGACCTAACTAAGGTGACTATCCAAGACCGAGGTCAATTCTGACCTAAAAGAGGATAAAGATTGGATTTTGGATTTCGCCGGGGATAAAGATTAGACTTTGGATTCCGCTGGGGAATAACAAATGAATTGGGGAACATGTAGTGTCCTCTGGAGTTCTGCTAGAGGAATCCTTGTGATTTTGGGAATTTGGCGAAGGAAAGGCAAATTTTATGTCGAAAACTCCACTGGGGAAGTGATTAGGTGGTCTAGGTATTGGACGTATTGCTTGAGGAGGTTTGAGACCTTTGGGGGAGAGGAGGTTCTCCTTAGAGATCCTCCGGGGACATTGCCAGGAGGAGTTTTACTTGGTTTTTGAGAGTTCCGCTGGGGAGATAGGGGTTCCACTTGAGGGAGTGTGAAATTTTCTTGGTGAAAATGTTCTAAATCCTTCCTGGGCTTTTTAGGAATTTTTTGAGATTTTTTCAGGGATGTCTCGTATTTTATGGGAATTTTTGTATGAAATTTTAAGGGTGGTGTCGGTCGGCATGGTATGAGGGGTTCCATTTGGTAGTGGCACGGACTTTTGGACTGCCTCGGGAAGGTAAGAGGGCGATGACGATTGGTGGGTGGGGGTGAATAACGATCGGCATGACCCTTGGCATCCTATATAAAGGGGAAAATTCCCCTCATTTTTTATAGCTTCGTGCCTTCTTTCTTTCTGCAATTTTCCTTCGAAAATCATTCGATCATTCCGATCTCTAAGAAATGGCTGACTTTGTGAGCACTGCAACGTATAGGGAATGATTGACTGTTGATGACTGGGCGAAGGTGGAGTGGAGGGCCAGGGCGCGTCTTGCTTTAGGGAGTGAGAACTACTTTGATGCATTCGAGCCGGTTGTGGATGAGTGGACCTTGCTACGGGAGCCGTCGCATCATCTCTCCTCGAGGGTGGTGAACCCCGACGGTTATGTAAGTAACCTGACTTTTGGCATTCTTCTCTTTTGGTGATTTTTCTTTCCTTCTTGAATTTTGATGAGATTTTTTCCTTTTGACAGTCTGATATCTCTTTGAATAACATGCGTGCCCGTGGGACGACGGGGCTTAAGGACGTCTGGGAGCATCTTCCACCTGTGGTGCGTTGGGTGGTATCATCAATGGGTTTTGGGAGGTTGGCTTCTGCGCTGGATGAGACACCTCGATCGACAATGGTTCTGTGAATTTTGGTGGAAAGATGGTGGGATACTACCCACAACTTCCATTTAGGTTTCAGGGAGATGACCGAGACTCCCATAGATGTACAGTAGCTGCTGGGGTTGTATTGCGATGAGGAGCAGATAGAGGTGGATCGTTCTCTGAGGGTGAGGCCGAAGGCAGTGAGGGCGGAACTCAGCGATGTAGGTAGGATAGTCTTTGGGGATTCCATTCGGTTGTCCTTGCTAAAGGATATTCTATTAAGTAGGGTGGTTGATGTGGAGGACAGGCTGCATGTGAGGCAGATGGCCCAGTTGTTCATATTGCTGGTGCTGGGAGGTTTCGTGGTGGCGTCGAGCGACGACGTCGTTCACTTATGGTTCTTGTTGTATTTGAGGATGTTTTCGAACATCCCTCTCTATTATCAGGGGAGCCTGACTTTGGCGACCCTCTATTTTTATTTGGATGCATTCAACCGGTGTTGCCGACAAACTTTTACTGGAGCCACGTATCTCCGTGAGGTATTCTTTAGTTTGCGCATTTTTCCTTTCACGCATTCGAATTTTCCTTTTGCGTCTCTTTTTTATTGTGAATTCCTGTCTTTAGTAGACTTGGTTATATGAGGTAATTGGGTGCAATACCCAGCTAATTTCTCTGAAGGACGATACCGTTGGGGACTTCTACTGATTGTATCGATGGCGGAAGGCCAATCGACAGTCGAAGGGATCCCTTTCTCTGGAGGCGTTGCGTCAGGTCTTGAATGGCCTGACCAGAGGCAGGGTAAGACTCTTTCCTTTTCAGTCTTGGTTTTTGGTATGTTCTCATTTTATATTGACTTATGACTGCTGGGGATTTTTAGGTGACCTTTTACCTTTGGGGGATAGCCATTAGTAATACGGGGGTGACAGGGATGAACGCGCATATAAGGCCTATATTGGTGCATGAATTCGACCATTCTTGGTATCTAGGGGAGCAGGTGGTTTGGCAGACTGCTGAGGAGGAGGTGGAGGTGGAGGTGCCACCTGCGCAGCCTTCTATGTCCATGAGGTGGGAGCGGCTGCTGCTGGAGGATGCAAGGATCGGGGAGATTATCGGTGATTCCTACTTATTATACACTGATACGGCTGCATCGTATGACTATGGACTTTATGATGAGCTGGATGATGGCGCCCAACATATATGATACCTTGCCTTTCCCTTCTGCAGGTTCGAGTCGGGTGGTGGCCCGTCGGTGTCTGCGGCGGCGATGACTTGAGAGGTTCCCCTCATGCGGTTGCATACACATTCATACAACATTCTGCCGACTTATGGAGGGATGGTTCCGATGTTGCACCATCCTCATGCAATGGATCCGGAGGAGCTGGGTTTGATAGAGGATGTTCTTCGTCCTGTGATATACCTTCTTCCTCTTTTTGGTTCCTTTTCTATTTTGATCCCTCTTTGATACTGATTCTTCCTTTTTATTACAGCAAGTCCGGGTGTCGACCACTTGGCTGAGGGACATTAAAGACTGGATATCTTCGGTGACTTCTTATATTTGGAATGAGGTCCCGATTCCTTCTTTCTTGGTGCCGTCTGCTTCGTCCGGGGAGGACTCTGTCCCGGGTAGTGGTGCTGCATCATCTCGCCGTAGGGGAAAGAGAGCTCGTCGCAGGGATGAATGTTCTTAGGGGTGAAGGGTAGGTGAGAGAGAGGAAATGTGGGTGCGGGCTGAGTCACGTTTTTTTTGCTTTTCTTTTATTTCCTGCAAAATTTAATGTAACACATAAGAATATATATATGTAATGCAATGGGATTTTTTATTATCTTCGTTAATGGTGAATGCATGCACATGCACTTTTTACTTTGCTGCTGAGACCATAAAAAGAGACATTTTTAGGATTTTTTTTTTAAGAAAAGTTTTAAAAATGAGAAATTATATAAGGGTGGAAGAAGATCTTTTTTTTGAAATTCTGTTGAGAATATCAATTTTATTTTTATTGGGTTTTTTTAATTTTGATGAAAAAAGGAAAAAGGAAAACTCCCAAAAATGGGGGGTTGCCGATCGGCAAGCCCCTTGTCCTGCCTATCAGCCGTCAAATCTAGTACCATCAATTCAAAGATTTTGATTAGTTACCTCTTTAACCTTTTGGTACTTTGTGGGGTAGGATTCTCTCCAATTTCTGCAGGGGTTATGCCTTTTGTGAGGGTTCTCAAGTATAAAAAAGGGATCGGGTGGAGTGTTTCCACCTTCACATTCTTACTTACTTTCCAACTATCTCTTATTCTTGCAAGATGGCTGTCCCTGGTAGCATTGAGTTTGCTAACTACCTCAAAGCCTTGGAAGATATGTGCTCTTGTAACATCGACTACGATGCTTTCAACATGCATCGAGTCTCTTTGTGGCGCAATCGGTCCATTGAGTGGAACATGCTGATGGCGAAGGTACAATTTTGGTACCCCGAAGACCATTTATCATGATTTGGGTTGGATGAAGTTTGTCCTACCTACGAGGAATTTTTTGTCATGCTGGGGATAAACCCCCGTGTTCCGGTGGCTTTACCCAAATTTTCTCATTCTCCCAGGTATTTACTGGCTGGGCTTCTTCGTATTTTGCATTTGGCGGCTAAATAACTGGTTACTGGAGGAATGATCTCCCTCCCGATGGTGTTTCAATCCGTGCATTTATGGGAAGTAAGTAATGCTGGTTATGCTGGGGACGTTGCTCTGGCCCTAGTTTCAAAATAATTATTGGTGACTGGGGAACTGCTGGTGAATTCGTAACTTGCAGCCATTACTTTATGGATGTCATACCGTCGTAATCCTGTGACGGTGATATATGTGGAGACCCTGAACAGTCCGGATACCTAGCGAGAAGGTCATTCTGACTTCTTACGGGGTAGCCCCGTCATGATGTTCATGTGGTCGTCTAAAAGACTCCGCCTGGTGACTCTTCCAGAATATCCTTTGTCGGTTGTACCCAACTTCTTTTCATGTCACTTCTTCAGCATTGTCCTGGATATTGAGAGTTGGGAGAATTGGTTTGTGGAGAATGGGGTTGAAAATCTATACTAGTCAGTGCTTTGGTGGGGACAATTGTTGCTTATTCTAGAGGTAGGAGAATACCCGTATGTACGGCTGGTTGGTCTTAGCCAAACCTCTTTTTATTTCCCTTGGCGGCTTCTACACCAATTTGGTTGGGCGTAGGTCGTGCCACCTCAGACACTAAATTTATTTTTAGTAGAGGATTTGACCGAGCGTCTGCACCTGCAGCTTGGCTCTCGGTGGGAGAGTCGATGCCCTTTAACCCATCCCTCTCAGTCTGTTGGGAGAGTTTGGCATATCCCTGGGGATTGTATGAAGTGGTTGTGGAGGAGAGTAGTTAGCAAGATGTTGGAAGTGGAGACTATAGAAAAGTGGCTTGTCTCTTTTGACACCATAGAAGGAGCTATTGTGGTTTTTTTTAAGATGGTTCGAGCTTATCGGTCCATGGAGTGTCTGGGACACTCTGTTCAGACAGGGGAAACTTGGGGACCCCAGAATGTAGATGATGATGACGGAGCAGGCTCCTCTGGTAGTTGTGGGTAGGATGGTTTATTTTGTAATGGGGAATGAATGTGGGGATTTTATTCGACTTTTTTAGGAAGGTAGGGGGAAAGGAGTTATCCGTTCCTTTTCTTATGTAATATGTATCGTAATTTCTTATTAGTGAAATAAAGAAGTTTTTGATTATTCAATTGTGCCCTTTGATGAATTTTGTGTTGTTTGAATTATCTATACCGATCTCTTATTCAAGTATATGTTAGAATTGACTTTTGTTCTCGGAGGTAAGAAAAGAATAGTATTTTGTGAAAAAGAAAGGGTCGTGCTCATGTAAGGTGTATGAGCTGCCTATGTACCTCTTGGGTTTTGAAATTTTATACTTTGTTTGAAAATGGTTATTTGTAGAGGATCAGGCCCACGTAGTTCGGGGTAGAAGGAAATGAAGAGAGACTTTGATTTTATTTGCTTTTTTTATTAGAAGGGAGATGATAAGAGTTGTAGCGGACTAGGGGTAGAATTTCTTGAGACGGTCCAGGTTGACTGGATGAGCCATGTCTTCTCCATCTAAGTCGATGAGCATGGAGGCACCACCGGACAAGATCTTCTTGATAATGTAGGGGCCTCTCCAATTGGGCTTGAATTTCCCTCTAGGTTCCCAGATGGGTTCTATGATTTATTTGAGGGCTAGGTCCCCTTCTCGGACACTACAGTCCTTGACTCTCTTATTGGATGAATGCTTTATTAGGTGATGGTAACCTTGTATCTCCTTTCGTCTAGGAGGTTCATCTCGTCAATACGGCTTTGACACCAGACTACTTCACTGACCTTGCTTTTAAGCATGATGCGTAATAAGGGTATTTGCAGCTCCACGGGTAGGACTGCTTCTATACTGTAAACTAGAGAGTAATGGGTAGCCCCAGTAGAGTTTCAAATTGAGGTTTGGTAGCCCCAGAGGGCGTATGGGATCCAGTCAACCCAATCCCAATAGCTTTTGATCATTTTGCTGATGATGGCTTTGAGGTTCTTGTTGGCGGCTTCGCTGCACCGTTGGTCTGA
Source organism: Sambucus nigra (assembly GCA_949130495.1). NCBI lineage: Eukaryota > Viridiplantae > Streptophyta > Magnoliopsida > Dipsacales > Adoxaceae > Sambucus > Sambucus nigra. Next base: position 273,066,819 of record OX422217.1, read on the forward strand.
GGTCAGTAGGGTGAAGATTTGTGTCTCTGAATCCCGTATTCGTTGACCACCTTTGTTACCTCTGCTTCAAAATGCAACCGGTTATCTGATACTAGCTCGTGTGGGACCCCATATCGATAGATGATGTTTTTCTCGATGAATTTTGCCACTTTCTTAGCGTTTAGCACTGAGTATGACTCCGCTTCCACCCATTTGGTGAAGTAATCAATGGCAACTAGGATGAATTCATGCCCATTGGAAGCCTTTGGTGTAACCTTCCCTATAATGTCGATGCCCCGAGTGGAGAACGGCCAGGGAGAGGTTATGTTGTATAGTTCATGTGAAGGCAGATGTTAAAGGTTGGAGAATTATTGGCATGTGAAGCATCTCCGGACATAGGCGGTGAAATCCTGGGTCATGGTAGTCTAGTAGTAGCCCTGTAGGATGATCTTTTTAGCAAGCATGTGACCATTCATATGGGGTCCGCATTCCCTATTATGGATCTTTTGCATTATCTTTTCAATGCCAGCCCCTGCGATGAAGTGTAGATGAGTTCCATCGAAGTTCCTTTTTAGTAGTGCTTTGTAACAAATGATGTACTGGGCGACGAGTCTTCGAAGGGTTGCTCGATCTTTCTTGTTGAAACCCTCGGGATACCTGCCATGCTTGAGGAGGTGCCAAATATCATAGTACTAGCAATTGGCTAGATGAGGACCCTTTGCGGTAACAAGCTCAATGCGATAGCAGTGGGTTGGTTTGTCTTGCTTTTGAACTAGGAAGGGGGTCATAGTTATTCCTTAGGGCATGTCGACCATGGAGGCCAAGGTAGCAAGGGCCTTGGCTAGGTTATTATTTGCTTGAGGTAGGTAATGGAAGGTGATATCTTGGAATTGGGAGTCTAGTTCTTTCTAAGTGGGCATGGAACGGTTTGAGTTCCTCGTCCTTGACTCTCCATTTTTTGAGCACTTGATCGATAATGAGGGTGGAATCCTCGTAGACATATAGGCATTGAATACTTTTCTTAAGAGAAACTTTGAGGCCTACTGTGCATGCCTCATATTCAGTCATGTTATTAGTGCAGGGGAAATCTAGCTTGATGGTAATTGGAGTGTGGGAGTCATCTGGGCGATCAGGAGTATCCCAATGTCATATCCCTTTTTGTTGGCAGCGCTGTCAAAGAACATTTGTCATAGAATGTTGTCTTGAGAAGTGCAAAGGATGTTTTCATTTGGGAATTCAGAGACCCAGACATCGGCTTCTTTTATGGGGTCATCACGGCTTTCTGAGTGATGTACACAATATCAAACTCGGCTAAGAGCATCAACCATTAGGCCATTCATCTCGATAAGGCGAGTTTCTCAAGCAGGTATTTGATAGGTTCGATTTGGGATATAAGTTTAATGGGTAAGGCAAGCATGTAGTGTCGTAGCTTTTGGGTGACACAGATAAGTGCGACACACACCTTTTCTACAGTAGTGTAGTTAACCTTGTAATCGGCTAATTTGTGACTGGCATAATAAATGGATCTTTCTTTGCGGTAATCTTTAAGGTATTGGGCTAGCGAAGCCCCAACTGCAGTGTCAGTTAGGGATATGTATAGGAGAAAGGGTAGACCAGGTTGTGGTGGCATGAGTACCAGGGGTTGGTTCAGATATTGTTTTATTCGATCAAAAGCTTCTTGGCAGGCCTCGTTCCAAATCTTGGTTGAATCCCTTCGGAGGAGTTTGAAGATTGGTTCGCAGATGGAGGTTAACTGGCTGATGAACTGACTAATGTATTGCAATTTCCCAAGGAAACCTTGGACTTCTTTCTCTTTTCAGGATGGTGGCATCTCAAGTACGGATTTCATCTTGGCGAGAGCTATCCCTTATGACTAACCATGAATCCCAAGAGTTTTCCCTTTGTAATGCCGAGAATGCATTTCTATAGATTGACTCTCATTTGATACTATCTCAATCGTTCGAATAACTATCGGAGAGCGGGAACATGACCTTCTCTAGTCTTAGATTTTATAATCATATCATCCACATAGACATCAACTTCTTTGTGAATCAGATTGTGCAGGATGGTTGTGGCAACCCTTTGGTAGCTAGACCTAGTGTTCTTGAGACCAAATGACATGACGGTGTAGAAATAGGTTCCCCATGGGGTGATGAATGTGGTTTTTTTCTTGGTGGTCTGGGTGCATTTTGATTTAGTTATATCTAATAAATCTGTCGACGAATGACTTGAGAGCATGACTGGCTATGTTGTCCACGATCATGTCGATATTGAGTAGCGGATAATCATCCTTTAGAGAGGCTTTGTTCGAATATCGATAGTCTACACATATTCGAACTTTTCCTCCTGATTTCGGTACTGGCACTATATTGGCTAGCCACGTGGGATATTCGATCACACGAATGAATCCTACGTTCAACTGTTTGACCACCTCTTCTTTGACTTTGAGCGACCATTCGGTGCGGAGCTTTATTAACTTTTGTTTGACCATCTTGTAATCTGGGAGAGTTGGAATCTCATGCTGAGCTATTTCAAGATCAATGCCAAGCACATGGTCGTAGGACCATGCGAAGACATCCACGAATTACTTTAGTAATTCTTCGAGTTGTGCAAGCTCTTTCTCGTTAAGGGTATCCCCTATCCTAATCTCGCATAATTGGCTACTAGAACCGAGGTTAATAACAACAGTCTCTTATTTATTAACTTGAACATGGTTATGTTGTTTACTATTAAATTTATTTAGATCAGTTAAGAATTGTTCATTTGCAAAATCATCATCTCCAAAAGTTTGAATAGAATCCAAACAATTAATGTAAGGCACAACAAGATATTAAAAATCTTCGTTTATTTCATTGATAGGAAAAACAACATTGAGAACCTCGTCAAAAAAGAACTCGATTAAATTTGAACAAGGATAGACAACAGAATAATAAAAGGGGTAAACATTGGGATTAGGGGAGATTTCAGCAGGTAGAACTGGCGCAGCATGCCAGTTGAGGAGAGGTGTATCAGCAACTTTAATCAGGTGGGATGGATCCAGTGATGTAGTGCCTGAATGAACCATGAAGAGTGTCATCCCTAGTGTCTACAAGCTAAAGGAATCTTCGGAGTCACTTTCCTCAGTCTCTTCGGTATCTTTGATGAGCGGTTGTACTCGGTGTTAGGAATCTTCAGCCCATGGGTAGCTGTCTTGGAAAAAGATCTCCATTCCAGGCTTCATCTTCTTGTATGTATGGTCATACCATAGTTTTAAAAAGCCACAAAAAGGGAAGTCCTCGCCCTCTTTGATGAATCGTCCGTTCAAGGAATCACCTGGGATAGTCTGGACGCGATCTAGTCTTCTCTTTGGTCGAGATTGGCGAATCATTATGAGCTCTTATTTTAACATTTGATACCCTAAACCACAAAGAGGGAAAGCCTTCTTCAGTTCAATCGGCTTGAGTATCCCTTGTTGTCTTTGTCCTAGCCCCAGTCCGGGCATGAAGTGCATGTTTTTGAACATCTGAATCACATTGGCGTTGCCATGAGGGTCGTATTCTAGACAAACCCTTTCCTTGAAGTCGTCCCTTGTCGGGAGTAGAAGTGGTTCAACTTGGAATCCTGATAGGATAATATCATTTGACTCATGTTGTATCTCAAGAATTGGACTACTGTTAATTGCACCATCGACACTGTCGTCGTCGTCCAAAATGATGATGACCCGTCCGTCGACGAAGAACTTCAATTTCTGATGGAGTGAGGAAGACACACCCTTGATATTGTGGAGCCAAGGTTGTCCGAGTAACAGGTTGAAATAAGTTGGGATGTCAATAACTTGGAATTCGATGATAGGGTTTATAGACCCAACCCCTATTATAAGCTTTATGGATCCTATCACCTCCTAATGGGTATTATCATAGGCATGCACAGCAGTGGAGGTTGGATCGAGGTCAATTTCTTTTAGGCCTAAACATTTGAAGGTTATCAGTGGGAAGACATTCGAGGCGGATCCATTATCGACAAGAGAGAGTGGTGCGACATTCCCCATAACTTCGACGGAGATATTGAGTGTATGATTGTGGTTTAGCCCAATCTTGAGGATTTTTTCTTCGAAAAAGGATATCATTCGGGTAGAGGTCCAGGATCCGACCAAATTTACCGCTTCTTCTGGTGTGGTAGAAGGACAAACTGTGGGTCCAGTGAGCAACATGATCGAAGCATTTATGTGCACCCGAGAAGACATGAAAATCCCCCATAGAGTGATGTTAGCTTGAGTTTTCTTTAGTTGATCGAGGATCTTGCTCTCCTCGAGGGTCATCTCTAGCATAGGAAGGTTTTCAACGCCCTTCCCATTATCATTTGCTGCTAGTGAGCTTGGAATCTGGTAATGCCTCCCTGGTATGGTTATATGATTTACTGAAGAAGGGAAAAACGTGAATCCCGTTTCCTCATCAATCTCGGTTTGATCTACCACCTTGTTTATTTCTCTGAGGAGTTCTTTAAATGATATCATTCCACACATGTCGGCTACCGGGCCAGTTTTCTCGAAAGCTTGTTCTTTATTTGAATCTCCGAATTATCCCCCACATCCGGTGGCAACAATTATGTCTTTCCATGTAAAGTCGATACATTACATAACTTTAATGGCTTCTTCATACAGGTGTTCCCAATCGGTGGGGATGTGTAAGGGTGAAGGGACCAGGAGCCCTTGTAGCTTCAAAGTATCAAGTAACTCGGTCATACTTCAAATGTTGTTAGTTTGTTTGAATAATTCTGCCATAATCTGTACAACATCATCTAGGCAGACTTCATCGGTTGGTACTACCCAACTATCTGACCCTTGGTCCCATTTTTGTGCTTCCAAGAATAGCGTACTGAATCTCTGGCAATCAAGGATCATTTGTGAGGGCAATTTCATCCTGAACTCTAGGAGTTGGTTTAACACTTCTGACAATTCCGTTCTTCCATTTTCAGAATGGGTATGGACAGCAATGCATGTGCTAGTAAGGAGTGACAGTGCCTGATCAACGAGGCTAGTAGGGTGTAGGAGGAAATTTGGGAAAATTTGGAGAGGTTTAGGAAAGTATATGGGTGTGATTTGAGTTGAGGGGTCGAATTCTTGGTTCTCTTCTAAGAAGATGGTATTAGCATGATTTGAAGTGGGTTGTGAGTAGTGTTTGGCTTTGGATTGGCTGTTGAGGCAATGGAACCCCGGTCAATTAGACCTTGGATTATGTTTTGGAGGTGAAAGCATTGGATAGTGGTTTGGCCAGCAGTTTGGTGAAAGGCGCAATGAGCATCTGCCTTGAAGTTTCTTAGGAGTGGATTTGGAAATGGACGAGGATCCAAGGGTTTGATAAGGTTTCAGCTTAACAGTGCCTGATAAACTTTGGATAGGGGAGCATGGACCTCGGTGTATTCCTTTCGAACCGGGACATGGTGGCTTTCTGGAACCCATGATGTGGTTGGTCGAGAGATGTTGTTGATGGTTGAGACTGTATCATTGGAAGCCTTGTCCTATTTTCTGGGGGTGAACTGTTCGGACACCTTCTTTTGGTCAACTTCTATTTTGGCAAGACCTTCCTCGATTTCTACTCCTGCTTCTCGGAGATCTTGGAAGTGGGTATATTATTATCCTCCCATGGTTTCTCGGATATGGGGTAAGAAGTTCTTCTTCACTATGATGACTTGTTCTTCCTCGGAAGGCTAATTGGTCATTGTAGCTACTTTTTCCCTCCATCGGGCTATGAAGTTACTGACTGATTCCCCAGAGTTCTATTTGAGCAGCTCAAATCCCGACGGGTGACCTCAAGATCTTCATTGTATTTGTATTACGACATGACTTCCCGGGCTACATCCTCCCAGTTACGAATCGTGGACTCTTTAAGGGACAAAATCCATCGGATGGCGCTATCCTTCAGAGTTTATTGAAATAATTGGGCCATCACTTCTTCAGAAGCCCTTAGTAGGGTCTTGGAATGGTGATAACTTCAGAGATGAACAATCGGGGGTCCACTTCCACCGAATTTCTCGATATTTGACATCTTAAACTTCTCGGGTAACCTCACTTTAGGATAAGGATACATGTGGGTGTAGTCGATGTAATTTCCTGAGATTCTGACTTGGTAAAACTTCTTGGTGAGCATCTTGAGGTCCTCTTTGACTTTGCTCAGCTCTTCTTCCTTTGAATCAATGATCGTTGGCAAGTTAGCCCCAGGCTGGGTAAGGTTCGACATAGGAAGTTGGGCAGGCGGTAACCCATTAACAGGAGGGACACGTGGAGCATGCTGATACTCTTTGGGAACCCAAATAGGGTCGGTGGACCCATAGCACGAGGGAATAGGTCCTCAGGCTCTTGAGGAAGGGGAACCTGGTTCTGTTGCATCTCTCGAACCTCAGTTTGGATATTTGTCAATCTTGGACACAAGCTGAGCTAGGACTGGCGTCAGATCCGACTACACAACGAGTACTTGATATGTGTTCTCCATGGAAAGCGGATGGATTTCAGACTCGAAAGGAGTAATAGGGGATCAGGTGGAACTCCGGGGTGACTTGACTGAAGACCGAAGCCAATAAGGTGCCAGGCCAAGGGCTTGCGATAGACGTGAGAAGGCAAAAAATCGGATTTATTTTTTAAAAAAAGGGATTAATTTTTTTTGACATTTTTTTTCGAGATTGAAAGACAAAATATTTTTGGATTTTTGATAAAGAGAGGAGAAATGTTTTTCGATTTTGGATAAAGAAAAAGGAGAATTTTCTCTTTGTAGACGGGCTCCGCAAGATTATTATAATTATTATGTTTTTACTTGTATTAATTATCCTAAATGCAAAATGAAATACCGAACGGGACTCGAGCCTGGAAAATTGGGTTTGTAATATATGCAAAGCTATGGCTAGACTTATGACCAGGATCACGGACAGGTCCCATTTTAAAAATGCATGAAAATTCGAGCGGAAGGCCGACCTGGAATTTCGGCAGAGTTTCATGTTGAAACCGACAATCTAACATGTGTGTCCTAAGTTCGACGCCTATATGCGGGTATGCAGTTGGTTGGGTGAATCGAAAAGGGTTCCCCCTTCTGCATGACTTCCACGATATACGTCTTGCTCTTACAGGTAATCAGTACGTGTAGACAAGCCATTTGATATACTTGAGTGTACATAAATTGCCTCACCATATACCTTGTGGGGACGGTAAATGTGAGAGCGAATTTGATATACTCGACGTATGTGAACGAGTTCCCTACGATATACCTCCCGTCATGACTTCGATCAAGCACTACGATGCAGGGGAACCGTTTGATATACGTTGAAGTTACTTGGGAAATGGAAGGTGAGAGTCATATAGCTTAGGCTAACTACGCTTTGCTGGACCAGCACTCATCACGAAGTGACCGTCCAGTTACTGGGTAAAATTTGGTCAATAACAATGCTCTTTGGTGATTTCGTGTGAATCATGCATGATTCTCTGATTAGTATCTTATGAGAATGTCTTTCTTGATTATGCCAAACAGGGAGCAAAGTACAAGTACCAATGGTTCACCAAGTATGGATGGGTGATGCGTGCAACATGTGGATATATGTGACTCTAGGTGCATGTGGTGCGAAGTGTACATGGAGAATTTTCTACATGTGTGTGAATATGAGCATAAACATGGGCTACACATGAGTAATAACGTTGAACATGAAAAATTGGGGCAAATATAAATAAACATAACATCCATGTAAATAGAGTCTAGCCCTCAAAAGTTAAATATCCCCAACAGAGTCACCACTGTGGCCATCCCTCCCAGATCCTCGGGGCGGGAGGACGCACGATGGGTGGATCCTTAGGTTTCGCGCGTCCCTCTCGCGAGCGCTTCGACCGGTGTCATTTGGGTGAGGTGTAAAATGTAGAGATTAGTGTCTCCAGTCTATTTTACTCAAAACAGACAAAAGAAAGGGGGAAGCCATCCCGAAGGACAACCTTCAAAGACATACTTATGCATACGAAACCAAAAATGATTCGAGAATGGTCCGGAGGCTAAGTTAAGAAATGGGAAGGTGTTAGGCACCCATTCCGCCCTTTGGGTCTCTCATGGATTTTTGCTATTTTCCTTTTATTTTCCCCGTGATGTGTGTGCATGTATATATAGTGGAGATAGGAATCATCGACTTGTACCATAGAAGAGGTAAAGCGAGTCATTCGCAATAAGGTATAAAAATATTAGAAAATAGGGTTTATGGGATTATCTTTACATTGACCGTTATGATGGAACGATAATGCATGTGGAATAATATGCCACTAAGAACAAATATATGTATATATATAATATATGAGAGTGGAGTTTAGAGAAAATAGAAAATGAGAGAAAAAGTAAAGATATGACTCGAGTCTCGAGTTTTACCCCGAGACGCCTACGTAGCCTATATAGGCATCAAAGTCCACGTAGTTCGCATGAAAAATGAGGGGTGGGGTTTATCCCATTAATCCAACCGGGGGATTCTCTTATTTATGTGTGTGTGTGTGTAGAAAAAGGGCTTTAGTTGTGAATAAAGTGTGAGAAAAGAATGAGAGTTCCCATTTGGAATTTATGAGCAAACCCTATTTTTCTTATTTTTTGGGTTTTTATTTATATGAAAATAAGATATGTGCAATAATACTAAGTAAAAACGTATATTGGGATGTGTGAGATGAGATAATAAAAGTGCTAAGTAATAAAACAAGTTATTGCGAATTTATAAGAATTTAAGGAGAGAGTTGAGAAAATTAGACCTTCTTGAAGATCTTGAGTTTGATCTTGATATTGAATGTTGGAGAGAAGCCCTTAGACTTGGATGATGATGTAGGGTAGTTAATTCACCAAGTTTGATGAAAAGGATGATGAAAAGTGAAGGGTGGAAAGGGATTTGGGTATGGAAATCACACTAACTTCGACAGAGTTTTTCTAGATTTAATGAGAGTGATATGTTTTTTATTTTGGCTCCCCTTGAAAATGAGGTCAGGGTATCCTTTTTATAGGCCCGGGGCATTGCCGATCAGCATAGCCCTGTTCCTGCCAATCGGCAGGTGCGTTTAGGCACACTGCCGATAGGCAGGGTCTGGGACCTGCCGGCCTTTTCAGAAAATCGGCCGCAAAATGCAAACTATTGATCAGAATAGTGCACGGGGTGGACCGTTGGAAAGGTAATTTAGATACCTTCGAAAGTCCTTTGGACGGCTCCTAGGTTTGGGAGTTGACTTTGGGTAAAAATGGCTCGAAAGCATTTGTCAGTCCATTAGATGGGGAATCGTCAGACATAAATGGATCGTTCGTCTGCGTGGTAAGTCCGAATCGCACATGGGGTAGACTGTTAGAAAGGTTAGGAGATGTACTTCGGCATTCCAAATAGTTTGATTCGGTTCGGAGAGCTGACTTTGGTCAACCGGGACCTGGAAGCATTCGATGACCTTTCGGAGTAAAACGGATCGTTCGTCCGTATCGTAAGTCAGAATCGTGCACGTGATGGACTATTGGAAAGGGCTTTTAGTTCCCTTAGAAGATTCATTCAGTCTCGATCAGGACGAATACTTTGACTTTTGGTCAAATGCAGCCTGGGATTGCCCGATGGCTTCTAAGTCAGTACTCGAGGTATGACCTGGGTTTTAGTGATGAAGGGAGGTGCTAGGTACCCAAGGAGAGTTTACGGGGTAACCGAATGGGGTGTCTACACTTATTATGCCAACAATTTCTTTTGGGTATTTGATTAAAATCAAGACTTAATTACTTGATCAAATCGAATGACCTATGGACCATGATGTTATCTTATATCCATAAATAAATCTCACAAGTTTACATCACTTTTCATTTTCTATACTTGTTAGTATGTACTTCTCAAGACAATTATTCAAGAACGCATTATTGACGTTAAAATAATCCCAGAAGACTATTGCAGTGTTATCATGAGAAGGTTTGCTCATTATCAATCCTTATCTTTTTTAGTAAAACCTATCACAAGTATTGCCTTCAAGGATTTCAGCTTCCCAACCATTTATCTTTGAGCTTATTTTAGGTCCACATTTTTTCGTTTGGTTTTACCCCATTCATAATTCTACAAGTCCCGAAACTTGATTCAAATACATTGAATCCCTTTTTGTCTCCATAGTTGGAAGTCAATGAAAAATTTCTTATCTCGTAATGCATCATTTTAGTTCCCGGGATCCTGTTCATGTTTGACTATAATCATATCAAAATGATCATCCAAAACATTATTCATTTAAGCTTACACTTGATACTCCAATTACATCATGTTAGTATTTTCTCTCCAGTATCAGTAACATTGTGGTGTTGTGGGCCTCGAGTGATGATGCGTGCCGGGGGGATATATTTTTATTAATGGTGGATGTCTGGTAATGCTTATCTCACAGTCTGTCGCATACACTTGATGTCATGATATTAGTTAGATGTGGGTTAAAGGACTTTCCCCTGAAAGATGTTTGAAGCCATGACCAGTTTGATTCACAAGCCATTGGTTGTTAGTTTAGTCCTAAGTGTATTTTTCATGCGATAAAGGGGTTTGGTAAATTGTTCAGAGTCGCCAGTTTTTTTATTATAAAAAACTAACAAAAGGGTCTTGTTAGTCCTTTAACACTAATCCTAAGACATGCTTAGGTATGTAGTTTGTGCAGAGAATCTTGTTATGCGGGTTCAGGAACTGAGTTATAAGTGGGTGATGTGTTAGGCAACTAACTTGTTCTATATTCTTATCCTTATTATATGCTTATCAACCCTCTTATAAATTAGTGATTACTTCTTAGATATTTGTAAAAATGGTCTACATACCTTAGTTTATGCTTAGGTATGCAATATTATAACTGAGTGGTGTAGGCACATCATTTCAACTCATACAGGTACATAAGGGTTCTTGTGCATGACTTCGTGATTGTATAACGAGGGACACTTAGTGTATATGTTGGTGTGAGAGAGAGTTTAGTTATGAGATTGTTTAATATCTCCTTCTAGGTTTGAGGAGAGAGAAAGGTAATGTGAGAGATGGGTGCATCTCTGTTGTGAAAATATATTAGGAGATATATTACCAAGTGTCGTTGTCGCGAGAAGGACTCGATATTGTGCCAACGTACCTAAGAATTCTTAGTATTAAAGCCTACCTAGTTCGATTGTGTTTAGTGGATATATGTTTGATCGTTTTTTTTTTGGGGGGGGGGAGGGGGGGGGGGGGGGCACATGAGAGATCAAGGCTTGGAGATTGTTTGGTATATCATTTATTTTGTACGAAAGAGATGAGGGGTGAGGGATAATGGTTTTTCATTCTTTAAAATATGTATGCTTGAGTTTAGTAAGATCACAGTTGTTTTAATGGTTACACTAACACTTCAAGTAAGTTATAATCATGAAAAAGTATGATCCTTACATTAAAGATAGGCCGCTTAATCATTTGAGTGTTAACAACTATGAATATACTTATTTTCCTTCTGACATCTCAATGTTTGATTTATGCATTTAATGTAAGATTTCTGTGGGCTACAAAGAGTGAGGGATATAGGAGGATAGATATGGGTGAATCTCCATCATGATAATATATTACGAGACATATTGTCAAGGATCGAGATAATGAGAAGGAATTGATATTTCATTTACAAACTTATGTATCTATGAGATTAAAGCATATGTAGTTCTGTAATATATATATGCATGTTTGAAAAAAATTCTACGGGTGAGAGAGGTCGCGAGTTTTAAATAGTTTGATATCTCGTTGGTGCTTTGAAAGGGATAAAAGATGATTGCATCCCAGAGAGGGAAAATACATAAAGAGACATATTATCGAGGCTTGTACATACGGGGTGAACTCAATCTTACCCCTACGTACTCGTGTAGCCACGGGATAAAAGCCTACACAGTTCGGGTGTGTATATATGTATGTATTATTTTTAGCCTTAGTGTTGATGTATTATGAGGGATTACACTTTTGAGATGGTTAGATATCATTTTTGGGTTGTAAAGGGTTGAGGGATGTGGGATATGAGATTAGTTCATCTTTGTGGGGGAGAATATATATTTAGACATATTATTTAGGCTTGTGGTAACCAGATGGACTCGGTACTCCAACTATTTCTCCTTAATACTCATTTGGCCATAAGACAAAGCCTATGAAGTTTGGGTGTTCACCGGATCTAACCTAATGTTTGCTCAAGTGTAGGACTTGTTTTGGGATGGATAAAAGCTATTTGTGGGCCAAAGGGTAGTTTTGATGGAAGTTTAGAATGGGAGCCGACATGTAGTTGTCGACCAAGACTCCAATTACATGTGGGGCAATGACTAACTCTAAGGTGTTGTTAAACCCTCGGTCTAGTTTGAAAGTGTAGCTTTAAGAATGTCATGTTTTAGACATCATTGGCTATGGAGGTAGAGATATAATTATGGGATGTTTCGAATGGTAATGGATGGATCCATAAGAAGTAATATGTTGAGGGACATATTATTAGGCTTAGGCTTCTTGAGTTTAGATAAATATAGAGCCTATATACCCAAGGAGACTTGGTATCAAAGCCAACAAAGTTCTAACAAACCGGGCATATTTACAGGTTTATGTTATAGGAAACCATTATACAATATACAATATCACGGTATTTATGGAGCCTTATTTTGATATACCATTTTCATTATGTTGGATTTATATATTAATATCTTAAGAATAATGTCTGATCAAAGGCATATGTTTGAAAAGTGTTTGATATGAAAACACATATTCAAGATGATGCCAATGGGATAAGCTTAGTTCATTTGGAGAAGAGGTGGGTGTAGTCGTATTTTTTACTCCGGCTTATGCAAAATTCCAAATTAACTAGGCTCATTGTCGCATTCCTTGGAACGGTTTTAAAAAGTATGTTTTCATGTTTTTTATTTTGTCGTTATGGAATTTGATTAGATTTGTTTTACCATATTAGCATGTCAAGTCATTTAGCAAAGGTATTAGGTTACGAACAATAATTTAAAATATAAGCATTGTAAAGTGCATGCTAGAACCCCTAAATGGGGGTTGGGCTAAAAGGGGTAAACAAATATGGTCAGTTGATCACAATATATATATATATATATATATATATATATATATATATATATATATATATATATATATATATATATATATATATATAGAGAGAGAGAGAGAGAGAGAGAGATAGATAGAGAGAGAGAGAGAGGGTATTTTTTCAAAATTTGGGTAGAGGTTCCTTACCCTTATAGTGTGAGATCAATTTTACAGGGGAGTGGTCCCACTTAAGGTGCTCGAGGTGGAAAGATCTCTAATTTTAGTCGAGAAGAGATTTGTTTAGAAGTGCTGAATTTTACAGTATGCACACATAGGTTTGCCTCTATTTTTCTTTCATAGGAACTTTTTTAGAAGTACCAACCTGGTTTCAGAAGAAAGTGACTCCACGAAAATAAGTTCTTTCCTTGAGAGGAAAGCGACTTTTCTAAAGTACAAATTCTTTGGGGATTTTTAGAATGAGTTCGAGTATCTTGAATGATCGGGAGAGAATTTAAAAATACCGGATTAAAATAAGGTTTTGATTCCCTTTTAATGGTTGGTGGGGACAGTTATCTACACGGGTCTCTCCCGAGGCATTTAACCAATTCGTAAAAGCTCTAGGATGGTGGATTCGAGGTGTTATACATGTGGATGGATGAGAAGAGATTTCCAAAGATCTAATAATGATTAATTTGGATGGATATTACCTTTTAGTTATCTATTTAATGGACCCTTAACCACCAAAAGACCCAAAGTGCGTGTTGGTTTCTCTTTTGTACCTTTTTCCTATTTGTATTTTAACCCCTTAGAGGTTTTGTTCTTTATTTTTGGCCTATAAAGCTTATGTTTATTGTATGGGATGTTAGTATTTTTTTGGATTTTTTAGGGTTTGATGTTGGTGGTCTTTTATGACAGGACATAATGTACCTGACCGTAATTTCATGCTCAGGTCTCCACAGAGGTAGTCGGCTAAGTGTGTACACGTGCGGACACTCTTCGTAAAAATTGAAAGGATTTGTTTAAAAGAATAAGGTTGCCTATTCTTGGGTAATCGTGATCTATAGGGGGAATAAGTAGAAAGTTTGAGGAAAATGGGTTTTTGGGGTGAGGGTTTTAATCAATAAATCAACCATTGGGTTTGAACAGTTAGTTAAATGTAGGAGATATTTAACCGGTCAGTTAAACATTTTTATGGACAATCCTATAAATCATTTTTCCTTGGCGGTTTTATTCATACATTCACTTATTATCTTCATCTATGTCATTTTTCTCTATACTTGTTAGACCCTTGCACTCTTTTGAAACAATTTTTAGACTCCATATGTTATTATGGATCACTTCAATTCGGTTTTGGTGGATGAGGATGAGGTCTTGGACTTGAACCTGGTTGAGGAGGATGTGGGGATGATAGTGGGTAACAGTGTAGGGAATTAAAGTGGATGTGGCATTATGGTTGGATGTGTTTGTTTTGGATATAACAGGCACCAGAGCATGGCCCTTTATGAAGATGGTAGGGTAGGGATAACCCAACGGGGAGAGGATGAGGTGCCTAATGCACGGATCTTGTTTTATGATCCCTCACTACTAGGGGACGAGGAAATTAAGATCCTCATGTAGTATTGTGAGAACCATCGAACCATAAGTGTATGTCCTGGGAATGCTCCACAGGTAAGTCTTAAGACCTTTTCACTTTTTATGCCTTTCGCACATGTTTCTATGTCTATTTTTTTAATCTTTTAAAGTTAAATTTATTGATGGTATTTTATATGTCATGAAAATAATATGATAATTAAGTATCTTTTTCTAAGTTAAATAGTATGACTATAGGACATTTATTGCTAAATGAAAATAGTAATGATCATAATAAAAATAATAATGAAAAAAATATATAATAAAGGGAGACTATACTTTATAAGGTGGGGAAATAGGGGGAACCTAAAGAGTGGAAGAGATGGTATTATGGCATGATAACGATAGTTCAAACATAAAAAAAATTACTCTCTATATATCCATTATGACTTGGTATATATCCATCATGATCCATTATGACTCGGTATGTATCCATTACTCGGTATATATCCACTATGATCCATTATGAAGGTATATATCCATTATGATCAAGTCAATGAACAAGTTGATACTTAATCACTCGAAGATCAGAATATAGACAGTTAAAAGCTGATGCGACTAGGCTTTGTATAAACATTACAAAGAAAATAACTCGGTATTGTATGCATTGATAGGTTTGAATAATTTGAAGAGTCAATTTGGGTTGTCGGGCAATAGCATAACTCCAATTCTTAAGTAGGCTATATACATTCTCCTGAAAGAGAACACAATATGACATAGTTATCCAGGCATGTAAAAGATCATGAAAGATTTGGGTTTAAATTACAAATATATTAATGCATGAGAGTATGATTTTATATTATACCATAATGAGCATCAACTGAAGAATGAATGTCCTATACGCAAGAAGGTAAGATATATGGTTTGTAAAAGTCCAAAAGCCTGCATAAGCAAATTTCTCCATATAATTTATTAAATTATTTTCCTTTTGGGACATGGTTGACAATATTTTTCATTGGACTATGGATAGCATAGGTCATGGCACGATACTCTCTATCCGAGGGTGGAAATCTCATGCATTATTTGGTTTATTCACTTACTGACATCTTTTAAACCCACGACACCCTGAATTTGTAAAAGAACCATGCAACTTTAGTCTTGAATTATTAATCAAAGGGTTTAACCCTTTAGTAATTTAATCACTAATAAGAGTTATTGGTCAGATCTCATGCTCCTTTAATTGTCTCTCCAACAATATGCATGAGAAAAGAGTTCACTTATTGTCGTTGTTGATAACGAAGCCAAAACGTCATAGGGACAGTATTAATGTTTTCTTAGACCCCTTAAGTGAAGAACTTAGAAGAGTCGTTGGATGAAGACGTGAGATAATTTTACACTCACAAGGGTGAAGAGTTCACACTTAAAGCAATGGTTATATGGGTGATCCTTGACTTTCCAATTTATGGGAACTTATTCGGTTACAATATTCATAGTTATTACAAATGTCCCATCCATGGGGAGGAAACCAAATCCACTTATCTACATCATAGTGGGAATATGAGTTATGTCGATCATCGTTGATCTCTACAAACTAGTCACCCTTTTAGGGATGGATAGTCTAACTTTTTACCTGTCGGTCAAGAGCGTAGGGAAGAACCTTCTTGGTGTTGAGGTTATCAAATAAAGGAGGAGTAAAATATTATGATTTGGTGGAATTATTTTTTGGAAAAAATCATCAGTTTGTACGTAAAAAGCATAAATTTAAGGAAGATCCATATGTGCCTATTAAAATAAACGCATGGTCCATGCGATCAATCTTATTTGACTCATAGTATTGGAAAGAGCCCCGTATAAGGCATGAAAATGATGTGATGTACCTATAAAAGAATATTGTGAAACATAAGGTATGAACATGGCAGGGTGGATCTCATTCAAAAGACGGAGAGAGTTCACATCACGATCTAAATGGGATGAAAATAAAAAAATGGTTAAAAATTGATCCTATAACAGGAAGAAATTCGATTCCCACATGTACTTTCACTTTGACCACGACTGAAAAAAAGATCCTCCTAGACCTATTTTTTAATTTTAATACTCCGGGTAGTTATTTCAATAATTTATGTAGGGTTGTAGGACACCAAACAAATTATCTAAAATAGTGCAAGTCTCATGAATCTGACATCATCATCTAATTAATCTCTCTGTTGTTTAGGCATTACTTCTATGAGAAAAAAAGATCTCCACAAGGAAATTATTAAGATTAGTTTGTTCTTAACTTTATTGTGCGAAAAAGTGGTAAACAAGACAAATATTAAAGATGTGAAAGCCACCTTAGCCGAGGTGATTGGAGAAGAATTTTTCTCTGTCATTGTTTGACATCAACTTCCACTTACTTGTCCATTGATTTAATGAGGCTTTATTAGGTGGACCCATCTGGTATTTCTTGATGTATCCTTCCGAATAATTGATGAAAACTTTTGAAGACTACATTAATAATACACAGTATATTGGAGAGTCAATTGAAAAAGAATAAATACAATAGAAACATAGTTATGCGCCCGAAAACATATTTTAGAACAAAGGTACACGAGGTTCAATCCTCGTGGATAATGATTCATTTAGAAACCTGATGAGTTTGAGGATGAATTTCCTTGAAGTAACCATCAGGAAGTGAGACTCACCAATCTGCAATACAAGCAAGCAACTCATTATATTTTCAAATCAAAAGATGTAGTTCAAGATCGAAGAAAGTAGGTAACTGCATATATAACTTATTTTTGTTTAATTTCCTATATTTTCTATATTTTCATCTAAACTCTACCATTTAATGAACATATTTAGGAATTATGAGTGTAAAAAATTGGCCGAAAATTGGAATATAAGTGATTTTAGGGCATTTGTATGAAAAAAGGTAATTCTAATATCTTTTGTTACGATTATTAATGTACGTTTTGTAAAATACGGCCTAATACAAATCCATTAAATTTTTTTTAAAGAAAGGTGATGTTTCCTTAAGGTTTCAAGCCTAACCAAAAATCCAAGATTCCATGCAAATGAGTTTAAAATTTTTTGTATTAATGGTTTTGATTTTATCTCATACCTCGGTAAGGAAAAACTATCGTTGCTAAATAGCAGAATATCAAATTGTTCTTTGACTTATTGTGTACCGAGCAAAAGCGATAAAATCAAAAGGATATGGTGTTGAACTACTATATGATTGCCAAAAAAAATCATGGAACTAGATTACTTAGACATAAAAAAATTATCTTTTACTTCCAGTAAGTGAAGGTGGAGGACACTACAAATGGTTGTAAATTTTACACTCCTTCAAAATTTATAACGGTTGATTGATCTAAGTTAAAGAGTAATGGTCCCTTGATCGACGAACCTTTTATTTTTTTCCTTCAAAAATATCAAGAAGGTTTTCTACTCTAAGTGCATAAATGATAATAATTGATATTATGCATAAACCAAAGGATTTGACTACTCATGAAGACACATTAAAGGCCCCTCAAAATTTCTTGTAACATCCTGATGAATATTTTTAATGAAATTAAATTATTTTTGTGTTAAAATAACCATTTATGAGCTATTTATAATTATTGTGACATTTATGACCCGTACATATGTTTTGTAACATGAAAATAGGATCAACACGTCTATTCTCTTGTTCGAAACATAATATTTTTCATAGAAAATGGAGATTAGAACGAATTTATAACATATTATTTTTAATTATAATTTTAAGTATAGTGTGTATAAATTAGCATAATCCAAAGGTAATGTTAACGCGAAAAAAATACAAAAACATGGAAGATGCACTATAATACTAATTTATAGTTGGGTGAAATTTCAAGAATTACAAAATTTATAACCGAAACATAATTATAATTGAGTACCAACGACACTCAGTTGAGTGATTATTCAACTGAGTGTGTACTTATTCAAGTGACTGTATACTCAATGTGTAGTTAGAAACTCAATAAATTGGCCCTAGTACCTAAAGAAAAAAATTGCACCTCATTCTCATTTGAAACAAATGAGTTTATACTGTCCCTCTCTCTGAAGAAATTTAAGAGCCAAACCCTGTTGTTATTATTCGAACCCCTTAAAGAGCCAAAGCTCTATTCTTCTGAAAACACATGAGAAAAATGCCTCCAAACTCTTTTCTTTTACCACAAAACCATGAAGAAAACCCATCTCACATCCTTTCTCTATCAGAAAAACCCACCAAACATTTGTTCAAAAAATTCAAACCACGATGAAGGAACCCTCACCCAGAGCCTCACGAACCCACTGCCAAACCTCTATCCTTTCTCCACCATTTTCAATTAGAACCGTCGGACCTCCCTCTTGTACGAATCCCTACTCCACCGCCGACCGACCTCCTCACTGGACTGATTACCCATTTCCCCGCTTTTCATTTTTAATTTTACGATTTCTCTCTCATACGACCATAACTGAAAGCGCCAACCTTATATATATATATATATATATATTTATATATATATATAACGAATAAAAGATAATTGGGATAACTCGTAACCCCTTTTATTTGGGGTTTTGGTCGTCGGCCATGGTTGTACGGGACGGAGGTTGGCTTTATACTCAGTTATGTACTATTTTTTGTAAACACGATCCCTGAACACGTATGAGTAATCGTATTTTTTAAAAATGGGCATTTGACCAAGTGTAATTTTCTAGTTAACAATATATTTTTAATGAGTTATAATACTAAATGACTCGATGCTATGTCGTTGTTATACCCGAAACTGTATTACGAGTCAAATTGTGATTATGCAATTTTTTTTTTTTACGTTGGCTAAATTTTGAAAGTGAGACGACCACTGAATTATTGTCCAAATAATGGGGGAAGTTTTCAACGTTTTTCTAAAAATTATTTGTTCCACGACTAATATATTATCGTAATAATATATTTTAAAACCATAAATATCAGCTTTTGACGAATCAAATGTAATACTTGATCGGAATAATATTTTATTTGAATAAAAATTATTATTTATTCAAATTGAAAGTATATAAATCCAATCATTTTGATTCCTTTTAACAATTATATTTGAAAATTAACCTATCTCTCCGATCATTTCAAACATATTACGTATAAATCCGTCTATATAACTTGAAGTCGTACAAGTTATCAGTCAAAGTAATATATTTATATGACCCATAAATGAGAGATCTTAATTTGAATTATATACGAGATTCATATAGAATAAATTATATTCGTATTTATCGAATGACGTACAATATCATAAACCAAACCCTTCTCTTTCAAACCACCAATACAACCACTATCATTCAAACCCTCATGAACGAATAACTACAGAAACGGGAACATAACAATTAAAGTGTAATACCCCGTATTTTCATGACTTTTAATTATGGGATTTAATAAATTAAATTGTTTGGAATTATAAGATTTATTAAATTAATTTGAGATAATTAATTGGAAATTAATCCGAATTTAAATGTTAGCGAGACGGGAGTTAGTATTTGATTACTATAATGTTGTTGAATATTACCGAGTGATTATGGTAATATGTGATTATTGTATTTATTAAAATTGCCGTGAGTTGAAAATATGGCAGTTTTGGAATTAAGTTGAAACGCGCGTGTCAGTCGTATCAGAACCCAATTTAAAGGATTTAAAAGTATTTTATTTTTATATCATCCGTATGAGCATTTTCAGTGCGCCAACGTGTCTAGAAGGGTCGAGATAGTCAGAAAATACTAGCTGGGGGTTTAGTTTGGGTCCCGGGGCATTTTTAGGCCTAACCGGCAACTCGGTAGGGTATTTTAGTGATTTTTATTTTTGGTGAATAGTGACCCACCAAAAAATGAGGAGATACTTATCAGCCAACACTTGAGTTCCTTAGGGTTTTCACAACCATAGATCATAACGGCAGTTAGAGAGGAAGAGAGGAGAAGTCCAAGGGCTTCCATGGCCTAAACCACCACACACCACCACCATCGCCGAATTTATGACCGAAAGGAGAGGGGGAAACAACCAATAACGTCATCATCGGATCAGAATCTATATTTTTCCAGGCAAGTGATTTATCTTGCAAAATTTATGGCATATGTTCTACATGATAAATTAGAGTTGGAGACAAATTATGAATAATTGTGATAATATGAAATTGGGGACTAATCATGAATTTGGGTAGGCTTGCATGTAGTGGACCTTGTGGAATCATTAAGGGAACGAATTAAAAACTAAGAGTTAGGAAAATTCGAAATTACATTAAGGTTTTAATGATTTTTGAAGAAATGAGAAAAAACTACGGTTATGGTATTTTAATGACTTTTAATCCAAGAAATCGATAATCAATGATGTTTTGATGAATCTTGAACGTTAAGACTGATGTAGTAATGTTTGTTCATGAATTATTATACTCATTTGGGGAGCTTGGGACGTTATAATATGATTTGGAGGTGTAAAAATGGAGAATTCCGTAACTGTTAAGAAATTCTGGGCGAATACCTACTTATCGATTGATCGACTCAAGAATGTCGATCGATCTACGATCGATCAATCGAACTATTTTCTTCGATCGATCGATCGACCCCTTCTGATTTTTGGAATTTGTTGCCCTTTAAGGTTTAATGAAGATCCCAAAGCCGATGTTGATTGTTAGGGTGATTAATATAATATTGTGGGACTTAGATAAGGTAAGTAGGGTTTTAGTTATTGTCGAAAAATGTCATAACTTATGGGATCGAAAGTTATAATTACGAATGATTATCGAATGGACGATGTGCGATCCTTCAATTTTGGGACTAAAAGTGGAATGAAAGATAATTTAAGGGATTTTATATATTTGCTGAAATAATATTAGGAACAAATGGGAGACCTAGTATTCACTTGGGATATGTATAGGTACAGAATCCGTATGACGAGATATGTCGCGTTAAATAAATATTACGTAGAATATATGGAATGTAAATATTGTGGGTGGGACTTAATATATAGGGGAGGAGTATACCTATATTGAAATTGTCTATGTATATGTACTGGTTGTGTGAATGCCTAGTGTATGGATTTCTTATGTGTATGACATACCTACCATACTTGCTATCATGGGAGCTAGTTTTCGAAAAATGGCCATCTTATCTTTGTGTGCCTTCGGGGGGATTTAGATTGTTACCTTAAGGATATAGAACTGTGAATGACTTATTTGTGAGTTGATAAGTCAGCTGTCCATGGGAGCGTAGGTATGTGCGTGACCCATGGGTATGTGAACTATGTTCGCCTCCAATATGTGTGATTTGTATTTAGACGATTCTTGAGTGATTCGGAACACGTGATCCTTACGTACGTGATGCACATGGATTTGATAGCAGAGTATGTGTGCATCGCAACTTAGCCTAGGGGTTCCATATATGTATTTATGTACTGAGTGTGATATACTTATGCACTTGTGATTGCTTCATTGTTGCTTAGTATATGTGAAGAAGCTAAGATATTTGAATGTGTTAAGAGTGAGAACTTAATTTACACTTGAGATAAGTAATTTAATGAATGTGAATATGGGTTGTGAATATAAATTATCGGGATATTAAGAGTAGACATCCTATGGTAGAATGCAAAAGCGGAAGTGGTACAGACTAGCTAGTTAGCGGCATAACTAGGATGGGTTAAGGGTACACGTTAAGCGTGCACATTAGTTAAGAGGTGAGAAACTCATGTGAGAGTACGTGACTAACATGTTTAACATATGTGTTGTTTAATATTGTAATTTAAACACTTGCAGTTTTAAAAATATTTTCACCTCGGGCTCTGACCCGTTTTCTTCCAAATATATTTTGTTTTGTAAACACATTTTAGGTGCCCACCCACAGGGACGCCAAGCATAGGAGTTCCATTTTGATGACGTGATATAGCTACTGTGGAAGCTACATGATCTTGATATTAGATGCCTTCATATTCCTCATTGGTTCCTTCAGAGTCACTTGTATCAGTTAGGGCATGTCGCCCATTCTTATTTAGAGGTTGTAGTTACAGACTTTCATTATTTCAGTTATTGGTTTATTTATTCAGACTCTTGTATTGAGACTTTATTTACTCTAGCATTTTTATTATTGGAGTGTTTACTCTAGAATCAATTGATTTCATTTCGTTGGTTATTTTTATGAGATTATTTATGTAATCGATGGTTATTGATTTAATTCTTCGTTATTTGTTAACTTAATTAAAATATTTTAACATCTCTCTTTTTAAATATTAGGTGGCTAGTAATTAATTAAATAATTTTCAACAGTGATGCTAAGACTGAACCAACTTCATATTCTGTATTAATTTAATAAAGGAGTAGCTACCCGGTATTTAATTAGGCGGGGTGTCACAGGTGGTATCAGAGCATCAGGTTCTAGTGTCCTTTAGGATCTGTGCGGCTTATTATGCTTCCAGCATAGGTTTCTTTGGTATAGAGCCCTCTGTTTAGGATTGTTGATTTCTTTGGTGAGATTTCGTTCTCCTACTATGATATATGTGATAGTGAATGTGATTTGCATTCGGGTGTGTTCATGTGCCGAACAATGCAGTACGTCAGGCGAAGACAGCTGGGCGGACAACAGGAGGCAAAGATCAGTTGAGGTTATTTAAGTTACTGAAGAAGGATGATCGTAGTTGAAGTCACCCATATTATGGCACGAAAGTCCAGGACGGTACAGACGACTAAGGCGCGACTTGTGACTTCCAGGCAAAACTATAGTAGAAAGTGGGGTCAAATGAGACTCACCCAGCAAGGTTGGAATGAGAGAGAAAGAGTTAGGCAAAACATTTAAAAGAACCAACAACGAAAATACTAGAAACGTGTAGATGCCGTGTACTAACTAACTCACGTAATATATCCAAAGGCTTAGACATATGACGGGGAATGGCTAATCGGGAAATGATGGGGTATGGCTAATCAGGAATAAAAATTTGGGATAAATTTTTCCTTAACTCATAAAAGAGGAGTTTCAATGGTGAGAGGCAACCACCACACTTAAAAGTGGAATCTTTTGTCAAAAGAAGGCGCATACGTGTAGTTTGACCATAAGTTCCTTCATTAGATGTTCAGAGTGAGATACGAACGTTGTTCTGAACTCACACAAGATGGTTGGACAGAGGTCACTTTGTGAGAACAAATTCAATTAGTTAGCGAACCTTACACCGGATGAAGTAGGTGAAATGGAGAATAAGACATTAAAAGGGAGAATTTGCGTACAAGAAGAATTGTTAGCACTTATGGGGAATTTTGCTTAGACGGCTAATGCAGATGGTAATTATGTCGCATTTTGTTAATATTGAAGTAAGCGCTTCCTTGTGAGGGGAGCTACAAGAATTGAAGAAGTTAGATAGAGTAAGACTGGGGGAAAAGGGTGTTGAAGAAGCACCAGAAGGAGGAGATCCATAAGGGAACCCATTAAAATGATTGGGATAGCTGAATTGTTACCAAGAGATGGTAATTTCAGTAAAAGATGTTGAAATCAGTAGCGAGTTCCTTAGGGCCATCAAAGCTAAGGGAACAATAAAGACAGTCATCAGAGTCGAGACTACCAACGACCGAGGGTAAGATAACCCTAATATGGTCAATGTGACCGGAGATAAGTGGAGTATATGTAGTGGTATTTTGTGGGGAGCGAGACACGTGTGTTATATATGTTTCCCGAAGAAAGTATAGGGATAAGGGTATGGTGCCTAGCAAGGGCAATAGTTATTAAAATTTTCAGTTTGGTACAGATAGGTGTGTAAGTCCAGGAACCTTTTGAGCAGCCAGGGCGATTGACGAGATAGAAGTATGAGTTATATCCTCAGATGGTGTTGCGTGTTGTATGTTTCAGGAATGAGTTACTACTTTTTCTATTTTTATTGCTATATTCGCTTGAGAGTCGAGTTTAGTGAGTATCTCGATAATGTTATTATTTATGTGGATATTTTTCCAGGTATAATGGGGTTACCTTAGTGTTATCCGCGTAGGATGAATGAGAATATTGATAGTGGTATATACCTTATTTAAATTACACGTTTTAGTGATGTGTTATAAGAGTATGGTATTATCCTGATTGTGGTTTTATAAAAATGGTTAGACCGATAGTGTGCGGTTATTGCCAGTCTATCGGGGTTACTACCTTGGTGTATCATGTTTTGTTTTGGTGAGACCCCATCTGCGAGAGGGTCGGGCTTGCATTTATATATCTATATATATGTATATATATCATCGAAATTTTGAAAAGTATAAAGATATCGGATAATTGATCCCGGTATGTGTAGGGATTTAATTAATATGATACGGGGCATATTTAGTTTACTGTTCAGCGAAAAGATTTAACTGATTATTATAATTAATGCTCAGGATGTAGTAATAGGAAGAGTGCATTGGTATATCACCCGTTAGAGGCGTGGGAGTTAATACTCATAGTTGTATGTCTGGGGATGAGATTTTGAAAACCCCGATTATAATTGCATGATGTTTAGGGAAGGTGATTCCCATCAATGTTAAGAGACAGTGTCTTTCGGAAGGAGTTCCTTGTTTAAGCGTAATTGCGGAAGGAGATGTAACTTGATTGTCAAGAAATGATAATATAGGGGTACATGTTATGGATCGAGGGCCTAACAGATTCCGATGACTGACAATGCTAAGAAGTAGTGTATCGGGGGGGTTCCTTATTTGGATTTCTCTTTGTGAGACACCCCACGCATGAAACTTAGCGTAAGGTTGGTAATAAGGAGATGTGTGGCCATTTGTTCATGATTTGGATACCTCGATCGTTAGGAAAGTGTGTAGTTATAACTGGAAGTTAAAGGGTAAATTACTATATAAGGCCAGTAGAGTCAGTGGTGGGATGAGGAAGTACTGATAATTTTGTTTTACTCTGGCGGATTGAAGGATGCAATGAGGTTAAGGAGGTTTAGGATTTCAAAATTCGGGGGTGATTGAAAATTCCCAAGTGGTAAAGCCACATTACAAATGCAGGGGCAATCAAGAGTTTGGAGTATGTATGAAGCGTATATGATGTTTAAACTCGTATGCATGGGTTATAAGGGGTGTAGACACCCTGTTTTGCAATGTGTTAATCGCCAGAAGAAGGGACATAGATGGATGAAATTTTTACTTGTGAGACTAATATGACGAAATGGAAGTGGTAGAGTGGATTAAGCGTTGTGATAAGGACAACAATCTTTGATTTTTGTGCAATCAGAATAACACGTCCAAAATTGGTTGAAAGGAAGTGGGAATCCATTTAAAAAGAGAGTATCTCTTGAGAAGGAAAATATTGAACTATTATGGAAAATTTGGAGCGGAGTTCCACCCAATCGAATATTGAGAGTGGATACGCGTAAATAACATGAGGATATTGATAAGGTATAAGATTCCAGAAATGCGCATCGTGGAGAAAAGTTCGGGGGTCGGAACTTTTGGTGTACGTCGAGTGAAGAAAGGTTGGTTAGATTTTACTTAACGAGAAGAATTATACGTGAACATCGGCATTGAAAGGGGTAGAGTAAGTAGTAGATCGATTGGGGTAAGATGGGCAACCATGTAATTTTGTATCGAGCCGATGATTCCAGTGATGGAAGAGTCAAGTTGGTAAATTTCTTGAGGGGTTGCCAACTTATAGATAAGTAACGAGTTCCTTCTAATCTATGGGACGAGTTATCCAGAAGGAGAGAAATTGTTATATCCATGGGTAATTTACACTATTAGATAGTGATCACGCCGGTACGTGGTCCTACGCAGTATTATTCTGAACTAGGATGAGATACCCGAAACCCACCTTCAATATGGGGTATAAGAAAGTAGTGGGAATAGTTTTGTTTTGAGAAAATTGTGTCACCTATAGCACGAAGAATAGACGCAAGGTGATTGATGACTGGTGGAACAATCTGAAAGCAATTTTGGATTCATCGTGATCATTTAATTTCCAAAATGAGTATAGCTAGTAAGTGAGGTATATGGTGGTAATGGGGATAAGAATTTACCTAATGGTAGGGTTGGGTGAAAGCACCCGTATCTATTCATAGTGGACAAGGTGCTTACTGAGGTTTTGTGTGGATAAACCTTATCATTCTTTCTCCGGATGTTTAGAGGTGAGCGGATTATCCAAGTTTTGGATCAATAAGGAGTTAGAATCCGATGACTAAAATGGGATAACCACTAATAGTCGTGAGTGGTTTTCCCTTGTGTAAAAGTCACAAAGACGGGAACATAGATTCAAATAACGAACAAGAGTAGTCAGATGTTCTATGGTTTCTCCCAGGATGGGAGTTTTGTGTCTAGATAAACGCGGGAGTTGATATGTAGTAAGGTGCGAACTCACAATAATATTGAGATAATGCGGCCAACGATGTATAGGCTATTTTTATTCGAGTGTTGTTTAGCAAGAGGACAATGTGAGGTGCGTTCATTGAGGTATAACCCTATAACTGATAAAGCATCAAGGGTGTTCAACAAGCTTGTTGTGAAGCGAGTGCTGTAGTGATTGAGCGTTACTTTGAATTTTGTTTTAAGTGCTGGAGGATACCTAATTTTTTCAGGTATGCCTTACTTTTTCGAATTTCGGGACGAAATTCTGTTATTAGGAGGGAAGTATGTAATACCCCGTATTTTCATGGCTTTTAATTATGGGATTTAATATATTAAATTGCTTGGAATTATGAGATTTATTAAATTAATTTGGGATAATTAATTGGAAATTAATCTGGATTTAAATGCTAGCGAGACAAGAGTTAGTATTTGATTACTATAATGTTGTTGAATATTACCGAGTGATTATGATAATATGTGATTATTGTATTTATTAAAATTATCGCGAGTTAAAAATATGACAGTTTTGGTAATTAAGATGAAACGCACGTGTTAGTCGTGTTAGGACCCAATTTAAAGGATTTAAAAGTATTTTATTTTTATATCATCCGTATAGCATTTTCAGTGCGTCAACGTGTCCAGAAGGGTCGAGATAGTTAAAAAAACACTAGCCGGGGGTTTATTTTGGGTCCTGGGGCATTTTTAGGCCTAACCGGCAATCCGAGAGGGTATTTTAGTGATTTTTATTTTTGGTGAATAGTGACCCACGAAAATGAGGAGATACTTATCGGCCAACACTTGAGTTCCTTAGGGTTTTCACAACCATAGATCATAACGGCAGTTAGAGAGGAAGAGAGGAGAAGTCCAAGGGCTTCCATGGCCTAAACCACCACACACCACCACCATCGCCGGATTTATGACCGAAAAGAGAGGGGGAAACAACCAATAACATCATCATCAGATCAGAATCTATATTTTTCCAGGCAAGTGATTTATCTTGCAAAATTTATGGCATATGTTCTACATGATAAATTAGAGATGGAGACAAATTATGAATAATTGTGATAATATGAAATTGGGGACTAATCATGAATTTTGGTAGGCTTGCATGTAGTGGACCTTGTGGAATCATTAAGGGAATAAATTAAAAACTAAGAGTTAGAAAAATTCGAAATTACATTGAGGTTTTAATGTTTTTTGAAGAGATGAGGAAAAACTAGGGTTATGGTATTTTAATGACTTTTAATCCAAGAAATCGATAATCTATGATGTTTTGATGAATCTTGAACGTTAAGACTGATGTAGTAATGTTGGGTCATGAATTATTATACTCATTTGGGGAGCCTGGGACGTTATAATATCATTTGGAGGTGTAA
Source organism: Sambucus nigra (assembly GCA_949130495.1). NCBI lineage: Eukaryota > Viridiplantae > Streptophyta > Magnoliopsida > Dipsacales > Adoxaceae > Sambucus > Sambucus nigra. Next base: position 273,095,044 of record OX422217.1, read on the forward strand.
AAATGGAGAATTCCGTAACTGTTAAGAAATTTTGGGCGAATACCTGCTTGATCGATCGAATGACGCAAGAATGTCGATCGATCTACGATCGACCTATTTTCTTCGATCGATCGACCCCTTCTTATTTTTGTCAATTGTTTCCCTTTAAGGTTTAATGAAGATCCCAAAGCCAATGTTGATTCTTAGGGTGAATAATATAATATTGTGGGACTTAGATAAGGTTAGTAGGGTTTTAGTTATTGTCGAAAAATGTTAGAACTTATGGGATCGAGCGTTATAATTATGAACGGTTACTGAATGGACGATGTGAGATCCTTCGATTTTGGGACTGAAAGCGGAATGAAAGATAATATAAGGGATTTTATATATTTGTTGAAATAACCTTAGGAACAAATGGGTGACCTAGTATTCACTTGGGATAGGTACAGGTACCGAATCCGTATGACGAGACTTGTCGCGTTAAATAAATATTATGTAGAATATCCGGAATGTAAATATTGTGGGTGAGACTTAATATATTGGAGAGGAGTATACCTATATTGAAATTGTATATATATACTGGTTGTGTGAATTCCTAGTGTATGGATTTCTTATGTGTATGACATACCTACCATACTTGATATCACGGGAGGTTAGTTTTCGAAAAGGGCCATCTTATCTTTGTGTGCCTTCGGGAGGATTTAGATTGGTACCTTAAGGACATAGGACTGTGAATGACGTATTTGTGAGTTGATAAGTCAACCGTCCATGGGAGCGTAGGTATGTGCATGACCCATGGGTATGTGAACTATGTTCGCCTCCATTATGTGTGATTTGTATTTAAACGGTTCCTGAGTGATTCAGAACACGTGATCCTTACGTACGTGATGTACATGGATTTAATAGCAGAGTATGCGTGCACCACAACTTATCATAGGGGTGCCATATATGTATTTATGTACTGAGTGTGATATACTTATGCACTTGTGACTGGTTCATTGTTGCTTAGTAGATGTGAAGAAGCTAAGATATTTCAAAGGGTTAAGAATGAGAACTTAATTAACACTTGAGATAAGTAATTTAATGAATGCGAATATGGGTTGTGAATATAACTTGTTGGGATATTAAGAGTAGACATCCTATGGTAGAATGCGAAAGCGGAAGTGGTACAGACTAGCTAGTTAGCGGCATAACTAGGATGGGTTAAGGGTACACATTAAGCGTGCACATTAGTTGAGAGGTGAGAAACTCATGTGATAGTATGTGACTAAAATGTTTAACTTATGTGTTGTTTAATATTTTAATTTAAACACTTGAAGTTTTAAAAATATTTTCACCCCGGGCACTGACCCGTTTTCTTCCAAATCTATTTTGTTTTGTAAAAACATTTTATGTGCCCAGCCACAGGGACACCAAGCATAGGAGTTCCATTATGATGACGTGACGTAGCTGATATGGAATCTACATGATCTTGGTATTAGACGCCTTCATATTACTCCTTGGTTCCTTCAGAGTCACTTGTATCAGTTAGGGCATGTCTCCCATTCTTGGAGGTTGTAGTTAGAGACTTTCATTATTTTAGTTATTGGTTTATTTATTCAGACTCTTATACTGGGACTTTATTTACTCTAGCATTTTTATGATTGGAGTGTTTACTCCAGACTCAGTTGATTTCATTTCGTTGGTTATTTTTATGAGATTGTTTATGCGATTGATGGTTAATGATTTAATTCTTGGTTATTTGTTAACTTAATTAATAAAATTTGACATCTCTCTTTTTAAATATTAGGTGGCTACTAATTAATTAAATGTTTTTCGACAGTGATGCTAAGACTAAACCAACTTGATATTCTGTATTAATTTAATAAAGGAGTATCTACCCAGTATTTAATTAGATGGGGTGTCACATAAAGATCCGTGAATAATAACGAAAAGCTTGTAAACACTAGTAGGTGATTCTATTTCACTACTATACCTTGAACTGATGTCTTTGATATTAGGGCTTGTCATATCACTATGTGATAGCTTTGAAATCATTTTATCATTTATGAACTCTTTTGATCGTTTAATTGTACCATAAATATTGATTCAATTTGTTATCTGATTAAACTCAAACCAGTCCTAATCCTGACAAACTAGTTGATTATCCGGATTGCAATATACCATTGAATCCTGTTGAACAATTATTTAAACTATTTTACCCTATTGTAGTATACCCTCCATGTTATTAAACTTTGGTTCCAATCATCTGATTTGCAGCATAATTTGCCATTTTATAATTATTATCAATGAAACCTTTAGTAGCATACCGCATAATCCAGGGATTTGACCCGGTAAATCCTCGATAACTCTAATTGGCCTGAAGGACTCAAATGTTGAGTTCATTCTTGTTATGAGTTCTCTTCGTATGAGTGCCGCCTTAACTAAGTGTGCCTATTTATTATTCCCCAATTATTTGGGACTACCTGTTAAAGTACATTTTATTTCTTGAACGATATTATCATGGTACGTCTACGCATTTGCAGCCCCTATAAATGATAATTTATGGGTTGTCGTATTATAGTCTCAACCTTATTTATAACTCGGTAAATACTATATCCAGTTATTATCACCATACAGTTCTTTTATATATCGCAAACTTCAGTATACCGTGGTAGATATGTTGGCATTTTGCTGCAGATTGCCATATACTGTTTTATATTTTGATCATTTCGAACCCGAATATTCTATTTAAACATATTTCCATATTTACATTGTTAAAGAATTATAATTATCTACTGGGCAAAGTTTTACTTATTAATTTTTTTCAATTATTTTGCACATGTACCAATAGTCCATGATGAATAGTTCAGAGATAAACTGATACATAGAGACAAAGAAATGTCACATTATAAGAAAAGGAACCTAGTTAGCACGAGATATACTTTTGTATTATTTATAGATTTCAGTTGTAACACAATTGAGAATCAGTAAATGCCTCAGTTATTTTAGTATTCAGATTTATTTATGATTTAGTAATTATCTGGTTAACCTTCACCCTCGGCAAACACCAGGATGTGACAGTTGGTATCAAAGATCAACTAGGTTCAGTAGCCTAGGCGGGGCGTAATTTGAGCATTAGTATCAAGTGAGTGATTTAGATCATAAGGATAGTGCGAATAGGATATTTAGACCTGAGTAAGGAAATTGATCTCGACATTACATATGAGATACTTAGATTTTGATTAGGAAAAAGTTTTGGAAGATATAAAGAATAATTGATATTATACGGTATGTATTTAGGGATTGCAAGAATAAGTTATTGAATTATGATTTGGATATATGTGATGAGTTCTGATATTTAGAGTATACATGGTTGGATGAATCGTTAAGAATTTTGGAATCGTTAACGATGTGATTGCGAAATCAGAAATATACTAAGAAAATTATGTTAGGAAGAGAATGTATATACTCCATGAGTCTGATCGTACAACAGTATTCTTTTGTCTACATTATTCAATTGATACTCCCCTTGAAAATAATTTGCTGCATTTCTAATTCAAACAACTTTAATTCTTTAAAGTTATTTCACTTCTCCATAATTGAAATTTTAAGGTCAACTTTTGCATTGTATTCTTTTTATATTGCATAATTTTCCTAATAGATTACAAGAACAATTATTTATGTTAGAACGGTACCTGTTCAGGAGTAGATAAACAACCATTTCATGAGATTGTTAATGGATATTGAGATTTCTTTAGAAGAGATTTAAAGACATTGGAAATATTACGATTGACCGTTCTACTCTTTAGAACATAACGGTATTACTTATTGGATCCTATCCCATGATTATAATTTTCTCGAATTTTAGATGAACTTCGTTACGAATTCCTATTATTTAATCAGTACTATATGCCTTATAATTTACATTAAATTATTTCCCCAGTTTGCGTTGACTTAGAATGTTATTGAAAGTCTTATCACCAGAAACACTATAGGCTTGGTAGAAAATATAATTCTTATCCTAAACAACGAGCCTATTTGTAATTACATGAAATCCCAAATGCATCTCCCATATAAAACCATGTTTTCCTAAAGGAACCATAATATTAAAACCTGATAGTCTTGCTATTAGACAATATGACTTTTCATCCCGACAGGTAAATGATAAAACAAATAGTTTCCCTCATCGTTTTATGCGGGAAAAAATATGAACAAACCTTGTGAATGTTAACAACTCGTGTTAGTAACTTTTTTCATACATTACCCAGATGACCTAAACTTTGCGTGAATTAAAAGTTGTTTACTTTAATTAACTAGATTTGTAGTATCTAAAACTCCTTAGTCCCAGATTACATGTTCTTTTTCTTATTAAGTTATCGTGAATTATCATAAATAAACTTCCCGTTTATAGAAAACAAATCCATAGACATGTAGAAGAACCTTATGCTTCAATCATACAGATTTTATGACGTCATTCGACAAGTTACTTTTGACAACATGTATTCTTATTACTTGGCGATAAACTTTAAATTAGTTGACTTCTTATTTAACATAGTTCATTTATTTGTATTGTATGTAAGATCCCTTAACATATAGTTGAATTAGTGACCTATTTAATTTTCTAATTCTTTCCTCTGAATCTTTATTAGGTATCCCTGAATGATTATTCAACACCGTACCCTTATGACCTTTTATAATTCGAAAGCACTGATAGATTACAAATAAACACCAATTAAACCCTTTTGTCATATGAAATTTTTACACGTTTCGTTATTAGTGATGTACAGTACCTACCCAAATTAAGAGCATCATTGATTCAGACCCCGTTACATCTATTTAAGTTCACCCTGTTACGAGTACTTTAAATATCGAGTTAGCCTCACATAAGAGTACACTCTAACCTTTATATGTGTGTTACCTTCTGTATAGATATAGGAGACCTTAATCTTTTAGTGGAAGATAATAAATTCCAAGTAACTTCAAGCCATCTAGGTTTTAAATACGTGTTCACCCAAAAGTATTTGAGTTGGAAGTAGAAACACAAATGAACTTTAGAAATGATATAATCCAAGATATACTATCATTCAGAAAGATTAACGTTATAACCCACTCTTAATATCATGATCTTACTAGGAAACTTAACCATCTGACCTTATAGAATGTTGTTGATACCAAAGAACCATATGAACTTTAGCGAAACTCATACTTTTCCAAATTTTACCAGTACCATTGTCTATCTAATCTTGAGGAAGAGAGTTTTAGGAAAAAAATCTCTAATATTCCTTGTGATGTAACACGAACCAGAATGAGAACAAGGAGTGATATTATAGTAGGAAAATGAACTTGTAATTTAGAAATTGATTACATGTCCTTGATGAATCATTAAGAGAGATTCCCATAAGCTCATAATTCTAGATTCAAAATACATCCCAAAAACATAAGAACATATCATGCAGAGAAGGGATATCAGTAGTGACCAATACAAGAATGATGTTATCCAGATAAGACACCAGTATTCCCGTAAAGTCCTTTAACTTTTTTTGATAAGGGGACAAGAATTGATCGCATTATAAGGAACCTTATTATTTGAATGTTTCATGCGTCTCAAGGATATAGTTTAGTATGAGTGATAGTAGATCGACTCACCAAATTTTCCCTTTTATCCCTACACATGCTATTGATTATTTTCAATTCTCGATAGAAACATTTATAGTAGCATGATTAACATGAACAACCCAGTAGTTCATGACATAGGGATACATACATACGTATAAACATAATTTAAATTTTGAGATCAGAACATACTCTTTTAAATTGTACCTATCACCCCAAATACTTGAGCTTAGACGAAACCTCATTAGGATTTAATAGTATCTTACCTTGATTATACGACCAGTTCTAGTAAGCTCAAGTATTAAGATATGTTAGCATATATATATAGTGAGAGCAATAAATCCTTATAAGAATATTCTCGATGGTAGTATCATTATATTAAACGGAATATATTTTAGTTGTAAGAACCATGTGTAAAGAAACTCTTTTCATCCTCACTAGTACAACTTAGATTATGGAAATTCCATACATCCAAGAAATTTAAAATTTCCAAATTTATAGGATAACTCCGATGTACCTTAAAGAATCCTTTTTGTCTCGCCTAAATACGGAAGACTATTGGAGTATAATTGTACAATGTTAGGCATCATACTAGTAGTAACTTTTAGTAAAATCATGTAAACCCTAGAACTAGTCAAATTAAGGAACCTACTTAAATTACCCAACCTTAATCAAACCATGCCTTATATCTCAATTAGTGAATTGGAATTCCTATAATAAGCCCTAGTTGTTAGATGAAAAAGATATTGGATTTAGTTATTGCTATAAACATGTTATCACTAGACCTTGCTTACATTTACAATAATTACTGAAGCTTGAAAGTTATTAGAAGTTTTAAGTCATTTTAAGCATAATTCTAAATGAATATTTCTCAATCTCAAGGAAAATTGCCCTTGTCATCTATTACGTTTACCACATGATAACCCTGGAATTAATAAAGCTTGAACCAAACATGATGAATTAGTTAATAAAGTCTTTATTTAACCTTAAAGATTACCAACTCTGATTGTGAAAACAAGGGCGAAAACAATTCAATTATATATCAATTATCGAGAAGTTGATTAATTGACCATTACGAATTCATATCCTTATACTAGAATGCAAAATTTCCTACGATCAATTATGAGAATCCTAAAAACATAATTTACAATCTAGTTAACATTAACTTCGTGTTGATTGACTTTGGGAATCCAACTTCTAAACCTTAGAGTATAAACTGCTAAACCTCAACCTATACATGGAAATACCTATTGTGCAAACCACGATCAATAATGAACAATCCTTCAATATATGCTACATACCTTAGACAATATATGCACTATGATATTTCGATTCTTTAAGATATCAGAATTTCGAGGACGATTTTTTTTAAGGTGGGTAGAATCTAATATCCTGATTTCTATTTTTAATTAAATTGAATTATTTTTGTGTCCAAATAACCTTTTACGAGCTATTTATAATTTTCTTGACATTTATGACCCGTACATATGTTTTGTAACATGAAAATAGGGTCAACACGTTCTCTCATTCGGAATAAAATATTTTTCATATAAAATGGAGATTTGAACGAATTTATAACATATTATTTTAAATATAGTGTGTGTAAATTAGCGTAATCCAAAAGTAATGTCAACATGAAAAAAATACCAAAACGTGAGATACGCACTCCAATACTAATTTATAGTTGGATGAAATTTCAAGAATTCTTAAATTTATATCCAAAAAATATTTATAATTGAGTACCAGTGGCACTCAGTTGAGTGATTATTCAACTGACTGTGTACTGACTATGTAGTTGGGAACACTATAAATAGTCCCTAGTACCTGAAGGAAAAAATTCACCTTATTCTCATTTCAAACATATGAGTTTATACTCCATCTCTCTTTGAAGAAATTTAATAGCCAAACCCCTGTTGTTATTATTTCGACAATTCAAAGAGCCAAAGATTTGTTCTTCTCAAAACCCACGAGAAATAAACCTCCAAACTCTTTTCTTTTACTATAAATCCATGAAGAAAACCCATCTCAAATCCCTTCTCTATCACCAAACCCACCGAACCTCTGTTCGAAAAATTCAAACCACAATGAAGGAACCCTCACCTCGAGCCTTAGGAACTCACTGCGCAAACTTTATCCTTTCTATACCGTCGCCGATCAGAATCGCAGGACCTCCTTCTTGTTCGAACCCCTAATCCACCACCAACCCTCCTCCTCACTAGACTGGTTACCCTTTCCCATCTTTTCATTTTCATTTTAACAATTTCTCTCTCCTACGGCCATAGCTGAAAGCTCCAAGCTTCTGTATATATATATGGAGAGGTTCACAAGTGAACCAAAAATATGAACTTTTTAATGAACCTTAACAAAATAACACCTAATAACTCATTAATTTTAATTTCTATGTTGTAATCAGTCCGCGCCAGCGGCAACAAACACGCGTGTCGAGTCGAATAACCCCCACCTCTCACCACCGAACCCCAACCCCAACTCCAACCACCACCATCACCATGGAATCCCTTATAAGAGCCCTTATGCCAGCAGGGTTTCCATGGGGGTTGGGGCGGGGGTGGGGGGGCGGGCGGGGTGGTTGGGGATCGATCGACACAAATGTCCGTTGTCGCTGGTGCGGACCAATTACAACATAGGAATTAAAATTAATTGAGTTGTTAGGTTATTTTGTTAAGGTTCATTAAAATGTTCATCTTTTAGGTTCACTTGTGAACCTATCCTTATATCTATATATGTGTGTGTGTGTCAAGCAAACCTCCGTCCCGTACAGCCATGGGCGACGGCCAAAACCCCAAAAAAGAGGGTTACGAGTTATCCCAGTTATCTTTTATTCATTTTATTCATTTATATCTATGTATGTATAAAATGCCCAAAAAAAAAAAAACTCCAAGTCGATTCCTTGATCTCTTATTTTTGTCAAAACTCATCACAACTCAGTTTCGAGTTGGTTTAAATTTTGGGATATTGCCAATTTGGTATTTGGATTATGAAAAATTAATTGGGATATTTTATTGTATTTTGAGTCCCTATTTATACTCAGCTACGTATTATTTTTTGTAAACATGACCCCCTGAACACGTACGAGTAATCGTATTTTCTATCAATGGGTATTTGACCTAGTGTCATTTTTTTAGTTAACAATATATTTGTAACGAGATATAATACTAAATGACTCGAGGTTATATCGTCGTTATACTGGAAACTGTATTACGAGTCAAATTGTGATTATGCAGGGTTTTTTTTACGTTGGTTAAATTTTGAAAGTGACACGATCACTGGATTATTGCCTTAATACCGGGGGGGGGGGGGGGGGAGGGTGAAGTTTTCAACGTTTTTCTTAAAATTATTTGTGTCACGACTAATATATTATCGTAATAATATATTCGAAAAACCTTAAATATCAACGTTTGACGATTCAAAAGTAATATTTGATCGGAATAATATTTTATTTGAATAAAAATTATTATTCATTAAAATTGAAAGTATATAAATCGAATCATTTTGATTTCCTTTAACAATTATTTTTGAAAACACTTATTATTTTACTAACAAGATACTTATTAATTATTTTCATCAACAAATGAGAATTAATATTTTAGTAAGGTAATTACTAAAATTGTGTAAGTTCAATATTACATATAAAGAAGTTACAACCTATCTCTCCGCCCATTTCAAACATATTACATATAAACCCATCTATATAACTTGAATTCATACAAGTTATCAGTTATCAGTCAACGTAATATATTTATACGACTCATAAATGAGAGATCGTAATTCGAATTACGTATGAGATTCATATAGAATAAGTTATATTCGTATTTACCGAATGATGTATGGTATTATAAACCAAATCCTTCTCTCTCAAACCACCGATACAACAACTCTCATTAAAACCCCCGTGAACCAATAACTACGGAAACTGGAACACAACAATCAAAGATCCGTAAATAATAAAGAAAATCTTGTAAACACTGGTAGGTGATTCTATTTAACTATTATACCTTGAACTTATGTAATTGATATTGAGGCTTGTTATATCACTATGTGATATCTTTGAACTCGTATTATCATTTATGAAATATTTTGATAGTTCATCTGTACCGTAATTATTTATTCAATTTGTTATCTTATTAAACTCAAGCTAGCCCAATCCTGAAAAACTATTTGAATATCCGAATTGCAGTATACCACTGAATCCTATTGAACAATTATTTAAACTGTTTTACCCTATTGTAGTATACCCTGCATGTTATTAAACTTAGGTTTCAATAATCTGATTTGCAGCATAGCCTTCCATTTTATAATTATTATAAATGAAACCTTTAGTAGCATACTGTATAATCCATGGATTAGACCTGGGAAACCCCTGGTAACTCTAATTTTCCCGAAGGACTCAGATGTTGAGTGCCTTGTTGTTAGAATTGCTCTACGTATGAGTGTCGCATTAACTAAGTGGGCCTATTTATTATTCCCCAATTATTTTGGATTACCTGTTCAAGTGCATTTTATGTCTTGAACGATATTATCATGGTGTGTCTACGCATTTGCAGCCGCTATAGACGTTAATTTATGGGTTATTGCATTATAGTCTGAACCTTGTTTATAACTCGATAAATACTATATCCAGTTTTTATTACCATACAGTTCTTTCATATATCATAAGCTTCAGTATACCCTGTTAGTTCTGTTGATATTTCATTTTTCTACCGATCACCATACACTATTTTATATTTTGATCATTTCAAACCCGAATATGCTATTTAAACAGATTTTCATATTTACATTGTTATAGAATTATAATTATCTACTGGGAAAAGTTTTGCTTATTCCTCATTTTTCAGTTGTTTTACATAGGTACCAATAGGCCATGATGAATATTTCAGAGATCAACTAATACATAGAGATAAAGAAATGTCACATTAGAAGAAAGGGAGCCTAGCTAGCACGATAAATACTTTTGTATTATTCATAGATTTTAGTTGTAACACATTTGAGAATCAATAAATGCCTCAGTTATTTAAGTATTCAGATTGATTTATGATTTAGTAATTATCAGGTTAACCCTCACCCCCGGTAAACAACGGAATCTGACATTTCTAGTATACTCTTGATGACAATCCTAATTTGGAGTTTCTTTGTATACACAGGGAAGCTCTGATACCAAGTTGTAAATGCAGGGAGGTCCCTTTATGTGTCAATTTTGGGTGAAAATATTTTTTTTTTAAAAATGTTTTCCAATTTTATTTAGCACTAATTTTGTGAACCGATTTCAATTAAGCCAATTTTATCTTCTTAACCATAAACATGAATGTAGTGTGATTAAGAAAGATAAAGTAAAGAGTGCTCACAAAATACACCAATGTATGAGGAAACCCCAATGGTAAAATACCTCGGACGACCCAAGCCAGACAATCACTATGACACGTTATTATAAAGGATGATTACATTCTTACTCAACGACTCGATCCCCTAAGTATTTATGCCTTTTCTTCTCTTCAACTACTCCTCCATAGTGCAACACATGAGTCGACCTATGGCAGGTCCACAACACACGAGTCCATGCATGTCTCCGTATCCATCGATATAGCCAGTAACCGTCAATCAACAAGTACAAAGTCCATTGCACAAAATAGGTTCTTCAAATGATAAAGAATGAAACCATAGTGCAAACACAAGATATCTATGATATATGGTATGTAAAATCATATCTTTTAAACACAAAGGAGGTTTTTAGCTTTGGAAAATTTGGTAAACAAATACAAAAAATGTACGGGTTTTGTGTAATTCTATATGGTCTGCACTTTTTCAAGAAAAAAATGCCTTAAATTAAAAACTTTGCGTCGTTAGAACGAGATCAACCAGTCATTTGAACGATATGAAGATCTCGTTAGAAGGAAAATTCAATGTCATTTGAGCAACAACAAGATGTTGTTGGAACGACAAAGACATAAGGAAGTGTTTCATATGACTCTAAACAATGATTATCTGAGAATAATAAATTTAAAAACATTTTGAAACAATTTTAAATGAAATAATATCCTTAGGAAATATTTAGTGAGTATCCATACCCCAATATGCATCTATATGCGAGAGAATCTCGAAAAATCAATTTGATGACGTGAAATGAGCACCAAAACTATGGCATGATCATTCTTTGATGCTTGCTCACTACATAATCAACATAATTCCATAGACTTAATAGGAATCGTGACATAAAATATACTATGACTCAAAGTTATTTTTGTGTGGATCAATGAAAATACATAAAAATTGACACTATTTGGAAATTTATCCTTACAAATCTCCCCCTTTGGCTATTTAGGGAAAAAACTAAAAAAGTGAAATGCACAAGTCGAGCCATCAAGCCGTATGACCTAATTCCAATCCAATAAATCCAAAAAGAAAATACAAGACATGGGCTATAAAATGTATCTATCAAAGTTGGACGTTCGACGAGCATGAACTGTCTTCATGTGATGTAGTTGCAAACTCTTGAATTGCTGATGAATCACTTTACACAGATTATAAACAAATACCATGTGAAGTCTGGAGGAACAAATGATATATGAACAATATAATACCAAAAAAATACTAGAGAAAATTTCCCCCTACGTCAAATACCATCTCTCCTTCATTTTGTCTCGAATGGACAACTAGTGAGAAAAACAAACATATAACATGTATCTATCATGATTAGAATATGTAGATAAGTATGATGAACTGGATAATAAACATAAGAATATGTCAAATTATAGCTAGCGAACAGTCACATGAATGAAATCCTCAATATTAGGAATGCTATGACTAAACAAAAAGCAAATGTAGTATACAAATTAAGCATGAATAATCCAATGAAAATTGCATGTAAACTTTCCAAACAATCTAGAAGTACCAAATAAATGTAACAATAGAATATAGATTAAGTAAGTATAAAAATAACAAAGATGCAAAAATCCAAACAGGCCATTTGAACGGTATATAAGGTCGTTCAAATAATAAGGTGACGTCGTTTTATCCGTGTATCTAACAACACAAAACATTTTGATGTCGTTCAAAAGTTCCATTTAACGACCCAAAACTCTCAATTATAGCTCGTTTGAATGGTCTTTTGATCCATCCATCTAACAAGAGGGACACATCATTTAAACGACAAGCAGAAGTCGTCCTAATGACTTCAAAAACTCTCAATTCCAGCTCAAAAGTTTTGTAACATCTACCTAACGAAAAAAAATATGATAAAAGCGACTGGAAGTCCGAAAATAAGAGCAAAACAAACATGTAATTTCCGCATTAATATAGTATCAATGTGCTCAAACCTGGAATGGAATCAATGGGTGTAACTAACACAAATGAATCATAATCTAAACACAAAGATGTGTTCAAGAAGTTCTAATTGACCGTTAAATATCATCAAACTACATTTTAGCCATATGTGACAATTAAACTTGAACATAATGAATAAAACAGACATCATGAACACAAGTCTATAAATTTTGATGATTTTACAAATAATATCATCATGACACGAATTTTTTAACAAAGGACTTGTTTATGCAAACTCGTTGATCTTTAACTAAAACTCCCTCATAATTGATAATTATTTTTCAATTTTTTTTAAGATCTATTTATCTATTTCAGAGATTTCCTATTGGACCCATTTTCGGCATATATTTATTTTTATTGCCTTAATTTTTTCTCGGGCTCTTTTAAACACTGGCTTTCACGATGAGTTCACATACATCTCTCAGCCCTTTCCCATGCACACTAATCATTTGTTGAGTATGCAATATTAATTCTCACAGATGATGGTTCATACATGCATAAATACTCCTAAGTTTATTATGCACGTAGATGACAAATTGAGAGGAGAACATCTCAACAAACTCAAATATGCATAAGAAGTTAAACTTTCATAAAAGATCGTGCATGTGTGCAATGACATATACATAGTAGAATCTAAATTTAAGTCAGCTTCAAAACAACCCCAATGAACTTAATGGTTAAGATCAATATTTCCATCTAAAATCAGGACCAAATGTAATATCCACGTAGAAATATGGAATGAAGGGGATTCAAGCACAATAATACTCCATATCAAGTGTAAACTCAAGACACAAAAATAAATCAAAAATATTTTTGACCCAAAATAAAATATTTTTGTGTTTTTTCAAAAATATATGAAACCAAAAATCTTTTCGTTATTTCAATACGACTCCAATATAAGGAAATTATAATAAAAAGAGTTAAACATGTCATATCACTACCAAAGATATATCATGAAAGAAATGAGCGTATGATAAACATGCTAACATAATCATCTGTAAGAGATATCATGAGAAATATCCTATTCAACCAAACGAGAGTTATGAATTTTAATTCATAAAGCCTCTAAGTCTGATTTCCTAACCCAAGTCGGTGTATAAGGATGCATGGGGGATTTGGGAATTGGAACAACTTTATTCTTAAACTTTCTAGGAAAATTTTAAAGGTCGTAACAATAACGTCTAAGGTTACCCTTCCTACCACAATGAGTTCAAGTGTAAACAAGGCGCATAATGTTACCTAAATGTGAATCTCTTCGACCATTACTAGTTCGATCTTCCACACGATTGATATTGGTTTTGGGAATATGATCAATATGGTCATCGAAGCCTATACCATACCAATTATTCTTTAGATGGACGGTGCCTAAAATCCAATCTAACTTTCTCGACCTATTATCCAAATCATACTTCACCTTACTCAAATCTCTTAATCTCTCCTCAGGCTCGCCGAACCTAAACTCGAGCAAACGCCTAGACTCCTAAAACTATAGAATCACATTCTTCATTTCCTCTATCAAACCACTAAGACAATCTCTATCACCCTCAATGAATTGTAGTTTCTCTAAAAAAAGTCATTTTTCGTGCCCTAAGATCCTCAATTAACACATAATTATTTTCTATGACACATTCTTTTAACTTAGATTGCAACTTCAAGTTCAAATTCTTCACCTTCACCTTTTCCTTATACAATTCCTAAAAGGAAACTTGCAACTCACTTTCCTCAAAATCCTCATCCTCACTCTTTTCTCCATCATCCTCACTCACAAACTATGGGCTTGAACATATCATTTACATGAGTATCTCCATGAGAAGATTTATCAGCATCACTCACATGACAAACCATGAATGCAGTGTGGTTATGCTTAATGGAGTTATCATCTCCCTCGTTCAGTTCACTATCACTAAGGGTGGCATTATATGAAATAGGATACTTGTCCTCTTTCTTAAGTCTAATGGGGCACTCCGCTACACTACGACCATAACCCTCATAATAAAAACATATATCCGACTCATCCCCCTTATCATTATCTCTTCGATTCTTAGGGACGTGATATGTCTTTCTATTTTGGAATCTCTCAAGTCTCTTAGCATCTCTCGATTGTGTTTTGAACTTAAGACACTTTTTGAACTTCTCTGATAACAAATATACATCGTTGAAATCGGTGTCGGATTCATCATCTTCTGAAACTTTGTTTCCTCATTTGGGCTTTCAAAACCATGCCCTTTTATCTCTTTGGCACTTTCTTGGAGGTAAACATGTCAATATCATGTGTTTATAGGTAACCTACTATGAAACCCCACTTAAAATAATAACGGGTGGCCATCCCTATACTAAAATTATTAGGAATCTCAAGTGGATCATTCTTATCATCTACGGACGATTAAAGTAGACACAGCTAACAACCCATTACGACAAAAAGAGGGTGCCAAAAAAAATTCTAATACATTCTATGCATATAACTAACCAACAACAACAACTAATGAATATGATAAAGAAGACACACATTCTATATAAAATAGAATAATATGAGAGTACAACAAAATGTATGAAAAGAAAACACCCGAATAAGTTGTCGGGTCACAAACAATGCAATAGTCATGTGAAAAGAAATATAAATAAAATACTACAACTAAACCACATGGGTGTAATCCCAATATATACAAACTGAATCCTAATCTAGATATACAAAAGATAGGAAACGGCTATATAAAAATCCTACAACAGTCCGCTATTGCTACAGTTCCACGAGTACACTAGATTGATAACATCAATGGCATCCTTGCGGAGGAACACCTAAAATAATACAATATATACACGGTCAGAGAAAAATATAAAAGGGTCAGAGCCCGAGGTGTAAAAACATTTTAGCAAGTTCATTAAAATGCATAATCATTATAAATGCACTATAACATGATTAAAGTGGAGTCGCACTCTGCAGAAAATCCAACTCACCTCTCAACTATAGCGCGCACCTAAACGTATGCACATGATCCTCAAATAACTTACCAACACTATTTACGAGCAATTTTTCTAACCTTTACCCAAATTTATACTCATAAAAACTTCCATCATAACATAACCCTCATCTACCTACTCTACCATAGCCCCAAATGTGCGCCACTTACTTAATATATAAATATACATATACATAATCTCTTACTAGAATCTCTAAGATTCTAGTTATTGACATAAATAAGTTATTAGCATCTAAATGCTAAAGACTAAACTTCTCCCAATTATTAATATTGCACTGCGTTTCGTGCGTGGGACGTCTCGCAAGCGAAATGCAAACAAGGAACCCCCCGATACACTACTCCTTGACAGTATTGATTATCGAGATTCATTATGACCTCAATGCACGACGCATATAACCCCAAATTACTTAATTAACATATATAGGATTAAGCTCTTCCCAACTCTCAATAGTGCGTTGCGTTCCGTGAGTGGTTCATCTTGCAAAGCGAAATCCAAACCCCCGATACACTACTCCTTGGCACCGTCGATTGTCGAGATACTAATATATAAGCATGAGTACTAAGGACTAAACTTCTCCCCACTCCCAACAATGCACTGCATTTCGTGCGTGGGACGTCTCGCAAGCAAAATCCAAACAAGGAACCCCCCCCACCACTCCTTGACAATGTTGGTCGTTGAGGTCCATTAAGGCCTCGGTACCCAACGTAATATATATATACTCATATAAATATATCCATAGAATATTCACTTTAATATACCAATCACCATTTAAGTCCAGATAAAATCTCTCGGAATGAGATTCAATCTTTAATCCTATATCTATTTACTATAGATAAAGATATATGATATCATATAATCATATACAGGTAATATACTATACACACAAGTATAATAACCATCCTAGCGAGCTATAACTCGAGGATGCAGTTTCTCAATGCTATCCTCTACAAGGGAATCGCTCACATATCATCTTGGGTACCAACGGTCGGAATCTCACACCGCCTTGGTATAAACCAAATTAAAACGTATGGGAAGCGGTGATAGTTCCTCCCCGAAAATGAGACTAAACATACCCTCCACTTCTTAACCCTAATAAAAATCACACAATAATAATGGACACTATGACCTGGGGACTATACGCCCCCTTGTCCTCAAGCCAGGGGCGTCACCCACATCGCGCAACTTCCCATGATAGCATAGAGGGGGTATGCTTCACATAAATATACATATATCATTTACTTTAGATAAACATATATAATCACATCATATAAATGCATACCATCACACAAGATATTTATATCACACCATATAAATATACATAGTCATTTTACGCTCGTATATTTGAATGAAATAATTTCATTTATAAGTATACATTACTCTTGATATACTAACCGTTGCTAAATCTCATAACTTCTCCTACTTTATATACACGATATGATCTCTCACTTGAACTTCACCAAACATTAAGGATACTCTCTATATTTGTATACACATCAAACAATCATTTATTATTTCTCAAATATTTACCTCGACACTAAGAGGTTTTTCCACTAAATCGACCGATAACTTAAATTCTTACCCCCTCGAAATCAATAAATAGGAACCCAACATTTACATCCAATTACCCACTAATTTTTCTCTCATTCCCTAAATGAGAGAGACACTACACAATTAATTCCATTTATAAAATATCCCCAAACATCTTCTCACCTTTCTAAAATCATTAGTCCACTGATATGATCACTTAATCCTTTATGATACAATAATTAAGAAGGTCCGCAAATATAAACCCAAAAGAATGGGGATAAACTTGAAATACCATTCTTGAACCAAAAATAGAGGCCGGGTCGACTAATCCTTGACCGCGGGTTTCAATTATGACTAAAAATGAAGACAATATGCTATTCCCTTGAGGCGCGGTCGATCGCCCCCTGATCGCGGTCGACCGGACCTACCAGATACCTCGGCCAACCTCCATTTTTAAAGAACCCCAACTTCCCAAAAATCTCTAAATAGTTACTTCAAACCCCAAATCTTCAACCCAAACATATTCATAACATCAAAACTCATCAAATAACTCATCTCAACTAATTTATAATCTCAAATCCATCAGATACACATCAAATGAAAGATTTAACCCAAAATCTAGGTTTTAACAAATTTATCTCAAAATCCATAAATTTATCCACAAATCATGAAATAAAGTATGCATAAGAATTATTTAGCAAGTTTAATCACTTGTCTCAATGTTGTAGAATCTGAATCTCCCTCGAAATCACAGATTTGCTGGAATTCCCAAGATTTTCCTTCTATTTCTCTTCTTCTTTCTTCCTTTCCTTTTCTCTCTTTCTCTCTAGGGTTTTCTCTTTTCTCTAAAATGAGATTTTCAGCTGCCATAGGCTTTTAAGCCTTATCTCCCAAAATACCCAACTTTAAATGATAATACACACCTTAAATGACACGGTTACTTTAGTTCGACCCAACTAACTTAAAATATTTTGGAACCCAAATAGGACTCAAGTACAGTCATTTTGAATATCTCGACCCTTCTAGAATTAACCGCACGCTCAGAATCGTCATTTGAAATACTTTCTAACATCTTCAAATTTTGACCTCAATTGCCACTTTAATTATTTTCCAATTAAAATACTATTTATTTTTCCCATAAATAATGAATTTAATGGTCCAAAATTCTTAGGGTATTACAGACTTCCCCACTTATAAGAATTTTTCCCTCGAAATTAAGCTAAGCCTAGTACTCCAATTCTCAGCTAGTTCCTACGACACCTACCCTCACGATCACTATACATATTCCACCCATTTCTCACCGCGAATCATTTTAATTTAAGAACCAAATCTGCCAACTAGGGCTCCCATAGACCTTGTACCCAAGCTCTACTCGTATAAACATAATCAGGCTTCACTTAGCCTCAAATTATACAAGAACTCGAAATAAATTAGATCCTACTAACATAATAATTATATAAAAAATTTGAAAGGTCCAAAGATGTAACTCCTCTCAATTCCTGAAATTTTCTACTTTCATGTGGTGGTGGTGGGGGGGGGGGGGGGTCTCGAAAGTAAAATCCAAACAAGGAACCCTCCCAATACACTATTATGTAGATCTGTCGGGGATTGAGAGTTAGTTAGATCAGGACTAGAGTTTAAAAATATTTTTGTGTAAATCATTTTTAATATTGCCCGAAGGCTTATAAAACAATTTTTTTTTTTAAAACAGTTTGTTTTAAAAACAGTTTATGTCTTTCGACATTCAAATTAAAAATACCTTATGCCCAAGACACAAGGTGCTAATAATTATCATAGTCTCACTAACTTATAGTTCTCAAAACTAGAATAACTATGAGCTAAAATCTCTCACTCAAAAATAATTCACTAAACTCTGAATATTTTCAGTAACAATAATCCTTTACCACATAACAAAACATTGCCATACACTAGGCTCTTCCATAACTGGAATATAAAAAATATATAAGTCTATCACGACTATAAAACAAATAGCTTTTACCAATATTACCAAACACATTTCAACAATTCCTACATTCAAAACAACTCATATCTCTCTATTATCACACCACAAAATAATTTATTCTCCCCAAAAGATATTATCTAGGAGCCTCACTTGCTCAATCCTCCCTTCCGGGTCATTCCATATATAATAGGGTTATATCACTAAACACGTATCTCACTCTTACATGCGATACTCCAAATTCCCCTTAAAGCATAATCCAAACCACAAAGGAAAATAATTTACATCATACCTCTCTAGTCCTACGGTATCTCTTCATTGATGGGTTCCCACTCAAAGTCCCCCGGCCTAAAATGGCCTCAAACCTGTTGTAAGGGTTTCACATCCAAAATTTCCTGAAAACGTGTCCTTCTACCTCTTTCAGGACAATCTCTCTTCTTATGGCCTAGCTCTTTACAAAATAAGCATCTACCAGTAAATCCTCTCTGCCCATCATGAGAAACAAAACACCATTGTGACCTTTGAAAATCCTTCTTATACCCTCTTGCTTCACTAGCATTCTCTTCACCAGACTTACTTGATGAACCTGAGTATCTAAAGTTCTTACCCCCTTTCGAACGAAGACGATACTCATGACACTGTAATAGTGTTTCATTCACTACCTCGATGAAAGTCACTAACACTAGGTTTCCTAACAAATGCTATCGAGTTCGCCAATCTAAACCTCCCATGAACTTCGATATACGCTTCTCCTCTGTATTTACCTTATCAGGCACTAAATTTTCCAATTGAGTAAATTATTATTCATACTCGGCCACCGTTCGATCACCTTGAAACACATCCATCACTTTCCTCCTTATTTCCTTCTGATTGCGGAAGGAAAATACCTTCGGTCAAAGTGTTCCCAAAAATTTGATATGGGCAATTCATCTCTCTGTTCCGATGTGGTGACTGACTTCACCAATTGAGAGTTACTCCTATTAACTTAAAGGTGGAGAGAAATTGCTTCTTCACTTCACTACATTCAATTATATGAAGGTTCCTTTGTATACTATTCTTCCAACAACTGCCAGCCATCGCATCAACTTCCCTTAAAAACTCGGGGGGATGTCCCTTCTAAAAATCTTCCCGTACTCTTTACCACAAAGGTAGCCATGGGTGTGCTTGGGAAGCTTGAACTACAAGTTGATGTGCCATCACATAAATGATAGTAATTACTACTTGTCCCACAATATTGGAAGGCTCGATTGTGTTCATGGTCCTTTGAGTCATTTGGGGTTCCACACTCTCAGCCCCTCTATTTTCCCTGAATGGACGACCTCTCTTCGGTGGCATATAAAACAAGAACAAGTGTGTCAGAATTCCTTCAAGTGTTTTCAAGAAAATAAAGACGTGTGAATACAACAGTCCTAATAATAGGGTTCTACATTAAGAACCCTTACGAAAGATTGCAGAAAACCCATACAGATCCTAAAGACACTAGAACCTGATGCTCTGATACCACCTATGACACCCCTCTTAAAATAATAACGGGTGGCCAGCCCTATATTAAAATAATCAGGAATCTCAAGTGGATCATTCTCGGCATCTAGTGACGATACTAAAGTAAACACAGCTAACAACCCACTACTACAAAAATAGGGTGTCAAAAAAAATTCTAAAACATACGATGCATATAAATAACCCACAATAACAAGTAATGAATATGACAAAGAACACACACATTCTATATAAAAGATAATAATATAAGAGTACAACAAAATGTACAAAAAGGAAATACCCGAATAAGTTGTCGAGTCACAGACAATACAACAGTCATGTGAAAAGAAATATAAATAAAATACTATAACTAAAAATCTTGGGTGTAAACCCGATATATAAACTGAATCCTAATCTAGATATACAAAAGATAGGAAACAACTATATCAAAATCCCGCAACAGTCCGTTACTGCCACAGTTCCACGAGTACACTAGATGGATTACATCAATGGCGTCCTTGCGGAGGAACACCTAAAATAATACAATATATACACATCCAGAGAGAAATATAAATGGGTTAGAGCCCTAGGTGTAAAAACATTTTAGTAAGTGCATTAAGATGCATATTAATTATAAATGCACTATAACATGATTAAAGTGGAGTCGCACTCTCCAGGAAATCGAACTCACCTCTCAACTATAGCGCGCACCTAAACGTATGCACATGATCCTCAAATAACTGATGTTGTAACTAAGCTACATGAAAATGTCATTGTCTATGAAAAAGAGAAATTGTATCTAAAATCCTAAAATCACTTCCATAAAAAGTTCACATTAAAAGTTATGCAATTAAGGAAATGGAAGATCCAAATCTTACCCCTGAGTTCCCCAGTAGAAAATTATGAACTGTGGAAATGGAACTCGATTATAAGAAATAACTTCTTGGAAGTCATATGAAAAACAGTAGTCCCAATGTGATGTTTAATATAAAGTTATGCCTAATCTTGAAATACAATTTGAAGATGATTGTGAATTGGATGATTTGGATAACCAAATGACCTTAATGTCTAAACATTTCAACAAAATACTAAAGTTAATAAATAATGTTGCTGCTAAACAAGGAAAGGATCCTTAATAAAATCAATCCAATAACAAACTTCATGAGAGAAGACTACAGAAATGCCAGAACAGCACCAGACCTAACAAAGACCATAGCAAGTCTGAATTCTTTAGATGTGGTAAAGTAGGTCACATTGCCATTAACTGCATGGTCAACCTGAAAAAAACATAATAAGGCTAATTTGTGTAAAACATGGGATGATTCAAGCAATTCAGATAATGATGAGCCTGAATCATATAACATTTTTTTACCCTTGTATGTCATTCTTTGCAAATATAGTATATTATGATAATGCTGATGAGAGTATGCCTAATAATGCTTTGACTATGCCTGCTAAAGGTTTATCTGCTTTGTGTCCTGAGATTGTGATAATGGTTATGATGATAAAAATAGCTCTACTGTCGTGTGTGTGATCAAAGGGATCGTATGAATGACGAACTAAATGTGTGTGTGAGTTTGAGAAATGAACCAATATGGGATAAATCACCCACCACGCTTAGTGAGTCCAATGATGATGTCCTTCTAGAGATCCACACACTATACGAAAAGACGCTTAGGAAAAAAACTAGATTATAAAGAACCATTAAATACCTAACTGAAAAAGTAGATTCCCCTAGTCCTGTGGTTAAACAAAATGTTCAAGACTACACTAATCAATGTCTTGCCCATGAAACTCAAAATAAGACTTTTTCGGATAAAAATCAAAAACCTTTTTGAAGCTAATGAAATCTTGGAAAAGAAATAAATTGACACGTTGCTAGAATTGTAACAATCAAAAGAAAAAGCTTCAACAGTCTGTAAAAAGTTGGTAAATTTTAAAAATAACTCTAATTGTTTCGAAGACTTTGTATCATCAAGTAAAACCAATTCTTAGGATAGAACGGATATTGGATTCTGTAAGGAAATTATCCGTCACAATTTAGTATATCGTATACTGCTATAAGTTTATATAAGTCGTCGAAGGATTCAGAAGCTTACATCTTTACATCACAAATCCGAATTTGAAGAAGACTTCAAATTCAAGTCCAACAAGGATGAATTGGGTAAAATGTGTTTAAGTTTCATTTACATTTGACATTAAAAGTGTTGGGATATTTTTTTTTATAAAAGTTAAAATGATTTTTGGAATTTTAAGAAATGGTATTTATTTTTCAAAAACATTTTATCATAAACGTTTTGGATAAATATATCCTTAAGGATTCCAAGTTATCTAAAAGTTTAAAAGTTTTTAAGTGGATTAGGGATTGTCATTCAGACGACGCCAAATCGCGTTCGAACGAGATGGGGATTCTCTCGAACGACGTCGCACATCATTGGAACGACAAGTGTTTTGAGTTGACAAGTCACCGCTTTGATTTTTAATATATATATATATATATATATATATATATATATATATATATATATATATATATATATATATATATATATATATATATATATATATAAGGGTTTTAGGCTTCTGATTTTTTTGTGGAGAAAAATTGTTTTTTGACAAAATACGTTTTTCTATTCTCTAACCATATTTGAGGGTTCATAACTTTTGTTTTACAATTCACAATCCCAATTGCTTTTGTGTGAGTTGTTTTGTGAAACCCAAAAGCATAGTTTTTCTAATGTTCATACTTTGTGGGGAGATCTATACAACTGAGAGTTGCGTGCTATTGTGGAGTGAGTCTCTATGAAGTATATGACTGCGTGTCATTTCGGATCTTCTACGTGTTGATTATTTGCTGAAGAGTGGGTATATGGACTACGTGTCCATTGTGGTATTGATGCGTGTAAACCATTGCTGATTTCTAGCCGATGCTTTGAAGGTTTGACAAAGACACCGTGCGCTACATTTGTGGAAGATTATCAGGTTGTATGTAAGTACATGGTCCTTTAAACTTGTCAAAGTTCTAGAAGTAAAGGTTTTGCCCTTCGGGGATTTTTCCAAAATTATTGTGTCGCATGCTTACTTGATTTGTTTTGACACATAGTTGCATATTTCAGGGAAGAACTAAAATTGGTTTAAAATTAGGGAATTTGTGAAAACCACCGAGGCAATAAATATTTTTCATTTTAAAATTGTTATTAGAGCGGTTTACGTTAATTTATCGCGTGATCCTGATTTTTTTGTTTGTCTGATAAATTTTGACTACTCCTGTTGTCAAATTGGTATCAGAGCGTATTACACTAATTTACCGTGTTGATCCTGTAGTGCATTTTTTGTGGTTATTTGTGTTCCTCTCTTACTGTTAGTCTTTGTGGAAAAAGTTACATCTTGGTTATGGTTGACGATTTTATTCGATTTGTCTGGGTGGGCTTTTTGAAACAAAAATAAAAAACTTTCTTAAGTTTTTGAATTTTTTGTTATCAGTTTAAAATTTAAAGGACTCCCAAGTAAATAGAATTTGTAGTGATAGAGGGTATGACCTTAAGGATTTTGGAATTATCGAGTATTGCGACTATAATGGTTACTAACATGAATTTAGTACGACTAACATGCCCCAACAAAATAGGATAGCTGAGCGTAAAAATCGTACTCTTCAGAAAATGGCTCATGTTATGATCCATGCGAAGGATTTACATAAATACTTTTGGGTTGAAGCCGTTCATACATCTTCTCATATAATCAATAGAGTCTACCATAGGAAAGATACCAAACAAACACCATATGAACTTTGGTATGGGAAATAGCGTAACCTAAAATATTTTATAACCTTTGGTAGTATTTTCTATGTTTGTAGGGACAAAGAACATTTGTTCAAATTCGAAACTAAAGGAGATAAAGAAATTTTCTTAGGTTATTCCCCAAATATCATAGCCTATCATGTTTATAACCTTCGTACCAAAAATCTAATGGAATCCATCAATATATTAGTGAGTGAAACAAATGTAGAGAATAAGAACATAAGACCAACCGTTATTGATGAGTTAGAAAACATTCTTACCCACGACTCCTTAGATATAGTTGAGTATTTACTTGATGAGACCACTGAGGTTAAAAATTGGTTTTCTAAGGATCATCCCTTAGATAATGTGGTTGGTAATCCAGAAGAGCGTGTTCGAACAAGATCCCAATTACGTAATACTACACATTTTTCATGATTTGTTTCTCTTATAGAACCGAAGAATGTTAATGAAGCCTTAAATGATTCCTATTGGATAGGTTCTATGAAAAGGAACTTATTCAATTTAAAAATCATGATGTATGGTATGTTGTTCCCAGGCCAAAAAATAAACGGTTTATTGTCACTAGATGGATTTTTACAAATAAAATTGATGAAACATGGATTGTAGTTAGAAACAAAGCCATACTTACAGACTAGGGTTATTCTTAAATTAAAGGAATATACTTCGAAGAAACTTTTACCCCTCTAACACGTCTCGAATATATTCATATTTTTCTCGCAATTACGTGTCTCTTAAAATTCACCTTATATAAAATGGATGTAAAGTCTGCATTTCTTAATGGTATTTAAACCGAGGATACTTTTGTAGAATAGCATAAAGGGGTCATTGATCCTCACTATCTAAATCACGTCTATCGTCTGAAAATGTCGCTATATGGGTTAAAACAAGTCACTCGCACTTGGTACAAATGATTGTATACTTTTATCTTTGATAAAGGTTTTAGGAGAGGAGGGAATGAACAACAATTTTTGTCAAACATTTTGACAAAATTGTTATAATATCCCACGTGTACATAAACGACATTATTTTTTAATCTACCTCCCCCTTTGAGGTTAAAATATGTTCTAAAGTTATGCACCGGGAATTTTAAATGTCACTTATGGGGGAGTTACAATTCTTTTTAGGACTTCAGGTAAAAAAAAACTCACAAGGTTTATTTATATCGCAATCCAAATACGCTCTAGAAATAGAAAATAATTTTGGCTTCAAAAATTCCAAAGATGCTAGGAAAACATGAGTACTTCAGTAAAAATATCTAACGATGAACATTGGAAACCCATCCTTCCCACATTATATTGTAGCATGATAGGAAGTCTTTCATATCTAACTCCATCATGCCATGACATTATGAATATTGTTTGTGTGTGTGCTCGATATCAAAATGCGTATAAAGACAGTCATTTACTGTGCGTTAAAAGAATTATAAAATATGTAAATGGAACTCTCAACTTAAGACTTTGGTGCACAAATTACAGATTCAGTACGATAATTGAATACACCAACACTGATTGGGATGGGTGTTTCAATGACAGTAAAAGCACGTTCGGAGCATGTTCTTACATTGGAAATAACTTAATTGGTTTGAATAGTAAAAAACAAAATTGTACTTCCTTGTGGAAAGATGAATTTAAAAATATATAGCCTCAGGTAACTATTGTGGATAAAACAGATGTTAAGAGATTATGGGATAATGAAGAAAAAATTACATCTCTATTTTGATAAGCAGAGTTCGATTAACATTTCCAAAAATCATGTCCAAAACTCACATACCAAACACATTAAAATCATACATAATTTTATATCCGAGTTAGTCAAATCTAAGGAATGAGAAATTAATTCTTTACCTACTATCTTCAATTAGCAGATATATTCACAAAATCTTTGGATAACACTCATTTTAAATCCTTAAGGAAATCCATAGTTATGGTTTTGACAGAATTGAATATCATCATTTAAATTTGCAATGTTATGTTTATACCATATAGATATTTTTATGATTTTTTCCCTTTGTCCATTTAAGGCAAAATGGGGGAGAAATAGTTGAGTCCATCTTGGACATTGATTATACATTTCTTCTAAAAAGCTTAATCATAACTATTTTATGTACATGAATTGATACCTTTTTGCACATATCGATATTTTTAGGGTATTGGTCTATAATTATTTGAGCTATGTATTTTTCATTTCTAGGATAAGGGGTAGATAGAATTTTTGTATAGGATTAAGATTTTATATTTTTTTGTAGTCCTAGATGACTCAAAGGAGATTTTCACTCATTTTTCAATAGGGGGAGATTGAAGCACACTATATATATAACTCACTTGCACACTCCCTTCAACTCCGTCCATAATTGACATCGATGTACTATGACATCTAACACCCAAAAGATCCAATTTCTCTACCCCACATCACTAATACGACAATAAACTACTTAACCACAAAACCAATCAATCCTCTATTACCACCCCATGCTCACCCTTTGGGGCCACCAACTCCCCATCTATTATCACATGCACCCTCCTATTTGAACTACCCCTGATTGAGCCATCAATGTCTCCATTTACACATGATAAGACATTATCATCATATACTGATCCAAATTCCTTGGTAGTCAATGTCCTCCCTAACTAGAACTATGGTAGGCACACCATTCATAAAAATCTATTTATCCTCTATCGACATCCCCTCAGCAAAGCTAATACAATCTAAAGGAAGGAATGGCGTCGAGATAAAATATGTCCCCATATAGGTCCTCCGCTAATAATTTCCGCCCAGACAGATCCTATGCCACAACACCCCCTGAAAAATGACGGGTCAAATCTGAAGGAACCTAAAGACAAACAATAAACAAGAAAGGAAATGAGTGTGGAAAAAAATCTAAATAATTAAAATAAAGAAAGAACTAAAGATGTTGAGACCCTTATAGTCTCAATAGTTATCCCGCTCTAATAATCTCGATCCAAAGATTATGACATGGACGGCCCCGTCCTCATATTCCCTTGTGCATATCATCTAAATAAAGGAAACACTACGACCATCAACTCCACAGTCCAAGGCCTCTACAAATATGTGGCCACGTGAAAAAAACCACATATTCTCAAAAAAGAAAAATACAACTTAAAGAACATAGAAAATAAACCCATTTAGACACACCATGTTTTAAGGGATTTAAAACTAAAATCAATACATAACCGCCACCACCAATATACAAAATCGATAAAGTTATTCGTGTGAAATCTCGAATAAAGGGACATAGATTGGTACATCTCAGTTGAAACCATTTTCCCCATGCATATCTCGAAATTTCTGAAAAATGGCAACCAACACAAATGTATCCCAACTGAGCTTCCTGGAACTAAAAGCACTTAGATGTGGAATAATGACAAGATATGAGAAAGTTGCCTCACTGCTACCACATCAATCCACAAATATGGCTATCCTTGAAAGAAAGTAATTAAAGAACTAACAATAACATGCTTCCCTCGTCCAAAGGGTAACTATATCCCCAAAGTCTCCCCCAACTACTCGAAAGTAATGGTGAGGTTTTAATCCATCACCAAAGATGTTGTAGAAAACGGGAGACCATTAAGGGCATAGAAATTAAGGTGCATCATAGTCATCTCCCCCATTGGCAAAATGAAAAGTACTAGTAGTATCCCACCAAAGATCCCCCAAGGCTATAATAATCATATAAATCCGCCTAAATGATGTATATGTAATGCATTCCTGCAGCATTTGGAATCCCATGACATGAACAAATGACCGAACAAAGCGAGAGGTCCTCACCCAAAACCTATCCAATAGTGACATAGTGCCCGTGAACCGCTGCACAGTCTCGACGGGCTATAATGAAATAAAACTTAAAAAGACAAAATGCTTCAATAGTTTAAAGAAAATTCTCACTATAAATATACCAATCCCTCTGCATAGTGACACTTAGTTCCCCTAATAACCCAAAATAGAAGGGAATGGATTAATTTGAATCTTTACTAAAACCAAAGTCAAAAAGCTGAGTTACCCTGCATCCCATCAGATCGTCCTCCCTCTCAGTGTTTTAAATTGCCCCACACTCACAATCAAGCTGAATATATTCAACTAATAAGTTTAACCAATGGTGATGCAATCATACAACCCAATAGGCGTAGTGAAAACCCTACGTACCCCTCACAGCCTAAAATAGAAGGGGATGGAATATTTTGAACATTTTCTAAAACCAAAGTAAAAAATTAAGATACCATACACATGTCTAGAGGTTTCTCCCCCTTGGTGTTTTAAATCACACCATGCTCACACTTAATCTACATTTCTTCAACTAAGAAGTTTAACCGATGGAGAAACAATCAAACACTCGAATAGACACCTCCAAAACCTCATGTTTCTACACTTGCCCCTAGAGAACTAAAATAAAAGGGGATGGTGAATATTTTCTAAAACCAAACTCAAAATTGAGATTTCTTTCACCCCATTAAAGATTTTTTCCTCTTAGTGTTTTAAATATCCCCACTTGACACTTAAGTTGCTTCTCTTCCACTAAAATGGTTAACTAGTGGTGAAGAGATCATACTCACCAACAGACGCCGCTAAAACACCGCATTTATACATCAACTACCGTTAGCGACCTAAAATATAAGGGGTTGGAATATTTTGAATATTTTCTAAATCCAAAGTAAAAAATCGACGCCATTTCTTCTCAATGCTTTAAATCACCCCACACTCACATTTAATCTACCTATCTTTAACTAAAAAAGGTTAACTGGTGGTAAACAAGTCATACACCCTAATAGTGGTAAAGCAATCACACACCATGTTCATGTTTGAGCATATTGATCCTATGTTGGCATGAAAATCACATCGATTTTATTTTTTTTCTGTTTTGAGTCTATTTTTGTACTGTTTTGGTCGTTCTAGTAGGATTTTTCAGAAAAAAATCACTCGACAAAACTTAAACATTTTTTGAGCTAGTTTACAGAATTTTATATTTCGTTCAAACGACATATTTATTTAGTTCGAGTGAGATATCAATGCTGTGAGTAGTAGGATCACGCGAGATTTTTATATGTCGTTCAAATGACTTTGACTGTCGTTCGAGCGACCTATCAAGAGATTCTAAGGTTTGTTTTAAAGCTCGCTCAGCCGACTTATTCGTTATGTATGATACATTCTCCTCTCTCTTTGTGCGACCCTTTGTGAGAAAAATGAAAAATATCCATTTTCAGAGTTTGAAGCTTCAATTTTGCACTATTTTGATCACTTGTTTCACTCAAGTTGTACTACTATTCAATTTTTCATGGTATTATGCCATTACTGGTCCAGTTTGGATCTTGGGCGAATCTACATGTGTGTCTCTGAGTTCTCGATTAATACCTTTAATTTGGAGTTTGGATTTTGCTGCCGTTCTCATTGTTTTCATCCCCAAATCTTCAATAAGATCACCCTTTATCTTATTAGAGGTATTTTTTTATGGATTTGATGATGTTTGCATCCACGATTTATTTAATAGGGAATGCACATTATTTTAATAAATTTTACCACTATTAATGTGTATCATTCCTTGTTATGACTGTTTGGGATAAAAGTCATTAATTGAGAAGGTTTGTTTGATGTTTTTTGAATTAAAACGCATATCTAGCCTATAATGTTAATTTTTTTAAATCATTGTAGAGGTGAGTTATGTTGTTTTAACTCAAGAGATTTCAAGTTTGGGGTGCTAGTATATTTTTTTGGATCTTTTGTGTGCCCCTGTGTGTATCTCAAAATTTATCCAAGAATTTGTTTTTGAAAAATTTCATTGGTATATAATTTTTTTGGATTTTTTTATACCCACGCTTGTGTAATTTTTCTTGGGAGTTACATTAGTTTGAGTACTTTATATCTGATTTTTATTGTTGCTGTTTGGTTGTTTTTCATGGAGGTTAGGTTGGAATTTTGTATAGAGATATGTTCGGAGTATTTTGTGTTTCGAAGTTAGTTGCACCCATATTTCCTCACACACTATACATTATCTTTTTCTGTCCCATTAGCTATGCCTCCTAGAAGTAGAGGTTCCCCTGCTAGCAATCTCAATGAGTAGGCCGCATTTTCTTAGGCCCAGTGAACTCAGGCTAATCGACCTCCCTTCTCAGGTGTGAGATGGGCTACCCACGTTGAGTAGGAGCACTACTATTTGCTCGGACTTCATATTCGACCGGTACATAAAGAACAAGTTTTTAGGTTCTCGGAGTTTGGTATGTTCAAAATATCTCATTGGATGACATGTAGGGGGTGGGATTCTATGTTTGATGCATATGGTGTAGTATATCCTGACATAGTGCAAGAGTTCTTCTATTATGCTACCCATACTTTCGAGGGGAATCAGACATCCATTTGTGGCATTCCTATCATTATCAAAGCTGATCTGACAGCTGGGATGCTACATACACCACGCATCCTTGACCCCGCATTTCCCAGGATTACTGACGATGGTCAGTCTTATGAGGCTATTGTCCGTCATTGTTTATGGGAGATTCCTGAGGAGGGAGTCATTATGCTTCACCACCAGCTACACATGAACTTTCGAGTACTTAATCGGTTTGTGTCATTATCTATTTACCCTAGGATTAATCACACCGAGATAAGTTTTAACATTGATTACTTGATGTATGTTGTATACCAGGGGTGGGGAATTGACCTACTAGCTATTATGCTCTATGTGATGGCATATGTACCATCGTTGGTCATACCCTTATCTTCCCTGCACTTCCCTATGGGATTTGTATTACATGGATCTACGTATCAACTGGGGTTCCCATTTTAGAGGATTATTCGTTTATCTCTAATGTCGGTGTCATTGATCATTATATGTTCACTTGATGAGAGAGTTATTCGAGTGTTGATGCAACAGTGAGAGCTTCACCCACTAAGGGAGCCTCTTTAGGAGTTGGATGCACTTACCAACCATCTGGTCACACTAGTCTCAGTTCTGATGAGACTTAGGCTTTTGCCTCCACTTCTGCATCTCCACTCCATATCGAGGAGGGTTTTGATAAGTTACAAGTACTCAGTCCAAGATGTTTGACACCATGATGGATAGATATGAAGCTGAGGTAGAGGCTCGAGCGGTTAGAGATTCCCAGATGATGATTTATTTTGGGAGACGAGGTGGATAGAGTAGAGAATAGGTGCAAGTTTATCTATCTTACTACATGATGCAGCTACTGTCACTGGTGATGATGATGTTGATGATGATGATACACCTGCCGATGATTAATATTCTGTTGTTGAGACATTGTATTTGAGATTGTAATTTATGATGTATATATTCACTCCCCTATGCTATGTACTCATATATTTATACATATCTTGTTTTATATCAACACATTTTGTATTTATGATATGGACGTATTTTTTATGATGATGTCTTATTCATTATGGTTTTAGTTGTATTCATTTACTGCTATCATTTCCTATCCAATGTCATGTTTACTTACTTTGTTGATACTGAGATTTGTTTATCTAGCCATGTTGTTATTATCCATTTATTCTTACTAGATATGGTTTTGTCCCACGATTTCTCTATTTTAGGAGAAAAGGGGATGAGAAATATGATGTAGTGGGAGTTTTATTCATATTTATTTGATACATATTTGTTCCCCCATAGTTCACTTGGGTATTTGTTTATGTCTCATGTGAGTAGGTATAGTTTTTCAAAGATTTAGATATTTATTACTACATCACATTCAGAGGAAAATTCAGATTCAGATGCTTGTTGCTTCTACAAATTTAGTTCATAACCTGCATTTTTTCATTTTAGGTTTATGGGGTAGGACATATAGTTTTACGACTGATTGCCTGGCTTATATCATTTCATATTTTATTTTTTGGCTTTGTCCCAAAATAGCCGAAGGGGGATATTTGTAGGAACAAGTTTCCAATTGAGTCAATTTCTTTGTAATTGGCTTAATTCCGAAAAAAATAATTTGAGTCTACGTTAGTTTTCATATTGAGATTAATTGAAACCTACGACAGTACATGTTGAAGAATTTGTGTTTAAAATCTTTGAAGAAGAAATGAAGTCAAGTTGCATTCTTCATATTCAATTTGTTCTAG
Source organism: Sambucus nigra (assembly GCA_949130495.1). Lineage (NCBI taxonomy): Eukaryota > Viridiplantae > Streptophyta > Magnoliopsida > Dipsacales > Adoxaceae > Sambucus > Sambucus nigra. The sequence continues at coordinate 273,127,783 of OX422217.1, forward strand.
ATCACTCAGGTATGAATACTTAAATGAATTTGCGTGATAAACGACACAATATGTCATTCAAACAACATGAACATGTCATTAAAATGATATGGGTATGTCGCTCGAATGAGCTTCCGCCTCATTTATTTTTTGTTTGGATTTCTTTGGACTCTTGTTTACTCAGAAATAAATACACCTTTTTGCTAAGACATTTTTAAAGGAACATTTTATGAAAATTCCCAATAAGTTATTCATCATCCAAAGTTTATTCAAGATCGAATTATACGATTCCAAAGCTTATGATCTTGAACACTTTTTTGGTAAGTTAGTTCATCATTGATTACACTTTTACCGACAGTGGTCACTGGGAGTGCTTGCTGGTGTTTTTTCTTGAAAACATAATTGCTTGTTCTTGTGGGTTCACTGCAATGATCCATTGTCGATTCGAGACTAAGTGTCCATGTGAGTATCTGCGGATATTCATGGTAGATTTCTCTATGTATATGTAAGTTGTGATTTACAGTTCATACTGAAATAAAAAGTTTTTACCCAAAAGGGGGTTCTTCCTGAAATTATTTCTTTTACCAGCATGCTTTAATTGTTTATTTGATTAAATCACTTAGATGCATTTTTACGTTTTAAGAAGATAAAATTGGATTTAACTAAAAATTGAAAAAAGATTTTTTTACGCAAAGCACGCACTGAAGGGCCTTCTCAATATTCTATTTTCCATGAATTCTATGGAATATGGCTGACAACCTAGATATCATTCTGGCAATAGAAGGAATTCCTCCTTCAACACTAGTTCTTATATAAGACCTTTTGGGAATCCTAATGATCTTGTCTAAAGGCTAGGAGACAATACAAGTGATAGTGAAACAATTTACATGAGTATTTTTAGTTGGGCCTCATTGTCTTTATTAAGAGCCTTAGTTTTTTTCCTACGTTCCTCATTAGCCTGAACGAGTTCCTCAGACCTCTTCTTGTGTTCTTCATCCAAACTCCCGAGCTTCACAACATAAAATTTGATATTCTACTTTAGCTTATTATTTTCGGCCTCAGATTGGATCAAGGCCATAAAGTTCTCCACAACTTGTCCATCTTTATCCTTAAGCTCAGTTAAAGCCTTGTCGTAATTAGCCAGCGCATTCTTTAGCTCCTCGGATATAGTCTCGTGATGGTTAGAAAGCTCGACATTTAACTCTCTCCAATGTTCGTATTCATTATGGTATAATGCTACCTATCCCTTAGGACAAAGACACCCATATCACTTGAAAGGAATTCAACAAGATAGACTTAGCTAAAAAAATTTAGTAAAATTAAGGAAATAGTAATCGAGGTGGAAATTTACAACAAACATTTAATGTTGCACTATGCTCCACAGCTCGTTAGCACTGAAAGTCCCGAGGAATTGGAAATCAAGGTCTTAACCTACATAACCAAACACACCATTGACGTTATTTGTGTGGAAGAACATATATTTTGCATCATTTTTCTACTGCTTCAATGTCACGGGGTGCTTGAGGTCAAAAGTAAAGGGGTCCACATCGCTATAAGAAGAAGATTGTGACAACCGGGATATAGTTATGATAGCTTCTATTTAATTCATGCTTACCTTTTGTGATACATAAAATGTGATTATTTATATATATAATGTTAGGTTACTATGTTTAGTTAAATCCTGGCTTCATAAATAATGAAATATCGAATTGGCTACAAGCATAAAATTTTGAAGTTTTTGGTACGAATGTCCACGTTGATGACTAGTTTTGACCTATATAATATAACAATCGACTCACGGTGAAAACTAGATAGTTGTAGATATATGCGTTAGATTTCTAAAACACTAAAATTCATATAAAACGAATGACTAGGTAAAAATTTATACCAAATTTATGAATGAAGGAAAATCTATCCATTCCTTTTAAGTGCTGATTTGTCTTTTAGTGAGCCAAAAGGTTTAATTCGATTGGTTGGAAATGAAGGAAACCCTTTCCAACTTAAAAATTTCCATACCACTTATTTCTTCAGCAAATTTAACCCTTGGTTCAGTTTTGGAGAGTGTTAGATTGGTGAAAGAGAATTGGGAAGTTGAGGAAGAAGAATGTAAGGAGAAAAAATGAGAAAAATCCATAGAAAATTACATAAGAATGCCTAGGGTAATTCTATCAATCTTCTTAATTTTCTTGTATTACTGATTGAAATGATAGAAATCATCAAATGTCTATTAAACTTTCATTCCTTGATGTTTATGTGTGGGTTGATACAAGTTTAAAGAAAGTTGAAAGTGTAAATCCTTTATATTGCCTTATATAGAACCCTTTTGTGTTCAAACATTCATAAATTTTGTATACTAACTAGTATTTAGAAATTCTAGTTGGATATGAATCTAGAATTACATATGCATAACTTATCAAAAATCATTATTAAATTCCTTGTTGTTAGACTTTGGTGATTGTTGTAAGTCGGTACATAATTTTCATATGCATAATACGCTTAGATATGCCCTGATTTTGGTAAAGCTTCTGACATAGAAAATGAACTCTAAAAATTATGAAACTTTAATTTTGTATTATTAAATATGTGTATTAAATTTTAGTTAAAGATCATAGAATCTAATGATATATAAAAATTATGAAAATTGTTGGAAGTTGGCTGAATGATAAAAAAGACTATACGGTAGATTTTCTATCTTCTAAATAAATGAGCACATTTTGCTATAGGGAACTTGAAAAGATGCTCCACCATTTGGATTGGTATGTTAAGGATTTAATTATCAAGAATAAATTAAATTATGTTTCGTCTTTGATTTGGATATGTTAAATATCCAAACATGAATTTAGATCGGACTTCATTTATGATAAATGATTCGGATCGTATCACTTGATGCTTATGAAATGGGTTACATTTAAATTATTCTTTGGACTAGTTATATTCTTATGATGATAGTAACATTGTAATAATGATTGAAAGGGAAGAAGAATCCATTTAACAAATGTCAGACAAAGGCAAAGAAAAGGCCCAATAAGTTGACAAGGTCACTACACTCACTAGTAAGATGTATTTATACATTGTTATGGATATGATTAGAATATTAATCACTGGTAAGATGTATTAATACATGGTTATGGATAGGCTCAAAATGTTATGAATATGAAATTATTCATTTTGATCTACTAAAATGGGAGGTTACTCCCCAACCTAAAATGGAGGAGATTTTTTTATTACAGACAAGGGGTTACTCCTCAACCAAGAATGGAGGATATTTGTCTATTACAAACAAGGGGTTACTCCTCGACCATAAATTGGGGAGAATTTTCTATTGAAGACAGTATATGTGAATCATGATTCGAAAAGTTATGTCATTCATCATGAATGTATCAGATAAGTTTATACATTATTATATGGATATGGTTTAATGCATTTAATTTTATGTAATAGTGTAGTAGTGATGCCTTCATTGAGCTATTTTTCTCACGGTTCCTATGTTTATGTTTTAAAGTATCGTGATATTACTACCAAATCTAGTTGGTCAGGTGGGGTTAGCAAGGGACGCATAAAACCATGATTTTGGTCAAATGTAAATGTGGTAAATCTAAGCCTACTTATCCTTTAAGTAATTTTGAAAAAGCATAATGATTTTAAAAGTATGAAATTTTTTTGGTTTTATGGATTCATGTTGATGACTAAAAAAGGATATTCGTATTTATAGTTTGGTTAAGGCAATTATGGTTTCAGTCACTTTGACTTTCAAACTTAATTATATGTAACAGGGTCAGGGTGTGTCAGCTTTTCGTATCAGAGCCTAGGTTTTAGAGGTTCTGGAATTAGAAGCTCCTCGATTTAGCAGTGGACATAAAACAGGTCTTGTGTCATAAGTATTTAATTTTAAAGGATACGAATATTTATGTTGCATTCTCGAGACATGGATATGAAGGGTTTGTTATTCATTTTTAAATTGGCTTTATTAACTAACATTTGTCAGCTATATATATATATATATATACTAGGGTATGCCCGTGCCAGAAGGCAGGACACAAATTTTTGAAAGTGTACATCGTTGATTGGACCATACATCGTATTTACCTAAATAGATACATGCATCATGCTTATATACATGTGTATATACACCGTGTTATGAACCTATTATGTCAAAAACTTTTTTTACAACACATAATTGTAAACAATTTTCAAAAATTTAACAAATTTTCATATAACTATTCAACGTTTTAATCCATACATACATACAGACTCGATTTAATTTCATTACAATAAGTTAAAATTTATAAACAAATTAGCCATAATCTCCTTTATTTATAGGACTATCCATTAGTTTAAGGTATAAAAAACACTTCAACAATGAAATAAATACACTCATGTACCTTGTATAAACTAAATAAAATGGGGAGATTTCCATTGGTTTATTGCACCATCCACATGTTTAAGGTTTAAAAAACACTTCAACAATGAAAATAGTGACTCATTCGTCATCTATTTAACAATATTTTATAAAAAACACATGGACAAAACCTATCAATTAAAGAAAATGGGAAAAATTTCCTTTATTTATAGGACAATTCTCTCATCATCATCATAAATTAGAATTTCTCATGTTGTTAAAAGGAAACACTTTAACAATTGGTTCTCTATAAACAGTAGACATACAATTTAAAAAAAAATCCAAAATAGGGCTCACTATTCTAAAATAAGAGGGTTACCTCACGGTCACCCACCCAATTTATACACTGCACGATGTTAAAAAAACATATACACACCACACTGTATAATTTAAACTCAACAAATTAGGCTAAGAAATTATGAGAACCAACCGATAACAGACATGTTTGGTCTATCGGCAACATGGTCTTGGACACTAAGAAGCCCGACATTTATGCATATAATTACTTGGGACGAAAAACATTATTCACTATCAATTAAGTCTAATCCTCTATGTTCATTTTTTTTAACAGTAAAACACACCCAAAAATCATTTTATTATTGGGCAAAAACTAAAATTATCAATTGATGTAGTCTAACAATCACTAGCAAAGGACATAATCTAAACCTCACATAGAAAGCCTTTTACGACGTTATAGTTCACATTTTCCATTTTACCTAACCAACAAAATCGAAAATTGACTCCGTTCTTCCTTTTTTATTTTTAAAAATCAAAACAAATAGGGATTAGTAAAAAAAGATCCCACTTCAGACCCCAAAAACCATCACACAGAGTTAATATCAGAAGCCCAACAACTATTTCAGATTTCTTCACCGAATTTATTATTTAGCTCTAGATACTTTTCAAAGTATTCATCTGTAGTCATCGTACTAAGTTTTTTCTTCAGGACTTCTACAAAATCTTTCTTTAATCTTTGACACTATTTCAAGGATTTCTCCTCTGCTTTATTCAGTTCCACCACCAGTGAATCAAAATTGGGTTTGTACTGAGGAGTGACATTGCCCACGTACTTTAGAATTTCAACGTGAATGGGACATCACAGGGTAGCAAACCACTTGCGAGCCTCGTCGGAGACTATCATTTCGTCCATTGCTTCCAAATCTATGCTCTTCAATGCCTTCAATGGCACACCCAATATCTTCTAGCTTCTTGAACCTATATATAATAAATCCATATGTATATATAGTAAAAGTTATTGAATCTTTAAATCCAGAAAATATATAGGCATGTAGTGAACATGTTAAAAAAAACATAGTATGATTTTTTTAAAAGCAAACAATATTAGCCGGAAGATCAGTGACTTTATGCTTGATAATTAAGCATAAAGTATATATGCTTAACCAAACAATATTAAAAAGAAAACATTATTAATAGAAAAATTTAACAGTATGTAAGGACATAATTCTCCAATTGAGTCTCAATGTTGTTTTGGCTCAATTCCGAACAAAAACGTTTATGTCATAGGATAGTTTTAATTGAATCCATTCAAGCCTATCACGAGAGAGTTGAAGATGTAGCGGCCAAGATTATAAAGCTTCATCAAATTCCATACGTATTGTGCCTTTTTTTCTACGTCATCAACATAGTTCCAATTGCTCCCAAGGTATGAATGCATTTCATATATATATATATATATATAGGATCTCGGAACATTTTATATTGGGTGAACTTTTATTTTAAAACTGTTGTTTATTTTAAGAAAGATTTTATTAAAACTTTAATATAAAGTATTTAAAGTTCCTGGGATAAATTTGAATTTTAAGCTTTCTGGTTTTTCGTTCGAACGAGTTTTTCGTTCAAACGAGAATGTCGTTCAAACGATGTCTGCCAACGAGTTCCCATATTGGCCACTGTAACATCGTTCGAACGAGATGGCTGTTCGAATGAGAATTCGAACGAGATTTCTAACGAGTTCATATTTCTATACAATGGAACTTCGTTAGAAGGATCGTTCGAATGAGACTTTGTTCAAATGAAAATCTCGTTTGAACAAGATTTGGCGGGAACAATTAATTGGCAGTTTTAAACAGTTTTCCCACTTTCCCACTTCTTTTCCCACTAACATTTTACCTGAATATCTAAGTGCGGGAACCAAGTTCTTTAACTTAACTTTTTCACATCCTTTAACCTCTAAGAGAGTGTTTGAGAGGAAAATTGAAACTAGAAAAAGTTCATGTTTGAGTGTTTATTTTTTCAAAGAAAAATCCTTGCAACACTTCTTCTTTACACCCAAAGTTTGTTTATCCAAGTTCATATATATATATATATACTTTGCTTGGAGTTTGGCACCGGTTTTTTTCTCTACCGTTTAAAGAGAAGTTTGAGTTTGCTTCTAAATCACACAAAGAAGAAGATTGTTTGTGTTATCATACCCACTTGGAGAAAGGCACCTAGTTTGGGTGACGATGACCGACAAAGTCCGATCGGTGGATTTCGAGACCGCGGTGGAGCTCCGAGGTTATTCGCTAGGCAGAGGTGTATATAAGAAGGAGAGTCGGGGCTTGGATGGAGTCAAGTCGAGTGTTGTAAGTCTTACTGTCTTCTATTTGTAAAACCATTCTTAATGGATTTGTGGCTAGGACCGTCCGAGGTTTTTTTTCCCGTTGTGGGTTTTTTCTCGTACATCGTGGCGTAGTGATTCATTGTTTATTTTATCTTGCAAAATCACCCAAAACGCATGCTTAGGTAAAAACATAAAATTTGGTTTAATCACTACTTGTTAAATTTGGTGCTAAATAAATTTGGATAATGTGTAGTTAATTCAAGTCATTAATTTAAATTGTTAAAATTTGGTTTGGCCTAATTTAATTAAATAAAAAATTTGACTTAGGAAAATTTCTAGGACTTGGGTTAATTATTTGTGTTTAAGTGAAATCAAATTGTGTGAGTATTCCATCATATTTCACTTGGGTTTAATTTTAATTTGAAGTTAAATTAAAATTTTCTTATTTTGTTGAACCATCCCTATTCCACATTTAAGGGAATTTATTATTTGTAATATTTTAAATTGGGGGTATTTGCAACTTTCGATTGGTATCAGAGCCAAAACGATAATTTATTTCGTTAAAGATCCTTTAATTTTTTTTGGCTAAAATGGAATTTTCCCCATTATCAAAATTTCCTATTTTCGATGGTTCTAATTACGCGCACTGGAAAGCACGAATGAAATCTGCACTAAAATCTATCGACGAGAGGGTTTGGTGGTCTGTAGTTAACGGGGGGTCTCCACCAACTCATTTAGTAGATAATGAACGTGTTCCCAAACCGACTGATAGATGGAGGGAGAGTGAATTCAAACTTTCAAATTTTAATTCCCGAGGTTTAAACGCATTGTTTAGCGCTGTCGCACTGGATGAATTCCGATGCATTATGACGTGTGAGACCGCTAATGAAGTGTGGGATATATTACTACTCACTCATGAAGGTACAAGTGTCTAAAAGCTTCAAAACTCCAAAACCTCACCACTCAATTTGAAACCATCAAAATGAACGATAAAAAAACTTTTGATGAATTTTATGCTAGACTTTTCGATATTGTTAATTCATCTTTTAATTAGGGAGAGAAAATACCCGACAACCGAGTAGTAAAGAAAATTTTAAGGTCCCTACCCGATAGATTTATTCCAAAAGTGACCGTTTTAAATTTTTTACCAACTTTAGACTCTACGAAATTAGAAGAGCTCGTAGGCGACTTACAAACCTATGAACTAGACATGTTTCCCTCTAAAATTGAAAAGAAAATTGAAAAGGGCATTGCTTTTAAGGCCCAAAAGAGGAAAAACAAGAAGTAGAGAGCGACAGTGAATGTGACTCGAAAGACATGGCCTTGTTTGCTAGGAAATTTTGAAAATTTCTTAAATTTAACAAAGATAAATATTAAAATGATTTTAAGAAATTTGAAACTTCTAAGAATTACAAAGCTGAAAGGATCCCTAAAACTCCTAAAGAAAATTTAAATAGGGACGAGTCAAATAAGTTTTTTTATTGTGAGGGTTATGGCCATAGGGCTTTTGAGTGCCCCACTAAAGTAAGGAGAGAGGGTAAGTGACCCATTTCATATAATGCGACTCTTAGTGATAGTGATAAGGAAGAGGGACCCGATTCCTTTACTAAGCCCAACTTTGTGGCTTTTATGGCTAGTCATGTTAGCACCGATAGTGAATCTTCTCATGAAGATATTCAAACACATGACACTTCCGTGGTCAAAGTTTTTGATTCCCTTATTTTTTATGGTAGTGATAGTGAAAGAGAGAGAGAGAGAGAGAGAGAGAGAGAGTTAAATGAAGAGGTTGATGTGAGTGAACTTCAAGTTTCTTTTCAACAATTATTTGATGAATCTATTAAATTGAAAAGAGCTAATTTGAAGTTAGCTTGTTTGAGAGAGCGTGTTAAGGTCGTTGATGAGAGTACGTTAATTGAAGACCTTAGGACACGAGAGATAACTCTTTGAGAAAAGCTAGAATATATAGAAGGCAAGAGAGATATCCTTAGAGGTCTAATGGAATCCTTGAAAAAGGAGCTTCTCGAGTTTGAAGAGAAAAATGTGTTGTTGGAGTCTAAAAATTTGGAATTAGAAAATAAACTAAAAGACTCTAGCAAAGTCAGATTTGATTTGGAGTGTAGATCCGAAAAACTAGATAAAATCTTAGGCATGGTCCAAATAAAAAATGACATGTGTGGTTTAGGCTTCGATACTTGTAGTGAATCAACTCATAAATCCAAAACCAATGTTTTAGGAGAATCAACTAGGAAAGCTTTTAGATATCACTCCTTAGTTAAATCTTTTCATCGTGATTTTAGGTGTTCACATTGTGGTCGAAAAGGTCATCTTAGGAAATTTTGTTTTGATCTTAAAAGAGGTCCTAAAAAATCGTTACGTAAGGAAATCGAGGTAGTCAAGATTCCTACACCTCAAGTTAGTCACTCGTCGTTAGTTTGGGTTAAGAGATCCGACTTGGTAGCTTTACAAAATATGACTTTTGATTCTCATTTACTTTCAAATGCTTCCTCCCTTGCTAAATCTAAAGGTTGAATGTGTTAGTGTTTGCATACTTTAGCATTTGTACTTCATGCTATATTTTTTATGCTAAATTTATGATTGTTTAATCATCTTCTAGTATATGCTCCATGCTTTATCACATGCTATAATTATGATTTTTGTTTATCTTTTGTGTTACATTTATTCCTCTTTGTTTGCATTAAATGAAAAATACAAAAAGTTTTTTTTTATCATTTGTGTTTTACTTGTTTAGTAATTTAGGCTTAATGTAAAATACAAATGATTTTTGTTTGTTATTTGAGTTTATTATTTTATTTTGGTTAAAAAATTCAAAAACTCAAAAAGTTTTTTATTTTATGTTTAATTTTTGTTTGACACAGTTTATGTGGCATATACTTCTGTTAGAATCCCTTCTTTTAAGATTCCATGTGGCTAGAACTTTTGGTTAAGATTTTCAATCCTTAAAGTGTTCTTTACCATGCTTACATGGAGTATTTGGATTTTGTATTGATTAAATGGATTCTATTTTTATATGCCTCAATTCACACATGCACGAGATCGTTTAAATTGTAATCACCACATGTTATATTTGAGCGTTGTGAGGTGTTCTCCTTCCAATCTTGTAATCTACATATTTGTGACCTTGGAGGACTAGTGCATGTCAAAATTCGTTGCGCGTGAGATTTGTGTGAGACATAAAAATAATATATATAAATGTGCACGGGGAAGGGCTCCGAAAGGAATAATAATCCTTTGCGAATAATAAGCCACCGTTTGAATGGACCTAAAAGAAAAAACGTGGTTCAAAGGCCTAAAAATATAATATGGCATTAAAATAAAAACTAATTGCCAAGGCCTATGTTTATTTGATATATTCATTCAAAAGAAAAAGAATATATATTCTTATTGAGTGAGATTGGATGGTATATCAACGATTTGCACAATGTCCATTTATCCTAGTTGTCCTTTCATTGTCATGACTCTATTTGGTTTGTAGAATCATCAAAACTCTAGGCATGTATTCATTGTGTATGTTTGTTCATTGAGTTCAATCTATATTGTCACATGAGGTTATATTCAAATGTGATAAAGTTTGCAATCAATTGAGAACTCTGTGAACATATTTTAACTGTTTGGGCCTAAATTTAATTGTTACTAGTTCACACCCCTACACTTCCATTTCCATATGACACATTTTTTCCATATGAGTGTGAAAAATTTATCGTATTTTGTGTCATTTATGTGTTTATATCTATATATATGTGCTTGTGCTTCATTGGTATAATTAGAGTACGTATATATATGATATTTCTGTGTCTTTGCCTAACTTTCTAGTCCTTCTTTGCTTCCACTTCATTTTTTGTATCTATCCTGGTGCATTACTGTTGATATCACATGCTTCATAATTTATGTATCATATTGGTATCATTGTATTTCATTTTAGTTGGTATCCTTTATTTTTTATATGGATTAGTTATCATTTTCGTTGCCCATATGCTTTAAATGTTCTTAATATCTTATTCATTATCATGTCTAAATTAGTTAATATCCTTTGTCTATTTCTAAATAAAAAGGGGGAGAATGATAGGGGGAGAAATGGTATCTAATCATATCTTAGTTTGGGAGATTTATCTTAGGGGGAGACGTCTTTCTAAGTTGATGATAATTGATAAAAGGGATAATTAATTAGAGGGGAGTACTTATCTTAATTGCATTATATATATTTATATTCCCTATGCGTTTGATAGTTTGCTTAAGTGTGGAGGAAATCTTCCAAGTGGCAACTGTCATCATCGGCAAAGTATTTTATCCTTGGGGTTTTGTGTCAAGTTTGGGTGGGATGTTTTGAGTTTAATAGAGCTTGACAGACCTATAGGATTTTTGGTTGGTTTTTGTCCCGGAATAACGAAAGGGGTAGATTTGTAAGGACACAATTCTCCAATTGAGTCTCAATATTTTTTTGGCTGGAACAATTAGTTGGTAGTTTTTGAGAAATTTTTCCCACTTTCCCACTTCTTTTCCCACTAACATTTTACTTGAATATCTAAGTGCGGGAACCAAGTTTTTTAACTTAACTTTTTCACATCCTACAACCTCCATGAGAGTGTTTGAGAGAAAAATTGCCACTAGAAAAAGTTCATGTTTGAGTGTTTATTTTTTCAAAGAAAAATCATTACAACACTTCTGCTTTGAACCCAAAGTTTGTTTAGCCAAGTTCATATATATATATATATATATATATATACTTTGCTTGGAGTTTGGCATCGGTTTTTTTCTCTACCGTTTAAAGAGAAGTTTGAGTTTTCTTATAAATCCCACAAATAAGAAGATTGTTTTTGTTGTCACACCCACTTGGAGAAAGGCACATAGTTTGGGTGACGGTGACCGACAAAGTCCGATCGGTGGATTTCGAGACCGTGGTGGAGCTCCGTGGTTATTCGCTAGGCGGAGGTGTATACATGAAGGAGCGGTGGGGCTGGGACGGAGTCAATTCGAGTGTTGTAAGTCTTGCTGTCTTGTATTTGTAAAACCATACTTAGTGGATTTATGGCTAGGGTCGTCCGAGGTTTTTTTCCCGTTGTAGGGTTTTTCTCATACATCGTGGCGTAGTGATTCAATGTTTATTTTATCTTGCAAAATCACCTAGAACGCATGCTTAGGTAAAAAGATAAAATTTTGTTTAATCACTACTTGTTTAATTTGGTGCTAAATTAAATTTGGGTAATGTGTAGTCAATTCAAGTCATTGATTTAATTTGTTAAAATTTGGTTTGGCATAATTTGTTTAAATAAAAAATATGACTTAGGCAAATTTGTAGGACTTGGGTTAATTTTTTTTGTTTAGGTGAAATCAAATTGTGTGAGTATTCCATCATATTTCACTTGGGTTTAATTTGAATTTGAATTTAAATTAAAATTTTCCTATTTTGTTTAACCATCCTTATTCCGCATTTAAGGGAAATTATTATTTGTAATATTTTGGGCAACTTCATAGTATTAAACAAAAATTTTGTAACCAAGAAGATCAGTGTGTTTATGGTTGTTTGTTTTAAAAAGTAAATAGTATTAGCCAAAATTTTTAATAGAGAAGTGAGCTAATTATTGATAATTAAGCACTCGGCTATTGCATCTATCTAAATAGATGCATTCAAGTTCACTGATTAAGGATCCATCCATATTAGAAGGTCATTTTGATATTAATTTTCAAGCTTGTGTAATGGAAATGTAAAATGTTATGTTATACTCAAAATACCAGTAAAATATCAGCGAAAAATTTTCAATGAAGTAAAGATTTTAAGAAAGAAGTGTGAAAAACTCCCTTGTACGACATAGTTTTAGCAAGAAGATCTCTGTTATAGAGGTTGAAAGCTCTTCTGTTGTGGTAGCAGGCTCGTGGAGTTTCAACGATTGACACCACATGGATAGTTTCATTATCTAGTGGAAATGCAAAATGATATCATATCCCCCCACCTAGGCACTATAAGGCTTCCCGTCGCCTGATTACTACCTTGATCTTTTTAGGACCATGGGAAACAAAATCACCTAGACCTTCACATTTTAACACTGACACAAATCCATCATTCATAAATCACCAACTCCTCAGTATCGATTTCTTTTGCTGCATTGCATTGTGTCGTGTAAGTTGTGTGTGTGGGGGGGGGGGGGGGGGAGGGGGGGGGGAGGGGGGGGGGGGGGAGGGGGGTGGGGGATTTTTACGCAGGTGGTACTGGGTGGGAATTGGAATTATCAATCAAAGCAAGTATTATTTTACTAAAAGCTGAATCCGACTTAAATTGGGGACTCAACTATAAGATTAAGTCATTGAAAGCACTGAAAGAGGAATGTCGAAATTACTTAAATTACATGAGCTATAAGTCAAAGGGAACCAACTTTTTTAAGGACATGGATTGGCTTGAATTTTTTGGAGTTACCATGAAAGTATTGTAACTTAGATCGTGTTTCCTTATCCATCATGAATACTAATTCTTTATCTATATATAAAGGTATGAATACCACTTCGACAAACATGTTCTTAGTGCAATGACATTCTTACGAATTATATTATTAGAATTTTTAGTAAGGATAAGACACACCGTGGACATAAGCAACCTTGCCGAACCTTCTAAATCATGTCTTCACTTTTGCAAGCGTTATTCCTTGTTGAGTCCATCTATCATTCTATTTTAGTACATTGATTTTTCACATACATAAATATGTAATTCTTTATTATCCATAGAGTTTTACAATTAATGTAACAACTTTCATGTTGTGATTAATGTCGAAGACATCGACTTGTGAATTATGTTGGGTTTTTACTATGCTATGTGCCGTGTATTAGTGATAACAATAGTATATGGATATTTACACATTTCAGCCACTTAAGTAACGTGAAATCACTTATATCTAGCACCCAATCTAAAATGGTCTATATGTAATACGGAAAAAGTGGATCCTTGAAGGTCAAAGTGCTAGGCAATTACATGTTATTATTTACTAGAATTATTATAGGATTGAACATGAGCATTAAATGCATTTACTTATTGTTTCCTGAATTATTATCAGCAAAATGATATCATATGCGCAGAGTGACACCCATTTCTTGTTGACCAATTTTTACAGTAGCTATTCAGAATTTAAATAGGGTAGTGCATTAAAATGATTTAGTGCCGTGGAATTCAGTTCAAATACATAATCTATATGCATACACTATTGTTTCCCCATTCCAACCACGTCCATCAAATTCAACAATGGAATCAACATTAGTGGTTTGGACAAACCGACACCTTGGCAATTGAGGACACCGACCATGCCAATGCATTTATTCATGACCCAAATCTTTAGCAATCTGTATAAATCAGAATTCAACTTATTTGAGTGAAACCACATTCTTGACGAATAAATATGACCAATTTAAACTAATAGAAAATGCTAAGCATAAAGTAGAAAATGACATTCTTGAAATTTGAGTAAAACCACATTCTTGAAAGTTCAAAGAGAACACATGCTTAACAATACACAATGTCACATTTATATAAATAAATTCACCGGGTGATGTTGAAATTGAACCAATTAGGGTAAACCAATTACCAAGAGCAGGGCCACCACCATAGTTCTTAATATTCATCATACCTGCTCAATCCATAAGACTTTCTTGATCCATCAGACATACTCAGTCCATCTGACCTCCTCATACATTCTCGATCCATCAAGATAAGAAGTGAGATTAATATTTACAAAATTTAAAATAAAATCGTACAACGGATACAGGTATTTTATGAATCATTGCATTGATTTTTATATGATATGGGCACACATATGATTGGACAAAATTTTAATGACAAAATGTGCTATGCAAAAATGTGAAGTATTGGAAGTGATCTCTTCCTGTATTGGTATATGTGGACTTTAGTTGTGTTACTTACTAAACCCTGAATGGGTGCAGATCTGATCTTTATGGGAGACTGATGTATGGGAATCCATATTCCATTAAAGGATGGGAAGTGAGAAGAATTACTATTGCATGATTATGATGATACTCAAATTGTTATAGTGTGAATAAAATGATAATGCACATAGTAAAGGTCAAGTGAGAAGATTACTAGTTGTATATGTTGAAATTTAATATATGAAATGGTCTGAAATTTAATTACTAGTCAATATATCACTATTGATCCGAATATGGGTTCGTAGTGAATTATGATAAGTAGAAGAAAAGAGTAATGAGAGTTGAGATGCACGTCTTTAATAGTATGAGTACATGTAGTGGATATTACTCTTGTGATGCTTGAAATGATTATATGAATAGTAACGTTGAGACGAGGTGTTAAAGAGTTGGAAGTTTAAAAATATTAAGGATTCCTTTTAAGAGTATGTGTTGTGCACGAGTATAGGAAAGTTGAGATATTTGAGAAGAACCCCACTATGATAAAAAAAAATTACGGTATATGGTTGAGGTACCAGAGTAGAATCGATTACCACAAAATGTACAAAGAGTAATTGGATACTACTTTGAATGGTGGTTTTCAAAAGATGTACATTGAGACGGCATCTCACCACAGGGTCCTCCATCACTGTATACAAATTATCAAGATTTCCCCCGCCCTAGTAAGATTTGTAAGAGGGAGAGTACTAAGAAGTTCCACAACTCCAAGATTAAGTTCCCCTTAGTGTTCAAGAAGATGAGTCCACCAACCATGAAGATTAAGACCACCTGCAAGACATCTAGGCCCAACTTGTTTGTCCAACTTTTTTGGTATTATATTGAAGGAATGATTTCATTTTCTGTAATTTTCTTACTTTAGTTGAAACCTTTCTCATTCCTATTTTTGTTAGATATTTATTGGTATGAAAAATATAGAGTTTATTGGCGATTGTTTGTTTGAAACATCTATATGACCAGATGATATCATCTTGTTAATGTGTCTTGAAATGATACTATTTAATTTAAATATTGAAAAAAAATTATGGGAAAGATGATAATCGGGTTTTAATATTCGCAAGTGGTTTGGGTAAATATTGAGTGGTATTTGTCATTGTACGTAGTTATTATCACTAAGGGTGTGTCATATAATCAATATGGTTAACATTATAATGAGTTACCAAGAAGTATGTGTAAGGATAATTTATATGTGAGATATCATAATATGATACATTTAGGTACTTATACCGTCTGTTTGAAAGACATAAGAAACATAATAGTTAGAGAACTATTATGGGGTTGATAAGTATGGTTAACGTTTTAAGTTGTTATGTTACGTTTAAACATCCATGTTACCAAATTGGTAAAGTGAGTGTATTGGTGATATTACATTGTACTATCATGTATTCTTTACCAAATAATGTACAAGAGATGTTTTAAAATATTTTGATGATATATATATATATATATATATATATATATGGTATTACTTTATGAATAATGTTGATGAATGTGGAAAACAAACACTAATAGTGTCAGTAAGGATTGGGAAAAGATTATGATTGTAAACCTATTGTGTTGGGTGGATGACTTGTTTAGGTCATTGTATGTTTAGTTAAATAACAATTAGAAAATGCTAAAAAGGAATATAGTGAGAAGTTATATTTAGTTCATAGTTCATGACTACACAATTTACATGAAAGTGAATATGGAATCTTGGTTAAAAATAGACATTTGGTGAATAATTATTCATTATCGATATATGAAAATTAGTAAGGCTATATTTTGATTAAGAATTATAAGAATGATATTTAACATATTCTTAAACTTCAGATATGATGTGGGTAGTAGTTAAAGTTAAACACATGCATTTGGTATTGAATGCAAGATTGAGAGATAAAGCATAAGAAGCTAGACTTGTAATAGAATATTTATGATTTGAAATATTATCCGATGATAAGGATAGATGTAGGGACTAGTTTTATTCTTAGCCCACGAGAGTTGCTGACCTGGCCCAACAAATCTAGAAAGCTTCCCGGCCCAAATCGTGGAAATAAGTTATGAGTATGTGCTATTAACACCACCCCAAAACCAAGTCAATCCCCTATAATCTCGTGGAGATATTATAAGAATTCATGGTTCATCATGGACGTCGTGGAGTTACTTGGACAACCAAAATTCTATGTCTATAAATTTTAACCCCTAGACCGGGGCATGGAGCATGTAAACAAGTATATTGTGAGATACTTAATAACACTATAGACCGCTCTGTGGACGTAGGCAAGTTTCCGAACCACATACATAGTTATGTTGTGTGTGCAATTATATGCTTTCTTGTTTGATTGTGATTGTTATTCGTAAATCCTTTATTATGATTTTTTATACCACAATTGGCCTCGTCTATGGGAATCGACTATTATTCCTCCGAGAATACTGACTAACTAAAAGCCTTCAATGTCTCACCACATCAGTAACATCCATTAAGCCTCCGATGTTCAGGAAGAACCCGCCCCTCCCAAGGTGAGGTATGAAATTAGATAACCAAAAGGTGAGTGAATCTCACAACCGAGTAAGGAACCCCCGACGCGACCAAGGGAGAATTTAGAGGAACAAGTTAGAGGATGGTCGGTCAGAATGACTACAGCCATCTCAACAATGTGGGACTCACGGTCGTTAGAATGATTAAATTAAGAGCTTGGTCCATATGGAGATGGATCATCATCCAACCCACTGAGGAGACAGATCCGCACAAGAACTAGACAAAAGAGATCTTAACACTCAAATGAAGTGCCCTTTTCTAAGGGTGATAGAAGAAAAGGATCCCCAAAGAAACTCGTAGTCCCTAAATTCCAGGTATATGATGGGAAAACTAACCCTGTCGATTATGTCTGGTAATACAGGCAGGCGATGACCTTGTGGAGCCACAAAGATGCATTGGTGTGCCGCATCTTCCTTTCCATTATGCACGAAGTGGTTCAAGAGGCTACCACATAGGTCTAGCAGGATCCTTATGGAACTAGATGAATTATTCATAACTCATTTTATAACCAACAAACCCCACCACGAGCAGATGGATTCTCTCCTCAAAATGAAGAAAAAACCATAGGAGAACCTCAGGGACTATGCTAAGAGGAACTCAAAGATTTTCAACCAAATTGAGGAATGTTGGAGGCAAGTTTCCATGACATCCTTCAAGATCTAACTCCCAAGAACTTCTCTATTGCACCAATCCCTAACTAAGAATGAGGATAATTCCATCGATGACCTAATGGTCCGTATTGAAAAATTTTCTAAAGTCGAAGATGTAATCCATGTTAATGCAGGGGACAACGATCGTGAAAAGATGTATAAAGGGACACAGAAGAATGGTTTCCAGAAAAAGGAAACAATAATGGGGGCAGGAATGGCTCAAAAAATGATAACAGGAATGACCCCTCAAAATCATTCTAGTCTATTAACATAGTCTTCAAGGAATTGATATACAAAATCCTTGCCAAAATCAAGGAAGAGACATTTGACGAATGGACCAACAAGATGGGAGGAGATCTAAAGAAACAGAATAACGCACTGAGGTGTGCATTCCGCAAATAAGGTGATCACTGGGCTAAACACTGCAAAGCACTCAAATCTTTTCCCGAGGAGGTGTCCCAGGTTGATCATCTCAACGAGTTCATAAATAAGAAGGCAGACAAGGTCGCAGCCAATGGTGACCAGAATTTAGACAACATCCTCGAGGATAAGATGGGACATGAGTTCGCAGTAATTCATGGGGCATCAGACCTCAAGCCAATATAAGGAAACACTATTCATATGGAAGTTAACAAGCTTATTGCCATTATGTAAGCTTTTCAAATACACCGCGCCAAGAGTCAGGTCGGGAAGGATTGGCAACCAGAAAAAAATTGACTATAAAAACACATTATGTTTACCGAAGGTGACTTAGTTGGGGTAAAAACTCAACATCATGATGAATTGGTAATCAAACTTAGGACAACTAATTGGGACATTGACTGGTTGCTTATCGACCAAGGTATCTCTTTTGAAGTGATGTACCTAGACTTGTTCCACAAATTGAAATTGAATATCGCCGACCTCAACGAGGCCACCGTTCAATTGGTCAGCTGTGTAGGAAAGTTGACCATGCCACCGGGAAAGATAGTTCTTCCAGTCAGGGAATTAAGTATTTCAAAGATGGTTGAGTTTCTATTAGTAGATACCGAATACGCTTATCATGCCATCCTGGGAAGAGGCTAGATCCATACTATGAAGTCGTATGATCCTCATATCATCAGATACGTAAGTGCATTCAAGTCCGGGGTGGTCGAGATTCATAGCGACTAAGTTATGGCTTAAAGATGCTTTATTGCAGCCATCCGCCCCAAGCATGAGAAGAAGAAAGACGAGAGGAAAGTCCAGGAGGGAGCCCAAGAAGGGGTATGGCCTTTAAAAATAGAAATTATGATACAACCGACCAGGGGTGGAGGAAACCATGGTCCACATTGCAAGTAGGGTCGTCGAAGATCGAAAAGAAGTTACAACTAAAAGCAACTCACCTTAAAGGAGATTTTTGATCGGTACCTCTCTCACTGATCAAGAAAAGAAGGTGATAAACCACGTTCCTTCGGATAAAACTAGAAGTTTTCACTTGGGTACTATACGAGTTGCCTAGGATAGATCACTCTATTGCATTCAATTGGTTACATGTCGATTCAACTTTCAAACCATACACTCAGAAAGCTCGCCGAACAGCTTGAGAAAAGGCAATGGTCGTAGAGAAATAGGTCAAAAAATTACTGGATGTAGGTTCTATTCGGGAAGTTAAATTCCCCAGATGGCTTTACAACCCAATCATCGTACCCAAAAGCAACGAAGACTGGAGAGTATGTATTGACTTTACTGACCTCAATAAGGCTCATCCAAAAGGCATTTTCCTCTCCCAAAGATAGATCAAATGGTCGATGCCACTGCAATGCATGAAAGAATTAACTCTCTAGATGCTTACTCTGGATACCACCACATCCCACTTTAAGCTAAAAATGTTTAGTAAATTAAGAAAATAATAATCGGGGTGGCAATTTACCATAAACATTTAATGTTTCACCATGCTCCACAACTCGTTAGCATTAAAACTCCCGATGAATTGGAAATTAATGGATTAACCTACATAACCAAACACATCATTGGTATTATTTGTATGGAAGAAAACAGAGTTCTAATCATTTTTCTACTGCTCCAATTTACGGTTTGCTCGAGGTCAAAAGTAAAAAGGAACACGTCACTATAAGAAGAAGAATGTGACAACCCAGATATAATTATGATAAATTCTATTTAAATCATTCTTACATTATGTGATATGGATAATGTGATTATTAATATATATAATGTTATTTTATTATGTTTATTATAATCCTACATTCATATATCATGAAATTTGAATTACTTACAAACATAAAATTTTGAAGTTTTTGTTTGGAATGTCCATGTTGGAGACTAGTTTTGACCCTTATAATATAACACTTGACCCGAGGTTAAAACTATATAGTTTTGTATATATGAGTTAGGTTTATAACACAAGAAACGGCATATCAAAGGGATGTCCAAGTAATAAGTTATACAAAATTTACGAATGAGGGAAAATTTGTCTATTCCTTTTAAGTGCTAATTTGTCTTTTAGTGAGCCAAATGGTTTAATTCGATTGGTTAGAAAGAAGGACATCCCTTTCCGACTTAAAACTATCCATATCACTTATTTCTTTAGAAAATTTAACCCTTTGTCCAGTTTTGGAGAGTTTTAGTTTGATGAATGAGAATCGGGAAATTGAGGAAGAAGAATGCGAGGACAAAATTTGAGAAACATCCGTAGAAATTTACATTAGAGTCCCTAGGGTAATTTAATCCACAATTCTTGTTATTTTCTTGGATTACTAATTAAAATGATATAAATCATCATATTTTTATTACTCTTTCATGCCTTAATGTATATGTGTCGGTTGATACAAATTTGAAGAAAGTTGAGGTGCTAATCCATTATATTGCCATGTTTAAAACCCTTTTGTATTCAAACTTTCATAAGTTCTTGTCTAATTACTGGAATTAGGAAATTCCAGTTGGATATGAAGATAGAATAAAATAGGCATAATATATCATAATATTATAATTAAATTCCTTGTGGTTAGACATTGGTTATGGTTCTAAGCCGGTACATGGTTTCTATATGCATAATTTGATTAGATATGCCCTGAGTTTGATAAAACTTTTGATATAGCAAATGAACTCTGTAATTTATGAAACCTTAATTTTGTATTATTAAATATGTGTATTGAAATTGGGTGGAATATAATAGAAATTTATGATTTAAAAAAGTATGAAAATTCTTAGAAGTCGACTGAATGATAAAGGAGCCTATAGGTCAGATTTGCTATGTAGTAAATAAATAGGCATATTTTTCTCTAGGTAACTTGAAATGATGCGCCATATTTTGGATTGGAAATCTAATATGTTAATTATTGAATTACCAAGAAGAAATTAAAGTACATATGGGATATGATTTGGATATGATAAATATCTTAACATGAATTTTGATGGGACTTGATTTTTGATAAATGATTCGGATGGGATCACTTGATGCTTATGAATTGGGTTACGTTTAAATTATTCTTTGGAATATTGGTATTCTTATGATGATACTAAAATTATAATAATGATAGGAAGGGAACCATCGCACAAGTGCCAAATAAAGGCAAAGGAAATGCCCATTGAGTTTCCAAGGTGAGTGTAACTCACTAGTAAGATGTATTTATACATGGTTATGGATATTCTCATAATATTATGAATATGAAATTGTGCATTTCGATCTAACCAAATGGGAGGTTACTCCCCAACCTATAATGGGGGAGATTTGTCAATTATAGCCAAGGGGTTACTCCTCGAACAGTAATGGAGGAGATATGTTTATTACAGATGACAGGTTACTCCCTGACTAGGAATGAATGAGATTTATCCATTACAGAAGAGGGGTTACTCCTCGACCAGGAATGTGGGAGAATTGCCTATTGGAGACAAGATATGTGAATCATTATTCGGTGATTTGGGTCATTCATCATGAATGGGCCAGAAAAGTTTATACATTATTATATGGATATGGTATAATGCATTTAATTTTATGCAATAGTGTAGTAATGATTCATTGATCGAGCTATTTTACTCATGGTTCCCATCGTTATGTTTTTCAGGTATTGTGACATTATTGCCAAATCTAGGAGATCGGGTGGGGTTAGAAAGGGATGCATAAAACCATGATTTTGGTCAAATATAAATATGGTAAATGTAACGCTACTTATCCTTTAAGTAAGTTTGAATAATCATAATGGCTTAAAAATTCTGAAAAGTTTTTAGTTTTATCGATTCATGTTGATTACTCAAAACGTTTACTCATCTTTATGGTTTGGTTAAGGAAATTATAGTTTCACTTGCATTGACTTTTAAACATAATTATAAGTAACTGGGTTGGGGTGTGTCAAAGATGATCCCAAACCTAGTAACCAATGCCGATCAGGCTGCCCACCGGTGTTGACCCTTTCCCTAAAGACATTGGTCTTTCAACGTTTATAAGTGGTTTTAGATGAAGGACCATTCCTAGGCCTCTCACAACATGGGGTGGCACATTATTGGAGGTAATAACCTTTCCCCTTCCTTTAACGTTTGCAATGGCAACACCAGTTGCATCAAATTTGGTTTTCCTTCTAAAAGCTTATTGATTATTCTTATAGGACTCATCATTGGACCTTTTCTCGGCATTAACCTTTTCCCCTAGGATTGACATCAACACCCTTGATTTTGTCCTTGACATCAAGTTTCATCTTCCTACCAATTTCCATATAGGCGCGGTCAATCGGTTCAGGGGCCATGACAGATGAGGGCTCAACCCAAAAAGCCGATGAACTGGGAGTAAATGTTTCACAAAAAAATATCATTCAGCCGAAGTAAAAATTATAAAACAATGATATCCGACATTAAAGTAGTAAGCTAGAGATGAAAGGATAAACAAAATCCTTATAGCTTCTTCAACCTGCTCAGTTGGTCCTTCCTACACGGTTGGTCCATCCTACTCAGCTCGCCCTCCCTAGTCAATAAAATTTGTTTCCCTTAGACACCAATGTTATCTTATCATATCTAGGGGAAGCACCTAATATCAAAGATTTATAAATTTTCTTAGAGAGAAAAACTTCTCAAATTCAACTGGGTTCGGAGTGCAAGTTTTCAACACCATTTGTTTTATGATGATCGGTAAATTAGGACCACTCTTATCTTAAAAAAGGCTAAGGAAAAGCAAAGTCATCGCATAATAAGTCAGAGAAAAATGGCAAAACACAACAATATGGTATATACCATTATGATCTTTCCCACGCTTGTCTTTAGGGACATTGTAATATCTCTTCTTTTCATTATAATCCGACTCTCAGTCACCCCTTATGTAGACAAATTGGTTATTCCATCTATGTTTGCTCGTCTGAATAACTTTCACCATCTTTAAGTAAGATGTTATAGGGGAAAAATAATAGTAACCATTGATAGCATCATCTTTCATGCCATACATCAACCTAAAAACATTCCTAGTTAGGTCAAAATAAATATGGGATTGATAGTAAACTGTTAGACTTAAAATGGATCTATAAGCATTGGGTGGAAGTTAGGTTGGATCCACCCCATAACCCCTCAGAATAGACCTTATATTAGGTGAAGGGGTAACCAGAGTCCTACTTATATGGACCAAATTGGGGAATATATATCATCAAAATTAGGCAGATCATTGACTCTTTCATCATAGTCAGGTAGTCTCTAGGAAATGGTAATGGGAACCTCATATTTATCCCTCAACACCTCCATCTCTTCCTCACTGATATCATAACCATGACTTAGAATATCAGTGGTGGATGGTCCATAAGAATTAGAGTTTTTCTGATATACTCTCCTCGATGGGAGGAAGAACCGTGGGAGATAAGGAAGCTCTAAGACTTTTAGGCACATCTCTCTGGAAAGGCTTCTATGTCAACAATTAAGATGTCAGACACCGTGTTTATAAGTTTCTCACCACCCATTGGGTGGTTCACTTTAGAAATACCTACAATTTTTTAGAATTTAGGAGAACTATAATCCACGACTGTGGGTTATGGTTCAGACCCAGTAGAAGATGCTACAGTAGGAATAAACCTAGGATGATTAGGCTTGTCCTTAAGTCGAGCAACATGAAGAGGTATTGGGGGGAACTATTTAGCAATGATGTCGGGTAAATAATGATTTAATATAGCTAAATACTATAATCACATGTGAACGTGAGGCTAGAAACACTAACGGATTTGGGAGGCAAAATGGAGCCTATTGGGGGATAAAGCACATTTTGGGATGAAAAACCTATAAATCCATAATAATAATAAACATTAGGCCGACTAACTCAACGGTGACCTAAAGGTGCACGATTCTCTAGTTAAACATTAACAATAAACAAAATCAACAACAAATAGGTAAAAGAAGATGAAATTGCATGGACGTTTGTATAATAACACAAAATAAAACCTTAAGACATAGTTGAAGTGAGAAATGATGTAGTTGAAACCCTAAAAGGTTGAAGACAACTATGGTAGTGCCTACGCTCTATCAATAAGGGAGTGGAAACTGGAAAAGCTCTTTGAAATATAGGTTTTTAGGTGAAAATCAAATCAGAGATGGCAGGAGGAAGGGAGAGCTAACTGGAAACAATGGGTTTTGGAAGTATTAAAGTTGTAACCCAAAAAGCGATTGCATGAAAGGAAAGTGTTTAGAAGATTTTAAGATTCGAAATTGGGATTTTATACTTTTTTAAGTGGTAATCATTACCCTTATTAAAGTAACACATGAAATCATACTAGGGGAATGTAATTAACACTTCGCAGAACTGACACACATTTACCCTGGCATGTGGATCATAATCATGTCTAACACTCCCCAATGATCAATACGTGTCAAATTGAATATTTTAAAAAAAACACCACAAGTGAATATGCTCGGCGCCCACCGAGAAGTTTCTAAGATAACCATGATTATATAAGTTGACAATATTCCTCAAAAAATAATTCACTCACTCAAATCACGTCGTAACTTCTTAGAGGATCCAACACTCAAGATAACTCAGTACCTATTACAATCATGAGTAAAGTCTTGTGGGATTTTATGATACCATAAGTATGGAACACCTCGTTGTACATTCAAGAGACAGCATGTGACCTCTGCCACTATAGCAAGGAGCTCGGAACATAAATAAGTCTTATTGGTCATAATTATGGGATCGAATTAGTAATGAATCTAGTTGTCCAGATTTATGAGGGTGGCCAGACAACCCCAATAATGTGTCTCAACACTTTCAGGTCACTGTTAGCTAATGTCGTTAATTAACACCATTTCCTTGGGCATATACCATGTCATAGGATGACATTAGTAGGAACCAAATCATTCACACATGTGAGATATATGCAAATATCCTCCTTTATGTTGGCATAATAAACTCATGATAATCCTCCCCCACTTAATTGTAAAAGGTGTTCCTACTTAACCTATAAAAGCATCACACATGTCATTCTCAACTGTATCTCCTCTAATAGCCTATATATAGCATGCAATACCCAATTATAAGGGTATTGTCATGTGTATTACATACCATTATGTTTTCCATTTTTAGAGTGAACACGACAGCTTGTAACTAGTACACATCAATGGATTTTTCCCATTAAAATCTATAAAATCAACATTACACCTGTGGATATAGGCACCTCTTTAGGACGAACCACATAAACATGGTTTCCATCTCTTTATCTCGTCGATCTATATTATTTTCATTATATTAGAATTCCTATGATTTATATATATTTATTTTTTATAGTTTATAATTAGTGTACTACTTCTAAGGCCCAATTAAGTATACTAGTTATTGGTGATAATAATGGGGTTACCCCGAACTTTGAACTTATCATTCGATAAATATTGATGTCCCCTTCAGTCTATGTTCTCATCATATGGATGGTACATAGAGGGAAGGATTGCGTCTCGATCCCTCAAGGAAGGACTTGGGTGGGTATTCCATTGTTCATATATTACACATCTTAGAATAAAATCTCGCCAACCATTACCCTTTGGTTCTTGCAGAATAAGCTTTATCTTTCTCTTGGGAGGCCTGGGTGGGTGACATACTCGACTCGACTAGGAGTGGATTTTATCTTCACTTCCCAAGTGATGTCTCTTCTAGCGATGGGGAATCTCCACCCTTCTTCCTCTTCTAATAACAGTTGGCGACGAACTCGATATTTCCATGTAATATTATTATTGTCCCCGAGCTATCGGTCCTTCTCACTCCACTGTATTAGGGACTAGGATATCTATATTTCCGAACCATAGGTTCTTCCATCAGCTGACTGGTAGAGGTACCGCTATTATCATTTATCATAGAGTTGAACGATAACGTGTTTGAAGTATTAGGTGAATGGGTGATACTATTGGTTATGGTATCAGTAGGGTAGAATAGGTTTTCCTCAAAGGTTGATTCTCCCCAAGGATAATAGATCTACATCAATGTCTCATGTTTCCTACTCATTTTTGTCTCCATGTTCTACGGATATCTCGGGCATGAATGCATATATTTATTGATCCCTAGATATTTTATTTGAAGTCGTGTTTAAGTATGTAGGTTATCAACATGTGGTAAAGTTTTCAAGAGAGCAAAGTTCTCAAGGTTTATGAGTTGATCAGTTGTACTTTTTCCTTTTAGAGTGAGGGATTAAATCTTAGTTTGAGCTTCACAAGCCATATAAGTTTTTTATTTTTGGTTTGATCCCATAAAGTCTAGGGGGAGAATTTTAAGGAAAAATTTATTATAGTGTCAATTTATTATTTTGGCTTTATTCGATATATTGGACAAAACTGTTTCAGTCATAGGTTTGTACTTAAGTATGTTGACCTTTCAAGCATGTGATTTGTTTCTTGGAAGCGGTAGCGTCCATGACAAACGATCTACATTATTTTGTCCTGTTTCATGCTTATTTTAGTCTTCATGTTCCAAGGATTTGAATGCTCATTAATGTTAAGCCTTTGATGTTTTAGTTTGGGTGTTAGGATGTTTTTAAACTAATTTTAAAATGTTTTTAGAATTTTTTTTATTAGTCAATTTGGGTATCTTGAGAGCCAAGATCCAATGAAATGTCAAACGAGTGAAAATGAGCCTTAATTATTTTGTCATTAGACATCTTATTAGAAGTTGTTCTAATGAGAACAGGTACTACATTCGAACGAGGTTTCAACGAGACTTCAAAGATGTAGTTTTTTCATTTTCTGGTTTTTGTTAGAATTATTTATAACATGAACATCTAACTCATTATAATGATATCAATCCAAACATATACTGAGATGGAGAATTTTTTCCAAAAATCTATTTTTTGTATAATGTCACAGTCCTTAATCTTTCAATCAAATTTCTACTATTAAAATGACTTTGGTGATGATTATTTAATTTTACTTTCTGAGATATTTATATAAAAAAAGCATTTACGATTCTTTTCCCCAAACCCTAGTTTCCATCCGACTAGTTTAAGATCCAAGTTTCATCTTATATCATTTGACATCTTATTTGTGGGGCCTATAGTT
This sequence comes from Sambucus nigra, assembly GCA_949130495.1. Taxonomy (NCBI): domain Eukaryota; kingdom Viridiplantae; phylum Streptophyta; class Magnoliopsida; order Dipsacales; family Adoxaceae; genus Sambucus; species Sambucus nigra. The sequence goes on from OX422217.1 coordinate 273,155,304, forward strand.
TGTTTCTCTCATCGTCTTCCTAGAGAAATGTTCCTTGCAGTGGATTACGTACCCAATTTATTTATATACAGTGGACTTCGTAATGTGGGAACTCTAGTCCCACCAGCTGGGGGCTGAGTATTGGTGTCAGCCAAATGTACCTAGGATCTTTACTTCAGCCTCCTCGGGGGAACATTTACAGATTCAACCAGGGATGAATCCTTAGTCGGTGATATCACGATCACCTCTCCAGGAGCAGTAGAGCTGCTCGGAGCCACTGCGGGCTTCTCGGCGACTTTAGCAGGAGCAGTTGGAGGAGCTGCATCAGTCTTCTTTGTCACCTCCTTTGGGACATCAATCCTAATCCTTTTTACCTCCCCAGAACCGAAGGCAGTTTTCTCAAACAGAGCAGGAGTTCTTCTCTTCTTCATCCTTTAGCTCAAAGGAATATGAGATTCATGTGAAGAACTTACAGAGGCTGGTACTGGCTCTTCTTCACTGATCACTGGACGAGCAGTGAAGTAGGTTGTGTAGCTCTTGTACTGGAGCAGATACGAAGCCGACCTGATGTGCTCGTCTAACACACTTTGATGAAGACTCCAGATAAGTTTCAAATGCCTTACGTTGACATCTGCTTCTTTTGGGCACTTTTTTTTGTTATCAACTGCAAATAAACAAACATTATTATCAGTGGCACATTTTATCAAGCATAAAAGAAACATGAATTTAAAATAAATAAAATGAAATAAAAATAACCTATCCCATTGCCATAAGGAGGGCATCTGGGTCCCTAGTAAACCTCATCTCCAATCAATGGAGGATGTTGCCAATTTTTTATGACAACCCCATGTTCAAAATAATCCCTGTTGGCATCAGGGAGATTGACTACTAAGGCTCTGTTTAAAAATCTAGTTTTTAAATAATAAATATTTTCATTAACTACCCATTTATAGTAGAACATGATTTCTGGGATTCCTATACGAGTTCCATGCACTTGATTTAACCTATGCACCCCATTAACTATTCTCCATGTGTTGGGGGCTATTCGTGCAGGAACAACATCGAAATGCTGACAGAATTCTAGACACAAGGAATTGGGTGGAAAAGAAAATCCACATTCAACAAAAAAGAGACTGGGGAACCAATGTCCCTCAGCCAAATTGAAATAATCAGAAGGCTCAGAAAGTTTTTCCAAGACAACCCAAGAGTGGATGGAGAAATCAGAACGAAACTTCTCAAGAGACTCAACAAGGTAAACCATGGTGAATAAATAAATGAAGAAGAAAGAAGAAGATCTTACAGAAAAAGACTGAAGCTGCTGACAACGAACGACGGAAGAGATGAACGCACAAGAGAGTAGAAGACAATGAAAAACTCAAAGATAAAAATTTGAAAAGGTAGAAGACGATGGGAGCGTTTGTGAAGTTTAAATACCTTGCCTTGGGAAATGGTGAAGTAATGATTACAAAAAAGGATGATTACGTTACCAACGGCTAAAAGGGCATTAAATATTGGCGCGGGAATCAAAGCGAACAACAGCGGCTAAAAAGACGAAAAGCGATGCGGGAATCAAAGCACGCAGAAAAATCCAAAAAAGCATGATTCTACGAATTGGGAAGGAGAAATAAATACAAGGGAAATGCTCCTAAAAATCAGGAAGACTATTTAAATCTACCATATTCCGATAAAGAATGTTCCATACTCCTCAAATTTCGAACTATGAAACATTGGGGGCTTCTGTTGATACCAAATTTAATCCGCTGACGTGGACCAATCATATTAAGACACGTGGCTATCTACATGGAAACTACAAACACTTCAGAGGAACCCACACGCTCCGAGGAACAATACTACAGCGAGGAAGACTCGATCCCCGAGGAACACTGCTTACCCGAGGAACTCACATGCTCCGAGGAACAATGCCTCTCCGAGGAACTCCTGAGTACCGAGAAGCTTAGGTGGTCTGAGCTACTCAGGCGGTCCGAGCTGCACCTCGAACAAATCATTAATAGCTGGATAACCAACAGTTCAACTGATTCATTAAATGCTTATCATTTGGACGCGCACGCAAAGAGGGCATTAAATGTATTACCCTTTCATATGCATATCATTTAATGTATTACCCTTTCACATTACAGCCTCAGGGCTATAAATACATTGTACAATCCTCATTGTAAAGGGGACCCCAGAACAAAATTTCTTGTAATCGAGAATTCCCAAACACTCGGCAATAAAACAACAGTGGACGTAGGCCATTCTTATAAGGCTGAACCACTTTAAAATCTTTTGTCTCATTTATTTATCTGTGATTGAATTATTAGAGTGATCTAATTTTTTACATCGACATAGCCCTGTATCAAAAGGTGAATAGTTAATTTTTAACAGTGAATCTATAATGTATATTATTGAGAAGATATCAAATCCTCTATTTAACCTTTGTATCATTCATTTGCACACTATTACCTCTATCAATGAAGATAAAGTGCATTTCTCAATAAATGGCATACATATTTACATTATCCACACATAAATGCCATATAACACATGGCTAGTTCACTTTAAATAAAGTAAGCAAACCTTACAAATTTATCATGTTTAAGACGATCACGACCACCATGGTCATGTCTCCTTGAAATAGAACTAAATGAATTATCTTCAACATGAACACAAATTTTAGTGCCTTCATGAAACAACGTTAGTGCAACTGTGCAGTGACTAAACTTCTTCATAATGAGTGAATGAGTGATTTAAAAATATTTTCATTTAATGAAAAATGAATAGGACAAACTATAACACCTTACGTTTTTAATGATTTTTATATTTGGATTAATTATGAATTAAATTGGGATTAATTAAATTAAATTGGAAGAATTAATCTGGGATAATAAATATTAATTAGCGAGATATGGGTTAATATTTATTTTATATTGAATATTACTTAGTGATTGAGTAATAATAATTGTATGAAAAGATTATAATTGTCGTGAGTGAAAAATACGACAATTATGATAACTATAGTCGGGACGCGCGTGTCAGTCATGTCGGGACTTAATATGGGAAATAAAAGATAATTTTACTTTTTGTATTCCATATGGTCGTTTCGAGTGCTCCAATTCTTCCATAAGGGTTGGTATAGTAAAAAAAAGTTTAAGCGGGGGTTTAGTTTGGGTCCCAAGGTATTTTTAGGCCAAACCGGCACCCTAGAGGAGTCTTTTAGTCTTTTGAAATTTTGAGGGAATTAAACCTACAAAAAATTTTAAGTGTATATCAATGTAAGGTTAAGGCCATTAGGTTTAGAATATGCAAAGCTCACATATTCCATTAGAAGAGGAAAGAGAGATACTCCCCGAGGCTATAACCACCATTGTTGCACCTTTTGCACCATAAACACCACTGTTGCATAGATTGAAAGGAGAGGAACACAGTCGTATCATTAATTTCATGAAAATAAGACCTAAACGCAAAGGCAGGTATTTAGCTTGCTTAATTTAGGAAGGATATATCATCCATGTTATAATAGGATGTTTATGATATTGATTTCATGGGGTTTGATGACTAAATGAAGAAATTAAATCATGCTTCGGGTTGAATTAATGTTATAATGGAATCCCTTTTATAATATGACAATTTTGATGAATTTTTGAAAATCAAACATGAAGAAATCTGGGTTTTATAGTGGTTCTTAATGAAAAAAATGAACTAGGTTTTTTATGAGTTAAACATTAATTAATTCTATTTTAGGAGTAATATTTTATGGTTTAATGATTCAACCACATTATAGATTGTTTATATATGTGGGTATAACATTTAATACGATTGGTTGGGAGTTTGGTACTAATTAATGGAGTTTTGGCTGTGTAAAAATGGTGTAAACCCGTAACAGTTAAGTGGAGAAGCCGAGAAATGTAGAAGATAATCGATTTGGCTCCTTGGCTGAATAGATTTGGTAGGTGAATCAATTTAGGTCAAAGACGAATCGCTTCGACTGCCCATATTTTGATAATTTTCTTCGTTTTTATTTAGAACTCGCGGGAAATGATTGAATTAATCTTTGAGATAATTTTTAAATAAAAAGATAGTGATTTTAAGATACCAGTAGGTCAATATTCGGTTTGAGAAGTAATCACATGAGAAGAACTTAAGGGCTAAGATTTAGTAAGCTTAATTGCGAAATGAAATCTAATTTGGAGAAATATATCATGTCATGGGAATTTGGTGGGAATCATGAGCTAGATCAGTAGGTAATGAGTGAGATAGCGACTCAATAGACTTAGGGACAATTGGTAGCCTTACAAGTGGTGGGAAACACTCGGGCTTATGCGAATAAAAAATTTAACAGTATACTGATAATACGTAGGATATACGAGAGTATGTAGACTGTGTACGGACTATATTATCGGGTACGGGATTACCTTAACTGAATGTATATACATAGGTTGTGTGAATGGCTAATATGTTATTTATTTTTTGTACAACATACCTACACATCTTGCAATTGTGGGAGGTTTGGAAAGGTAATAAACTTATCTTGATGAGCCATCTTGGGGGATTTTAACTTTTACCTAAGAACATAAAACTTAGGTATGAGCACCACTCGTCTGAATGAAGGTGTGCCCGATCATTTAGGTGCATAGGTATATGCGTAGCCCAAAGGCCTAGACTTGAGAGTGTGCATGAATTATAGCTCAACCTAGGGTTGCGATATCTGTATATATATACATATATATATATATATATATATATATATATATATATATATATATATATATATATATATATATATATATATATATATATATATATATATATATATACTTGTGATTTAATGCTACTGTTTATGCTTAAAAGATGAGAAAGGCGATGATAGCTATATTAATCTAAGTATGTTCGAACTTAACCCTAAATGAGAAATCCATAATTTTCTAATAAAGATAAAGATTCAATAGTTGTTGTATGTGTAATATGGGAGAGCACAAAGAGTTATAAGGTGTTGTAAAATATTTAACTCGAACTAGTTAGATGGGGTAGGATAACTAGGACGGTCTAGGAATATACGTTAGGTGTAAACACTAATTGAGGGGTGAGGAACCTAAGTCAGAGCTACAAAACTAACATGTATATAATATCTAATGATTATGCAATTTAAATACTTGCAAATATTTTGAAACTGTTTTACTTGGTCTCTGACCCATTTTTCCAAATCTATTTTGTGAAAAACCATTTTAGGTGCTCATCCACAGCGAGGCCCAACTTAGGAGTTCATTCTCATTTGACGTTGCTGCAGTTGTTATGGACCATTGCAAAACCTATTTGGTAGATGCCTCCATTATTTTAAGATCAGATGCATCCTTTCCTTTATCTCAGTCGAGCATGTCACCCATCTTCTATTAGTAGTTGTTTCAGAGACAATGTACTTCATTTAATTGAAATGTGGATTTAATTTGAGATATGGATGACTTTATTGGTGTTTCAGACCGGGTTTTTTATTCGAGTCATATCTTATTTGATTCAGTTATTTCGTTATTTATAATGTTAGTTAATTAGACTGGTGAATGTGATGTTCATTTATTTAATTATTTTAGATAATTACATGTTAATTATAAAGATAAAATTTAACACCACCTTTTCAAATACTCGGTAGTTAGCAAATATTAAAGATTTTTCGATAGTGAGTCTAAGAATGATCTAACTGGATATTCTATTTTAATTTAACAAATGATTGATCACCCGATATTTAGTTAGGTGGGGTCTCATTCATGGTATCAAAGCATCAGGTTCTTGAATCTTTAGGATTTGTGCGTCTTATTACGTTTCAGCGTAGCCTTATTTGATGTAGAGGCCTTTTATTAGGATTGTTGTATTCTTTTTTACGCACTCAAGTCTTCGGCTATTTTTAAGACATATTTAATTGTGGATTGATGGAAAATTCTTTCTTCTTTCATATGTCTCCTCGACGTGCCAGACGAGCCAACCCAGAGTTATAGCCAGAGCCTCTGCCAGCTCAGCCTAGGGTTCTATGAATGCCAAAGAGGTTTCCACCATAGTTTCTCAGGAAGTTAATGCAACACCAGAACTAGCTACATAACAGGCCCCGCCCCATGTACACGTGGTGGAACGGGTTCATATACGAGCGTTTCCTTATTATTAGGAGTGAGATAGATATTCCTTCCAGAAGGCACACCCTCCCATGTTCCATGTGAGTTCCAACGTGGTAGTTGCGAGCTGGTGGAAGAAAGACATCCATAGGCATATTAGGATGTACGAGTGCACAAATGTTCAAAGGAAGATTAAATCTACGTTTATGCTAGTTGGGTGGCACTACAGTGGTGGGAGTCTACTACCACTATGGAGGAGAGAGACATTATGCTGATATAGGAGCTATGGGAGTGGTTTGATCGTAAATATTTTCCATCCACCCTCCATATTGAGATGATGAAAAAACTACTAGATATTAGCCAAGAGGGGAAGACCATTACTGATTATGAGGAAGAATTCACAAGTCTAACTAACTTCGTTCCAGGAGAGGTACCTACTAAGGAGAAAAAGATATAGTTATTTACTGATGGCCATACTTATAGGATCCCACAGAATCTATTAGGTAATCCATCGTTGAAGACCTACACTGAGTTATTAAATGTTTCTATGTTACATTGTCAAGACCACTTATTCCGTGTTAAGGGACAAGCGAATATGAGAGTTCATCCAGCAGAATAGGACGGGAGCTAGTAGCGCGGAAAGGGCACATCTGACACAGAGGCAGGGTGAGTAGGGTCCCCATCAGGGGATGTGGGGATTATCGACAGAGACATGGTGGATATAGGAAGTGCCATTAAGGCTAGTATGACCAACCGGGATAGCAGTGAATTCATCAAGGCTAGGGTAGGGGTAGAAATGGATAGCAGGATCGAGGCCAGCAGGGCCAGAGGGAGGTAATTTTTTGGGCATGTGTTATATTTATGGAAGGAATATCCACAAGCAACGGGATTGGCTTGATAAGCATCGAGTTCAGCAGCAACAGGGAGGCCGCTAGGAGCCTCAAAGACCTATTTTCCCAGCTCCCTCCCAACACCAGCACCCGTACCAGCATTACCTACAGCACCAGTCATTCCAGCAGCCCCAACTCACTAGGGATAGTTACAGTATGGGCGCGTGTATCACGTCGACTAGGTTGCAGATCCATAGGCTCCACCCACTATTGAGGGTACGTTTCTTATCCATGATATTTTTGGGCGCATTTGATTTGACGTTGGGGCTTCACATTCATTCATAGCCACTTGGTTTACAGGTCCACAGGGTTGTTAAATACTTCATACAGTACAATTACATGTGTGGAATCTCCATTAGGCATCTATTGGGGAGTGAGTATAGATAACGTTAGATTACTTTTTCCTATTTATATGCTTGTATTAGATATCTCAGAGTACGACGACATCATAGGCATGGATTAGCTAGCTAAGTATAGGTCCATGATTGATTATTATAGTAGGATCATAGTTTTGGTGATCCCTGGCTGGGAGATGTTTTTAGTGGCGATGCCTCCTCCTGAGGGAGGATCGCCCACTAATTTTTATTATATAAAGGATGAGACATTTTAGGGGTTGGTGATTTCACTTGATTCGATCCCAGTCGTATGTGAGTATGCCGATGTGTTTTAGGAGATACGAGGACTACCCCTAGTAGAGAGATTGAGTTTGTCATTTATCTGGCACCAAGCACCCGGACAGTAACTCGTTTACCGTGTCCTGTGGCTCCTATGGAGATGAGGGAGCTATGAAATCATATTGAGCAGCTATTAGGGAAGGGTTTTATACGTCATAGTACGTTGCCATGGGGTGCCAATACTAATTGTAAAGAAGAGAGATGGATCATTACACTTGTGTGTGGAATACCAGGAGCTGAATAAGGTCACAATACAGAATAAGTATATGTTGCCCCAACTATCTGACTCATTCGATCAGTTGAAAGAAATTGCCTAATTTTTTAAGATAGATTTGAGATCGTGGTATCACCAGTTGTGTATCTGGGAGCAAGATGTGCCAAAGACTGCCTTCTTGACAAGATATAGGTTCTATGAGTTTCGGTTTATGCCATTTGGGCTAACAAATGTACCAGTTGTATTTATGAACTTGATGAATAGGGTGTTCAGATAGTTCCTGGATTAGTCTGTTATCGTTTTCATTGATAACATTTTGATTTATTCCCGGACTGAGGAGGAGCATATCGAGCATTTACACCAAGTTTTACAGACACTACATGGGCATCAGATATATGTAATGTTTTAAATTTATGAGTAATGGTTACGTGAACTCCAATTTTTAGCTAATGTAATTTCTAAGAGGGAGATATCAATGGACCTGATTAAGTTGTCAATGGTGAGGGAGTGGGGACATCCCACGACACCGATTGAGGTACGCAGTTTCTTGGGTTTGGCGGGATATTATAGGCGGTTTATTCGAGGGTTTTCGAAGATTGTGGGTCCTATAACTAACTTGACTCTCAAAGCTGTACCATTTTTGGGATAACACTTGTTAGTTAGATTTTGATGAGCAAAAGGACAAGTTTATTTCAATACACATACTCTCAGTTCCTAGGGAAGGAGTAGAGTATCTTGTCTTCACTGGCACATCCCTATAGGGACTTGGGGGTGTATTATAGCTGGAGGATCAGGCTATAGAGTATGAGTTCTTTAATCTTGAGCCTCATGAGAGGAATTAACACACCCATGACTTAGAGAAAATGACATTCACATTTGCGTTGCATATTTGGATACAATATTTATTGGTGGATAAATTTTTCCAGTCACAGATCACAACTCGCTACAGCACTAGTTCACTCAGAGGGATCTCATATTCGTCAGCGCAGTTGGATTGAATTTATGAAAGAACATCAGTTCGATATCCAGTATCACCCAGGGAATGCTAATATGGTGGACGATGCGTTGAGTCGTATAAGGATGGGGGAGTTGGAAAAGGTATGGAAGGAAAAATATAAGGATCTAGGACATCAGGATGCAGTTCCCAGATCGTTTATGCTAGTTATGACTGTTACATTCTAGATTGTCAGGAGGGTGGTATTGGCATAGGCGACGGATCCATTTTGTAAGGAGAAGATTTGGTAGCCATTAGCTTGGGGAGTTGGGTCGTACTCCATTAGTTCATAGGGAGGTTTGAGATTCAATGGGAGATTGATAGTTCCTGAGGGGGAGGACTTATGACACGTTGTGATGGAAGAGGCACACAGGTCCCGATTTACGGTACATTCTCGAGGGGATAAGATGTACTAGGACAGGAGACGATAATATTTATGGAGTGGGATTAAGAGAGACATTGTTGAGTTCGTCTTGAGGTGTACCGCCTATCAGCTAGTAAATGTGGACCACCAGAGACCAACATGAGTTCTACAACCATTAGAGAATTATATGTGGAAATGGAAGAGCATTTACATGGACTTTATTACAAGTTTTCTAGTTTGTAGAGGTGTCATGATTCTATATGGGTAATTGTTGATCAGTTGACCAAGGTATCCCACTTCCTTCTAGTTTGGAAAGATTATAATACAACTTAGTATGCGCAGATTTTCATTGCTGAGATAATACGATTACACGGGGTGCCCCTCGATATTGTGTCCGACAGGGAGAAGATTTTTGTGTCTCTCTTTTGGGAGAGCTTCCAGAAGGCCATGGGCACGGAGTTGTGATTAAGTACAACCTATAACCACAAAGACGGACAATCAAACTGAGCGGAATAATCAGATATTAGAGGACATGCTATGGATGTGCATCCTTAACTTTATGGGAGGTTTGGATCCGTACCTTCCACTGGTGAAGTTTGACTATAATAACTCCTATTATTTCACTATTGTCATTGCTCCATTTGAGGCGTTGTATGGTAGACCTTGTCATTTGATCGCTTATTAGTTGGAGGTGGGAGACAACAAGATACTTGGGCGAGAGTTGATCAAGGATACTTCATAAATGATAGAGATGATTCAGAGTCAGATATGGATAGCTCAAGATAGACATAAGTGTTATGCCGATGATAAGTGGTCCTTTTTATAGTTTGACGTGGGGAATCAAGTTCTATTGCATGTATCTCCTATGAAGGGGATTATTAGATTTGGTAAGAAAGGGAAGTTGGCAGCGAGATACGTGGGACCATTCCCTATCATCGAACGTATTGGACTTGCGGAATATAGACTCTGATTTCCAGAGAACTTGCATCATATTCATGATATGTACGGGATGAGTTGGCTTACACTCACATTGCACTGGGGGAGATAGTCTTATAGACATATACTTTTATACGAGGAGTAATCGATCGTTATCTTAGAACATAGTGAGAGGAGAATGAGGTCTAAGGCAGTGTCTCTTGTACGTGTTCACTGGGGGCATCATAATGCCCATAAGTCTACTGGGGAGCGAGAGGATGAGATGCACGAGAGATATCCAGAGTTGTTCATATCAGGTATTTTCTTTTTCTGAATTTTGGGATGAAACTCCGTTATAAGGAGGGAATTATGTAATACCCCATATTTTTAATAATTTTTTATATTTGCATTAATTGTGAATTAAATTAAATTGAAATAATTAATTTGGAATAAGAAATATTAATTAGCGAGATAAGGGTTAATATATATTTACATTAAATATTACTCAGTGAATCAGTAATAATAATTATATGAAAATATTAGAATTATCGTGCGGGAAAAATACGATAGTTACGATAAAGGTAGTCGCGATGCGCGTGTCAGGACTTAATTTGATAAATATAATATAATTTTACTTTTCATATTCCATATGGTCATTTCAAGTGCGCCAATGCATCCTGAAGGGTTGAGATAGTAAAAAAAGTATACCTAGGGGTTTAGTTTGGGTCCCAGGGTATTTTTATCTTTTGAAATTTTGAGGGAATTAAACCCACAAAATTTACTAAGTCCATTAGGTTTAGAATCTTCAAAACTCATAAAGTCCATTCGAGGAGGAAGGATAAATACTCCCTAAGGCTAGAGCCACCATTGTTTCACCTTTTGGACCACAAACACGATCGTTGCATAGATCGGAAGGAGAGGAACACAACCATATCATCAATTTCGTGGGAATGAGACCTACACACAAAGGCAAGTATTGGTATTCCTTAATTTATGAAGGATATATCATCCATGTTAGAATTGTATGTTGATGATATTGATTTCATGTGTTTGGATGACTAAATGGAGAAATTAAATCATGTTTTGGGTTGAATTAATGTTAGAATGGAATCCTTTTTGTAATATGACAATTTTAATGAATTTCTGAAAATAAAACATGAAGAATTATGGGTTTTATAGTGGTTCTTGATGAAAAGTATTGAACAAGGGTTTTTGTGAGTTAATCTTGAATTAATTTGATTTTATGAGTAATCTTGTTTGTTTAATGAATCTACCATAATAGAAATTGTATATATATATATATATATATATATATATATATATATATATATATATATATATATATATATATATATATATATATATGTTGGTATAACGTTTACTATGATTAGTTGGGATTTTGGGATTTATTAATGGAGTTTTGGTTGTGTAAAAATGGTGTAAACTCGTAACAATTAAGTGGAGAGGACAAAACATGTAGAAGCGAATCGATTCGGCTCCTTGTCCAAATCGATTTAGTAGGAGAATCAATTCGGGTCAAGGTTGAATCGATTCGGGTGCTAAGATTTTGATAATTTTCTCCATTTTTTTAGAACGCGCAGGAAATGATTGAATTAATCTTTAAGATAATTTTTAAATATAAATAGAGTTATTTTAAGATACCAGTAGGTCAATATTGGGTTTAAGACTTAGTCACATGAGAACAACTTAAGGGCTATGATTTATTAGGCTTAATAGAGGAATAAAAACCTATGTGAGAGTATGTAGACTATATAAGGACTATATTATGGGGTAAGGGATTACCTTAATTGCATGTATATACATAGGTTATGTGAATACCTAATGTGTGGCTTATTTTGTGTACGACATACGTACGTTGCTTGCTATCGCGGGAGGTTTGGAAAGGGGACAGTATTATCGTGATGAGACATCTTGAGGGATTTTGACCTGACCTTAAGACGTAGAACTTAGGGATGAGCACCACTTGTGTGAATGAGGGTGTTCCCGGTCATTTGGGTTCTTAGGTATGTGTATAGCCCAAAGTCCTAGGACTATTTTTGCCTCCAATATGTGTGTTTTGTATATATGGTTCGAAAGTGATCCTATATCATTAGTCCTCTATTTGTATGTGATGTACCGGGATTTGATAGCAGAGTGTGCTTGCACCATAGCTCAGCCTAGGGGTTATATATATACTTGTGATTCAATGCTATTGTTCGTGCTTAGTAGATGAGAAGAATAGTGATATCTATATTAATCAAAATATGTGGGAACTCAACCCTAAACGAGAAATTCATAATTTTCTAATAGACATAGATAATCAATAGTTATTGTACGGGTAATACGGGTGAGTACAATGATTTTGAAGGTGTGGTAAAATATTCAACTCAAACTCGTTAGATGGAGTAGCATAACTAGGAAGGGATATGAATATACATTACTCATGAACACTAGTTGAGGGATGAGGACCTCAAGTGAGAGACACAAAACTAACATGTATATAATGTCTATTCATTGTGAATTTTAAATACATGCAAATATTTTTAAACTGTTTTACTCGGGCTCTGACCCGTTTGTCCAAATCTATTTTGAAAAAAACCATTATAGGTGCCCAGCCATAGGGAGTTCTAACTTAGGTGTTCATTCTCATTTGATGTTGCTGCACTTGTTGTGGATGATTGCAGGGCCTAGTTGGTAGATACTTCCATTTCTTTCACATTAGATGCATCCTTTCATTTATCTCAGTCAGGCATGTCACCCATCTTCTATTAGTAGTATTTTCTAGAGACAATGTACTTCATTTATTTCAGTTGTGGATTTAGTTTCAGATATAGATTATTGTATTGGAGCTTCAAACTGGGTTGTTTATTCAAGTCTTATCTTATTTGATTCAGTTATTTCGTTATTTACGATGTTAGTTAATTATAATGGTGAATGTGATATTCATTTATTTAATTGCTTTAAATCATTACCTGTTAATTATAAAGATTAAATTTGACACCAGGTTTTCAAATACTAGGTGGTTAGTAAATGTTAAAGAGTTTTCGACAGTGATGCTAACAATGGACCAATTGGATATTTTTTTTAATTTAATAAAGGACTTATCAACCGATATGTAATTAGACGGGGTGCTACAAAAACATGTTATGATTTATAAATACATTCATTTTGTTGACCTTAAGGATGAGTTAGCAGAATCAACGTCAGTGATGACTCTGCATTTGATACTCATTTATAAGTACATTCATTGTGACATCATCAGTCTTAATTATAATGAAGGTCCTTTACATTCTAAAGTTCACCACTATCAACATTTACATTGGGGGTTTATGCTATGTACTTCATTTCGGATCTTAGGCTGATTTGTTCGTAGTAGCATATGTAAAAAAAATGAAAATTACATAGACCAAATTGAAATATCAACAAAGTAATGTCAACTTACTAATTGGTGATGGAATCGAAATCTTAGTTAAAAAATCAAATTCCTTACATAGAACCGAACATAAGATGCACAAATCATAATCGTCAACTACCTTACAAATCCAAATATCATACCCAATGAACAATGAGGTAAAAGGAAGTTGGGCTTACCTTTAATTAAACATTCTTGCTATATTTTACACCTTGCAACTCACATGACTATTTGACATACACCATTTTCCTGGAAGACATGAGTAAGTAAATTAAATAAAATTAGTGCTAAAAGGTTGAATCACATAATAAAACTACAAATTTATAACAAACTATAACATTAAAGAGGAAGTATGTGTTATAGGTTACAAACTAAAGAACAACGAAATGTGGGGAAAATAGACATTCCTCAAACGAACCAAATTTTAAAAGCATGATATGTTGTCAATAACATATAGAGGCTAATGAAGTTTTATTAGACTGGTCCAAACCCTAAAATAAAATGGAAAATTTTAAAGAACAGTATAATACACCACAAATTGTAGAAATAAAAATGCCTAAATCCGTCGGTTTTTACCACCCAAAATAAATATGTGGAAAAAAAAACCGAACTTATACAAATTTTTACAATGGTAAAGTCTATTATTCTAACTAAAGAATTTTTTCAAACACCTAGACTCTATTATTCAAATGTCCATAGTAACTTACCACCATAAATGTTTAGTCTCAACTTATGAAATAAAAACTTACTAATAGAAATGCAATGAAGCATAACGTGGATTTTATCTCTCTATCCAACACCTGATGTTATAACCTATAGAAACAATACACAAATACCTGCAAACAATAGAGTACACCTAGATTTACAAACAAAAATATAAAAAACAATACATAAAGACAAAAATAAATACAATGTTATAGTGTTCGTAAATGCTTGGCACCGACAGAACGTGGGAGGCAGCGACGTGGAAGGCTGCCGCAAGGGAGCTTGGAGGGCTTTTGTGTTGTAGGGAGGGTTTGTGAATCGGGAGAGATGAGGGAGAGTTTTGTTTGTTCGGTGTGTTTTGTGTTGTTGGATAGTATGAGAATGAGTTTGGTTTGATCAAGTTTACTAATTTACCCTTCTTTTTTAATTTTGATGAAAAGTGGGAAATAAATTTTACTGGAAAAAGAGGGGGAATTCAAATGTTTGAGGTTAAAATAGGTGGTATGGGATAATAACATCTTGTGACATCATAATTATATATTATGACATACATAAGTGTTGTAACTTATTTTACATATATGTTTGCGTGGGGTATTTTTTCTAAAAATTGTGCAGAGGTTCATTAACTTTTTTGGTGAGCTAAATTTTCCTGGGGGAGTTTACCCACTTGAGGTGCTTGAGGTTGACAAAGATTAATTTTTAGTCGTTAAATCTTTCTTTAAAAGTGATTACTTTCACGGAATGCGCACCTCACATCTATTTTTATAAGTACAAGCCTCGCTTAAGACTGAAGTGACTCCACGGAAGTAAGAGCTCTCCTCGAGAGGAAAGAGATTTTTCTGAAGTACGACATTCATTGGGATTTTCAAAATAGCTAAATGTCTCGGATGCCCGAGGGATAAAAAAATGAAAAATAGATCAAATTTTGGGTTTGGTTGCCATATAACGGTTGTTGGGGACATATATTCATAAGGGTTTTCCTGTGTTATTTAACTAATCGGTTGAAGCCCTTGGATGGTGGATTCGAGTTGTGAGGCATATAAATGGATGAAAAGAGATTTCCAAATATCTCATAATGATTACTTTGGATGGATATATCTAATCGGTTATCTATTCGGGGGACCTTTGACTAATCCGTTAAATAATTCGGAGGGCATGTTTTACTGGCTTTTTGTGCATTTTCCTACTCGTATTTAACCCATTATAGGTTTTGTTATTTGTTTTGACCTCTTGAGCTTCTATTTTTTCAAGGATGCTAGTATTGTTTTTAGGGGGGGGGGGGGGGGGCGGGGCGTATCCCTGGTAATTTATAATAATTCGTAATTTAACACACAACGATTCTATATATGGGTTCCCACAGACAAGTGTATCATAGTCATCGACAATGCTCCTAGTACGATAATGTAGTTTATCATGAATATTAGGTAGTATTTCATCTTTTGTGGGTGGTCCTGTGACATTGGTAATATGATGTACCTTATTATCCTTATAAGACCAACTTATAGGGCCTATACTTTATTACATGATCCTACTATAGAAACCTATCATTGATGGAATCAAAAACCTTCTTGCAGTTAGGAATATTATATAAACTTCATTTATATCCTTTGGGATAACAAACAAATATATATACCACTATGCTTAGTTTTAACTTCCTTGGATCCTTCCACAGCACGAGTACCAGATTCGCTCAAATTCGAACATATCTTATAATGATCCCACTACAATGTACAATGGGAGTTGAAAAGACTGGTTAATAAGAAATTAAATTTAGAATTTATATACTTGTATCTTACGTAAAGCTGCAATATGAATATCACGGTCTTGAATAACTACTCGTGGATCTTATCATTTCCAAAAGAGCCTCATTCCTTCTTATCATCCGCATTATTCCAAACATTAATTCCTAGTGTAGACTTGAGGTATAAACTTCCACATATTTGGTTAATAATCCCTTAGCTAGCCCAATTGGCAAATGACTTTATCATTGATGATACGAGAAATCATACACAAGTAGACCTCATATTAGCAAGTCAAGTGTAAAGTGCATAGTAAATAAACAGAGCAAGTAAATAAAGAGAAAACAAGATATAGAGTGGTTCAGCCTCTAAAATAGGCCTACATCCACTATGTTGCTCCATTCTCATTATATGCATTGTATTACACAAGATAATCGTGCCTAAAAAGGCGTACAAGTATGAGAATAAAGGAGAGTACATGGTAGAATTGAGGATTTCGGTGTGCGGGAGAGATGGATGCGATGCATATGAGTAACCCTCGAGCTGTATGCTGGGGTTGTGTAGAGAGAATATATAGTGCATAACCTGCCTCAAGCGTGTGGAATCGATCCCCCTTTTCCCCTTTATTTCAAGGTGTGGTCCTCCATTTATAGGAGATATGATCACGTGCTCTGAGCACGTGACGCACATATAATCTGAAGTTACTGTAATGGAGAGGGATACGACCTGTAAGGCAAATAATGTGAGTGTTGCATCATGTAACATGATAGAGCTAAAGGTGTGTCACCCTGTGCTGGATAGTACTGCGGTGCCTTCTTGATGGACAAGTACTATGTGCCACACCCTATAATTGATAAGGCCGCACCCCGTGTTGGGTTGGGCCACACCCAATGTTGAGTAGGGTCGCGACATGTAAGCATATGAAAAATAGAATACCATCCCCGACAGGGTGCTACATTTGTACTATCAAACATTATATCATAGAATTTGGATTAGTTTACCTCACGCCCTATCCACCTTAGCGTTTAACACTTCCAACTAATAGGAATATTAAAACATGTGGTTCATTAGGTAAACACATCCATATCTCCAAGTGAACATCAATGAAATCGATGAAGCACCGAAAAACCACCTCTTTTCCAGATAGTCACGGAATCACACTAAGCAAAGTGACACATATATCTCTTTAGCCTTGGACAGTGAAGGTCCCCTTGGTTATTTTACCTTCAAAACAGTTTCAAGACTAAAAGTTCCTCCATTTCCATTAAACTCAGTTGTCCATTTTCAACCACTCTTCGAATTCCTTTTAGAATAAAATAACCCAAGTGTAACTACAAACATTGTGTTTGCTTACACTAGGAAATTTTCTCTTTAACGATATGTCCATTAAATTATTCAATTTTTATTTTAGCAGTATTTGTGAGACAAAACGTATAATGTATAAATTATTTTACAATGTACCAAAATATAGAAAAGATAAAATAATTTTGATATAACTATTTTATAAAATCAATTAAATATCTATTCAAAATAAATTTAGAAAACTGAAACCAACTTTTATAAAACTCAGGTGTAGACACCCCATACCAGGACCTCCCTAAGAACATCCTTATGTCCATAGCACTCACGTGTTCATCGTGAACCCTAATTCCTACTCCAAGTACTGATCTAGAGGCATCTGGGTGATCTCGACCCCATTCTACTCCAAGCATCTTTCTCGCATGAGATAAAGCTCAATGAATATCTGAAGGGATCTTAATCATCTTTCCAACAACCTACTATGTGTGCGAATAGGCCTTACGATTCTGACGAAAGGTTCTTTTTAATATTAAAATCTAATCTGGAGGCCATCGGATTCTTTCTGGCACCTTTGACTCTGGGAAACTTTCTCATTTGAGGAGAAGCTCAGTGAATCTTCAAATGGCACTAAATCCTTTTTCTAGTAGTTCATCCCATGCACAAATCAGACGTATGGTTTGAATGAAGGACCCTATAGATGCCACATTTTAGGAACCTCCCAAGCCTCTACTTAAGTCCCTAATGTTTCCTCCTTTACCATAAACCCTAGGTCATACTATGAGTACTGATTTAGAGGCCATCAGGTGATCTCGAGACCCATCCGAGTTTGATAAAATTTCTCATCTAAGCGAAGGCTCAATGAATCTTCTGAATCCCCTTATCAATGGTTCACCCCGTGCAGGAATCGACCATATGATTTGGGCCCCATTTTTACCCACTCAACTTCATCTCCCAAGATAAATCTTATTGGATCTTTGAAGGGCTCTAAATCCCCTTTCTAATGATCCAACCCATGCATAAATTAGCATTATGATTAAGACAAATGGTTCGTTTTACCCCAAGAAATTATTTGGAGACCACCGATCGCTCTTGTACTCCATTCTAATTAACTCTTCATGTCGAACAATACTGAATAAATCTTTGAGAGGCTCTAAAAATCTTTTCCAATTGTCCTCCCCGTGCACGAATTAGCGTTACGAAACGCATGAATGAATCATTTTACTCTGAAGGTTCACAAAGTGATTCCCGGACCCATTTGAACAAGGTCAAAATTCAAAAACAAATGAGACTAAATGAATCTTCTAAATGCATTGAATACCCTTTCCCATGGTCCATCCAGTGAGAAAAACAGCCTCTTAGTTGGAGCAAACAATCCATATTTCTTAAGGAATATCTTATTCAAAAGGCTATCGGGAACTTTCAAGCCTGGTTTGACCATAGTAGGTCTAATGGATTCTTAAAGGTCTATGAATACTTTTTCTAAGGGCATGCTTTGTGCACGATTCAGACTTATGGATTGCGTTTTATAACCATTTTTCTAAAAAATTTGTATAAGATTGTCGAATGGCAATCCCATTTCCATGCCTATCGGTAAGGTGTCTGGGGTTGTCTATCGATAGGAAGGTCAAGTAAAATTCCGATCAACACCCCCTTGACCCTATATAAGGATAACATGATCTCACGTTGAGGGGAACCTCAGAAACATCCCTTTTAGTGATATAAGAAATATTCTCTCAAAATCATCATGGTTTTCCTATTGAAACATATCCTCTATATTCAATTTCCATCCCTTTCACAAAAAATTTAGCAAAATACTTTCCCTCTCCTCCTACCACCTCCATCCACTTGAAAGCTCAACCCTTTAACCATCAAGATCAACCTTCAGGTCTCCAAAGAAGGTCCAAACATTCTTCTCTACTTTCAAAATTCTTTATTGTCACTTTACTTATTTAATTCTTACGTTAGCATTTCATCTTTTATAGTCCACACATATTAATATCCCACTTTCTATTAATAATATAGCACATCCACATATTTTATAAAAATAAATAAAAACAAGAAAAAGAGGGTTTGCTCATAAATTCCAAACGGTATTCCTCAACAAATTTTCCAAACCAAAACATGCTTTTTCTACACACACATCAAATAAATTCCATGGTTGGATTTATGGGATAAACCCCACCCTTGCGTTGCATGCGAACTATGTGGATTTTGATTCCTTTTTAGACTACGTAGACATCTCGGGTAAAAACTCGAGACTTGAGTCCTCATTTACTTTTTTTATTCATGTATTATTTCTATACATTATAAATATGATTCCTTCTCGCATTTTGTCCAATTTATACCATTGTCTTTCTATAAATGATCGGTGATCCGAGAAACACACACATTATATTATTTATTCTTATTTTTGGGAACATTCCTACGAATGACCTCACTCCGCCTTTGCCAATGACATGAGTTGATAAATTTCATGGATTGATTAAGGGGAATAATAAAACAAGTCCATGAGAGACCGAAAATGCAGGATGGCTGATTCACACCTTCCCATTCCATAACTTAGCCCTTGAACCTCAAAACTAATTGGTTTTGCAAGCATCGGTATCTCTTTGATGTTGTTCTCTCGAGGAGGAAACATTTTATTTTGCCTATTTTGTGCAAAATAGGTTGGAAACTCTATCTCTTTACCTCGCCCCCAAATTCATGACAGTCGAAGTGCCTCAATAAAGTGTGCGAGACCTTTTTCTCTCCTTCCAACTATGCATATGAGTGTCGACCCCCCCCCCCCCCCCCCGGAAGGAGGAGAAGGAAACGGAATGGTCACAGTAGGGCTAGGCTCATATGGGTGTTATCATTTTCCGCATGTGTGCATATGCACATACCAGTATATTCCCTTTTTCCTCTATTCATTTCTTGTATTGATTTATCTCATCCTTATATCACGTATAAATATCCTCCGTTTATACCTTGCACTAATTACACATATACGTAGGATCACTATTATCCACATGTTTCACACACCACTTAGAATATCCATCTGTTTTCACTAGCACACACCTCATCTTGTCACATTTGTATATATATATATATATATATATATATATATATATATATATATATATATATATATATATATATCCATGCTCACTTTCACACATTTAACGCCACTTTTAGTTGATCCATTCTTAGGTTCATTACCACACACTCATTTATATATATTCAAATATAAAACTCTCACATGTATCCATGCTTAGTGTAGACTTCATGCTTAGTGCTATATTTACCTTTTATGATACTTGTACATTCTTCCCTATTAGTAGAGTACTTATTATGACAAATAAAAGACTCTCTTCATAACATATTAATCAAGAATCATGCATTTTTCACACTACATCACCAAGAGCATGGCTATTGACCAAAATTTTGTGCCTTACTGGGGGTCACTTTGTAATGCGTATTCGTCCGACAAGTCATAGTGTCACACCCCAAACCCAATATCCATACTAATCCTTTGTTATTAGAATAATTGGACCATAATCTCAAGTCCATTGTAAATTTAACTCATTTATCAATGTTTTTCTGCATAATGAACATAATATTGTTTTTGTGCCATAACGAAGTCAACATCAGAGTCATAATTAAGCGGACATACAATACTGTGATTAACTATGATCAACTCAATTCATACTAAATCAATATATACAATGTGTGAGTAAATTAAAATCTTCAGTGTGACAATGATAAAATCTCCATACTTAAACCCCATCTCTTCTAACGGTGCAACTCTCAAAGTTACCGGTCATATATTATCCTAGCTGGCAGCGTACCAACCTGAAATTGTTAAAATATAAACCATAAGCATTAAGCTTAGTGAGGTACTCCTTCCCTAAAATAGAATAACAATTCTATATTGAATATGTGAATATAAAATCTGAACAATCCTGCCCATTGGCAATAACAAATCATGGATCATAAGATCCAAATAATTCTGCCCATTGGCAATAACAAATCCTGGATATTTGAATATCCAAATAATTCTGCCCATTGGCAATAACAAATCCTGGATATTTGAATATCCAAACAAATCCTGAATACCGAAGTATTCAAACAAATCCGTTCTTACAGCTATATTCATATTTATATATGAAACAAATCATAAGAACACTCACCTTGACAGTTTAACTGGCTTTTCCCTTGCCTTTATCCGGTACTTGTACAATCAACTCTTCTTCCCTTCCTATCATTATTATAATATTAGTTTCATCATAAGAATATTAATAGTCCAAATAATAACTTCAATCATAACTCAATTCATAAGCATCATATTATTCAATTCAAATCATTCATTAAAATGAAGTCCCATCTAGACTCAGGTTCTGTTATCTAACATATTCAAATTACAGCCCAAACACTTTTTAACTATTCTTGGTAATCCAATCCTTATTATATCATGTTTCCAAAACAAAAGACGGCACATCATTCCGAGTTTCGTAGAGCAAAATAAGCCTATTTCTTCATTACATAGCAAATCTTCCCTATAGACTCTTTTATCGTTCATTCAACTTCTAGGAATTTCCATAATTTTTCTACATCATAAATTTATATTATATTCAACCCAAAATCAGTAAAAATATTTAAAAATACAAGATTAAAATTTCTTAATTTTCAGAGTTTATTTTCTATGTCAAGCAAAACATCGAACACATGGTAGGCATACTTTCACCCTTAGGGCAGATTTCATACCCGAACTTCAAACTCTCACCAAGGACTCATTTCTTGGTATTTTCCCATGATTTTCGGATATGTAATACATATGTAAGCCAAGGTTAATATCCAATTTGAATCAATCAATTCCAGTAAGTATAGAGACATATATGGAAGTTTGAATAAACAAGGTTCTTAAACAAAACAATCTCAAGGGTTTACACATTCAAGTTTACTTAAACTTTCATCTATCCATAAGTACATATCAAGACATGGAATTTAAGTAAACAAATGATTATTTCAATCATTTAAATAAGTAATACAAAAAAATAAACAAGATTTATGGATGGAAATACCTTAGGGGCTTTTACGTAATTTTTCTATGAATTTTTCTTCAATTTCTCCTCACACTTTCTTCCTAACTTCCTACTTCTCTTTCCTTAATCTTAAAATCTCTCATGGCTGCATTTTGTCTGAATAAAGAGGTAATTATAAGGGTTTAAGGTCGGCCAAAGCCACCACCCTTCCCAACCAATGAGAATAAAACATTTGTTGCCATAATAAGACAAAATACTACTTAACGGATGGACTATTTTGCCCTTGTTTCGTAATTTTGGTATAACTTCTCATTCGAACCTCCGTTTCACACACCGTTTGTTTTGTTACGACCATAACTCACTTGTATACAACTATGTAGTTTTCACCTCAAGTCAATTGTTATGTCATAAAGGTCAAAACTAGCATTAAACATGAACATTCCTACCGAAACCTTCAAAATTTTGTACTTGTAACTAATTCGGAATTTTATGCTTTTTGAAGGTAGAATTAGACTAAACATAATAAACTAACATCACATGTATTAATAACACACTAATCATATCAAATAAGCTAGGCATGATTTAAGCATAATTAATTAAAATTATATTCGGGTTGTCACAATTCTCCCCCTGTTAGGAAATTTCGTCCTCGAAATTGACATACCTTGGTTGTCCGAATCAAACAAATATGGATAATGCATTTTCATGCTATACTCACTCTCCCATGTAGATTCTTCCATGTAATGCCTTCTCCACACAACTTTCACAAGTGGGATCACCTTTGATCTCAATATTTGTTCTTTCCTATCGACGATAGCAAGCGGTTCTTCCACGTAGCTCAAATCTTCCTTCAATTCAATAGGTTGTTACACCAATACATGTGAAGGGTCTGCTACATACTTTCTCAACATAGAAACATGGAAAACATCATGTAATCGAGCTAACTCTGGTGGTAATGCTAACTTGTAGGCAACCATCCCGACTTTTTCAAGGATTTCATAAGGTCCAATGTAGCGTCGACTTAATTTTCCTTTCTTTCCAAACCTCATAACTCCTTTCCATGGCGATATTCGAAGAAACACATAATCCCCTTTCTGGAATTCCAAATCTTTTCGTCGTTTATCCGCATAACTTTTCTGTCTGCTTTGAGCTGTTCTCATTCTTTCTTGAATAATCTTCACTTTTTCAATGGTAACTTCAATCAATTCTGGACCCTCTATCTTCCTTTCACCAACCTCACCCCAACATATCGGTGTACGACATCGTCTACCATATAGTGCTTCATATGGAGCCATACCAATAGTAGACTGGAAACTATTGTTATATGCAAATTCTATCAAAGGCAAATATTCATCCCAATTACCTTTGAAATCAAGCACACAAGATCTAAGCATATCTTCCAAAATCTGTATTGTCCTTTCAGACTGCCCATCTGTCTGAGGATGAAAAGCCGTACTGAACTTCAAGTTAGTACCCATAGCATACTGCAAGCTATCCCAAAATCTGGATGTAAAAGTAGGGTCCCTATCTGAAACAATAGATACCGGTGCTCCATGCAATCGAATAATTTCATTAACATACAATCTAGCATACCTATCAACTGTATACATAGTCTTAACTGCTAGAAAATGAGCGGACTTCATCAATCTATCCACCACTACCCAAATCGAATATGACCCCTTCGGAGATCGAGGAAGACCAACTATAAAATCCATCGTTACATGATCCCATTTCCATTCTGGTATTGGCAATGGTTGAAGTAAACCAGTAGGTTTCTGATGCTCCACTTTTACTTGCTGACATATAAGGCATCTAACAACAAAATCAACTATTTGCTTCTTCATATTATTCCACCAATAATGCTCCTTTAAATCCCTATGCATTTTACTACTACCAGGATGCATAGTATAAATGGAATTATGAGCCTCATCTAAAATTTCCTCTTTTAATCCACCCACATTAGGCACACATAACCGCTGTTTATACAATAAAGTGTCATCATTCACAATACAAAAATCTTCAGACTTACCATCTTGGACATCTTATCGTTTCTTCTTAAGGAAAGGATCTTGACTTTGCAAATCATGAATACGAGTAGCTAACAAAGGTCTCACGCTTACATGAGCAAAGAACCTACCCCCATCTGCTAACTTCAATTCTACTCCCATCAATCTCAACTCTATGATGTGGGCAACTCTATCACACCGAATACAAGATAACATGCCCGAAGCCTTTCTACTCAGAGAATCTGTAACTACATTTGCCTTTCCTGGGTGGTAGTGAATTGTACAATCATAATCTTTAATTAACTCCATCCACCGCCTCTGCCTCAAATTCAACTCCTTCTGAGTAAATAAATACTTAAGGCTTTGATGGTCAGTAAAAATTTCACATACCTCACCATATAGATAACGACGCCATAATTTCAAAGCAAACACAATAGTAGAAAGTTCCAAATCATGTGTAGGATAACTACATTCATGTGTACGTAACTGCCTAGAAGCATAAGCAATAACTCTACCATGCTGCATAAAAACACAACCCAACCCCTGGTGTGAAGCATCTGTATAAATAACAAAACCATCTCCACCATGCGGAATAGTAAGAACAGGTGCAGTTACCAACCTCTTTTTCAATTCATCAAAACTATTTTTGCAATCAGAATTCCATTCAAACTTAACATCTTTCCGAGTTAGTTTAGTCATTGGCAAGGCAATTGAAGAAAATCCCTTTATAAACCTCCTATAATACCCAGCTAAACCAAGAAAACTCCTCATCTCAGTCACATTATTGGGCCTCTCCCATTTCACAATAGCCTCTACCTTTTTAGGATCAACACATATACCATCTCCAGAAATAACATGGCCTAAAAATAAAACTTGTGATAGCCAAAATTCACACTTGCTAAACTTAGCATACAACTTCTTATCTCTAAACAGATTCAAAATAGTTATGAGATGATTTTCATGTTCAACCATATCATGTGAATAAATCAGAATATCATCAATAAAAACTATCACAAGTGAATCAACAAAAGGATGCAGTACCCAGTTCATAAGATCCATAAATACAGCTGGAGCATTAGTCACCCCAAAAAGGCATCACCAAAAATTCAAAATGACCATACCGAGTGCGAAAAACAGTTTTAGAAATATCACTCTCCTTCACCCTCAACTGATGATACCCTGATCGCAAGTCTATCTTTGAAAACACTTTAGCACCCTGTAACTGATCAAACAAATCATCTATACGAGGTAAGGGATATTTAATCTTAATTGTAGCTTTATTCAGTTGCCTATAATCAATACACAACCGCATAGTACCATCTTTCTTTTTCACAAATAAAACTGGTGCACCCCATGGAGATACACTGGGTTGTATAAAGCCCCTATCAAGTAAATCCTGTAACTGGATCTTAAGTTCTTTCAACTCAGTAGGTGCCATAGAAATAGGGGTTGTCCCTGGTGCTAATTCAATACTAAATTCAACTTCTCTTTCTGGAGGTAACCCTGGAAACTCACTAGGAAACACTTCAGGAAAATCCCGTACAATAGGAACATCGACTAATTGTAAAGCCCCCTTCCTAGTGTCAAGAACATATGCAATAAAACCCTCACAACCCTTACTCAATAATTTTCTCGTCTGAATAGCAGAAATGATGCAACTGGGAACAATTTTCCTTTCCCCCACAAATTTAAATTTAGGCTCACCAGGCATATTAAAAACAACTTCCTTATGGAAACAATCCATGGATGCATGATATTTGGATAGCCAATCCATTGCCAGAATTATATCAAAATCAGAAATATCCAATGGAAGTAGATCTATAACCGTATCTCTAGACCCCACAGTCAAAACACAATCACGAAAAACATATTCGACTACAATCATATCCCCCATAGGCATGGAAATACTCAACCCCTCCTCTAAATGAGTACATGGTCTATTCAGATATATGGAAAATGCAAATGAAACAAAAGAATTTGTGGAACCAGGATCAATCAAAACATAAGCACTTCTATCAGTAATAGAAAGTGTACCTGTCACCACATCTGGAGTAATCTGAGCCTCTTTAATCGTAAAGACTCGTCCACCTGGCCTGGAACCACTGGCTTATCCTATGCCCATACTTTTCACTGCACTGCCTGGAGATAATACTCTGCTTGCTGCTTCGCTAGGTGGTGCTGTAGTCTCTGCCAACTGCGGACAATTCTTCCTAACATGCCCCACTTTATGACAATGGTAGAATTCCACTCCTTTAAGCTTAGGACACTCGGATTTATAATGCCCCTCCTATTTACAAAAGAAACATGTAACAACTCTTGCCGGTGCCTCACCTCTCCCTGGCCTCCTAACCAGACTAGAAGATTATCCACCCCTAGTATCTTTGCCAAATCTCCCTTGGCCTCTACCACTATATCCACCACCTCTCTGAAATTTATGAGGTTCCACCTTAACACTTCCACTCTCACCTCCCCTATACTGAGATGCGTCGAATCTACTTTTCTTAAAACTCTCTCTGCTCGCAACACCTTGGTTCATTTGCCTTTCTGCTATCGTGGCTTTGTTTACCAGAGAAGCATAATCTTCTAACTCATAAGTTGCCACTCTATTTTGAATAGGCCAAATCAGTCCATATTGAAACTTACTACATTTATCTCCTTCATACTGCACATACTTAGTAGCAAATCTAGACAAAGCCGTAAATTTAGCATCATACTCCCTCACGGACATTTTCCCTTGGGTCAAATTTATAAATTCCCTCAGCTTCTCCCTCCTATAAACTTTAGGGAAATACTTAACGTACAAAGATTTAATAAACTCATCCCAAGTAATAACACCAGTACCTTCCATTCTGGACACCAAATGGTTGCTGGCTTCCCACCAATATTTGGCCTCTCCTTTCAGCTTAAACACAGCTAGATTCACTTTCTGGTCATCTGGAACTTTCATAACTGTAAAGATGGTCTCTATATCTCTGACCCACATCTCAGCTTCTGTAGGTTCCACCGACCCTGAATATTCTGGAGTATTCAACTTCAAAAACTTCTCATGCATGGAATCCTTCATTTCCTTCCTTGCCTCTTTCTCAATCCTGGCCACAATCTTTGATTCTAGATATCTAGCCTGCTGTTCTCCCATTTGCGCCATATTTCTTTCTTGTTGCTCTGCCATCCTCATTATTGCTTGTGCCATTATTTTCATCTCTGTAGGTTGTTCTTGCTCTCTAGCCCTCCCAGCAACACTTTGCTCTACTTCAGCATTATCTGTACGAGAAGCTACTCCCTCTTCTCCAGGTTGTCCATTCCCAGGTTCCATCTGGAATAATCTGTAATACAACAAAGTTCTAACAACCAATATAAACAGTTTATAATACTAAACTATTGGTTAGTACATAAACAATTCATAAATATCAAATCAACTCAATACTGCCATCTAACCGTCACACACGTCCAGAATTTATAACCACGCTCTGATACCACTAGTTGTCACACCCCAAACCCAATATCCATACTAATCCTTTGTTATTAGAATAATTGGACCATAATCTCAAGTCCATTGAAAATTTAACTCATTTATCAATGTTTTTCTGCATAATGAACATAATATTGTTTTTGTGCCATAACGAAGTCAACATCAGAGTCATAATTAAGCGGACATACAATACTGTGATTAACTATGATCAACTCAATTCATAATAAATCAATATATACAATGTGTGAGTAAATGAAAATCTTCAGTGTGACAATGATAAAATCTCCATACTTAAACGCCATCTCTTCTAACGGTGCAACTCTCAAAGTTACCGGTCATATATTATCCTAGGTGGCAGCGTACCAACCTGAAATTGTTAAAATATAAACCATAAGCATTAAGCTTAGTGAGGTACTCCTTCCCTGCAATAGAATAACAATTCTATATCGAATATGTGAATATAAAATCTGAACAATCCTGCCCATTGGCAATAACAAATCATGGATCATAAGATCCAAATAATTCTGCCCATTGGCAATAACAAATCCTGGATATTTGAATATCCAAATAATTCTGCCCATTGGCAATAACAAATCCTGGATATTTGAATATCCAAACAAATCCTGAATACCAAAGTATTCAAACCAATCCTGGATCATGAGACCCAAACAAATCCTGGATATTTTAATATCCAAACAAATCCTGAATACCGAAGTATTCAAACAAATCCGCTCTTAGAGCTATATTCATATTTATATATGAAACAAATCATAAGAACACTCACCTTGACAGTTTAACTGGCTTTTCCCTTGCCTTTATCCGGTACTTGTTCAATAAGCTCTACTTACCTTCCTATAATTATTACAATATTAGTGTCATCATAAGAATATTAATAGTCCAAAGAATAACTTCAATCATAACTCAATTCATAAGCATCATATTATTCAATTCAAATCATTCATTAAAATGAAGTCCCATCTAGACTCAGGTTATGTTATCTAACATATTCAAACTACAGCCCAAACCCTTTTTAACTATTATTGGTAATCCAATCCTTATTATAACATGTTTCCAAAACAAAAAACGGCACATCATTCCGAGTTTCCTAGAGCAAAATAAGCCTATTTCTTCATTACATAACAAATCTGCCCTATAGGCTCTTTTATCGTTCATTCAACTTCCAGGAATTTCCATAATTTTTCTACATCATAAATTTATATGATATTCAACCCAACATCAGTAAACATATTTAGCAATACAAGATTAAAATTTCTTAATTTTCATAGTTTATTTTCTATGTCAAGCAAAACATCGAACACATGGTAGGCATACTTTCACCCTTAGGGCAGATTTCATACCCGAACTTCAAACTCTCACCAAGGACTCATTTCTTGGTATTTTCCCATGATTTTCGGATATGTCATACATATGTAAGTCAAGGTTAATCTCCAATTTGAATCAATCAATTCCAGTAAGTATAGAGAAATATATGGAAGTTTGAATAAACAAGGTTCTTAAACAAAACAATCTCAAGGGTTTACACATTCAAGTTTACTTAAACTTTCATCTATCCATAAGTACATATCAAGACATGGAATTTCAGTAAACAAATGATTATTTCAATCATTTAAAAATAAACAAGATTTATGGATGGAAATACCTTAGGGGCTTTTACGTAATTTTTCTATGAATTTTTCTTCAATTTCTCCTCACACTTTCTTCCTAACTTCCTACTTCTCTTTCCTTAAGCTTAAAATCTCTCATTGCTGCATTTTGACTGAATAAAGAGGTAATTATAAGGGTTTAAGGTCGGCCAAAGCCACCACCCTTCCCAACCAATGAGAATAAAATATTTGTTGCCATAATAAGACAAAATACTACTTAACGGATGGACTATTTTGCCCTTGTTTCGTAATTTTGGTATAACTTCTCACTCGAACCTCCGTTTCACACACCGTTTGTTTTGTTACGACCATAACTCACTTGTACAAAACTATGTAGTTTTCACCTCAAGTCAATTGTTATGTCATAAAGGCCAAAACTAGTCTTAAACATGAACATTCCTACCGAAACCTTCAAAATTTTGTATTTGTAACTAATTCTACATTTTATGCTTTTTGAAGGTAGGATTAGACTAAACATAATAAACTAACATCACATGTATTAATAACACACTAATCATATCACATAAGCTAGGCATGATTTAAGCATAATTAATCATAATTATATTCGGGTTGTCACACATAGTTAGTCTAAGAAATTTGACTCTTACCTTCCTTTGGCCTAGTACCTTTGACGTATATTGAACGGTTCCCCCTTCATCGTACTGCTTGCCAAACTCACGATGTGAGGTATATAACAAGGAACTTGGTCATGTATGTCGAGTATATCAAATTATCTCTCACACGTAATGTGCCCACGATGTATATAGTGAGGAAACTTATGTACACTCAGGTATATCAAATGGTTTGTCCATACGTACCGATTTCCCTTAAAAGCATGATGTATATCGTGAAAGTCATGCCAAAGGGGGAAACCTTTCCACTAACCCAACAACTGCATAAATCTCATATAGTCGTTAGACATAGGACACTCATATTTAGTTTGTCTGTTACCACACGAAACTCTGTCTAAATATCGGGTTGGCATGTCGCCCCAATTTTTACGCTATTTTATCATTTTTTCCAATATAGGATCCTATCCATGATCCTCGAAATAAGTCAAACCCTATTTTACCTATTTTTCAAACCCAATTTTAGCAGGATTGGGCCTTGCTCGAGATTCTTTTGCATTTAGGTAAACCTAATACAAATGAAAACATAAAAAAATAATAATAATAGTAGTAATAATAATAATAATAATAATAATAATAATAATAATAATAATAATAATAATAATAATAATAATAATAATAATAATAATAATATTAATAATAATGTTGAGACTCCTCTCTCGTTTTTCCTCATTTTTCTCAAAAAATTGTAATACCAATAACATTTTCCTCATTTTCATCAAAATACCAAAAATATTTTCCTCTTTTTCATCAAAATATGAAAAATATCAAAGTCTCTCTCTATATTTTTCAACAAAAACCAATCCTTTCTTCCTTTCTTTCAAATATAAATTCGAATCATTTTCCTTACCAGTCTGATCGCATACCTGATTCTTAGCCTGGATCTCTATTTTCAATACTGAACCAATTTCAGCATTCTATTCTTGGAAGCCTATAAGTGGGTTCGAATGTCATATAATTGGGTGGTACCCATTGATGAAATCAGTTTGGATGATGTAGTACAGATTATGGCACACATGTTCTGACAGATTGATAAAATTTGTAGAATTTATGATTTACTCACCACTTTGAATCTTCAAAGGAGGCTAGTTCCTTCACTCTCACACCTCCCCGTTGAGTGGGAAGATTTATATGAAGAAGCCATTGAGGTTGTGGATTGAATTGACTTCTCTTGGTAGGAAAACATCATCGCCACCGGATGGGCGAATAAATTTCACTGCTCAGATGATGAACCAAGTCAGGAAAAAGTCAATCTAGTGATCAATACATGCGGGATGACATCTTTCGAGAACATATTGGGGGAAATCAGGAAAGTAGTCGTGCAACTCAAAATTGATGAAGAAATTGGTTTCTTGTTGTTACCCTCCTCTGTAAACCATATTACTAGACCAGGAAGGCACCATTAGAATCTGAATTCTTATCCATCAGGAGTAGATAAAGGAAAAGGAGTTTTTGAGGAACTCCCCATACCAGAAATGATAGTTGAGGAAAGTAATATCCTAGACCAATTCAAGAAGACTCAAGCCAATATTACCATGTGGGGGCTCTTCATGTATTACTAATTACATCAAAATATACTGATAAACCTTATCATTGTCCCCATATCCCCTCATTCCACCACTTCAAAAGAGGTTATAAACCTAATTAGATACTTGACCACCACTAGACTCATTTCCTTCTCTGAAGAAGAAATTCCAAAGGTTGGACCTAATCAAAATTATGCCCTCAACATCTCGATTCATCTTATGGGAAATACAATCTCTCTCTCAGTCATCGATAATGGATCCACCCTTAATGTTTGCTCATTAAGAACCTCTAAATACTTTGGGTTGAAAGTAATTGACCTAACTCCTACGTATGCCATAGTGTGTGCCTATGATAATACTCGACGAAAAGTAATAGGATCCATAATACTCATAATAGGTGTTGTCCCTATCAATCCTATTATTGTGTTTCAAGTTATTGGCATACACTCATGCTCTAAACTATTAATTGGTTGACCATGGTTTCATAGTATTCGAGGGGTATCCTCCTCCTTTCATCATAAGTTGATATAAGGGGAAAGTTATTACCATTTTAGGAGAAGGTGACAATACCGAAAATGCTAGCACCATTAATCCAATACTAGATATAGAGAATGGGATGAATGACATGTTTATCTTCGGCTTCAGGCTTAATCCACTTCCCATATCGACACAGAAATTTTTTAAATATCGAGTCTATCTAGAGCACAACCCTCAGGGTAATGTGATACAAATGTTCACGAATATATAATTCATGCCCGGACTAGGGCTAGGGAGACATCGATAAGGAATACTAGATCCCATAATTCGAAAAAAGGTCATCCCCCATATGGCCTAGGTTATCATCCTTCACTAGAAGAACTCAGAGGGCTCCGCAAACCACGGTTCAAGAGAAGTTTAGAATATGCCAAGACTTTTTTAAGGGATTCCTTTAATGGAAAATTCTTTAAAGAGGGTGCAGACTTCCCCTTTTATGTCTTTCCTAAACCATAGTATGATCATGTAGATAAGAAGATGAAGACAAGGATCCAAATCTTCTTTGAATTCAACTACTGCTGGGGCAAAGAATGCCAGCATCAAGTGAAAATTCTCACCTAAAAAGTCATAAATATTACCAAGGTCTCCGAGCAAAGTGATTTTGAGGACTCATTCAACCTGTAGATACTGGGCTAACTCTAGGTACAATCAAGATGATACACTATCGACCCCATCCACTCCGATCAAGGCCACCAATGAACCTTTACTTAACTTTAATGTTATACCCATCACACCTGCTGAGATGAAACCCAAACTGGTTATTTACCCTATCTCTTCATCCATTATTGTTCCTCCTTTTTCGTATAACAATGTAATTGAGACCTCTTTAAATGTGGTTCCTAACGCTATATATCCCAAAAGTGAAATCAATAAGGACTTTATTTTGTGCCTTACATTGATTACCTTGATTCTAATAAAACTCTTGATGATGATGATTTTATAAATGAACAATCATTAACTGGTATTAATAAGGTTAATAATAAACAACATAATCGTGTTCAAATTAATGAGGATAAAACTATTGTTATCAATCTCAGTTCTAGTACCAAAAGCGCGAGATTAGGATAGGGTCCTCCCATAATGAGCATGAGTGTGTGCAATTCGAGGAGATGCTAAAGGAATTTATGAACATTTTTGCATAGTCCTATAGCCAACATTGTACTTGCACTATAATCAGGAGAAAAGGTTCGCATGTCCATCGACTATCGGGATTTGAACAAAGAATCTGTGAAGGAAAATTACGCACAACCCAACATATACATCATTGTAGACAACATAGCTAGTCACGCTCTCAAGTAATTCATCAATGTTTTCATCGAATATAATCCAATCAAGATGAACTGTGGCTATCAAGAAAAAACTTCATTCATGACCCGTTGGGGAATATTTTATACATGATTATGCTTTTGAGGCTCAAGAACGTATGGGCTACCTATAAAAGGGATACCACGACCATTTCATGATCTGATATACAAGGAGGTCTAAGTTTATATAAATGACATGATTATTAAGTATAAGACTTAAGAAGTCACGTTCCCAAACTCCGAAAGTTTTTTAAACGACTTCAGCAATACCAGATGCAGTTAAACCCGTAGAAATGCATTTTTAGTGACACCAAAGGAAAGATTTTTGGATTCATGGTTAGCAAGAAAGGGAATTAAAGTAAACCACACCAAATTAAAAGTCATACTCGAAATTCCACCGCCCTAAAAGGAGAAAGAAGTACGGGGATTCTTAAAAAAATTACAATATATCAGTCGGTTCATTAGCCAATTGACTTCCATTTGCAAAACCATCTTCAAACTCCTCCTGAAGTATTCTATAAAAGTTTTAAATGACGCCTTTCAATAAGCCTTTGATAGAATCAATTAATATCTTACCCCAGTGTTGGTGCTTTTGCCTTTGCAGTTAGGTTTCCTTCTGCTCCTATACTTAACTAGAAAAGATACCGCATTAGGAACTTTGTTAGCCCAATACATTAAAGAAACCTATAAATAAAGGGCCAAGTATAATCATAGTTAAAAAAAATCAAGTACCAAGTTGGCTACACTACCTTAGAGAAGTCATTAGTTGACCTAGTCTGGGTCACTCAAAAGTTACGACAATACATGCTTGGTTTTCCCATAGGACTTGTGTCGTGAATGCATCCTATTAAATACCTTCTTGAGAAACCCGCCATGTCTAGTAGAATGGCCCGATGGTTTATGTTGCTATTTGAATATGATATCATGTATGTTACGTAGAAATCCATGAAAGGGAGAGTTGTATCTAATTACCTTGTTGACAACCCTATGGAAGAGGTTGATGTTGGGTCTCTAAATTCTCGAATAAAGATATTCTCTGCACCTCTCAAGAGGACCTTCGATGGAAGATGTTCTTTGATGACATTGCCAATAAGAAAGGATACAAAATTTGGATACTCCTGATCGCCCTGATGACTCTCACTCTCCCACTGCTATCAAGTAATATTTTCTATTCACCAATAATATGACCGAATATGAGGCATTCATTGTAGGACTAAAAGTCTCCCTCAAGAAAGGTATTAAACTCCTAGATATCTATGATGACTCCACCCTCATCATTGGTCAAGTCCTTACAAGATAGAAAGTCAAATATAAGAAGAACTTACCCTTCCACAACCACCTAAAAGAGTTGGCCTCCTAGTTCTCATATATCACCTTCCACTACTTGCCTCGAGAAAAGAACAAATTAGTTGATGCCCTTGTTACCCTGGCCTTCAAGGTCGACATGCCCGGGGGAATAATTCCTAGTCAAAAAATAAGTTATGTCAACCCACTGCTACCACATTAAGCTCGTTACATAGGAAAATAGTGACATGGTTGAGTTCTGGTACTATGATATTTGTCTCTTCCTCAATCTTGGTAGGTATACCCAAGACGCCAATGAGAAAGACCGTGCGACCCTTCGCAGACTGGTATCCAATACATCATCTGTGAAAATCACTATTCAAAACAAACTTTGATGGAACCCATTTAAACTGTATTACAGGGGTTGACATTAGAAAACGATGCAAAAAATCCCCAACAGAGAATATCGACCCCACATGCATATGATTGTAGAGACCATTATTTGTGACTTCACTGCCTACCTTCCAAAATGCCTCAAATGCTAGCAGTTTGCTAATATCCAACAGTTACCCCCTTAGTAATTATACAATATGACTTCCCCCTCACCATTCTCCACCTAGGGCATTGATATCATAGGGAAAGTCACACCCAAAGCTTCAATGGGAATAAGTTAACCCTAATCCCCATTAATTACTTCACTAAATGGGTTGAAGCCACGTCATATGCAAATATTGAATGCCAAAGCCATAAGTGCAAAGTTAAGGTATTTAGAACATAACCTTAACAAAGTAAACTTTATGAATGCTTTTGATGAAGAACCTTGATATATTCGGATCCATCATGATGTATATTTCTCTTGAACTTCCTCGACGATTGTAATGGTATATGACATAATTAATTGTGCCGAACATTTATAAAAATATGTTCTTACAAATCTCTCCCTATGACTATGCCGAAACATACATAACAACATCCGAATTATCAAATACCAAAATGCCTATACAAATCTACCCTCCCATACATCTCAAAAATGGAAAGGTACAAATTTGCAAGTTCTTAAACTTTTCTTAAAAAATCTTCATCAAATCTCAAAGCTTTTCGCATCAGGGTATGCAACATAATGATCTTCAATATTTGTACCTGCACGCATGAGATAAAGCAAAAAACATTCGTGATGTATCGAGTTTAAAATTATATAAGAATAAATCATTAATAAATCAAATCTCCCCCATACTCCAAAAACTCCCCCATAACATGATAATTCTTTCTTCCCCATTTTATGATGTCCCCAAATAGACAGATACGAAGAAATAATCAAAATATGGAGTGTCCCGACAAAAACGTAGAAAGCATGGATCATACTACACATGAGAAGGTGTATCTCAAAAGATTCCACAAGCTATTTGTGGATTTTTCAATTTTTTCAAAGACAAAATAATGTTACAAAAATCACACACTATGGATTTATACTCAAGCAACCAAGTCGTGAAAATGGAATGAATGGGTGTGAACACATTCGATAGGTAAATAAACTCAATCAATCATATATGCACGATGAATACGTGTACTCATAACGAACGAACATCAAAAGTATCCTTACGTGTAAAAATTGTTGAATTTAGATGACATCGACTTATGCAGATCAATAAACCAAAGTGAAAGAGATTTCCACACCAATAACATCAAAAACTATTTAACGCTTTTTCAAGACTTTCAAGGGTGTGAAAACCCATTTTAAATTCCATCCAAACTCCCTTATGAATATTTTCTTTTAGAGGTAATCTAAATTCTCAAACATTGGAGAATCAGTGAAAAAACCTAATGGCCCCTTTTTGGCATCAATTTCTTTTTATTGCCTTTAAATTTTTTCGGGCTCTCTTAAACCTCTTTGCACCCCGGATAATAAACTTCCTCTATTTTCTAGGTCCAACATAAAGGGTGGCTTAGTATTCTCAAAGTTCAAATGTGAACCTTTCGCAGCCCTTCCCTGTTTTCAAATAAAGCACAAAGACTCACAAAGGGTTCTTACATGCACAAATTTCTTGTCAAGTTTGATCGCGCTTGATTCATTTTTAAAGACAGTATCGAAGTGAAAACAACCAACCAACATGTGATAAGACCATAACAATAATAAAAAAATCTTTGCATGTGTGCAAGAAAGGAAATCACGAGTTAAGCATGTAGGAAGTGACACTTAATTACATCTCAATGACTCCAAACATTATAAACCACAAAGATGACATGATACATTGTCTCAAAACACTATCAAACAGTCACATGAAAAATGGAATGATGTTGTGACTCGGTCATCCTAAGTGTCCATGCATAAAAGGTGTAAACAAAATACAAAAGTCTTTTTAAAATTTCTCAAAAGTTTATCAAAATAAAATCTTTTTGAATTTTTTCAATTTTTTTTCAAAAAATCGAAAACATGCAAACATGGTACACACTAGCAATAGGAATATAATATCATCGTGTAAAACATCTTATGCTAGCAAACAAGTCAAATCTCAATCGTTACGTGCAGATGGATTTTCCAAAGATGGTGCCAACTTATGAAAAACCTCCATCAGATTTTGTGAAGTTTTGACCAAAAACTTTAATTGTTCACCTAAATGTGCAAACTCTCTCATGTAGTCCACAAAAGCATGTAAATTATCATGTGTGGGTGCATGTTTGACAAAAACACGTGTAGAAGCAAAACGTGACACATAACTCAACTTAAAACAAAATTCCCAAAGGTGACCTCTCCTTTTTCAATGGGAACAAACATAGATAGGCCTAGGAACACCTTTCTCAAAAACTCTAGGACGCACTCTCCTAATAGGAATGGTATGACTACGTTGGTTAGGATGAGACATATGTGAATCTAACACTAAAGTGGGAACCAACTCGGGTACTACTTGGGAAGTAGAAGGACCGTCATGACTTATTCCTAAACTCTCGTCACTACCCAAAATAGGATTGAGAACCATCTTTCCAACCTTCTTAGATGCGTTCTCTAAAGGGACTTTGACCTCCCGTGCACGTTAGAGATCACTCTCGAGTTGGGATACATGTGTCGTTAGACTAGACACTATGTTGGTCAAATCACACTTCTCCCTACCTAAAGCAATCAGATGCCCACTAAAACTCACTTTCACCTTCTCAAGTTGACTTGCTTTGGTCTCAAACTCACCCAAAATCTCAATCTCTCTCTCCAAAATTTTCACCTTCAGACTTAAATGTTTATTCAATTTTTTTGTCTTTAAAGTCTCAGCATAAAAATCACTAAAAGCAATCTGATCTCACTTTCAACTCCACTTTCACACTCACCTTCACCCTCACTCGAAACACTCAAATCATACTCCTCGGGCGTCTCACGAGAACCTGTCCCCTCACCTCCATCCAAACTAGGTGTGTTAACCCGACTAGAAAAAAATGCGGCACACATATCGTGCACTTTTTCATCACCCGAATCAAAAACCTCTATTTGCTATCACTAAGTCTGGCAGGCATAACCACTTTCTTTCCCTCTCTCCTGAGTCTAGTTGCACACTCATACGCTTTATGCCCTTTACCCCAACACTCAAAACACGTCAAACTTTATAAATTTTCCTCACTCTCCTTTTCCTTTTCTCTCTCCTTCTATTTCTCACCGGTTTGTTTGGACTTTTTATTTTTCTCAAAAAATCTATTACTGGAAGAATAAATTTTGTTCATGTTGAGAATTTTTTATAAATTTTTTTGGAAATATGGGATTATCTTTTAAATCAAAATCCTCCTCAGAATCGGACTCACAAACTTTTTCTTTAAAACGAGTCTTTAAAGCAACGACTTTATCCCTAGCCTTAATGGTTTGGGGAAACATTTGAATCTCATAGGTTTTAGGATCTCCTACAAGTTCTTCCAACTTAAATGATTTCAAATTTCCCAAAGAGTTCAAAATAGTGACTATAGGAATAAAGCATTTTGGGAGAGATCTCAAAATATTTTTAATGACAATCGTGTTATCAATCACCTCACCCAAATTAAAACTTGTGTTTATAATGTCCGACAAACGTGCATAAAAATCACCAAAGCATTCAGACTCAGACATGGTGATAGTCTGAAATTGGGTGGGCAAATTTTGTAATTTTGATTCTTTGACTGCGTTCGTACCCTCATGTGTCAATTTAAAAACATCCCATGCCTCTTTAGACGTGGTGCAGGTAATATTCGACGGAACTCGTCAGGAGTGACGGCTCCAGAAATAGCACTCAAACAGCGTGAATTAAAATTAAACATTTTAAAATCATATTCATTCCAGGCCGACACGGGTTTTAAAGAGGTGATATTTTCAACGGTGAAAGTGGGAGGAGTCCATCAATTTTTGCAAAGCAACCAAACACGCTTGTCAATGGCTTTCAAACTAGATTTCATGAGAGCTTTCCAACAGGCATAATTTTTTCCATAAAAAATAGGCACCTTATTAAATGAATGTTCCATTGAAAAAATTGCGATTTTTCACAAAATTGATTTAAAAAATCAATATCACACAATTTTGCGAAAAATAGAAATATGCGATAAATTATCGCAATCTTCTTTAATACCAATTTGTAAAATATGACGGTGTGATAATTCATTAAATTCGCAAATATCCAATTTCACCTTATTTAATTAGAGCCTATTTTAAGCCAAATTAATTCAGCCCCTAAATATGCAACTATGTGTGTGCTTGTGTCAAACCATAAATAAATAAAGCATGGGACACAAATTTTAGGAAAAATCCCCGAAGGGCAAAACCTTTTTATTTCTAGAATCTGAAAAGTTTACAAGACCATTGACTTACATACCATCTTGCTTTCTTCCACAAGAGTAACGCATGGTGTCTTCGTCAAACCTCCAAAGAAACAGATAGATATAACTCAACAATGGTTCGCATGCATCTACACCACCAGGACACGCAGTCAAGACACGCAGTCTAAAATCTTCATAAGGACTCCCTCCACAATAACACGCAGCTCCCGGTTATATAGCTCTCCCCACAAAGAATGAGAAAATAGTAAAGTGTGTTCTTAAACACTAAAAAAATTCACCAAAGCATATGGGATTTTTGTGAATTGAAAACGAAAAGGGATTAAAACCCTAAAAGAAGAAGCCAGAAGTATTCTGTACTTTCGCAGTTTTCTGTCTCTTAAAAACTGTGGACTTCATAATGAAAATGAAACCATTTAATGAGTATGTATAGAAAATTGCGCCGCCTCAGTCATTCGAATGAAAAGAATATCTCGTTCGAACGAGATGCGAGTGTCGTTTGAACAACATCGCGCGACATCTCAATGTCACTCGAACGAGATGGTGATCTCTCTTGAATGACCTAAGCGTCAATATCGAGGAACGCTACACGACTACTCATTCACAAATTTTGACGAAAAAGTGTGCTCCAACACTTAGAAAATATTTTGTAAAAATATCCCAAAGCTCTAAGTGCGAAGTTAAGGTATTTAAAACATAACCTTACCAAAGTAAACTTTGCGGAGACTTTTTGATGAAGAACCTTTATATATTCGGATCTGTATTGATTTAGATTGCCCTTGAACTTCTTTGACGGTTGTAATGGTATATGATATAATTAATTGTGTCACACATTTATAAAAATATGTCCTTACAAAAAATACACTTTTCCTACTCTTTCTCAACGCAAAAAACTCAACCGAAAATTAAAATGCAAGTAGAATAAGCCCCTAAATTAAGATAATCAAACAAAATATGCATATATGTTTGCCTTGCTGCAGTCTTTTTTCAAGTGCAATGTCGCTACATCAAGCATACAACATAATCAAATACGAGCTCCCTAGCCAATGATTAATCTTCAAGAAATAACCATAATTAGATGTAACCTCATCTTCCCTTCAGCCCTCTCGCTTAAGTACCAGATGTACATAAACTCATACAAATGCAACCTCCTCGTCTACACTGACATGTTCGTAACACCCGTTGAATCATCCCCCATGAATAGAAGGCCACCTTCAATCCCCGACAGAGAATTAACATCTACTCAAGACATAAAAAATTGCGACAAAAATCCAAAACTTCTTCGAAAAATATTCCAAATTCCAAACAAGTATTAGAAAATTTCTTCACCAAGAAAACCATTTTAAGCTCCTATAATCCCCAGTCAGATTAATATAACACTCTTACCCTTAGCACAAACCCTAAATGTATTCTGCAAAACGGTGCATCCCAATGGTCCATTACAATTTCCTAGTGCAACCCAACCCTCAAAATCAAATGCTTCTCACCCTAAATCCCCAATGGAATTACCAGGCTAAATTTTGTCCCAATCCATCCATTATAAGAATTTCATCTTCCTCTGCAAAGTTTTCTCCTCTCAATAGGACATAATCCCTAGTTGGATGTCTTTCCCTAGTAGAATCTCCAAATAACACAATGCTAAACAAAGCCTCAGTACAAAGGTGAACTAAAGACTCCCTAAAGGGAACCCCCTCCCCCAGTGTTATAATTGATCTCGGCCCTCAGAATTGGTCCCCACAACTTTAGGTTCTGTGAATTGACCCCAGCCTATAGAATTAGTCCCCTCAACTACAGGTCTTCAGAATTGATCTCGACCCATATAATCGATCATCTCAACATTAGGTCCTCGGTACTAACTTCATCCCGCTGAATCGACCTCCTAACTTTATGTCCTCAAAATTAACCTCGACCCTTTGAATTTGTCATAACAACCTTAGGTCCTCAAAATTGACTTG
This sequence comes from Sambucus nigra, assembly GCA_949130495.1. Taxonomy (NCBI): domain Eukaryota; kingdom Viridiplantae; phylum Streptophyta; class Magnoliopsida; order Dipsacales; family Adoxaceae; genus Sambucus; species Sambucus nigra. The sequence goes on from OX422217.1 coordinate 273,196,752, forward strand.
AGTCCGCAGAATCGGTCCTCTCAACTTTAGGTCATCAGAATTAACCTCGGCCCATAGAATCGGTCATCATAACCTGGGGTCCTCAAAATGGTCCTCGACCCTCAGAGTTGTTCTTCACAACCTCAGGTCATAAGAATTGACCTCGATCCTCAGAATTGGTCATCATAACCTTAGGTTCTCAAAATTAACCGCAGCCCGTAGAATGGGTCCCTTCAACTTTAGGTCCTCAAAATTGACCTCGTCCCCTAGAATCGATTGTCATAACCTCATGTCCTCAAAATTGACCTCAGCCCTCAGAATTGTCCGCCATCACTTTATATCCTCAGAGTTGACCTCGGTCCTCAGAATTGGTTGTCATAACTTCAGGTCCTCAGAATTGACCTCGACCCACAAAATCGGTCTCCTCAAATTTAGGTCGTTAGAATTGAACTCAACCCATAGAATTGGTCATCCCTAACATAACCTTCGATCCTTATAATTGACTTCGCTCTTGAGAAAACGTGATTGTGTGATAATTGATAACTTCGCAAAAATCTAATTTGGTACACTTATTTAATTAGAGTCTATTTTTGAATCAAACTAATTCAGTCCTTAAACATGCATCTAAATATGATAAATCATTCAAACCATGCCTAAAAAATAAAGACAACCGATATAGGAAAAAAACACTTTCGGGTAAAAACCTTTTATAACACTTTGAAGAATTCACAAGACCTTTGACTTACATACAACCTGATAATCACCCACAAGTGTGTAATGCACGGTGCCTTCAGCAAATCTTCAAAGATACGAGAGACAGCGAAATACCCTTCAGGCATCGGTTCATCGTCTTCGGCTCGTCCACACAAAGAATGACTACGCTCGGTATCCATCGATCAAATATGGAGGTCCCTTACTTTTGCAGTATTTCTGTTCGTCAAAACGCTGTGACTTCTTAATGAAAACCTTACCAAATAATGAGTATTTATAGAAAAATGCGTTGCCTCGAAAACAGAGCTCGTTCGAACGAGAAGCATATGTCTCTTGAACGTAGGATGCGTGTTGTTCAAACAACATCACGCGACTTCCAATCTCGTTCGAACGAGATGCTGATCTCGTATGAACAATCTGGGCGTCAAAATCGAGGTCCACTTCAAACTTAAAAAAAATACTCATTCTCAATATTTGACGAAAAAGTCCGCTCCAACACTTAGAAAATATTTTGTACAAATATCCCAAAACCTCTAAGTGAAAAGTTAAGGTATTTGAAGCATAACCTTACTAAAGTAAACTTCGCGGAGTCTTGAATGATAAAGAACTGTAGTAATTCGGATCCATCTTTGTTGTAGATGTCTCTTGAATTCGCTTCGACGATGTAGCGGTATATGACATAATAAATTGTTAACGGAGCTATGAAAATATGTCCTTACAAATCTCCCCCTATGTCTATGCCGGCATAGACATAAAAAATCCGAATTATCAAAAACCAAATTGCCTATACAAATCTACCCTCCCATGAATAAATTTGCAAGACCTCAAAATTGTTCTTCAATTATCTTCGTCAAATCTCAAAGCTTTTCTCATCAGAGTGTGCAACATCATGATCTTCAATCTTTGTACCTACACATATGAGATAAAGGAAAATACCTTCGTGACTCATCGAGTTTGAAATGATATAAGAATAAAGCATTAATAATCAAATCTCCCCCATAATGCAAAAACTCCCCCATAACATGATAATTCTTTCTCCCCCTTTTTATGATGTCCCCAAATAGACTGATAAGAAGAAATAATCAAAACATGGAGGGTCAAGAAAAAAAATGCATATCAAACATGGATCAAACTACGCGCATGCAAAGGGATATCTAAAAATCTCCTTAACTATTTTTGGATTTTTCAATTTTTCATACAAAAATAAGATACCACTTTGAAAAATATGATACAAAAAATCGCACCATGGATTTAAACTAAAACAACCAAGTCATGGAAATGGAATGAATGGGTGTGAACACATTCAATAGGTAAATAAACTCAATCAATCATATGTGCACGATGCATATGTGTACCCCTAACGAATGAACATCAAAAGTATCCTTAGGTGTAAAAATTTGTTGAATTTAAATGACATCGTCTTATACAAATCAACAAATCGAAGTCAAATGATTTCCACACCAATGACGTCCAAAACTATTTAGCGCATTTTCAAGACTTCTAAGGATGTGCAAACCCGTTATAAATCTCCAGCCAAACTCCTTCATATAAAATTTCTTTTAGAGGTAATCTAAATTCTCAAAATTTTGAGAATTGGTGCAAAAACCTAAATGTCCCATATTTGGCATGAATTTCTTTTTATTGCATTTAAATTTTTTTCGGGCTCCTTGAAACCTCTTTGGACCTCGGATAATAAAATTCCTCCAATTTTTAGGTCCAATTTAATGGTGGCTTAGTATTCGCAAAGGCAAAAATGACCCTTTCGCAGCCCTTCCCCGTTCAAACAAAACACACAAACTCACAAAACGATTTTTATATGCAAAATTTCCTTATCAAAATTTATCGCGCTTGGTTCGTTTCAAGGACAGGATTGAAGTGAAAACACCCAACCAACATGTGATAAGACAAGCATAATAATCAAACAAATTCGTGCATGTGTGCAATAAAGAAAATCATGAGTCAAACATGTAGGAAGTAACACTAAATTACATCTCAATGATTCCAAACATTGTAAAGCACATGGATGAATTGACCTATTATCTCAAAACACTATCAAATAGTCACATGCAAAATGGAATGATGTTGTGACTTGGTCATCCTAAGTTTCCATCCATAAAAGGTGCAAACAAAATACAAAAATCTTTTTGGATTTTCTCAAAATTTTATCAAAATTAAATATTTTTGTATTTTTTCAAAAAAATTTCAAAACAAAAATTATATACAGAAATGATACATACTAGCAATAGGCAAGTAATGTCATCATGAAAATCATCATATGCTAGTAAACAAGTCAAACCTCAATCATTATGTGCGGAGGGGTTTTCCAAAGGTGGTGACAACTTATGAAAAACCTCCATCAATTCTTGTGAACTTTTGACTAAAAACTTAACTTGCTCACCTAAATGTGCAAACTCTCTCATGTAGTCTCCGGGAGAATGAAAAGAATCATGTGTGGGTGCATGTGTATCAGAAACACGTGTAGAAGCAAAACGTGGCACATACCCCAACTTAAAGAAAAATTCCCTAAGGTGTCCTCTCCTTTTGTAATGTGAGCAAACATCAATAGGCCTCAGAACACCTCTCTCAAAAACAATAGGACGCACTTTCTTAATAGGAAGGGGATGCCTAGGTGGGTGAGGGTGAGACTCATGTGAATCTGTCACTAAAGTGGGAACTGGCTTGGGTGCTAATTGGGAAGTAGAAGCACCGTCATGACTTATTCCTACATTCTCACCTTTACCCTTAAGAACCACCTTTTCAACCTTCTTAGGTGTGTTCTCAAACTTGACTTCGACCTCCCTGTCACGTTCGAGATCACTCTCGAGTTGGGATACACGTGTTGTTAGAGTAGACAACGTGTCGATCAAATCACACTTCTCCTTTCTCAAAACCTCCTTCTCTCTCTCCAAATTTAAAACCCGATCACCTAAATCTCTATTATACTTCTTTTTTTTCAAGGTCTCGATGTACAAATCTGTAAAAGCTTTTTGGAGCTCACTTTAATCTCCACTCTCACTCTCGCTATCTACTTCACTCGAAGAACACAAATCACTATCATCGCTCTCGTTTCCACTCTCGTGAGACAAAGTGGGTGTTCTCACACGATTAGAGAAAGCAACAACCATCCCATGTGCTAAACCTTTATCGGACTCATTTCCCTCACTATCACTAAGGGTGGCGGGCATAGTAGTCTCTTTTCCCTTTATCCTTATCCTAGTAGGACACTCTTTCGCTATGTGCCCTTTACCCTCACACTCAAAGCACCTGATCTCATCCTCCTTGTCACTATATTTGGCCTCCACTTTCTTTTTATTTGACTCAAAAGATCTCCTTTTGTTGGAAGAATTTTCTTTATTCATTTTGAGAAACTTTTTTAAATTTTTTCACAAACAAGGCCATATCAAAATCTTCCTCAGAATCAGACTCATAAATATTTTCTATCTTTTTCTTAAAATGAGTCTTTAAATCAATGCCATTATCCTTAGCCTTAATTGTTTTGGGAAACATGTCAATCTCATAAGTTTGAAGATCTCCTACAAGTTCCTCCAACTTAAGTGATTTCAAATTTCCCAAAGAGTTCAAAACAGTGACTTTAGGAATAAAGCGTTTTGGAAGAGATCTCAAAATCTTTTTAATGAAACGCGTGTTATCAATCACCTCACCCAAATTAAAACTGGTGTTAACAATGTCCGATAAGCGTTCATAGAAATCATCAAAGCATTCAGACTCAGACATGGTGATAGTCTCAAATTGGGTGGCCAAATTTTGTAACTTAGATTCTTTAACCGTATTCGTACCCTCATGAGTCAATTTCAAAACAACCCAAGACTCTTTAGACGTGGCTTTTAAACTAGATTTCATCAAAGGTACCAAACACGCTCGTCAATGGCTTTTAAACTAGATTTCATGCGATCTTTCCAATAGGCATAATTAGACCCGTAAAAAATAGGCATCCGATTATATAAGTGCTCCATAGGAGAGATTGTGATTTAAAAAAAAATGATTTTTCAAAAAAAATCAATATCACACAAATTTTATGGAAAATAGGAATACGCAATAAATTAGCGTAACCTGCTCTGATACCAATTTGTAAACATGAGTAGGCAAATTGTATCAGAAAGTAAATCCTCAAAAAATCAGGATCACGCGATAAATTAGCGTAACCCGCTCTGATACCAATTTGAGAAAACGTGACTGTGTGATAATTGATTAACTTCGCAAAAAATCTAATTTGGTACACTTATTTGATTATAGTCTATTTTTGAATCAAACAAATTCACACCCTAAACATGCATCTAAATATGATAAATCATTCAAACCATGCATGAAAAATAAAGACGACCGATATAGGAAAAAAAACCCTTCGGGTAAAAACCTTTTATAATACATTGAAGAATTCACAAGACCTTCGACTTACATACGACCTGATAATCTCCCAAAAGTGTGTAATGCATGGTGCCTTCAGCAAATCTTTAAAGATACGAGAGATAGCGAAATACCCTCCAGGCTTCGGTTCGTCGTCTTCGGCTCGTCCACACGTAGAATGACTACGCTCGGTATCCACCGATCAAATATGGAGGTCCTTTCTCCACAGAGGTTGAACAAAAGCAAAGTTGTTCATAAACACCAAACAATTCACTAAAGCATATGGGAGTTTTGTGAATTGAAAACCAAAAAGGGATTAAAACCCTAAAGGAAGAAGCCAAAAAAGATTATTCTTTCGCAATATTTCTGTTCGTCAAAACACTGTGACTTCTTAATGAAAACATTACCAAATAATGAGTATTTATAGAAAAATGTGCCACCTCAAAAATAGAGCTCGTTCAAACGAGAAGCATATGTCGCTCGAACGAAGGATATGTGTCGTTCAAACGACATAGCGCGACTTCCAATCTCATTCGAATGAGATGCTGATCTCGCACGAACGATCTGGGCGTCAAAATCGAGGTCCTCTTCAAAACATAGAAAAGTAATCATTCTCGATATTTGACGAAAAAGTCCGCTCCAACACTTAGAAAATATTTTGTAAAAATATCCCAAAATCTTTACGTGAAAAGTTAAGGTATTTAAAACATAACCTCACTAATGTAAACTTCGCGGAGCCTTGAATGATGAAGAACTTGAGTAATTCGGATCCGTCTTTGATGTAGATGTCTCGTGAATGCTCTTCGACAGTGTAGCGGTATATGACATAATAAATTGATAACAGACCTATGAAAATATGTCCTTACAGCCCCTTTGAATCGATAATACTCATCCTTTTGGTTATCAAATTTGAGCTATTTCCCAAATATCCATGTGGTGTTTATTAAATGTCTTTCTCTTATTTTAAGATCACCTGTAGATGGTATCAGTAGACACCACATTCTAGGACCCCCAAGCCTTTTCTTAGGTCCCTATCATTTCCTCATTCAACATAAACCCAAGGTCATAATTTGAGTACCGATGTGGATGCCATTTGGTGCTTCGAGGCCTCATTTGACTCCGGTCAACTTTTTTGTCTTAATGAGTCATCAAAGGTCTCCGAATCCCATTTCCAATGGTCTACCTCATGCAAGAATCGACCTTACATTTCAGACGAATGGTTCGTTTTACTATTAAAAACCACTCAAGAGGCAACTGAGTGGTCTCGAGCCCCGTTTTGACATCAATCGACTTCCTCACCCAAGTGAAAGCTCAATGGATATTAGAAGGATTCTGAATAATATTTCTAAAGGTCCGCCCTATGCACAAATCAACCTTATAATTCAGACAAATGGTCCATTTTTTCCCAAAAACTTAATTAAAGACCACCGGTTTCTCCCAAACTACATTTGACTCCCATCACATCTTTAGCTTGAAAAAGACTGACTAAATCTTTAAAGGTCTCTAAAAACCATTTCCAACAGTCTTTCCCATGCATGAATCAGCCTTACGGTACGAACAAACAACCCATTTTACTTCGAAGCATCACTAGGAGCTTTTGGGCCTCATTTGGCCAAGGTCAACTCTTCAAACCAAATGATACTGAATGAATCTTTAAAGGGATCCGAATACCCTTTTCAAGGGCCAATCCCGTGCACGAATCGACCACATGGTTTGGATGAATGATCCATTTTCCTCCAAGAATCTCTTTGTCAAAAAGGTCATTGAGCGCTTTCGATCTTCATTTGTCAACTTTCAAAAGTCCCGGTGGATTCTTGAAGGGATCTAAATTCTTTTTTCAGTGATATGCCCCATGCATGATTCATACTTACAAATTGCATTTTCCGACTGATGTTTGAGAAATTTGCATGAGATTATGGAATGATAAACTCATTTCCATGCCTACCAGCAGTGTTTCTGGGGTTTCCTGCCGATAGGCAGGTCGAGTACAATTCTAATCATCACCCCTTGACCCTATATAATGATATCATGAGCTCACTTCGAGTGGAACCCCATAAACACCCCTCTTAGTAATCTCAGCAACATTCTCTCAAAGTTCGCTTGGTTTCCATATTGAAACCTCTCATTCATATTCCATTTCCATCCCTTTCACACCTAATTTAGTAAAATCCCTTCTAAGGGCAGCCCTTGAATACTTAATATCAACCTTTAAGTCTCCAAACAAGGTCTAAAGTTTATTCTCTCTCTTCAAATTTCTTTATTGTTGCATTAGTTATTTAATCCTACTTTAGCATTCATCGTCGTTAGTCCACCCATATTAATATCCCAGTTTTTATTAATAGTATTTCATATACCATATTTTCTACAAAAAAGTAGAAGTAAAGGAGGGTTTGCTCATAGATTACAAATGGATTTCCTCGCCACATTTTCTCAAACCAAAGCATCATTTTTTCTAAAGACACATCTAAATAAAATCACTGGTTGTATTTATGAAACAAACACCACCCTTGTGTTGCATGATAACTACATGGTCATGGATTCCTTTTTAGGCTACGTAAGCATCTCAGGTCAAAACTCGAGACTCAAGTCCTCCTTTTCTCTTTCTATTAATGTATTATTTCTATACATTATATATGTGATTCATTTTCATGTTTTGTCCAATTTATACCGTTGTCTTTCTATAAACAATCGGTGACCCGAAAAATGCACACATTATATTTTTTATTCTTATTTTTACGAACACTCCTACGGAATAACTCACTCCACCTTTGTCCATGTCGTGAGTTGAGAAATTACACTATTTAATTATATATAAATGCGCACACATTTCATGGAGTTCTTATGGAGAATAATAACATAGGCCCGTGAGATATTGAAAGAGGTCGGGGATGGGTTCCTAACACCTCTTGAATCCATAACTTAGCCCCCAAACATCTGAACTAATTAGTTTCTCAAGAATCAGAATGTCTTTGATGTTGTTCTCTCTATTAGAGAAGTAGACTAAAACCATGCTTTATGTATTAATTTTAGTAGTGGGAGAGGGAATTTTTCAAGAAAAAATCCCATGGTCACCATCAACGATTTGTAGACTTTAAATAATAAGTAGGTTCTCTAACGAGGATTGAAAATTATTGTGGTAGTCAATATAAATTTCCTCAAGGGTATTTTTTGGATGCATTATTCACAGAGCCCCCCCCCCCCCCATAGGAGGAGTGTATGTGATACGATATAATCTAAATTAGTTGGTCGTATACACTTAGACATAAAATAATCGTAGGTTCCCTAGAGAGGAATGCTATGATATAGTGGGATCAAAGTCTCAATTATTGAATTTTATTTGACAGAGTTTTTTTCTAGATAATAAAATTAAAAGGTATAAGCCTGCCTAATTTTTTTTAGGAAAGTAGGTTGTCTAAAGGGGAATACTATTCAAATGGTAATCGGGATGCCGACGATTTTTTTTAAAATTTATAAATAGTACATTAATTTTATTTTAGAATTCAAAACATTTTTAGGCCGTATAGTGATTCATTTTATTATTTGATTCTCAGTATTAAGATGTGAAACTCTTTCAATCCACTTGTTGTAGTTCTCACGGAAAACAAATTAATTGGACATAATTACATTAACTGGAAAAGGAATTTGGATATTGTATTGACTATTGAAGAGTACAAGTTTTTGCTTTATGAGATATGTCCTGAGAAACCTGGTGAGGAGGAAACCAAAAAGGAAACCTAGTATTACCATAAATGGATCAAGGATCATGAGATGGCGTGGTGTTATATTTTGGCATGTATGTCAAATGCTCTGGAACATCAGTATCATTCGATGGACATTACCTATGGAATGATACTGAACCTCAAAGATATGTTCAGGGATTGGAATCATGCTAGAAGGTAAGTTTCCATAAAGGAACTCATTGACACAAATATGACTAAATGAACCCCAGTGAGGGAACATGTTTTAAGGATGATGTCTCTTCTCAATTACCTTGAAATCCTTGGTGGGAAATCGATGGGGAAATCTAGGTCGATATTGTTCCCCAATCTCTACCTAAGTCCTTTAATAAGTTACACCTAAATTAAAATGATCAAACTTTCTTTCTCTTTGGAGAAACGAATTAAAGAACCACATGTCGTTGAGGGTCCCACTAAGAAATTAGTAAGTGCTTTTGTTGCTAAGAAGGATTATACTTCTAAGCCTATGACAAGAATAAAAAGAAGAAGGATGAGAAACAAGTTATGGTCCCTCAGGCACCTCGTGGTCCTTAGGGAGGTGTGAAAAAGCCCAAGGGTAAGTGTTTCCATTGTAAGCGGTTAGAACACTGGATGAATAATTGTCCAATTTTCAACAATAAATAGAACAACGTAGTTAAATTCCATTCATTTGTCTTTAAATCATGTTTTGTGGTTCGTACTACCGGTACCTAGTGTGGAGATAGGGTATCCACCTATCATGTATGCAATTCTTTGTAGGGGTTCTAGGAAACGAGGAAACTAATTGATGGAGAGATTTATCTGACTCAGGGAGATGCTACGAGAGTAGCGGTAGTTGCTGTGGGAGACGTTCATTTAAGCTTTTATAATGATAGGAGTTTATTTTTAAAATCTTGTCTATATGTGCCTTCCATTAAAAGGAATTTGATTTCAGTTTCTTGTGTAGACTTTTATGGATATTAAGTTTCTTTCAATAAACTCATGATTATCAAGAAAAATGAATATTTTATTTTTTCTGGTATAATAGTTGATAATCTTTATATTTTTAATCCTATATATCCCACACAACAAATTAATATTTTGCATAATTTAATTGGATCTAATTTAAATAGAAAGGAACCGTCCTTAGTGAACTAAATGTATATTTGGCACTTATGCCTAGGTAATATTAATATAAAAAGGATTCATAGACCGATGGCAAGTGGGAAATTAAGGTCACTAGAAGTGGAGACACTTCCAGTTTGTGAATCTTGTTTAGAAAGTAAAATGACCAAGAGGACTTTTTTGGCTAAGGGCTATAGAGCCAAAGAACTTTTGGAATCGGTTCATTCTGATCTATGTGGTCCAATGACAACTCGAGAAAGAGCAGGCTTTGAGTATTTTATGACTTTAATAGATGATTACTCAAGGTATGGGTACATTTACATAATGCACCATAAGTCTGAATCCTTTGAGAAATTCAAAGTGTATAGGTCAGAAGTAGAGAATCGTCAAGGTAAAAGTATTAAGACACTATGATATGATTGTGGAGGCGAGTACCTCATAGGCGAGTTTAGATGGTATCTAGAAGATCAAAGGATCATATATCAATTATCTGTACCTGGTATGCCTTAGGAAAATGATGTAGTGTGACAACCCGCCTACTAAAATAATAGGTGGCCAGTCCAATACTCCAATAATCACAGGAATCATAGATGGTCCATTCTTAGCATCACTGCCGATTAACATAATAGTATGAGATAACCACCAATCATTTTAGAAAACGGATTGTCATACACAAAAAAAATTTGAAAGTAAAAGAGAAACACTTAGACAATCCCATTGGTAAAAACGGTGGGTATCAAAAATCGATGAATAAAGTATGACAATACAATAAATAATCACCGAATAAGCTGTCGGTGCACAGACCAATACAAATAATATGCTAAGTATTACAATCAATATTTACAATATTATAAATGAGTGCAATACCTTGGGCAAGCACGCCCGAATAAAAGTACTGAACATAACTAGAGTACAATAGAGGGGAGCGTCTACTACAAGTATCCTACAACATCCGCAATATGCCGTAGCTCCATGACAACTGGAAATGGAAATGAAAACACAGGTGTCCATGCGGAAGAGCACCTGTAACGGCAAAGAATATGCAGAAACAAGGAAATATAGAAACCGGTCAGGGCCGGGTTTGATATGATTACCATGTGACTAAAATGCACGGCAGGTAAGTGCGTAAATCTCTCGCAGATAACAATAATATTCCTCACCTCTCAATCTAGCAATAACCTAGCGAAATATAAATGATGCTCGGGTTATAGAAAGAACAGAAGGCTAACTTCTCCCCAGTCTCAGCACTATGCCCTATTCATGCGTGGGGTGTCTCGCAAAGCGAAATCCAAACAAGGAACCCCCCTCCCCCCGATACACTACTACTTAGGCAAGGTTGATCGTCGAGATACATTAGACCCTAAGCACGAAATAATAAATAAATACATGTGTGTGCATAAGTGTGGGAGGTCACATCTACAGCTACACAAGGAAAATATAAAAGTAAAACCCATCCATCATCTATTGGCACAATTCCTAATTCTATCTTTAGGAATATACATATAAATGGTACAACACTTTATCAAATGTTTACCAAATTACTTTCATCGTAAGCTAATTCTTTTCATGAATTTGTTCCTTATTAGGAAATATAATCATACTTTTCATGCTCTAGTGGCATTTATCACAATTGTTCGCTTTGTAAAAATATCTTCCTTATCAGGAATATGATCATCATCATAGGCTCTTTATGGCCTTACATCGAGCTCTTTATGGCACTTCCATCATGCTCTATATGGCATTTACATACATAAAGTCCAACTTGATTTAGAATAGTTATATTCATATATATATATAACGATTCTAAGACCGCCCGTTCGGGTTTCCCCACTGTGCGCGCCCCTAAATGGCTATCATCTTCCAGGGCCTCCAAGATAACCTGGGATCCTATCGAAACGTCGGGAAGCGACCATGTGCCTGCGGAATAGTCAAGACCACACCCGGAATCTCCTAACCAGCGCAGAAAAATATATAACAAACGCTCACATGGCCTAGGGACTATATCCACCCTGCATCATTAGCCAGGGGGCTTCACCACAACGCGCGCGACTTCCCTTATGATAGCGGTTTAGAGAGGTGTGTATCCATAAATTAACATTTATGAAAAACATTACTTTTCCATTTTTGAAAACTCATATTTTATATTTCCAAAAATCATTCACTTAGCCTTTAAGCACCAAGTTTTAGAAGGTGCAATATATTCTTATTATGTCATATTTTATAAATGACCTAAGACCCCAAAGTGTCACTAACCTCAAAATAGCCTCGATTAGTTTATATAATTCATAAGCCCTCAAAGTGAGTCTCCATAATGGAGTGTCTCTCAAAATCTCAACATTAATATTTTATCTTCATATATATCTTTAGGTTAACTTCCTATATCAATTGGACATTAACCTAATACAACTAGTCCTCGGGTAAGCCCAATTCTCCATTCTTAGCCTATGACATTAGTCTACCCAATACAACCCTCTAGGACTCCCCATTACTTCCCAAAGGAAGGTTCCTAAGCCTCGAACCTAAAGAAACGAGCTAAAAACAAAATCAGAAAAACCTCACCTTTTCAGACGAGGTCGATCGATCGACCTCTGGCCATCGATCGATTGAAAGCGTCGATCGATCGATCCTCCAGGTTCGATCGATCGATCCTGGCGGACAGCTTCTTCTCCGAGAAGCTATTTCGGCCATTGTCGAGCCAACCAAGCTTCTACCCGCTATTTCACCCAACCACAACAACAAATAATGATACCCAATCACTTCTAAACATCCTACAATCAATTTTTCATCCTCACATCAAATTAAAACACAAGATTAATGGATTAAACACCAAAATCTACAAAAACCCATTTATGGTTTAAACCTCCCAAAACTTAACTACACATGCAATTTATCACACAAAATCAATATCTAGCAAGTAAGAAACTTGCCTCGAGGTTCGTAGTCTCTGAAAACCTCCGGTAGCGACGGATTCCGGCCCAAATCTTCCATCTCTCTCTTTCTCTCTACTTTCTCCCAACTCTCTCTCTCTCTCTCTCTCCTTTGGTTTCTCACACAAATGAAGAAAAAGAAAGGGGGTGGGGGATTTATAAGGGTCTAAAAATATAAACCCCCACTCCTAAATGCTAATACACCACTAAAATGACTCGTAACCACTTAATTGAGTCATAACCCCTTAAAAATGCCCGAATCCCAAAAATTACAACTAGCACTTATTTCGACTATCTCGACTATTCTAAAAACAACCGCACCCCCTATTTTGGCATTTGGGAAAGTGTGAACTATTTTTGTGTTCCAAATCCATTTTTAATTCATTAATTATACCCAAATTTAAATATAGGTCATAATCGTCGTTTTACATATAACGATGCAAAGTACACAATATAACACTATTTACCTTCTCATAACGGTAAATAGACAAAGCATAGTAAATATTATCCCTAAGTCTCACGGGAAATAATATTTACTCCAACATTCCTATTTTATAAAATTAGCCCGTCAGGCAAAAATAGTATAAAATAGTCGCTCAAATCTTCGGGTTGTTACATGTAGTAGGAAGGAGGAACATGAATCTTTTGGATATTATTACGACCATGTTGAGTTATACAGATATCCCAGATTCCTTTTGGGGACATGCGTTTAAATGGCCACTTATTTACTGAACTTGGTACCTTCAAAGGTTGTCTCTGCTACACCCAAGGAATTGTGGATTGGACGCAAGCCCAGTATGAAACACATTAGGATCTCGGGTAGTCCAGCACATGTGCTAAATAGAGATCCTAGTAAGTTGGAATCAATATCGGAAGTTTGTTTCATTGTACGATATCCTAAGGAAACTATGGGTTTTTTATTCTATAAACCTAAGCATATCAAGGTCATTGTTATAACCAATGCCTGATTCTTGGAAGAGGATTATATGATGGATCATAAACCAAGAAGTAAGGTGTTCTTGAAGAATTGAGAGGAAACTAACAAGATTCTTCAACACCACTAATACAGGATAAAATAACACAATGTGTTGACGCTATTACATAAGAACATGTAATACCTCTTCATAGTGGGAGGTTTATACATCAATCTAAATGGTTTATCTTTTTTGGAGACTCTTATGACAAAGTCTATGATGAACTCGAAGTCGATCCCTATAACTACAATGAGGCTATCTAAGATAAAGATGTAGAACTTTGGCTTAAAGATATGGATTTGGAGATGGAATCTATGTATTCTAATTAGGTCTTGAGTCTAATAGATACACCCAAAGGGATAAAACCCATAGGATTCAAATGTGTCTATAAGAGGAAAAAAGGGATGGATGGGAAGGTTGAGACCTTTAAGGCATGACTTGTTGCTAAAGGGCTTACTCAGAAAGAGGGCATCAATTATGAGTAAACCTTCTCTCTGGTAGCTATGATGAAGTCCATCTGAATTATCTTATATATTGCAGCTCATTTTAATTATGAAATTTGGTAGATGGGGACTGCATTTCTTAACGGGAATCGTAATGAATTTATTTATATGGTGTATCCATACGGTTTTATTTCCCAAGGAAAAAAGCATATATTTTTTAAGATGTCCATTTATGGACTTAAAAAGGCATCAATATTTGGAACATTCGTTTTGATCAAGAAATTAAATCTTTCGATTTTAATATATGTCCAGATAAGTCTTGTATGTATAAGAAATGCAACGAAAACGTAGTGTTGTTTTTAGCATTATATGTGGATGACATTTATCTCATTGGAAATGATGTTGGAGAAGTTAAAGTGTGGTTGTCCATCCAATTCGATATCAAAGACTTAGGAGAAGATAGTCACATCCTTGTGACTAAGCTTATGCGTGATTGTAAGAATAAGATGTTGGGTTTATCAGAAGTGACTTATATTGATTCAATTTTTTCAAGATTCAGCATGAATGATTCCAAGAAAGGGTTCCTCCCTTTCAGACGTGGAATATCTCTATCCAACAATCAGTGTCCTAAGATAGCTGATAAGATAAAGAAAATGAAAAGCATCCCTTATGATTCGGCAGTTAGGAGTGTTATATATGATATGTTATGCACCGAAAAAGATATTTACTTTGATGTTAACATGGTTAGTAGATATTAGTCTAACCTCAGGCAAGAACACTAGACTAAGGTAAAGCATACACTCAAATACATGAAAGGAACACGAGATTATATGATAGTTTACCACGCAGAGAGTCTAGTATTCGTTAGGTACACCAACACTGATTTTCAGTCTAATAGAGATTCCAAAATTCCACCACTGGATGTGTGTTTACCCCAGGAGGTGGAGGCATTAGTTGGATGAGTATCAAATAATTTTTCATTTATGATTCCACCATGGAAACTGAATATGTGGCGGCTTCCGAGGCAAACAAGGAAATAGTATGGCTTTGGAACATTCAAATTGATCTAGGGGTGGTACCTTTAGTTTAATCGCCTAGTACACTTTATTATGATTATAGCAGTGTAGTTGCTTACTCAAAGGAACTCAAGATCCATAATAGAGGTAAACACATTGAACATAAGTATCATCTCATTTGAGAATTTATGTAGTGGGTGGTGTCACAGTTATGAAGATTGCATCAGAGAACAACCAGGCAGACCATTTCACAAAGATCTTACCAGCCAAGACTTTTGTTAGTCACATAGAGGAGATGGAAGTGAGATGCATTGTAGCATGGCTTTGAGCCTAGGTGTTAGATTGTTAGAGAAGTAGACTAAAACCATGCTTTATGTAATAATTTTAGTTATAGATTTATTGTTATAATAAAAACATTTATTCCTATTTTAATGAGAATCGTGTAGCGATATGCAGTATTTTATATATTAATTATGCCTTTTATTCTACCCAGTATGTGTTCTAGTGTTTAGAGTAGAACTTACACAGAGGATCGGATCACGAGTTCTTATGGAATATAAGTTTTTTCGCTCATAGTCTAAGATGGAACTACACACACTATCATTGGGACTATAGCAGAATATTTTAGTAGGTTTATCTTGATTACAAGATACTTTGTAGTTTCAACTTATTGTGCTTGTACACTTTGTGTGTATTGAACGGTACCAATTTAAGGTCATTATTTTTACGCTGATTTTATAAGACAATGTACACCTCGTGATTATTAGGTTTACTTAAGGATCGCAATCCGCATATGATTGATGGACACAAGCACTAGTTATTTATTACTTTAACATATCGAGTGAGATTCATTGTTGGCTCAATAGTATTGATAAATTGGATAATGGTGATTAATGTATTGTAAAAGACTTTTATGGATGGAATCCACGTCTTGGTATAGAGGCTGGTGATATCCCCTTAAGATACTTATAAGTTTGATACATGTCAAACCCTGCAGGTGGATCATGTTTATACCACACTAAAAATAAGTTAAGTTTAACCACTCAAGGACTTAAAGAAGTTAATCAAAAAAATTATCAGTAATTTATTTTATTAATGGGTATTTTTAACCTTAATGTACGGAGAATTAAGTAATTAATAATATCGAGCTCGAAATATAATTTTGAGTTAAGAAGTGGAGTTGAAATTATAATTATTTAGTGATATTAGTTATAATTAAAGGAATGATATTGGGATCCTGGAAGGATTAGGTTTTATCAGGCCTATTAGGATCCACATCCTTATCTCTCTGTAGGATCCCTATTGTAGTGTATATATATGCACCTAGGTCTCATAGGTTCTTAACCTATCCATCACTCTTGGATAATCAAAATACCCGGGTTCATACTTATGAGAAAGAGAGATAACGGAGAAGAAAGAGGAGACAAGAAGGTGGTCACGAAATAGGAGTCAACCCTCTACTCGTAGCAGACCATTTCAAGAATATAGTAGAAGATCATGAGGTGAACCGATCCATTAAAATTTTGTTCGTGATAAATGAGAGCCCCAAATGAATGATCAGATGCT
This sequence comes from Sambucus nigra, assembly GCA_949130495.1. Classification (NCBI taxonomy): domain Eukaryota; kingdom Viridiplantae; phylum Streptophyta; class Magnoliopsida; order Dipsacales; family Adoxaceae; genus Sambucus; species Sambucus nigra. The sequence goes on from OX422217.1 coordinate 273,213,553, forward strand.
TGTCAAAAAGATCACATATCAAAGGTATAATTGGACCACCATGGTTCTAGATTGCACTGCCTATGTTCAAAGATGCCTCAAAATTATACAAGAATATTGTTTTCTTCCCGCACACATAAAATGCCGAGAAAAGCACTAAAAATGTCAGGAATACTTTTCGTGACACTTTTGTCGGCATTTCCACAAGTGCGGTAATAGCCAATGTGGTAAAAAATGGCATTTTAAAAAATGATGCGAAAACTTAGAGGCATTTTTACCGGGATTACTTAAATTGATGTAAAAAATCTTTTGGTGGTATTTATATTAATGCTTATAATAACCTTTTCGCGGCTTAAAAAAATGTTGAGACTAACCTTTTTCAACACCTATTAAATATTCAACACACGTTTGGCGGCATTAAAAAATGCCGAGAATGATAGTAGCGGCATTAAATAAAATGTTAATATTGTTTTTCATTATATGACTGGGAACAAGTGTTAAAAAAATAATTTATATTGTGTTTATATGCAAAAACACTACCATATCATGAAATTAAGAGGGCAGTAATTAAATTAAATAGTCATTAAATTAAAACCAATAGCATTCATAATAATTAAACATAATTGAGCTTGGAATAATTATCCATCCACAAAATAAAATGTATTACATGTCCAATATGAAAAAGCGAGGAAACATGAAGTGAAACGAAATTTTATAAAAATGTATGATCCTTGTCCATCAAAGTCAAGCATCCTGTTCGACCTACAAATAAAAAACTCAATTGTTAGTCAATTATACTTATTATTATGTATTTTAATGAAGAATTAAAAATTAAAGATTAGTACATTAGAAATATGCCATGCTATGGTTGAATGATATGCATCTCCAATTGTGGACTTATTTCCATAAGGTCTAGGTAATGATTCATTTGTTACAAATGTTTTCTCAATATATACTTCTCAAAAGTCTTCAACCAGTGGCGTACCACCTACTTTTTTTAAGGTTCCTCGCTCATAATGAATCCACATGCCACAACCACTTTTGGAACTCCAGAAATTATAAGGTCCACAATTTTAGTATGTGCCTTATTTAAGACCCTTTGTTGTGGTTGGTGGTGCTTCTTATTCTTCTTTGATGGTTCTTTCTATAAACAAGATGAGTATGTCATGATCCAGATATTTCTTAAAAAAAATTGATAGTTTTTTTTTCTTTTAAGACATCCCAAAATTTTTAAGATTATATACAACAATTTAAAGAAACAACCTAATGTTGGGTACACGTAAACTCCCCATGGAAGAGAAAATATATTGTGCCCTTTGAAATACTTTAAATTAGTAACATACCTGAATTGAATTAGCATTCCTTTCTTCACTAACACAAATATTAGTCTCGGGGGAAGACAAGTGTCGAGAATTTGCAATCTACAAAAAAAAAATTATTTTAGTCATGAAAACGTAAAGTCGTAAATTATGATTTCAAAAAGTAGTTATCTATTTACCTATTAACATGGAGATAAATGGTGATTTATTTGGGGTACCACTACAGGTTCAAAAAGGTTGGTGTGTTCTAATTGTTGCTTGGGTTGCAAAGTAGACATATATATGATGGTATGTTTTTCTCGTTGGAGGATCGAGGAACCTGTTAATAACATGATTTAATATTAGAAGATATATATATATATATATATATATATATATATATGCACGATAATTAAGAACAAAAGAAAAAAGTGTGTACTTATTAACCTGTTTGTATACAAGATAAGGGCAAGTCATCATGTGTGTGCATATCAACTCAAATCGAGCCTCTAAATGATCAAATTTATCATGAAATTCAGATCGAATTTCATATCGTAGTCATTCGTACTCTTTTTCATTAATCTTCAACCACTTAGTTCCATGAACATCAGTTGGAGATGGTCCATGACCATAAACTCGACAATGATCGTATTTATCAAGTCCCCTGACTTCCTAAAATATCTCGTTTTTACAACTGACGGTACAATATGGCAAACGTTGATATACTTTTTGCCTCATTTTTTACTGAAACGAAATGATTCTTATTATATAAAATAAAAATTATAATCATTCATTCACAAAACCAAATCAAAATAAATAACCCAATATCTCCCCACCACTAATTAATTGCTTCATATATAAATTATATGCATAACTTTAACTTTCATAAACAATAAACGTATTTAATTATTAATTTAATCCTCATTCGTGTATGATATATATTCTTCTTCTAACGATATGACATAATCTCATGCATGTTGTCATTTATAATGGTAGACAAACATTATAAGAATTTTGATTAATAGATAAAATGACACCGTTGAGATTTTCTATTAAAGAGGGGAACGAACATGGCTCATCTTTTTGTACCATTGCTTTAGGGTCATTATCGATGGATGAACCATCGCTCCTCTAGCATGTTTTTATGTAAACATTAACCAAAAAAACCTTTTTCACTGACCAACCTCCACATGTATAAACCCAATGGCTCATAAGTCGTTAAATAAATAAGTTTGATAACATAAAATAATATCCACAATCAAAATATTTTTTATAAAACACCTTATGAGAAAAATTCACATGACTCTTTCTTTAAGAAGTATGTGGTGTTCTTTTCTTCTTATGAATTCGACGATTTCTTCGACTCATTTTCTGTTACAATAATCTTCTTAAAATATACGTTTAACTTGAATTTATAAAACTTTACTACTAGTGATACATCCATACCTTTACCTCATGAGTTTATAAATACTTAACAATTTGTGACCAATGATCTAGCTTTACTCTAGTTAGATAATATTATAATCTCTCTTCGTCGATATCAAAGGCACGATAATGTTTCTTCACCTTTGCTTTCCAATTATTTCATATCTTTCCAATGTTCTTCATGAACATTTTTGTAGACGCACTATTCTATTACCCCCAAATTCTCCTTAGGTCCCTAGCACCTCCCATCATCACTACCAACCCAGGTCATACCCTAGGTACTGACCTAGAGGCCATCGGACACTCCCAGACCTCGTTCGACCAAAAAGTCAAATTCTTCAACTCTATAGAGAACGAATGAATCTTTAAAGGGAGCTGAAACACCTTTCCAATGGTCCATCCCGTGTGCGATCCTGACTTACCATGCGGACGAACAACCTATTTTCCCCCGAAACCAGATCTTGTGGCCACCGGGCGCTTTTGGGCTCCGTTAGACCAAAGTCAACTCTTCAGCTCGACTGAGACAGAATGAATCTTTGAAGGGCACTAAAACCTTATTCCAATGGTCCGCCCCATGTGCGATTCTGACTTACGGTAGGGACGAACGGTCTGTTTTACTCTGAGAGGTCACCAAAAGCTTCCAAGGCCCGGTTGACCAAAGTCAACTCCCTAAACCAGGTCAAACTCTTTGGAATGTCTAATTAAATCCCCTAACCTTTCCAATGGTCTACCCTGTGCACGATTCTGACTTAACATGCAGACGAACGATTCGTTTGCGTCCGAAGTCTTCCCGTCCAATAGACCAACAAGCGCTTTCGAGTCATATTTTCCCCAAAGTCAACTCCCGGACCCAGTAGAATTCCAAAGGAATTTCAAATTTATTTAAATTAAATTTCCACCGGTCTACCCTGTTCACAATTCGGATCAATGGTTTGCGCTCAGCGGCCAATTTTTCGAAGGAGCTTGAAAGAGACTACCAACGGCAGGTTCCTGACCCTGCCTATCAGTAGTGTGCCTAAATGCACCTACCGATTGGTAGGACCAGGGCTATGCCGATTGGAAATTACCCGGGCCTATAAAAAGGAGGGCTTGACCTCATTGCAAAGGGAGTCAAGAGCTGAAATATATCACTCTTAACGAATCCACAAAACCTCTCTCGAAGTCAGTGTGATTTCCACATCCAAATACCTTTCTAACCTTCACTTTTCATCAAACTTGGTGAATTAACTACCCTCCATCATCATGTAAGTGAAAGGGTTGCTCTCCAACATTCCAGATCAAGATCAAGATCTTTAAGAAGGTCCAATTTTCTCAATTCTCGACTTAAATTCGCATAAATTCGCATTAACTTATTTTATTACTTAGCACTTTTAATCTCTCATCTCACATATTCTAATACACTTTTTATTTAGTATTATTACACATATCTTATTTTCATATAAATAAAAAACCCCAAAAATAAGAAAAATAGGGTTTGCTCATAAATTCCAAACGAGAATTATCACACTTTTCTTACACTTTTCTCACAAATAAAACATTTTTTACACACACACACACACACACACACATAAGAGAATCCCCTGATTGGATTTATGGGATAAACCCCACCACTTGTTTTGAACGCGAACTACAGGGACTTTGATGCCTCTATAGGCTACGTAGGCGTCTCGTGGTAAACTCGAGACACGAGTCCTAAACTCAATTCTCTTACTTTTTCTCTCATTTTCTATCTTATCTAAACTCAATTATCTTAGATTATATACATTTATATATATATATATATATATATATATATATATATATATATATATATATATATATATATATATATATATATATATATATATATATATATATACTTTTTCTTAGTGGCATATTATTCCATATCCATTTTCATTCCATCATAACGATCAACGCAAGGATAATCGCGCAAATCCTATTTTCTAATGTTATTTTTAGGAATATGCCTACGGATGACTCGCTTTATCTCTTTCATGATACAGGTCGATGATTCCTATCTCCACTACATATACACATGCACACATATCACGGGGAAAATAAAGGAAAATAGCAAAAACCCATGAGATACCGTAAGGGCGAAATGGGTGCCTAACATCTTTCCATTTCATAACTTAGCCTCCGGACCTTTTTGAATCATTTTGGTTTCATATGTATCAGTATGTCTTTGGATGATATCCCTCGGGATGGCTCCCTTTTATTTTATCTATTTTGAGTAAAATAGACTAAAGACTCCATCTCTCTACATTTTTCAGCTCATCAACGACGCCGGCCGTAGCGCTCCTGAGAGGGACGCGCGGGACCTAGGATCCTCCTCTCTCACCTTCCACGAGGATCGGGGGGATGGCCACACTGGCGACTCCATTTGGGATGTTTTTTTAGGGCTAGACTCTATTTACATGGATGTTATACTTATTTATATTTTCCCCTAGTTTGCATGTTCCCCTTTTCCATGAGTACCCCATACTTATGCTTCTATTCACACACTTGTAGAAAATTTATCCATGTACATTTCACACCACATGCACGTGGGATCACATATATCCATTTGTTTCACGCACCAACCATCCATACTAGGTTTACCATTGGTACTTGTACTTTGCTCCCTGTTTGGCATAATCAAGAAAGATACTCTCATCATAAGATACTAATAAGAGAATCATGCATGATTCACACAACATCACCAAAGAGCATTGTGATTGACCAAATTCTTTCCAGTAACTGGAGGGTCACTTCGTGATGGGCGCTGGTTCGGCAGGGTGCAGTTAGCCTAAGCGATATGACTCTCACCTTCCATTGGCCAAGTACCTTTGACGTATATTGAACGATTCCCCCGCATCGTACCGCTTGACTAAAGTCATGATGGGAGGTATATCGCAGGGAAATCATTCATGTACGCCGAGTATATCGAATTAGCTCTCACACGTACCATCCCCAGGAGGTATATAGTGAGGAAATTCATGTACACTCGGGTATATCAAATGGCTTGTCCACATGTACCGATTACCAGCAAGAACAAGACGTATATCGTGGAAGTCACGCCAAAGGGAGGAACCCTTTCTGATTCACCCAACCAACTGCCACATATAGGTGTCAATACTTGGACGCACATATAAGATCACCGATTTCGACTCGAAACTCTGTCGAAATTTTGGGTCGGCCTGTCGCCCAAATTTTCGTACATTTTTAAAAAATGGGGTCCTGGCCATGAGCCTGTTACAAGTCCAACCATAGCTTTGCATATATTACAAACCCAACTTTTCCAGACTCGGGTCCCGTCTGACATTTCATTTTTCATTTAGGAGAATTTAATACAAATGAGAACATAATAATTATAATAATCATGCTGAGACCGTCTCCCAAAAACACTTATACTTTCTTTATCAGAAATTCAAAAACATTTCTCCTTTCTTTATCAAAAATACAAAAACATTTCTCCTTTATTTATCAAAAATCCCAAAAATATTTTGCCTTTCAATCTAAAAAAAATGTAAAAATTATTTCCATCCTTTTTGTCAGAAATAAATCCCATTTTACGCCTTCTCAGGTCTATTGCACGCCCTTGCCCTGGCTCCTTATCGACTTCGGTCTTCAGTCAAATCACCCCGGAGTACAAATCAAGTACCCGTTGTGTAATCGAATCTGACGGTAGTCCTAGCTTAGTTCGTGTCTAAGATTGACAAGCTCTAGATTGAAGTCCGAGAGATGAAACAAAACCAGGTTCCCATTCCTTAAGAGTTTGAGGCGCTATTACCTCGTGCTATGGGTCCACCCAAGCCTATCTAGGTTCTTGGAGAGTATCAGCATGCTCCACGTTCCCCTCCTACTAATAAGCCACTTCCGCCTAGCTTCTGATGTCGAACCTTGCCCAATCTAGGACTAACTTGCCTATGATCATTGATCCTAAAAAGGAATAGTTGTACAGAGTCAAAAAATATCTCAAGATGCTAACTACGAAGTTTGACCAAGTCAGAATCTCTGGGAATTACATGTACTAAACCCACATGTCTCCTTATCCTAAAGCGAGGTTACCCGAGAAGTTCAAGATCCCAAATATAGAGAAATTCGGAGGAAGTGGACCCCCGATCGTCCATCTTCGTAGTTATCACCATGACATGACTCTCCTAGGGGCTTCAAAAGAGGTGATGGACCAATTTTTTCACCAAACTTTGAAGGATAGCTATAATCCCTCGTATTTTTATGGCCTTTAAATTTAGGAATTTATTAAATTTAATTGAGAAAAATTAATTTAATTTTAATCCGAAAAGTTGTTTTAAATATTTACTAGCGGGACGAGAGTTAGTAACTATTGGAAATTTTTTGAATGTTATAGGATGAGTATAGTAATATATGGGATTTATTTTATAAAATTGTCACGTGTGAATAAAATGGCAATTATGGAAAACTAAGTCGGGACGCGCCTGTGTCGCGTCGGGAATAAATGTTGATTAATAAAAGTGAAATATTTTTAAGTTATCCATATGGTCATTTTGAGTGCGCCAACGTGTCCGTAAGGGTCGAGATAGCCATAAAAGTGTACTCGGGGGTTTAGTTTGGGTCTGGGGGCATTTTTAGGCTTAATTAGTACCCCGGGAGGGCATTTTGGACATTTTGTAATTTTGGGTAATTAAACCCTCAAAATTTCAAGGGTTATATCAGATGTCTAAGGCTACCTTCTAGGGTTAAAACAACCAAAGACAAGTCACAGACATAGGAGAGGGAAGGAGAGAGCTTTCAAAGCAAATTCTAGACCGAAAATTCATCCGGTTGCATCGCCACCACCACCAATGCGTAGATCGCTCGATGGGGAACGCAACCACACCAAATTTGTCATCAAATCAGAACATTGAAATTTCTAGGCAAGTATTTATCTTGCTTATTTTCGTTAATGAATCGTTCGTGTTAGTCTAGGGTGATTAGGATGAGTTTGGTAGAAGAAAATCCATGTTGGAGATAGGAAAATCGCATGTAGTAATGATTTGAATGATAATCTGGAATCCCCTTCACATGTAGAGGCTTAACCACGAATTTATGATGAATTAGGAGTAGAAATTTCTGGAAAAAGACTTATTAGAACCATGTTAAAGAAATTCTAAGGTTCTTGAGATTTATATGAGTTTTGGCCTATTAATCTATGGTTATTGATGAAAAATTGCATGCTTTACGTTGAAGATGTATAATATGGCTTCATACCATTTGTGGTACAAATTTTAGCGAGTTTGGGTGTGAAAAATCTGGATTTGATTGAGGTTAGATTATGAAACCCGTAACTGTTAATCTGCAGAATTCGTATACCTGTTTGATCGATCGATCGAACCAGGGGTGTCGATCGATCGACGCATCGATCGATCGAGGTCCTGCCATCGATCGATCAACCCTTTCTGGCAGACTCACATTTCCCCTTTGAAAATAGTTAAATTTAAATTAAATGACAAAAAATATTTGGGCAACCTTATTTAAAATAATTTGGAAGGTAAAAGAGACCAGTAGGACTTATTAATAATTATGAGACCTGTAAGGTAAGACGAGATGTACATTTTTGGGATACTTACATATAAGGGATGATGAAATTATGCATTAAAGGGAGAGACGCATAAAATAGTTACGTTTGAAAATTAGATGAGTACCTACTGAAATTCTACACTTAGGAGGATAGAGTCCATGAGTGTTACGTTGTGAGTTGGATTAATCCCTCAAATTAAAGTAAGAGACGAACCATTATAAGTGATGACTAAATAATGAGAAATAAGGATAAATGCCATGATTATGGGTTATGAGATGAACCTAAATTTGATATAGTAAAAGTAGTATATTTATATGACTGTGTGTGTGCATATATTATATACGTGTGAAAATCATTCCCGCGCTACTTGCTATCCCTGAGGTTACTGCGCAGGGACGGTCTTATCTCGAATGGGCCTTCATGGGAGATATTGGCTCGTAACCTAGAAGATAGGAATCCTAGGTACAGGCTACCGAATCGATAGTCACGATCCTAAGACACGCGAGGGTATGTGCTGACCTCTTGGACTTGGAAATTATGCTTCGCCTCAATATTGTTTATGTACGTATTAATACATTTCGGAGTGATTCCGAACTTGTATTTCCCTTAGTACGAATGATACGGGGATTGGATAGCAGAGTATACCCGCACCATAATTTTTATGTGGGGTGCTGTTAGAATATATATATTTACGAGTATTTAATATATATATGAACTTCTGAAATGTGAAATGTGAAACTTCCTATTGTGTTTATGATAAGTAAGAAATGAATAATGATTTCAATTTTGAAATACTTGATTTGAAAAGTGTAATGTGAAACTTTACTAGAAAATAAGGTTTAAATGAGAACTTTGTGATCAAATGAAATTATCGTCTTAAACAATTAAATTGTTCAGTCTTAAATCTTACGAGTAACCTAAGATAAGTTAAACCGTTGGGAAGGTTAGTACGATAGGCGTGCACATTAGAAGAGAGGTGAGAATTTCTCAAGGGAGTGTCGCACTAATATGTTGTTGCATTAGCCTGTAAGATTATAAATACTTGCTAAACAAATTTTAAATCATTTACACAATCAGGCTCTGACACGTTTCCATTTTCTTTTCTCTCTAGTATATATATGTATGTATTACAGGTGCCTAGCCACAGGGGCGTCTTGCATAGGGATCCTTTGGAAGGAACGTGCTGCATCTTAGGTGGGAGTTGCAGGCCTCTTGCTTAGACGACTTCATTTATTTGATTCCACTCTTATCATATTTATTCAGTTGGGCCTGTGTCTCCCGTTTCCATTATTCAGTTGTTTTATTAGACATTATGATTCATTTATTTCTATTATTGTCACTTTGGGATTATTTACTGTATGGATGTATTAATCTAAGTATTAAATGTTGGGATTTAGTTGTTGAGTGTTTAAATTTTTTGGATTATATGTTCCAGGATAATTTGTGGTGTAATTCTTTAATATTGAATTTCGTAAAGTTTTAAATCATTGGTTATAAATTGAATTTGGAAAGTAATGTCTAAAATGGTTTTGACACTTAGCTTAATTTATTAGGGTAGTTAAATTGGAAAAGTTATTTTTACGACAGTGATGCTAAGAATGAACCAACTGTTCACCTTGATTTTAATTTAATAAAGGAGTGATCCCCCGGTATTTAATTAGGCGAGGTGTCATAGGTGGTATCAGAGCATCAGGTTCTAGTGTCCTTAGGATCTGTACGACTTATTTTTCATTCAGCTTAGCATTTTTTATATAGAGCCCTAATACTAGGAATGTTTTGTTCATCTCAATACATTGGGAATTCGTGCTTCTGCGATTTGTTTATTCGAATGATGAACTCATCTAAAAATTTATTTAAATTTTCTGATGAATCGTCAAGAAGAACTAACTAAAGCGGTTAGGGGAGTCAATGAGCAAGATTGACTTACACCTCAGGTATTTCCAGAGAGAATATCAACCGCCGAGTTATCAGGTATTGTGGTACAGGCAGTTACCACTGCAGCCTTACAGTATGAAGAACACAGCACACAACTTATGGGGGGAAAAAGATCTAGAGAGTATAGTCAGTCTGTCATGACTGGAAGTAACAAGTGTGTGAAGATGCAAAAATTGCGGCAACAATCTATTCAAGACCGTAAAAGCCACAAAGGTAACAAATTGTGTAGGGAAACCCAAAAGCGTTAGGGTCAACAAAGCCGGGGGCCGAGTGAAGTCACGAAGAGGTGTTTTAAATGAGGAATGGATGGTCATGAGCGTCAAACTTGTCCGGATCAGTCTGGAAAGGAACTTCAACCCAACCAGAAAGAACTTTCAGGACTCTGCTATAAATGTGTACAGCCGGGTCACAAGTGGAGGGATTGTCCTCACCCTGACATAGTTTTTCTGCAAATTTCCCATCAAGGCTAGCAAGACTAGGGAAAAAGCGAGACTAGTCAACAACGTAGTGAAGTGAAGCAGTTTCGAGGGAGGTGCTTCCAATGTGGAAGAAATGGCCATAGGCGTCAGGATTGCCCAGAGAAGAATAGGGCCCCATGGCAGCAAGGTGCTAGTAATAAACTACATAAGCCAGCTCCACCACCCTTTCCAACAGCCTCAGCTCAGCAGAGACAGCTACAGTACGGACGTGTCCATAACATCCCCCGGGCAGCAGCTCTGCAGGCACCACCCACGATTGAGGGTATGTTTCCTATCCATGATACTATGGGTCGAGTTTTATTTGATACTGGGGCGACGCACTGTTTTATAGCCACTCATTTTGCGAAGGCCTTAGGGTTATTAGCCACAGCAGAGAGCACTATGACGTGTGTAGACTCACCACTGGGGAGTGGTTCACTTATTTTTTTTATTATATGCCGTGGTGTGGGAGTAGAGATTGGTAGCTTAGTATTACCAGCATACATGTTAACCTTAGATATATATGATCACGACGTTATTATCGGTATGGATTGGCTCGCAACTTATAGAGCCATGATAGATTGCTTTGGTGAGAGTATTGTCCTTGCCATTCCGGGGCATGGAATGTTTGAGTGGCGATGCCTCGCCTAGAAGGGGGATCTTTCGCCTATATTTTTATATAAAGGAGGATACCTCTGAGGAGATTTTGATCCTCCTGGATTCGATTCCAGTCGTTCGTGAGTTTCTGAATGTAATTCAGGTGTTAAGTAAATTAAGTATCGAGATATTTTGTGAAAGTGAGTAGAGGAGGATAAGAGTATGGTACCTAATAAAAATCAATGATTAAAGTAGTTTTGTTTTGGTTTAGACAGGTGTGTCACGACCGGGGATCATCTGTGCAGCCAAAACGATTGCCAAGGCGGAAGTATAAGTCGTATCCTCAGGGGATGAGGCGTGTTTATGTGACACGAGCGAGTCACTATATTTTGTTCATTGCTAGATTAGCATGTGAGACGAGTTTAATGCATATAATTATAAATGTTATTAATATGTAAATATTTTCCCTAGCGTAGCGGAATTTTTCTTTAGTGCCATCCGCAGAGGATGAATGAGTATATTAACAGTGTTATGTACCTTATTGAGGTTACTCGTTCTAGTGATGCGATACGCGAGTATGATATTATCTTTGTTAAAACGATATAGAAATGGTTAGCACGATAGTGGACAATCATTACAAGGCTATCGGAGTGGTTGCATTAGTGCAACATGTTTTTATTCCGGCGAGGCTTCACCTGCAAGAAGGTCGGCCTCAGACTTATATTATCTACCCTAGAGACTTCGGAGGAGATAGTGGGCTCAAGATATTCGATACCCATGTATGTATAAACTTTGTCAGTATGATTCAGTATATATCGAGTCTACCGTTGAGCGGAAAGATTTAATCCAGTATTATGTTCAGCACTCCGGACTTAGTGATAGGAAGAGTGCATTGTTATGTCTATCATCTAGATATATGGGAGTTAAGAGTTATACCCTTATTATTAGGGAAAGGGATTTCGAAAATTCCGATTGTATGTATTCAAGGTTTATGGAATGCAATTACCATCAAACAATACTGAACGATAGTGAAATTGGTGAAATGTTCTCTGTTAAGTGTAATTATGAGAGGAAAGGTAACTTTTTCGTCAAGAGACGGGATAAAGGGGTGCCTGCTATGGACTGAGGACCAAATGGAATTTAATAGCCGAAAATGCTAGGTAGTAGTGTATCGGGAGGGTTCCTTATTTGGATTTCGCTTTGCGAGACATCCCACTCATGAAACTTAGCGTAAGGTTGGAAATGGGGGGGACGTTTGGTCACTATTCCATGAGTTCGGTACCCCAATCGAAATAAGATCAAGTAATTATGTATGTAAATCGAAAGTTGAATTTTTGTTTTAAAACCTCTCGAGCCGAATTTTGTGGTAAGAAATCATTGAAATTTATCACCACTAGTTAAGGGGTGGAATAATGATAAGGAGGATTTAAAAATTTTGATTTCTAGGGTGATTGAGAGTACCCAAACGTCGTAACGGCGTTCAGAACACAACGTGAATAAAGAAATAGATGACTTGTAATTATTTTGATGAATAGAGAGTTAGTGATCTATTTTGGTTGTTGTACCTATTTTGGGAAAACTATTGCATATATCTGAAGAAGTTAGAAATTTGTTGTTCCCCTTTTTGTTGTCATGAAATTTGAATTGCCCTATTCCTTATATCTTGTTGGATTTAGTTAGTTCTACAAATGAGTAGCACGCCGTTCTCTCTCCCAGAGCGGTCGGGGTGTTGCAAGAATGTGGGCATCTTAGTTATCTGACAATCAAATCGTCCGAGTTGAGGGGACGTGGGAATGGAGGTGTGGAATATATGTTTGTGGGACTAGCGTAACGAATTGGAAGTGATATAATGGATTAAACGTCACATGAGGGGCGATAATTCATACATAAGTGTGCAATTATAATAGCACATCCTAATTTGATTGGAAGGCTATGGGAAGCCATTTAAGAAGGGGTATCCCTTGAATAGAGTAAAATTTAATTATTATGAAGAACACTCGGAGCGGAGTTGTTATTAGTCAAGTGTGAGAGAGAACTTGCGCATGCAAATAGTGATGATGTTAGTATGGTGTAAAAGATTCAGAAGTGAGCTTCATGGAAGAAAGAGCACGGGTCAAAACTTTCGGCATTCACCAAGGAAGGAAGGGGAATATTACGTGTCACATAATGTGAGGCATTTCAAGGAAGAATCGATGTTTAGTAGGGTCGTAGTGAGAAATCTCTACATGCACCGCCCATAGGTAGAGTTCCGTTGAAAGAGGAGAATAAACCAGAGAGTTTTGTGTTCATCGACAATTCCTGAGATTGGAAGAGGCCGGTAAAGTCAGTAAAGTTCTTAGATGGGTTACCACCCTCAAAACAATATCAAGGGTTCATCTGAGCATGTAAATTAAGTTGCCCAAGAAGGAAGTAATTTACATTCCTTTGGGGTGGTTTACAATATTAACTAGTGTGCCCAAAACATCCTTTGAAAGGAAGGATCGCGCCGGTACATGGCCCGGTACACTATTAATTTCTACGTCGGGATGAGGTTTGAGAATCCCACCTTTAATATGGGATTCTAGGAACCAGCAGAGGTAATGTTTCGTTTCAAGTAGGATGTATCACCCTTAGCCAAAGAATAGGCGCACGGTTATTAGAGATTAGTGGAGCCACGTGAAGGAAATTTTGGAATCTTAGTGCTGTGTTTTCAGGAGTGCTTTATAAAGGCACTCGTACCTATTAATCGCGTACGAGGTGCTTATTAAGATTTTTGGTATGGAAGAACCTCGAATATGCTCCTTTCGTATATTTAGAGGTGAGTGGATACTCAGAATTTTGGATCGGTCGAGAATAATCCGATAACTATGGTGGAATTCCACGACTATTTTAGGCAAACAAGAGTGGTCAAATGTTTGTATGTTTTTTTTTCAGAATGTGAGTTTTGTATATAGATAAATCCGAGTAGCTTTCATGTAGTGAAGTGCGGACTCCCAATGATAGTGAGATAATGGAAATAGGAGTGACCTATGCGCATGTTTTCAGTTGGGAGCACCATGTGAAGTGTCTCCAATGAGAATGTTAATCAAGCTTGCTGCGAGGCCTGTGCTATAGTGATTAAACGCCTTACTATGTGGCTAGATTGCGTACTATTAAGGTAGCAAAATGTGTATACCAGGTAGGCCTTATTTTCCGAATTTCGGGACAACATTCCGTTATTAGGGGGGAAGTATGTAATACCCCGTATTTTTATGGCTTTTAAATTTAGGGATTTATTAAATTTAAATGAGATAAATTAATTTAATTTTAATCCGGAAAGTGATTTTAAATATTTACTAGCGGGACGAGAGTTAGTAATTATTGGAAATTTGTTGAATGTTACTGGATGAGTATAGTAATATATGGGATTTATTTTATAAAATTGTCACGTGTGAATAAAATGGCAATTATGGAAAACTAAGTCGGGACGCGCCTGTGTCGCGTCGGGAATAAATGTTGATTAATAAAAGTGAAATATTTTTAAGTTATTTGTATGGTCATTTTGAGTGCGGAAACGTGTCCGGAAGGGTCAAGATAGTCAGAAAAGTGTACTCGGGGGTTTAGTTTGGGTCTCGGGGCGTTTTTAGGCTTAATTAGTACCCCGGGAGAGCATTTTGGACATTTTGTAATTTTGGGTAATTAAACCCACGAAATTTCAAGGGTTATATCAGATGTCTAAGGTTGCCTTCTGGGGTTAACACAACCAAAGAGAAGTGACGGCCGTAGGAGAGGGAAGTAGAGAGCTTTCAAAGCAAATTCTAGACCGAAAATTCATCCGGTTGCACCGCCACCACCACCAACGCGTAGATCACGCGACGCGGAACGCAACCACACCAAATTCTTCATCAAATCAGAACATTGAAATTTCTAGGCAAGTATTTATCTTGCTTATTTTCATTAATGCACCGTTCGTGTTAGTCTAGGGTGATTAGGATGAGTTTGGTAGAAGAAAATCCATGTCGGAGATAGGAAAATCGCATGTAGTAATGATGTGAATGATAATTTGGAATCCCCTTCACATGTAGAGGCTTAACCACGAATTTATGATGAATTAGGAGTATAAATTTCTGGAAAATGAATTATTAGAACCATGTTAAAGAAATTCTAGGGTTCTTGAGATTTATATGAGTTTTGGCCTATTAATCTATGGTTGTTGATGAAAAATTGCATGCTTTACCTTGAAGATGTATAATATGGGTTCATACCAATTGTAGTACAAATTTTAGGGAGTTTGAGTGTGAAAAATCTATATTTGATTGAGGTTAGATTATGAAACCCATAACTGTTAATCTGCAGAATTCGTATACCTGTTTGATCAATCGATCGAACCAGGGGTGTCAATCGATCGACGCATCGATCGATCGAGCTCCTGCCATCGATCGATCGACCCCTTCTGGCAGACTCACATTTCCCCTTTGAAAATAGTTAAATTCAAATTAAATGAGTAAAAATATTTGGGCATCCTTATTTAAAATAATTTGGAAGGTAAAGGAGACCAGTAGGACTTATTAATAATTATGAGACCTTTAAGGTAAGACGAGATGTAAAATTTTGGGATACTTACATATAAGGGATGATGAAATTATGCATTAAAGGGAGAGACGCGTGAAATAGTTATGTTTTAAAAATTAGATGAGTACCTACTGAAATTCTACACTTGGGAGGATAGAGTCCATGAGTGTTACGTAATGAGTTGGATTAATCCCTCAAATTAAAGTAAGAGACGAACCATTATAAGTGATGACTAAATAATGAGAAATAAGGATAAATGTCATGATTATGGGTTATGAGATGAACCTAAATTTGATATAGTAAAAGTAGTATATTTATATGACTGTGTGTATGCATATATTATATACGTGTGAAAATCATGCCCACGCTACTTGCTATCCCTGAGGTTACTGCGCAGGGATGGTCTTATCTCGAATAGGCCTTCATGGGGGATATTGACTCGTACCCTCGAAAATAGAAATCCTAGGTGCAGGCTATCGAATCGATAGTCACGGTCCTAAGAGACGCGAGGGTATGTGCTGACCTCTTGGACTTGGAAACTATGCTTCGCCTCAATATTGTTTGTGTATGTATTAATACATTTCGAGAGTGATTCCTAACTTGTATTTCCCTTAGTACGAATGATACGGGGAATGGATAGCGGAGTATGCCTGCACCATAATTTTTATGTGGGGTGCTATTAGAATATATATATTATACGAGTATTTAATATATATATGAACTTCTGAAATGTGAGACTTCCTATTGTGTTTATGATAAGTAAGAAATGAATAATGATTTCAATTTGGAAATACTTGATTTGAAAAGTGTAGTGTGAAACTTTACTAGCAAATAAGGTTTAAATGAGAACTTTGTGATCAAATGAAATTATCCTCTTAAACAATTAAATTGCTCAGTCTTAAATCTTACGAGTAACCTAAGATAAGTTAAACCGTTGGGAGTGTTAGTACGATAGGCGTTCACATTAGAAGAGAGGTGAGAATTTCTCAAGGGAGTGTCGCACTGATATGTTGTTGCATTGGCCTGTAAACATTTTAACTACTTGCTAAACAAATTTTAAATCATTTACACAATCGGGCTCTGACCCGTTTCCATTTTCTTTTCTCTCTTGTGTATATATGTATGTATTACAGGTGCCCAACCACAGGGGTGTCTTGCATTGGGTCCTTTGGAAGGAACGTGCTGCAACTTAGGTGGGAGTTGCAGGCCTCTTGCTTAGACGACTTCATTTATTTGATTCCACTCTTATCATATTTATTCAGTTGGGCATGTGTCGCCCGTTTCCATTATTCAGTTGTTTTATTAGACATTATGATTCATTTATTTCTAGTATTGTCACTTTGGGATTATTTACTGTCTGAATGTATTAATGTAAGTTTTAAATGTTGGGATTTAGTTGTTGAATGTTTAAATTATTTGGATTTTATGTTCCAGGATAATTTGGGGTGTAATTCTTTAATATTGAATTTCATATAGTTTTAAATCGTTGGTTATAAATAGAATTTGGAAAGTAATGTCTAAAATGGTTTTGACACTTAGCTTAATTAATTAGGATGTTTAAATTAGAAAAGTTATTTTTACGACAGTGATGCTAAGAATGAACCGACTATTCACCTTGATTTTAATTTAATAAAGGAGTGATCGCCCGGTATTTAATTAAGCGGGGTGTCACAATAGCGCCCTCCGATGTTTTTTGTCTCTTGAGGTCCAAAATTCATAGCTGGGAGGATGTGGCCCAAGAATTCATGTCACGGTACAAGTACAACTAAGAGCTTGAGTTCACTCATCGTGATTTAGATATTCTCAAACAAAACTCTGGGTAATCAGTTAGTAACTTCATAGCCCGATGGAGGGAAAAAGCATCCACCATGACCAATAGGCGTTCCGAGGAAGAACAAGTCAGCATAGTGAAGAAAAATTTCTTGTCCCATATCCGAGAAATGATGGGATGACAATACTATCCCCACTTCTGAGATCTCAGAGAAGGAGGAGTTGAAATTGAGGAGGGTATAGATAAAACATATGTTGAACCAAAGAAGGTGTCCGGACAGTTAACCCCCCAAAAAATATGACAAATATGCCGGTGTTGCACTCTTAACCATCAACAACATTTCTCAACTGACCACATCATGGACACCAGAAAGTCGCCATGTCCCAGTCCGAAAGGCGTACATCGAGCTCCATGATCCCCTGTTCAAAGTATATCAACACCTGTTAAACGGAAACCTTATCAAACCCTTAGATTCTCCTCCATAGCCAAATCCACCCCCCAAGAAACTTCTAAGAAGATACTCATTGTGCCTTTCACCAAACTGCTGGCCATACCACCGACCAATGCTTTGACCTCTGAAACGTAATCCAAGGTATAATTGACTGGGGTACTATTTCCCCACCAGCCAATCCTAAGCCAAACACTACTGACAACCCACTCTTAAATCATGAAAATTCCATCTTCCTAAAAGAGAAGATAGAATTTGATACCTTAACTCAAGTCACACCCATATACTCTGCTAAACCTATCCAAACTTGACCTTATTTACTCCTACACCCTACTAGCCACACTGATCAGGCACTATCACTCCTTACTAGAGCATGCATCATTTTCCGTACTCGTTCTAAAAATGGAAGCATGAAATTATCAGAAGTTTGAAACCAACTCCTAGAGTTCGGGCAGAAATTGACCTCACAGGTGACCATTGTTTTCTAGAGGTTCAGTACACTATTCTTGGAAGAAAGGAAATTGTCTCGAGAATAGGAGCATTGGGTTGTACCGACCGATGACGTCAGCCTAGATGATGTTGTCCAGATTATGGAAAATTATTTAGGCAAACCAATAATAATTATAGTATGATCGAGTTACTTGATACTCTAAAGCTATAAGGGTGCCTGGTCACTTCACCCTTACATATCCCCATGAAATGGGAAGACTTGTATGAAGAAGCCATTGAAGTTTTAGAATGTATACACTTTGCATGGAAAGACATAATTATTTCCACCGGATAGGGGGAGGAATTCGGAGATTCGAATGAAGAGAAAGCTCCCGATAAAACAGGCCCGGTAGCCGAAATATGTGGGATGATATCATTTGAAGAACTCCTCGGATAAATAAATAAGATGGAAGAACAACCCGAGATTGATGAGGAAACAGGGTTAATGATTTTCCCTTCTTCAGTAAATAACATGACCAGATCAGGGAGGCATTACCAGTTCCCAAGCTCATTACTAGGAAATGACAAAGAGAAGGGTGTTGAAAACATTACCATGCCAGAACTGACCCTCGAGGAGAAAACGATCCTCAATCAACTAAAGAAAACTCAAGCTAACATCACTCTCTAGGGTATTTTCATGTCTTCTCAGCTACAGATAAACTCTTTGATCAAATTGCTCACTAGACCCACATTTCCTCCTTCCACCACATTAGAGGAAGCGGTAAATTTGGTCAAATCCCTGACCTCTACCCGAATGTTATCCTTTTTTGAAGAAAAAATCCCCCGAATTAGGCCAAACCACAATCATGCACTCAACATCTCCGTCGAAGTCATGGGGAAGGTCGTACCACTCTCTCTTGTCGATAATGGATATGCCTTGAATGTTTGTCCACTAAGGACCTTTCGATGCTTAGGAATGAAAGAAAGCGATCTTGCTCCAGCCTACATTGTTGTACTTGCTTATGATAACACCCATCGGGAGGTGACGGGATCCATAAAACTTATAATAAGGGTTGGCCCTATAAACCCTATCATTGAATTCTAAGTTATTGACATCCCAACTTGTTTCAACCAATTTCTATGATGACCTTGGCTCCACAGTATCAAGGGTGTGTCTTCCTCACTCCATCAAAAATTGATGTTCTTCGTCGATGGATGGGTTATCACTATTTTGGGCGACGATGATAATGCCAAGGGTGCAAGCACCAGCAGTCCAATCCTTAAGATACAGCACGGGTCAAATGATATGCTCTTATCAGGATTCTGAGTTGAGCCACCTATAATCCCGGCAAGAGACGACTTCAAGGAAAGGGTTTGTCCAGAATACGACCCTCATGGCAACGCAATATGATTCAAATGTTCAGAAACATGCACTTCATGCCCAGACTGGGGCTAGGATAATAACTGAAAGGGATACTTTAGCCTATCGAACTGAAGAAAGATTTCCCTCCTTATGGTTTAGGGTATCAACCATCAGAACAAGAGCTTATAATGATCCACCAATATTGACCAAGGAGGACATTAGACCGTGTCCACATTATCCCGGGTGACTCTTTGAATGGACGAATCATTAAAGCGGGTGAAGACTTCCCCTTTTGTGTCTTTTTGGAACCATGGTATGACCATACAAACAAAAAGATGAATACTGAAATGGAGATCTACCTATGGGCCAAAAGTTCCCAACACCGTGTAGAACAGCTCAACAAAGATACCGAAGATTCTAAGGAAAGTGACTCCAATGATTCATTTAACTTATAAACACTAGGGATGACACTCTGCATGGTTCATTCAAGCACTACATCACGGGATCCTTCCCACCTGATTAAAGTTATTGATACACCTCTCCTCAACTCGCATGTTGCGCCTATTCTATCTGTTGAAATCCCCCCTAATCCCAATGTTTACCCTATTTCTTCTTTTGTTGTCTATCCTTGCTCAACTGTAATCGAGTCCTCCCTTAATGAGGTTCTCTGTGATGTTTTTCCTATCAATGAAATAAACGAAGATTTTGAGTATCTTGTTGTGGCTTACATTAACTGTTTGGATTCTAATCAAACTTTTGATGATGATGATTTTGTAAATGAACAATTCTTAACTGATCTAAATAAGGTTAATAACAAACAACAAAACCACGTTCAAGTTAATGAAGAAGAGACTATTGTTATTAACCTCGGTTCTAGTAGCCAACTGCGTGAGATTAGGATAGGGGCTACCCTTAACGAGCATGAGCGTGCACAACTCGAAGAATTGCTAAAGGAATTTGTGGATGTCTTCTCATGGTCTTATGACGATATGCCTAGCATTCATCTAAAAATAGCTCAACATGAGATCCCCACTCTTCCAAATTACAAGCCAATTAAAAAAAAGTTGATAAAGATACGCACCGAATGGTTTCTCAAAGTCAAAGAGGAGGTGGTCAAACAGCTAAATGTGGGTTTAATTCATGCAATCAAATATCCCACATGGATAGAAAACATAGAGCCTGTGCCAAAATTAGGAGGGAAGGTTTGAATGTGTGTAAACTACCGGGATTTGAACAAATCCTCTTCTAAGGATGATTATCCTCTACCCAATATCGATATGATCGTGGACACACAACCAGTCATGATCTTAAGTCATTCATCGATGGGTTTGTCGGATATAACCAAATCAAGATGCACCTAGATGACCAAGAAAAGACTGCATTCATCAACCCATGGGAAACCTTTTGCTACACTGTTATGCCATTTGGTCTCAAGAATACTAGTGTTACCTATTAGAAGGTTGCCACAACCATCCTGCACGATCTGATTAACAAAGAATTTAACGTCTATGTGGATGAAATGATTATCAAATCCAAAACTACAGAAGGTCATGTTCCTGATCTCCAAAAATTCTTCGAACGATTGCGACGATATCAGATGAGACTGAATTCACATAAATGCATCTTCGGTTTTACAAAAGAAAAACTCTTAAGACTCATGGTCAGTGAGAAAGGGATATAACCAGATCCTTCCCAGATGAAGGCCATACTTCAGATGCCACCTCCCCGAACAGAGAAAGAAGTCTGAGGTTTCCTTAGGAAATTACAATATGTCAGACGGTTCATCAGCCAGTTAACCTCCATCTGCAAACCTATTTTCAAGATCCTCCAAAAGGATTCAACCAAGGTTTGGAATGAGGACTTCTGATAAGCTTTTGACCGAATAAAAAAATATCTGACCCAACCCCCGATACTCATGCCACCATATCCCGGTCTCCCTTTGCTCCTATACCTAGCCATAACCGACACTGCAGCTGGGGCTTTGCTAGCCCAATACCTTGAAGATTCTCGTAAAGAAACAGACATCTATTATGCCAGTCATAAATTGGTTGGATACGAAGTCAACTACACTGCATTGGAAAAGGAATGTGTCGCGCTCGTCTGGGTCACCCAAAAGTTTTGGCACTACATCCTCACCTTTCCCATCAAACTTGTATCCCAAATGGACCCCATTAAATACCTTCTGGAGAAAACTGCCTTATCCAGATGAATGGACCGGTGGTTGATGCTCCTATCCGAGTTAGATATCGTGTACGTCATGCAGAGAGCCATGAAAGGAAGAGCCATCTCTGACTACCTCGCTGATTACCCCATGGACGAAGCTGATGTCTAGATCTGTATATTCCCAGATTAAAACATCCTCTGCACTTCCCATGACAATCTTCGGTGGCAATTGTTCTTTGACGACACTGCCAACAAAAATGGATATGGAATTGGGATAATTTTCATTGCCCTAGATGACTCCCACACATACCCATCGCCATCAAATTGAATTTCCCTTGCACCAATAACATGACTGAATACGAGGTATGTATGGTAGGCCTCAATGTTTCTTTCAAGAAAGGTATTCAATACCTAGATGTCCACGGGGATTCCGCCCTCATCATCGGTCAAGTTCTCAGAAAGCGGAAAGTTAAGGACAAGAAGCTCCAACCCTTCCATGCCCACTTAGAAGAACTAGCCTCCCAATTCCAAGATATCACCTTCCATTACCTACCTCGAGCAAAGACTATGTAATACCCCGTATTTTTATGACTTTTGAATTTTGGTATTTATTAAATTTAATTAGAAATATTAATTTAATATTAATCCGAAAAATCATTTAAATATTTACTAGCGTGATGAGAGTTAGTAATTATTAGAATTTTGTTGTAAGTTACTTTATGGGTGAAGAATTGAATTTAGTTAAATTACCACGAGAATCTAATTTGATAACCTTAGAAATTTATCGGGACGCGACTGTGTCGTGTCGGGATTAAATTGAAATTATTAAAAGTGAATAAATTATAAGTCACTTGTATGACTGTTTTGAGTGTGCCAATGTGTCCGAAAGGGTCGAGATAGTCAAAATAATGTACTAGGGGGTTTAGTTTGGGTCTCGGGGAATTTTTAGGCCTAATAAGCATCCCAGGAGGGTGTTTTGGACATTTCATATTTTTGGGTAATTAAAACCACAAATTTACAAAGGATATATCAGATGTTAGGGTTTCCATCTAGGGTTAACATAAACTAACCAAAGAAGGGCCATTGGAGAAGAAGTGGAGAAGGTTTTCAAGCAGTTCTAGGCCAAAAACTTCGTCGTTTGCACCGTCGTCACCGCCAAACTGTAGATCACCCGACGACGAATACAACCACATCACCTTCTTCCACAAATCAGGAACCAAATTTCCAGGCTAGTATCTATCATGCTGATTTCTAGTTAATGTTCCTTTTATGTTAGTCTAGGAATGAAAATCATATATTTTAATGGAAGAATTATATGTTTTAGAAGAAAAATCGCATGTGTTATAGGGAGAATCTATGTAACCTGAATTTTAATCAGATGTAGAGATTGCATCACGAAATTTGAAATAATATTTATGAACGAATTGATGTTGGTTAGGTTCTTTAATTGAAAATTTGGGAATTAGGGTTCTTACGAATTAATTTGGGGATTTCATGTAATCTAAAGGATTTTTGATGAATTAATGATTCTATGAGGTTATGAATGATATATGAGGTGCTGGGGATTAAACTGTAGAGGTTTTTAGGCTTAAAATTGGCGAAAAATGAGACTGCCAAAGGTTGACGACGAAACAATCCAGTTTGTGCGATGTCGCGCGAAGTCGTTCGAGCGAGATGCCCATGTCGTGCGAAGTCGTTCGAGCGATATGTGGAAGTCGTTCGAGCGAGAACCATTCTGGTTCGAGCGAGATTTTTAATTTCTTGGGAAATTCCCATGTTGCCTCTATTTTAGTAATCGCTTAATTTGAGTGAGGAAAATTAGTATCCTAGGGATTTATAATAGTACAAAAATTATTGGGGGTTGTTTAGGTGTAATGATTTAAGTATTTGGGACGGTGAGTTTACTTTGAAGATCACGAGAGTCAGATAATCGTAATATAAGATATGAGTCCGTTATACGGGATAAACGAGTAAAATGTCTTCAGAATGAATAATTATAATTATGGGTTTTGGGTACACTAAATTGAGAAATGTGAATAAGTGTTATATATATATATGACTATGTGATTGTGCATATATTATAAATGTGTAAAAATTGTACCCGAGCTACTTGCTATCATGGGGGTTTTTGCACCGGGACAGTCTTATCGCGATTAGGCCTTTAAGGGGGATAACGACTTGTACCCTAGAACATAGGATTCCTTGGTACAGGCTATCAGATTGATAGTCAGACGGTCCTAAGAGACGTGAGGGTATGTGCTTACCTCTTTGTGACTTGGAACTATGCTTCGCCTCCTTTTGTTTATGTTTTGTGTTAATACAGTTCGAGAGTGATTCCGAACTAGTAGTTCCCTTACTACGAGTGATACGGGGACTTGATAGCAGAGTATGCCAGTACCATAAATTTTCTATGGGGTGCCGATAGTATATATTGCATGAGTGATTAATATATAGAGGTATGAGGGTGAGAAATTTCTACTGTGTATAAAAGTAGTTAAGGAACAAGTTAATTACTCCGATTTTATTATAAGTGTTTAAGAATTTTGGTAGCAACACTAGAATATTTTAAGAATGAAAAGAATTACATGTGAGAACTTTTTTTCCCAGAAATTTATTATCCTAGCTATAGAATTTGTCGGCATGAAACCTTATGGGAGATTTGAGTTAAAATAAACTTTTGGAGTTAATAGTGCGGTAGGTGTGCACACTAGTTGAGAGGTGAGAATTTTCTCAAGAGAGTGTCTCATACTAACATGATTGGTGCATTAGCCAGTAAGCATTTTAAATACTTGCTAAACTAAATTTAAACTGTTTTACAATCGGTCTCTGACTCATTTCTTGTCATATCTTCTCTATTGTGTATATATGTATATATTACAGGTGCCCAGTCATAGGGGTGTCTTGCTTAGGTTCCTTGGACGGGACGTGCTGCAGTTAGGTGGGAGTTGCATGCCTCTTTCTTAGACGAACTCATTATTGTCTCAACTTCTAGTTCTATTTTATCCAGCGGGGCCTGTGTCTTTTTCCTTATTCTGCTGGATTTATCAGAGATTATATTCTTTTATCTTTAGAATTTCACTCTTTAGGATTTCATTACTATCAGGATGGTTTTCCTTTATGGCTTTAAAGTTGGTATTAGTTATTGGAACAATTAAATTTGTGGATGTGTATTTCCATTCTAATAATTGTATGTTTCCTAATCTGTATCTTATTGAAGGTTTTATAATTGGATTTAATGAAATAAAACTAATGTTTAAATGGTTTTGACACTTTGTTTAATTAATTAGGGTGTGAAAATTGGAAACTTTATTTTTGCGTCAGTGATGCTAAGAATGAACCTACCGTTCACCTTGATTATAATTTTAATAAAGGATTGATCACCCGGTATTTAATTAGGTGGGGTGTTACAGACTAACCTAGATGATTCCCTTGCTACCTTGGCCTCCATGGTCTACATGCCCGAAGGAATAACAATGACCCCCTTCCTAGTTCAAAAGTAAGACAAACCAACCCACTACTACCAAATTGAGCTCGTCACCACAGAAGATATTGAGCTAGACAATTGCTGGCACTACGATATCTGTCACCTCCTCAAACATGGTATGTATCTCGAGGGTTCCAACAAGAAAGACCAAGCAACCCTCTGAAGATTGGCCACCCAATACATCATTTGTCCCAAATTAATGCTCAAAAGGAACTTCGATGGAACTCATTTGCACTATATCGCAGGGGCTGACATTGAAAAGATAATGCAAAAAATCCACAGCGGGAAAAGAGGGACCCACATCAACGGTCACATGCTTGCCAAGAAGATCATCCGACATGAATACTACTAGACCACCATGACCCAGGATTGCACCGCCTATATTCGAAGATGCCTCAAGTGCCAACAATTCTCCAATCTTCAACATCTGCCTCTGCGAGAATTATATAACATGACTTATCCCTGGCCGTTCTCCACCTGGGGCATAGACATCATAGGGAAGGTTACACCGAAGGATTCCAATGGGCATGAGTTCATCCTAGTTGCCATTTATTACTTCATAAAATGGGTCGAAGCTGAGTCATACGCAGTGCTGAACGCCAAGAAAGTGGCCAAATTCATCAAGAAAAACTTCATGTACCGATATGGGGTCCTGTATGAGCTAGTATCAAACAACGGGTTACACTTCGAAGCAGAAGTCACAGAACTGGTCAAAGAGTATGGTATTCAGAGACATAAATCTTCTCCCTACCGAGCTCAGACAAACGGTACAATCGAAGCCACCAAGAAGAAACCCAAAGCCATCATCAGTAAGATGATCGCAAGCTGTCGAGATTGGGACGAACGAATCCCTTATGCCGTCTAGGGCTACCAAACCTCAATTCAAACCTCTACTGGGACTACCCCTTACTCTCTAGTCTATGGTATGGAAGTAGTCCTACCCGTGGAGCTAGAAATACCCTCGTTGCATGTCATGCTTGAATGCAAGGTCAGCGAAGAAAACTGGTGCCAAAACCGTCTTGACAAGCTGACCCTCCTAGATGAAAGGAGATTGAAGGCTTTATACCACATACATGGGTACCATCGCCGAATAGATCGATAATTCAATAAGAGAGTCAAGGATTGGGGTGTCCGATAGGGGGATTTAGCTCTCAAAGAAATAGTAGAGCCCATCTGGGACCCCAGAGGAAAATTCAAGCCAAATTGGAGCGACCCATACATTGTCAAGAAGATCTTGTCCGGTGGTATCGGCATGCTCACCGACCTAGATGGAGAAGAGAGTGATCGTCTAGTCAACCTGGACCATCTCAAGAAATTCTACCACCAGCCCTAAATCTCGACACGCTACGACTCTTCTCATCTCCCTTATATTCTAAAAAATCTTCACTTCCCTCTACCCAGAACTACGTGGGACTGATCCCCTGCAAAAACCATTTTCAAAAAAATTAAAAAATTTCAAAACCCTAGAGGTACGTAGGAAGCTCATACATTTTAGATGAGCACATCCCTTTCTTTTTTACAAAAATTATTATTTTCTTAACTCCGAGAATGACAGTACATTCTAACATATACATTCTAACGCTCATTCAAATCTTCTATCGAAAAGAAATCTAGTGCCCGAGGTGGCACAACCTGCTCCCAGCCAAATTCGAGAAGAAGCCTCCTAGAGAAATAGAAAGAGGCCTGTCTGAGACCAACCAACCGAACGTATGGGTATTCCCCCAGTTCCATAATAGGCAACAATTGTCCCCACCAAGACACTGACCAGTATAAATTCAGAGCCCCATGATTTACAAACCAGTTCTCCCATCCCTCAATATCCAATCCAACGCTGATGAAATGGCGTAAAAAGAAGTTGGGTACAACTGACAAAGTATATTATGGAGGATTCACCAGGTAGAGTCTTTTAGACAACCATATGAACAGCATCACGGGGCTAACCATCAGAAAGTTATAATGACCTTCTCACCAGGCATCCGTGACATTTAAAATCTCTTCCAGTATCATCGCCGCAGGATTACGATGGTATGACATCCATGAAGTAATGGCTATAAGTTGTGGGTCCACCAGTAGTTCCCCAGTCACCAGCAGTAATTTTGAAACCAAGCCCAGAACAACGGCTCCGACATATCCAGCATCGACAACCTCCTGAAAATAAATGGATTTTAACACCACCAAAAGGCGAAATGCGAAGAAGCCCGGCCAACAAATCCCTGGGAGAATGAGAAAACTCAGGAAAAGATGCAAAACATTAGGTTTTATCCCCATCATGACAGAAAATTCTTCGTAGGTAGGACAAACCTCATCCAACCCAAAGTGGAATACATGGTCTTCAGGGTACCAAAGTTGTATCGCTGCCATCAACATGTTCCACTAAATAAGTCGATTGTGCCACAAAGAGACTTGACGCGTGTTAAAATCATCATAGTCGACATTATAAGAGCACATTGCTTCCAGGGCTCTGAG
This sequence comes from Sambucus nigra, assembly GCA_949130495.1. Classification (NCBI taxonomy): domain Eukaryota; kingdom Viridiplantae; phylum Streptophyta; class Magnoliopsida; order Dipsacales; family Adoxaceae; genus Sambucus; species Sambucus nigra. Next base: position 273,241,420 of record OX422217.1, read on the forward strand.
GTAGTTAATAAACTCAATGCTACTAGGGAGATCCATCTTGAAAGATTAAGAAATAGTAAGCAAGTGAGAATGTGGGAAAGTGAAAAGGTGAGGGTGTGATGAAAACACTCCACCCTTACCCTTTTTTATACTTGAAAACCCTCATAATAGACACAATACTTACAGAAATCGAAGGGAATCCTTCCCCAAAAGGTACCAAAGGCTAAAGGGGATACCCATCAAAACTTTGAATTGATGGGACTGGACTTGACTGTCGATAGGTAGGACAAGGGGCTTGCCGATTGGCACCCCCCTATTTTTGGAAATTTTCTTTTTTCCTCTTTTGTCAAAATCAGAAACTCATTAAAAATAAATTGATATTCTCAATAGAATTTCAAAAATCCTCTTCCACCCTTATATAATTTCTCATTTTTAAAACTTTTCTTAAAAATCCCAAAAATATCTTTTTTTACGGTCTCAGAAGCAAAGTAAAAAGCGCATGTGGATGCATTAATTCATCATTAATAGAAGATAATAAAAAAATCCCATTGCATTGTATATATATGTTTTTCTGTGTTACATCAAATTTTGCAGGAAATAAAGAAAAACAAAAACAACGAGACATAGCCCAAACCCACACTTTCTTTCTCTCTCTCTCTCCCTCTAACCTAAACTTCACCCCTGCGACGCGCTCTCTTCCCCTTGCGATGAGATGATGCACCACCGCTAGCCGAGCCAGACTCTTCCCCAGACGAAGAAGACGGCACCAAGCAAGAAGGAATCAGGACTGCATCCTGAATATGGGCAGTCATCGAAGATATCCAGTCCTCGATGTCCCTCAGCCAAGTGCTCGATACCCAAATTTGCTGCAAGAAAGGATGGAAACGGTATCAAAGTAGAAAAGAAATCAAAAAGAAAGAAAGAGAAGAACAAAGTGGTATATCGCATGATGAAAGGCATCCTCTGTCAATCCCAACTCCTCCGGATCCATCCAATGATGACGATGCAACATAGGCACCATCCCTCCAGCAGCCTGCTCAATGTTGAATGAAAGGGCATGCAACCTCACGAAGGGAACCTTCGCAGACGTTGACCGACCACCACCGCTGTAGGAGGACCCAAACGACTTACTCAAACCTGCAAGAGGGAAAGGAAGGGCATCATATATGATGGGCTCCATTAGTCAGCTTATCATAAAGTCCATCTAATCATACAGCGCTGCCGTATCAGTGTATAACGGGTAGAAATCGCCGATCATCACCACGATCCTCACCTCCTCCTTAGTGATCCGTTGAACCACTCTCTCCCCGAGATACCAAGAGTGGATAAACTCATGCGCCAGTAAGCTCCGCAGTTATGCTTTCACCCCAATCAACCCCGTGTCCTGAATAGCAATCCCCCAAGGGTAAAAAATCACCTGAAAATCCAAGAAGGTATAAGTCAACAGAGAATCAAAGCATACAAATACCAATACTGAGAAAGAAAAGTCCTACCCTATCACTGGTCAGGCCATTAAAGACCTGATGCACCACCTCCAGAGAAAGAGATCCCCTCAACTGCCGATTGGCCTTGCGCCATCGATACAACCGAAAGAAGTCCCCAACATTCTCATCCTTCAGAGAGATCATTTGGGTATTAAACCCAATCACCTCATCGAACCACGTCTGCCAAAGATAAGAATTTTCAAATCAAAATGAGACGCATAAGGAAAGTTTTAATGCATGAAAGGAAAATGCACAAATTAAAGAATACCTCAAGAAGATACATGGATCCAGTAAAAGTCTACCGACAGTACCGGCTGAATAAATTCAGAGAAAAATAGAGGGTCGCCAAAGTGAGGCTCCCCCAATCATAGAAAGTGGCGTTCGAAAACACCGTCATGTATGGCAAGAACCACAAACGGATGACGTCGCTGCTTGATGCCACCATAAATCCACCAGCACCAGCAAGATAAATAATCGGTTCATTTACCTCACCTGTAGCCCGTCCTCTACGTCAATCACCCTACCTAAAAAAATTCCTTTAATAGGGACAGCCGAATGGAATGCCCAGATACTATCCTCCCCACGTCACCGAGTGCCACACGCACCGCCTCCGATCTCACCCGCAGGGAGTGATCCACCTCTATCTGCTCCCCATTGCAATCCAGCCCCAGTAGCTACTGCACATCTATGGGAGTCACAAGCATCTCCCCGAAGCTTAAATGGAAGGCGTGGGTAATATCCCACCATATCTCCCCAGAGAACACAAGACCACTGTGGAATGAGGCGTCTCATCCAACGCATATGCCAACCTCCCAAAACCCGCTGATGATACCACCCAATGCACCACTAGTGGTAGATGCTCCCAGACATCCTTAAGACACGTCGTCCCACGGGCACGCATATTCTTCAAAGAGGCATCGAACTGCCAAAAGAAAAACCTTACCAAAATCCAATAAAAAGGAAAATCACCAAAAAAAGAGAATGACAAAAGATACTTTACTTACATAACCACCGAGGTTCACCACCCTCGAAGAGCGATGATGCGACGTCTCCCGCAGTAGGGTCCGCTCATCCGCAACAGGCTCGAATGCATCAAAGGAGTTCTCACCCCCAAAGCAAGAAGCGCCCTGGACCTTCATTATATGTTCACCCAATCATCAACAGTCAACCACTCCCCATGTATAGCAGTGCTCACAAAAGCGGCCATTTTTTTAGATTACGGAATGCTAGAACGATTCGCTGAGGAAAGTTATAGAAAGAGAGAAGGAAAGAAGTTGTGAAAAATGAAGGAAATTCGCCCCCTTTATATAGAATGCCATGGTTCATGTCGATCGTCACTGACCCCCCATCTACCGATCGTAACTACCTCTTTATCTTCACGAGACAGTCCAAAAGACCATGACACTGACCAATGGAACCCTCTACACCATGCCGACCGGCACCCCCTTAAAATTTGGTACAAAAATCCTCATAATTTTTTTTAAAAATCCTAGGAAGGATTTATAACATTTTCACCAAGAAAATTTCTCACTCCCTCAAGCGAAACCCCTATTTCCCCAGCAGAACTCCCAAAAGCCAAGTGAATCTTTTCCCGGTAACGTCCCCGGAGGATCTCTAAGGATCGCCTCCTAAGCCCCAAAGGTCTCAAACCTCCCCGAGTAATACGCCCAATACCTGGACCAGCTAATCACTTCCCCAGTTCAGTTTACAGCATCAAATTTTCCTTTTCTCCATAAGATCTCCAAAATCACAATGATTTCCCCATCAATCGGCTCCCAACATCACAAGGTAATTTCCCCGATAGAGTTCCCCAAGAACATCTCAACTTAAGCCCTCAGAATTGGCTTCGACCTGCAGAATTGGTCATCTTAACTTTAGCCCTCAGAACTGGCTTCAACTTGCCGAATTGGTCATATCAACTTAAGCCCGCAGAATTGATCATCTCGACATAAGCCCACAGAATTGGCTTCCACCCGTAGAATTGGTCATCTCAACATAAGCCCACAGAATTAGCTTCGACTCGCAGAATTGGTCATCTCAACATAAGCCCGCGGAATTGGCTTCGACTCGCAGAATTGGTCATCTTAACTTCAACCCGAAGAATTAGCTTCGACCCGTGGATTTGGTCATCTCAACATAAGCTCATAGAATTGGCTTCGACCTGTAAAATTGGTCATCTCAAATTAATCCCTTACAATTAGTCATCTTAACTTAAGCCCGCAGAATTGGTCATCTCAACATAATCCTGCAGAATGAGCTTTGACCCATTGAATTGGTAATCTCAACTTAAGTCCGCAGAATTTGTCATCTTAACTTAAGCCCACATAATTTTCTTCGACCCGCCGAATTAGTCATCTCAACTTAAGCCCGTAGAATTAGCTTCGACCCGCAGAATTGGTAATCTCAACTTAAGCACACATTGTTGGCTTCGACCCGCAGAATTGGTCATCTCATCTTCAAACCCTCAGAATTGGCTTCGACCCGCAGAATCGATCACCCCCATCTTTAATCCATCATAATTGGTTTCGACCAGTAGAATTGGTGATACCATCCCAAAGGCATCATGTAGTGTCTATTCGACGGCTATTATTTGTTCCAAACTCACCCGTCGAGGGGCTCTGTAGACACCCCATTCTGTTACCCCCCCAAACTCTCCTTAGGTCTATAACACCTTCCGTCATCGCTACTAACCCAGGTCATACCCCGGGTACTGACCTAGAGGCCATCGGACGATCCCATGATCTGTTTGACTAAAAATTCAACTCTTTAGCTCGACTGAGACTGAATGAATCTTTGAAAGGCACTGAAACCCCTTTCCAAGATTCTGACTTACGGTACGGAAGAACGATCCATTTTACTTCGAGAGGTCAGCAAATGCTTCCAGGGCCCGATTAATCGAAGTAAACTCCCCAAACCGGTTCAAACTCTTGTAATGTCGAAGTACATCTCCTAACCTTTCCAATGGTCTACCCCATGCACGATTCTGACTTACCATGCGGACGAATGATCCGTTTGCGTCGAAAGTTTTCCTGTTCAAAGGACCGACGAGCGCTTTCGAGCCATATTTGACCCAAATTCAACTCTTAGACCTAAGAGAAGTCCGAAAGACTTTTGAAGGTATCTAAATTAACTTTCCAATGTCCTACCCTGTGTGCAATTTGGATCAATGGTTTGCGCTCAGTGGTCGATTTTTCGAAGGAGTAAGAAAGAGACTGTCAAACAGTAGGTTCCAGACCCTGCCTATCGACAGTGTGCCTAAACGCACCTACCGATTGGGAGGACTAGGGATGGACCGATCGACAATGCCCTGGGCCTATAAAAATGAGGGATTCACCTCATTGCAAAGGGAGCCGAGATCTGAAATACATCACTCTCAGCGAATCCATAAAACCTCTCTCGAAGTCAGCGTGATTTCCACATCCAAATACCTTTCCAGCCTTCACTTTTCATCATCCTTTTCATTAAACTTAGTGAATTAACTACCCTTCATCATCATCCAAGTGCAAGGGCTTCTCTTCAACATTCAAGATCAAGCTTAAGATCTTCAAGAAGGTCCAATTTTCTCAATTCTCTCCTTAAAGTCTCATAAATTTTCATTAACTTGTTTTATTACCTAGCACTTTTATTCTCTCATCTCACGTATACTAATATACTTTTTATTAGTATTATTGCACATCTCTTACTTTAATATAAATAAAAAATCCAAAGAATAAGAAAAAGAGGGTTTGCTCATAAATTCCAAACGAGAATTCTCACATTTTTCTTACAGTTTTCTCTTAACTGAAACACTTTTTTACACACGCACACACATAAGAGAAGCCCCCGGTTGGATTTATGGGATAAACCCCACCTATCATTTTGCATGCGAACTACGTAGACTTTGATGCCTCTATAGGCTATATAGGCATCTTGGGGTAAAACCCGAGGCTCGAGTCTTATTCTAACTTTTTCTCTCATTTTCTATCTTCTCTAAACTCAATTGTCTTACATTCTATGAATATATATATATACACACACACACACTAGGGTGTACCTGTGCCGATGGCACGGCGATAAATTTGTCCCCGTGCAGATGGCACGGTGAAATAAAAAGTCAAATTAAAATGAAAAAATGTAACCTTTCTCATGTTTATTCTTAATTGCGACAAACACATACTGTGATGTTCCTCGAGTTTATTCATAATTGTGAAAAACACATTATTTTAACCCAAAAAATCACAAATAAAAAGGGAAAAAATTATTATTAATAAATTGAATTTAATTAATAATGTACATTCGCATAATTTAAAAATAAAATAAATAAATTAAAATGTCAAATATATATCAAGAGGTATTTTATAAGCACTTAAACTTATCACCATATAATTTTTAATTCTCCTAACCAAAATCTTATTCTAATTTCTTATTAAAATTTACAAATAAGTGCATGTTAAACAAATAAAACAATATCTAATGCTCAGTAATATTTAATGTAAATCATGATGTGATTTTTTTAATTACTAAAAAATTTTTATAGTTATTTTTATTTAATTAACCAAAAATTAACTGTTTGGTAATAAGTCCTAGGTAAGTAAATGATTTATATTGTTAGAACATAGAAAGAGTATGTATTTTAAATGGGTGTTTGAATGAATTTTTGGAAAAAAATAAAAGGCTTGGACTACATGTCTATTAAAGAATGTTTGAGAGACTTTTTAGTATTTGATCCTTTAATTTAATCATAAAGAATTTACTAAATGTTATATAGTAATGTTTGTTTCCAACTAATAAATATTTTATGTATCTTAATATTTATTTTCTAACACGAACACAACTCGAATAAAAACAACACGACATTCAATAAGATACAAAATATAATCTGTATTACCAAACACGACCTAATTAAAAACCACATGGAATCTATTAGGGTTTTTTTTAGGTTTAACACCCACTCTTTCTTTATAATTGAGTTTAACAACCATAAATGATTATGTAAAAAACAACTAAACATGCGGGTTAATGTCATAAAAAATAAATTAGCAAAAAAAAATGACATAAAATCCAACATTCAATAAGATCTCAAACATATGACATAAAATGCGTATAAGTAGAAAATACCAATTATTGTGTAAAATATAAAAATATAAAGAAGAAACACACGAATAAAATTATACAAATAATATCCGAAATTCAACCACCAAAAAATATCATAGATTTATACGGAGATAGAAAAAGTAGTCACGGTGCACAGTTTCATTTGAAAACATAATATAATCATTCAAAAATATCATGTTGGAAAATTGATGAAATGAACGCCATTTTAAATATGATAAGAAACGAACCTAAAACAGTATATAAGTGTATCAATGAAGTCCTTCAAAATATCATACATAAATGGGTTAATCTCTTATACAAAGCATCCTAATGGCATGCCATGTAAATACCAAACTTAATATTACAATTGATTTTTATCAACTGAGGATGCGAGGGACGTTAATGAGTCAAGAGCTTTTATCCATTTTTTTGGGTTCGTTACTCCCAAGTCTTCAATCATTACTCTCGTAAAATGATGCTAGACTTTTAAAAATTTCTTCTACCCAAGTGTAGTTTCGTTTAGCAGTGAAACAATGCTTGAAACAAATTGTATTAGAAAATGTACATGACCTGCAGATATAAGATTTTGTGTCATGTTGAGTTTAAAAAAATGAAAAGACACTTTAACATTACATTATTAAATGAAAAGTACAAAACAATGAAAGAAAATAGAAAAAAAAACTAAAGCTTCACCGGTATCAACTCTCAAGGTTTCAAAAAAAATCAAAAGAGGGTACCTATGAAGAATAAAAATAAGTTTTAAAAGAGAGTACCAGTAATGAACCAGACGAACAATACACAACAAATGCAAGGAGACCGACTGGTAACACACAGATTATAAGGCACCGAAATGAGCAAGTCATCACTGGTCTAGGATTTTGTGTCTGCCAGCTGTTTTTAAAATGTGAATGCCCCAAAATGTAAGAGAATACTGGAAAACCTTCTCCCTCTCACCATATTCTTCTCTTTCTCCACCTCTATCTATTGCAGATCTGAAAAGAAATAACCTAACAAAAGTGGAGAATATATTCAGATCAATATGGGTGGAATGGTATTCTAGCCATAATGATTGTTGATAAACATGGAAAATGACATAACAAAAGTGGTATATCAAAAGAAAGTTTGGTATAAAGTCTGAACATGACCTTATTTTTCTTTCTTAATCAGCAACGGTGGTATATCTGAAGAAATATACATACGGAGGGGGATGGAGGTCATCGTCGAAGAAGAAACACCATCAACGGTGTAAGTTGGCATCATAAGGTCATCGTTTAAGTTTTCAAAACAACAGAAATCAGATCAGAAAACAAAGACTCAAGCCGCCAAACTTAAAGGTCCATACGTAAGGTGGCGTCTAAAGGTCATCGCCGGAGAAGAAACACGAACAATATTCTTCTCTTTCTCTACCTCTATCTACTACAGATCTAAAAAAGAAAAATAAGACAAACAGAGCAAAACTACGAAACCATTAAATCAACCACGGAAGCAAGAAATAAAGTAACCATTTACATTTCTTCTCAAATAGATGGAACCAAAATACTCACAGCTGGTGTTGTACACGAAGTCCACCACGGAACAACCATCACCAAGAGAGAGGTAGAGGGAAAAAAGAAAAAAAGATAATTATGAACACTAAAAAAATGGAAAAAAAACGTTCAAGACACTAACTAAAAAACCAAAAAAATGAAAAAGTATGCAGAATTAGGAGTTGTACCCAGTGGTAACTTTCCTATTATCTTCAGGCCTGTGTTTTCTCAGCAAACTTGATTAAAACTAAAAATGATTAAAAAGAAAAAAAGACAATAAACAACTAGGTTTCCAAACTGGTAACAGAGGATTTCTTTCATAACTGGGTTTCATAACACTCCCATTTGTGAAATTTACAAAAGGAAAAAGAAGTATTGTTTGTGAAACCATACCTCTGTTTTGATAGACCCCGCACTGACAGGTTCACAAACCCCACATTGACACACAAAATAACCATCGCGTGGATGAAAATGGGAGAAGATGTTGAAAAAATCACCATTGCATTCCTACAGAGAGAGAGAGAGAGAGAGAGGTGGTAGCTTGTGTTGATGTTTTGGAGAGAGAATCTGAGGCAGTGTGTCTGCAGGGTGTAGTGGGTGAAAGATTGGACGTGTGGGAGGCTGATGTATCCGTGAGTTTCTTGAGCCTTGTGTCGACTTAGGGTTAATTATCATTTAAGCAATCCTTTTGGCATGATATCCAATCGTAGAATACCAACTTTCAAGATTTAATCTCAACCGTTGGTTGGGTAAGATCAAAACTCACCAGAATTAATCCCAACCGATAGTTGATAAAGACCAAATTCACCAAATTTAATCTGAACCGTTAGTTGGGGAGGACAAAAAGTCCCTTCTCCTTTATTATATATATATATATATATATATATATATATATATATATATATATATATATATATTGATCATAGTGTCGTATTATTCTATATGTGTTATCATTCCATTATAACGATCAACGCAAGGATAATCGCGTAAATCCTATTTTCTAATATTATTTTTAAGAACATTCCTATGGATGACTCTTTTTATCTCTTCCATGATATAATTCGATGATTCCTATCTGCACTACATATACACATGCACATATATCACTGGGAACATAAAGGGAAAATAGCAAAAATCCATGAGAGACCGTAAGGGTGGAATGGGTGCCTAACACCTTCCAATTTCGTAACTTAGCCTCCGAACCTTTTTAAATCATTTTGGTTTCGTATGCATCAGTATGTCTTTGGATGTTGTCCTTCGGGATGTCTCCCTTTATTTTGTCTATTTTGAGTAAAATAGACTGGCGACTCCATCCCTGTACATTTTTCACCTCATCAATGACGTTGGTCGAAGCACTCCCGAGAGGGACACGTGGGACCTAGTATCCTCCTCTCTCACCCATCGCAAGGATCGGGGGGATGGCCAAAGTGTTTTTTAATTCTTCAGCACCATTAGTGCTCTCTTATATAATTAGAATGTATAGAAAAAAATTCATGCGTAACACGTATGATTTTAGCTTAATTTTTTTTTATCATTTTCAAAGTTATGTTTTTACTTGTTATTGACTTTGTTGTGAATCATAATACAATCGATGCATATTGACTTATATTTACAGAATTAAATATTTTCAAATCATTTGCCACAAATAATGGTATGATTTGATTTTACCTGAACCTCTCTCCAAACATGTTCCTTGTACGGGTATAACTCCTAGCATCGCCAATTTTTAAAAGCCAACGATAACCTTTTTAGCACTGACATAATATTAACTTAATAACCTCTTACATCGATTAAATAATCATCTTTAAATTGTTAATAGATAACATACAGTATTGCAAAGAGTATTCTAATAAGAGTTGTGTCATACGGAAATTTACAAAAAAAAGTTTACATGTTCCCATCATAAACTAAAATGCCTTAATGGTAGATAGTCTATCTGCGGTATCTCCAACTAGATTATAGAAATCATTGAAGTAAATCTCTAAGAATTTCCCGTACCCCATAATTCACCCAACTTCGCAATGCCTTTACATTTAGTGGCATATTGTGCTGAAGCTAAACTGTAAAAATTGAGAAAATAGGTTAACTTCATTCTACACAGTTAGTTAAGAACATATAAATCAAATAATTTTGAGCACATTCTTCAGGTGAATGAGCTTCTTGGTTATGTAAAGTCTCACTCTTCTTCGATCTATGATCTCTTTCACTATCACTTGAGTTTGATCGTTCGGTCGAGATATAATTTGAAAGGGAGTTAGAACTGGGCTGAGATTGAAATTGAAATGGTGGTTAGAGATTGGATTGTGAGTGCAAGAGGGACTGTTAGGGGAAATGTGCCTATCAGAGGGATTTATTTTCCCATTGCGATTTCATAGTAACCTATAATAATAAAAATTCACCACTTAATTTACAAGAGTAGTGTTTATCCAAACCATGGTGTTCTAAATTATGAGGTACAAAGCCCTTTTCTAATTTTATGGGTAAGTAATAATAGAATACGTAATCCAATAATTAGACAAAAAAGTTATACAGTAACAATAATCAGACATTCATAGTGCAAGTAAGTTAAGGAAACTTTGTTAATCTAATAATTTTATCATGTTTTATGTAAACATCAAACATGGAGATATATTAGACACTCTATATGTATGACTATTTTTTATAATGAAAGTTATATATATTCACCACTTTTATCATGGAAGTTATATATATATTTAACAGTCATAATAATGGAGCAATGGCTAAGAGAGGTCCAATCCAACCTATTAATAAAATGACCACTTATTAGGTACGTTGCCTGAAATTCAAGTCAAGGTGAGGAATAGAGAGGAACTAGTAGAAAATGTTGTATTGATTACTACAGAAGGAGTGGATAAAGTTAAAACTATTAGACATCCAAATGCTACTGATTTTGAGGATAATTCAAAAAACTAGGTTCCTATGCTATAAGAGCTTCAACAATATTCTAGAAGAATTTGAAATAAAATAAGATCTTACACAGAAAAGAAGAAGAAAGATTAGAGAAAGATGAAATCAACTCAAAATTTGGGATCATCTTCTTAGCAATAATAGGTAAAAATGCAAGATCCAATGTATTGAAGATTCACTAAGTCTAGTTCTAAAGTTATCAATCACTCCATCCCCTCTAAATATAAATGATTAGCTCTGATTGTTTGGAATATAAGAAGGGCGTCCAAGAGATCATCTTCAATAAGAGTTAAACTTTTATGTAAAGTTCATCAAATTCATTTTTAGCTCTGCTGGAGCCAAAAATTGATGATTATAAAATTTTAAAATTCAAGATGAAGTGGGGTTGTTTTGAAGGACTTGTAAGTAACATGAATCGTAAAATCCGGTAACATTACTCCTTTATTATCCACCATAGTAACTTATAACAAATATTATATATTAGAAGAATCCATCAAGTTATAACCAATTATGGTGACAATTGGGCTCTTCCACGAGACTTTAAGATTATTTTGGGTAATCATGAATACAAAGGTATCAGTCCTCCTGCTCGTATATCTTGTGAATAATTCAGAGATATGATTGATAACTACAATCTAATAAATTTCAAATCACAAAGGAACCCCTTCACTTGGACCAAATCTCATATTCTCCCTAGCTGACTAATGGAAAAGAAACTTAAAAGGGTTTTGTGCTCAATAAATTGGTTCAATTCTTGGCCACAAACTTAATGTCATAATTTTGTCAATCTAGAATAAAATCATAATCCTCAATTACTTGAATTTGATGACGATGATTCATCCTCTCCCATTCCATTTGTAATTCTATAGGTTTGAACAAATGACAAGAATTTTATGAATGTTACCTTTGGGGATTTGAACTCTCTGCAATTATCTAGAAGTTATATGCGAATTGTGATTCTTAAGTTCAAGGCAATAACTAATTCTCTTAATATTTGGAGTAAAGATGACTTTGGAAATCTTCACAAATTGGTTCATGATACGAAGGCTAAACTCAACCAAATTCAAAGTTATATAACCAATGGTCTGGACTCTAGAGATCAATTTTCAAATGAAAGACGTGAAACATTACATCATAAATAATCCCTCTTGTTGTAAGAAAAGTTTTGGAAACAAAAATCTAGAATAAAGTGTCTCAAAGATGGAGATTAAAACACTACTTTTTTCAACACGCACTCCAAGATCAGAGGAGTCAAATACAATATCACATCATTAATTCATAACAACATAGTGGTTGTTAACAAATGAGCCATTAAAAATATTATTGACTTTTACCAAGACATATATACTTATTCAGCTAATCATACTGACATGTCTTTTGTCAGTGGTCTTATTCCAAGATGTGTTTTTTTATCAAGACATTATCTCCCTCACTACTATGCCTAATATTCAAGAGATTTTAGATGTAATCTTTGATATGGACCCAGGTACTGCAACTAGTCCATATGGCTTCTCTGGCGATTTTTTTTTGTCATTGTTGGGATCTCATTCAGCATGATGTTTGCAAAGCAATTTTATAATTCTTCTCCACTTGTATAATCCATCCTAGACTAGACACTAATTTCTCATTGTGATTCCCAAAGTCAGGGGTGCTAATTTTGTGACTCAATAAATCTTTGTTGCTCTTTCTAATTTCATTTTTTAAATCATTACTAGTATCTTAGCCTTTAGATTATCTCACATTACAGTTAGAATTATTAGTTCAAATAAAAAATCATTCATAAATTGCAGAGAAATTTCCCAAGCTATTATTGCAACATTAAAGTGTATTAACATGTTATACATAAGTTTTTAGAGGTAACATTTTTTAGTTAATTAAATCTTCTCAATTTGTCGTTACTAGCGTGTTGCGAAAAGCAATTAAGAATAAAATTAATGAAGAATAAAATGCATAGACAAGGCTAAAATGGACACCGACCACTACCCTCGTCATATATAAAGCCATCAAACTCTTTAAGTAAAAGAACTAAAGAGTACACTCACTGTGTGAAATCATTTGACCTTGTAATAAACCACTATATACCTTAAAAACATAACACATTTTTCATATGTGGGACTTTAAACAATAACAATTAGTGGACCCGAATTTTTAACAAAATTCGAAATCCAACAAGAAGTTGGTATCAAAGAGAGGGTGAAAGTCAAAATGAAATTAAGGGAATTGTTGTTATGACCCAACTTCCCATGGACTTGTTCATTATCTTGATGTATTTTTTTAGTATATCCCATATTATGATGAATCATACCCTTACATGTTTCACCACCCTTCCAAGTAAGGATTAAATTTTGTTGGATATGTAATTCCAAGGACTTCTAAAGGACCCCATCTCGATCTTGTTAGATCACACCAAATCTTATTCAACCCTATTTATGTCTAATAACAAAGCATAAAAGGGAATTGATCTCTTCAGGGAATATCCATAATCATTTACCTAACAAAGATATATATGTTTTGCAAGTAAATTCCAAATGCTTAATCCACTCTTATTTTTATGTATTATGAGTATTTTCTAATTAAAAAGATGATCATGTTTACCCCATCCCAGCCCTTCTCACAAGACATTCGTCATCATTTTCTTAATCAACGTCCCGCCTGTGACTGGAAGTTTGAATATAGCTGCTTAGCTAGGAAGTATGTTTTGGAATACCAGAGAAATTAAAGTCAATCTCCCCCTCTAGATACACCGTTTTCAACCCATCTAACATTTCTAGGAATTTGAACACAAGCGGATTCCCAAACTAGGTTTCACCTAACAGGGGACCTCGGTACGTCAATGACAAAAATAAGCACCACAACCTATTTTGTTGGAAAATGCTACCAGCCCCAAGGGGGAAATTTTATACAAGCCACTTTACATTTGTTCAACTTAATCATTAAACTAAAATCATAAATAAATCTTCTCTCTATTCTTACCTCTTAGATAGAAATACAATCTATCCCAGACTAATTTTCAAATTCATGTATTTAATAGCAAAGAAATGTTATCCATCCAAAAAAGCTCATCCATAGTTAATCCAAAAACTCCACAAAGAACCTGGCATGATGAAAATAGACCAAATAAAGAAGAATAGATGATGAAATATAAGAGAAAATGATGGAATAAATAACACCAATTAAATGACTGAGAGAAATAATTACAGAGAGAAAATGATGTTAGGTAAGGGGAGGAAATAAATAAGAAACTGATAAGGAGAGGTTCAAAAGACAAGACCAGAGGATAGAATTAGACTTCTACAGAGCACCGAGAGCCTGAGTGCCATGTTCATTAGAATAGGTTCTTATTTGATTTAAATGAGTCTTTTAGTTTGGATGAGAACACTTCCACTTAGTCTTGTTAGGTTTATGATGGGTTGTGAAAACAAGGCATTAAGGTATTACTCCAAAAAAACACTTGGGAAATTTTAATTAGAACCTTATCTTATTACAATTGTGTGACAAACTAGAAAGATGTTACTCAAAGTTGGGACTTGGCTTATGAGTTTCTAGAAAAATGTTTTCCTTAGATATGTCTTTTCAAAACTTTGAGTTTGATGATGCAAATATGATGTTCAAAAGCTTACTCAAAACCTTTAGCAATATTATAAGAAATAAAGCTAAAAAATACGGAGGGGCTAGACTTCCTCCCAATAAACCACGCCTAAACATCAAAAATATGATTGACACTGTGGAAATGCTTCAAATGGATATTATTGGTATGTTACATCCTTAGGTTAAGAATGACAACGGACGAGTCGATAGTAAACATGTTATGTCCTCTCTAGCAAAGCATCTCAAGGTGGATGAAAATTTCTTATGGCAGAATGCTAATAAAAAATGGGAGAGGAGGGAGATAAACTAACACTGCTACTCCTAAGAAACAAGTGGTTCTTCAACTAAATTTATCCCCTAGAAAATTCCTTGAAGGAGCTGAACAGTTTTTAATTGGCCTAAATAAGTAAAATAACAAATAAATTAAACGCATTCAAAATAACGATGATGAAGCTTCTTTGTTAATCACTATTCTAGTAGTAGATGTAATCATCAATAAAAGGAAAGAAAATATAAAATGCAGTCATTTATTAATCATCAATAAATATAAAAATAAAACAAAAAACAAAAAGAACTTAACTCTCCATCATTATTTATCCCTTCATACATATGACGTGAAACAAATAAAATGCATTTTTATCATTAGTCATTTTTAAAATATTAAACTAAGAAAAAAAAAGTAAAATTTTGTGAACATCTAAGCATCCTTAAAAATAAAATCGTTCATAACTAAAAAAATTCATGCCAATTGTCATATTTATCCATGTCTGTATCATAATAATCACTTTCAATGTCATAATCATCACTGGTCTCCTAATTATCATCACTTTCATCTATATCACTCTAATTATCTTCCTCGTACGCCTCCAAATCATCTTCATATGTCTGAATAACATCCTCACCACTACAATCACCGTCAATATCAACACCAATATCATCACGGCCCTCTATATCAACTATACTATCAACAACCGTTCTCTCCACACCAACCCTAATGCATGTATATCCCCATTAGTGTCATCCAGCTGTTGAATGTTGTAAGGCTCAACTTATGCATTTATTATGTCATCTCCATAAGTATATTTATCGTACATGTCATACAAATCTCTCGGTGTCATCTTCATGACAACCTGCCAATCTTCTTCAATTGCGTCTCACACATACCAAATTTATTTGGCCTGAGATGTTATATAAATGGTTAATCCAACAATAAATTAGGCTTGTATAGTGAATGTTTGAGTTCACTAATGCGAACTGAAAATCATCCTTTGCCGACCTCGAATGGGTATCAACCCAATCACACTTGAATAACACAAAGCTAAAATCATTTTAATAGCGTATTATTTGAAGGTCATTGTCTTTGAACAAAGTTACCGATAGAAATTGCATAATTCAATCAAAGACCTTGGTACATTCGTAGGAAATGATTTTCATAATACTAGTGAGAGTAGTTGTTGCATTATGATATGATTATCATGTCTCTTAAGTCCAGGAATATTTCACTCTTTAATGTTTACACGTTGTGAAATATTAAATGCATAACCATCTGGGATTTTTATATTCTTTAAAACTTACAAAATATGTCTTTATTACTTTTACTCATTGTGAAGCATGCTAGTGGTAAATATACTTTTTTATTTGGCAAGATCATAGGGTGAAATACTTTTGGAATACCCATGTTCTCAAGGTCTCAATGAGCCTATATATTATCATTTTATTTTCCATTAACATTTAACAATGTCTAAAGTATGTTATCGCACACATTTTTCTCTACATGCATAGCATCAAGATTATGACGAAACAAATGATCCTTCCAGTATGGCAACTGAAAGAATATGTTTTTTTTCCTTCCAATTTAGACAACTATCACCATTCCCTTCACTGTCGATACTCATTTTTATCTTCTTCATTGCTGATGAGTGACCCTTATCATTATTTCTTTCCATTACCTCTAATTTCTCCAAGATATCATCCCCGAATACTTGAGTGGGATTAACCTCTCTTCCAACTTTCCCATTAAAAGCAACGGTATCATTTATGAATTTATGGTTATGATCCAACAACGGACAATGGCCCATATAGAAAAATTTATTCCCATTCTTTAACCACTGTGAACTAGTGTTCTTGTTGCACTAAGGACAAGCAAATCTCCCTTTTGTACTCCAACCTAACAAGTTTCCATACGCGGAAAAGTCACTAATTGTCCACGTTAACGCTGCATGAATACAAAACATTTTTTTAGTTGATGCATCGTAAGTATGCCATCATTCCACAATTCCTTCAACTCATCAACGAGAGGCTACAAGTAAACATCAATATTATTTCCTGTACCATGTGGACCATCAATTAGTGTAGACATCATAAGATAAGGTTGTTTCATAAACATCCATGGAGGAAAGTCTTATATAATCAAAACAATGGGCCATGTGCTATGATAAATGGTCATTGTTTTGAAAGGATTGAAGCCATCGGCTCGAAGTCCGAGCCTAATATTACGCGAGTCACTAAATTTTTTTTGATTTTGTTGATAGAAGGATTTCCATTCTTTAGAATCAGTGGGGTGTCTTAATATTCCATCGTCATCGCGTTCCTATGCATGCCATCTAAGGAGGGAGGATGTTTTCAATGACATAAATAATCTTTGAGGCCTTGGTTTCAGTGTAAAATACCTAACAATCTTTGCAGGAATTTTTCGATCCTTATCTTCTTCATCATGAGACTCACCCGAAGATTTCTTCCATCTTAATTTATGATATATTATGCAATCCTCACGATCTTTGTCCTCTATCCAATACAACACACAGTCATTTGGACATGCATGAATTTTTTTATAATCAAAGCCCAGATCATTAACCATCTTTCTTTCATGAGATTACGAACCTAGAAATTTCTCATCCGTCGGAAGTGCATCTTTTGATAATTGAAGTAATGATGTAAACGATGTGTGGTTCCACTTATGAAGTGTTTTCATATAAAAGATACAAGCAATAAATGAAAGTGAGGAAAAATATTTCCATCCAACGTATAAATCACGTTCCCCATCCTTTAACAAATTGAAAAATGTTTATGAATTTTCATCCATCCCATCCTGGTCTTCATATGGGTCATTACATCACACACCCTCTTCACTTCAGTTTCCAAATATATCATGTAGTAGTCCACGCACATCATCTCTTGTATTCAAGTCATTCACTTCATCCCCTCTACCAGTACCCATTTTTTTATGGAGCGCCTTTTACGTGATAAATCCGTCGAGTGTAATTCTTAACAAACCCATGTATGATGAGATGCTAAAAAACGTGATGGTGTGATAATTGATTAAACTAATTAGCAAGTTTCCAATTAAACCTTATTTAATTAGAGGCTATTAATTCAGCCCCAAAACATGCATATTAATATGATAAATCATTCAAACCATGCAAGAAAAATAAAGACGACCGATTCTGGAAAAAAACCCCTTTAGGTAAAAACTTTTATAACACTTCGCAGAATTTACAAGACCTTTGACTTACATACAACATGATAATCCCCCACAAGTTTGTGATGCACGGTGCCTTCAGCAAACCTTCAAAGACACGAGAGAGAGTGAAATACCCTCCAGGTGTCGGTTATTCATCTTCGGCATATCCACACGCAGAATGACTACGCTCGGTATCCACCGATCAAATATGGAGATGACTTCTTGACAGAGGTTGAACAAAAGAAAAGTACTGTTC
The DNA here is from genome assembly GCA_949130495.1 of Sambucus nigra. Classification (NCBI taxonomy): domain Eukaryota; kingdom Viridiplantae; phylum Streptophyta; class Magnoliopsida; order Dipsacales; family Adoxaceae; genus Sambucus; species Sambucus nigra. The sequence continues at coordinate 273,259,714 of OX422217.1, forward strand.
TTTAAACAACAAAAAAATTCACTAAAGCATATGGGAGATTTGTGAATTGAAAACAAAAAGGGCATTTATACCCTAAAGGAAGAAGCCAAAATAATTATGTTTTCGTAGTTTTTTTATTCTGTAAAACGCTGGGACTTCTTAATGAAAACGTTACCATTTAAGGAGTATTTATACAAAATTCCACGTCCTTAAAAAAATGTGCTCGTTCGAACGAGATATGGGTCTCGCGCGAATGACGTACATATGTCGTTCAAACGACATCGCGCGACATCCATAAGTCTCTCGAACGAGATTGCTATCTCGCTTGAACGACCTTGGCTTCAAAATTGAGGTACGCTTCAACACTTAAAAAAAATTACTCATTCTCAAATTTGACGAAAAAGTCCGCTCCAACACTTAGAAAATATTTTGTAAAAATATCCCAAAAGCTCTAAGTGAAAAGTTAAGGTATTTAAAACGAAACCTTACCAAGGTAGACTTCGCGAATATTTTTTTATTAAGAACTTGATTAATTCGAGTCCGTCTTGATGTATATTTCTCTTGAATTCTCTTCGACGGTGTAGTGGTATATGACATAACAAATTGATAACAGACTTATACAAATATTTCCTTACAAATCTCCCCCTATGTCTATATCGGTACATACATAAAAACATCCAAATTATCAAAAACAAAAAATGCCTATACAAATCTACCCTCCCATGAATAAATTTTCAAGTTCTCAAACTGTTCTTCAAAACATCTTCGTCAAATCTCAAAGCTTATCTCACCAGGGTGTGTAACATAATGATCTTCAATCTTCGTACCTACACACATGAGATAAAGAAAAAACCTTCGTGAATCATCGAGTTTGAAATTATATACGAATAAGGAATTAATAAATCAAATCTCCCCCATAACACGATAATTCTTTCTCCCCCTTTTTATGATGTCCCCAAATAGACAGATAAGATGAAAAAAATCAAAACATGGAGTGTCACGATAAAATGCATAGAAAATATGAACCAATCAATGCGCATGCAAAGGTATGTCTCAAAAACATGCACAAACTATTTTCTATTTTTCAAATTTTTCATACAAAAATAAGATACCAAAAAAAATCACACCATGGATTTAAACTCAAACAACCAAGTCATGGAAACGAACTAAATGGGTGTGAGAATATTCGATAGGTAAATCAACTCAATCAATCATATGTTCACGATGCATATGTGTACCTCTAACGAATGAACATCAAAAACCTCCTTAGGTGTAAAGATTGTTGAATTTAGATGACATCGTCTTATGCAAATCAACAAATCAAAGTCAAACTGGGTTCCGCACCAATAATGTCCAAAATTATTTAATGCATTTTCAAGACTTTTAAGGACGTGCAAAACCGTTTTAATTCTCCATTCAAACTCCCTCATATATATTTTCTTTTAGAGGTGTGTAAACTAAATTCTCAAACTTTGGATAATTGGTACAAAAGCCTAATTGGCCCATAATTAGGATGAATTTCTTTTTATTGACTTTAAATTTTTCAGGCTCTTTTAAACGAGTTTGGACCCCGAATAATTAAAATTACTCAATTTTTTAGGTCCAATATAACCGTGGCTTAGTATCCGCAAAGGTCAAATGTGAACCTTTTGCAGCCCTTCCCCGTTTTTAAATAAAGCATACAAACTCACAAAACGTTTCTTATATGCACAACTTTCTTATTAAGTTTTATCACGCTTGGTTTATTTTAAAGGACAGGATTGAAGTGAAAAAACCCAACCAACATGTGATAAGACAAGCACAATAATCAAACAAATCCCTGCTCATGCACAATAAAGGAAATCTTGAGTCAAACATGTAGGAAGTAACACTTAATTACATCTTAATGACTCCAAACATTATAAAGCACAAAGATGACATGATATTTTGTCTCAAAACACTATCAAATAGTCACATGAAAAAAATGGAATGATGATGTGACTCGGTCATCCTAAGTGTCTATCCATAAACGGTGTAAACAAAATACAAAACTCTTTTTGGATTTTCTCAAAACTTTATCAAAAGAAAAACATTTTGTATTTTTCAAAAAATTAAAAAAATAAATAAAACATTAAAAAATGATTCATACTAGCAATAGGCAAATAATGTCATCAAGAAAAACATCCTATGCAAGTAAATATGTCAAACCTCAATCGTTAGGTTGGAGGGTTTTTCCAAAGGTGGTGTCAACTTATGAAAAACCTCCATTGAATTTCTTGAAGTTTTGACTAAAAACTAAACTTTCTCACCTAAATGTGCAAACTCTCTCATGTAGTCTCCAGGAGCATGTAAAGTATCATGTGTGGGTGCATGTGTGGCATAAACACATGTAGTAGCAAAACGTGACACATAACCCAACTTGAAGCAAAAGTCCCTAAGGTGTCCTCTCCTCTTGCAATGAGAACCAACATAAATAGTCCTAGGAACACCTCTCTTAAAAACTCTAGGACACACTCTCCTAATATGAATGGGACGCCTAGGTGTGTTAGGGTGAGACTCACGTGTATCTAACACTAAAGTGGGAACCGACTCGGGTGCTAATTGGGAAGTAAAAGAACCATCGAGACTTAATCCTAACTTCTCAACTTTACCCTTAAGAAACACATTTTCAACCTTCTTAGGTACATTCTCAAACTTGACTTTGACCTCCCTAGCACATTCGAGATCACTCTCAAGTTGGGATACACGTGTCGTCAGACTAGACACCGTGCTGGTAAAATCATATTTTTCGCTTTTTAAAATTTCCTTCTCTGTCTCCAAATCTAAAACCGGACGACCTAAATCTCTATTATACTTCGTTATTTTCAAGGTCTCGGTGTACAAATCTCTAAAAGATTTTTGGAGCTCGTTTTCATCTCCACTCTCCTCCTCGTTTTCTTCCTCACTCGAAGAACACAAATCACTATCATCGCTCTCGTGTGCACTCTTGTGAGACAAAGTGGGTGTGCTCACACGACTAGAAAAAGCGACAACCATCCCATGTGCTAAACGTTTATCTCCCTCATCACCCACATCACCCTCACTATTAATAAGAGTGGCGGGCATAGCAGTCTCTTTGCCCTTTCTCCTTATCCTAGTAGGAAACTCTTTAGTTATATGCCCTTTTCCCTCACACTCAAAGCACATGATCTCATCCTCCTTGTCACTATCTTTGGCCTCCACTTTCTTTTTATTTGACTCAAAAGATATATTTTTATTGGAAGAATTTTATTTATTCATTCTCATAAACTTTTTTAAAAAATTTGTAAACAAGGCCATATCAAAATCTTCCTCAGAATCGGAGTCACAAAATTTTTCTTTCTTTTTCTTAAAATGAGTCTTTAAAGCAACGCCATTATCCTTGGCCCTAATGGTTTGGGGAAACATGTCAATCTCATAGGTTTGAAGATCTCCTACAAGTTCTTCTAACTCAAGTGATTTAAAATTTCCCAAAGAGTTGAAAACAGTGACTTTTGGAATAAAGCGTTTTGGAAGAGATCTCAGAATCTTTTTAACGACACGTGTGTTATCAATCACCTCACCCAGATTAAAACTGGTGTTAACAATGTCCGATAAACGTGCATAAAAAAATCAAAGCAATCAGACTCAGACATGGTAATAGTCTCAAATTGGGTGGCTAAATTTTGTAATTTTGATTCTTTAACCGCATTCGTACCCTCATGTGTCAATTTCAAAAACGTCCCATGCCTCTTTAGGCATGGTGCACGTCATAATTTGGCGGAACTCGTCGGGAGCGACGGATCTAGAAATAGCACTCAAACCACGGGAATTAAAATTGGACATTTTAAAATCGTTCTTAGTCCAATCTGATACAGGTTTTAAAGAAGTGATATTATCAACGGGGACAATGGGAGGATTTCATCCATTTTTGTAAAGCATCCAAACACGCTCGTCAATAGCTTTTAAACTAGATTTAATGTGAGCTTTCCAATAGGCATAATTATTCCCATTAAAAAGGCACCTTATTTAATGAACGTTCCATTGGAAAAATTGCGATTTTTTGCAAACTTGATTTAAAAAATCAGTGTCACACAATTTTGTGGAAAATAGGAATACACTATAGATTAGCGCAAACGGCTCTGATACCAATTTGAAAAATGTGATGCTGTGATAATTGATTAAACTAATTCGCAAGTTTCTAAATAAACCTTATTTAATTAGAGTCTATTAATTCAGCCCCAAAACATGTATGATATGATAAATCATTCAAACCATGCATGAAAAATAAAGACGACCCATTCAGGAAAAAAAACCTTTCGGGTATATCCTTTTATAACACTTTAGAGAATTTATAAGACCATTAACTTACATACAGTCTGATAATCCCCAACAAGTGTGTAATGCACGATGCCTTCAGCAAACCTTCAAAGATACGAGAGACAGCGAAATATCCTCCAAGTGTTGGTTCGTCGTCTTCGGCTCGTCCATATGTAGAATGACTATGCTCGGTATCCACCAATCAAATATGGAGATGCCTTCTCTACAAAGGTTAATCAAAAAGAAAAGTATTGTTCTTTGAACACCAAAACAATTCACTTAAGCATATGGGAGTTTTGTGAATTGAAAACAAAAAGGGGATTTGAACCCAAAAGGAAGATGCCAAAAGAATTCTTCTTTCGCAGTTTTTCTATTCTGTAAAACGCTGGGACTTCTTAATGAAAATGTTACCATTTAATGAGTATTTATACAAAATTGCACCCCCTCAAAAAACGTGCTCGTTCAAACGAGATAAGGTTCTCGCGCAAATGACGTACGAATGTCATTCAAAGGACATCGTGCGACATCCATATGTCGCTCGAACGAGATTGCTATCTTGCTTGAATGACCTTGGCATCAAGATCGAGGTACGCTCCAACACTTCGAAAAATTTATTCATTCTCAAATTTGATAAAAAAGTACGATCCAACACATAGAAACTATTTTGTAAAAATATCCCAAAAGCTCTAAGAGGAAAGTTATGGTATTTAAAACAAAACCTTACCAAACTAGACTTCGCGGAGACTTTTTGATGAAGATCTTGAACAATTCGGATCCGTCTTGATGTAAATTTCTATTGAATGCTCTTGGACGGTGTAGCAATATATGACATAACAACTTGATAATAGACTTACAAAAATATGTCCTTACATGTGCTCATAAACAACTTCTCTTTTGGGTAATGGTATTTCAATATTTCTTACATTGGCACTTGATCACTAGATCAGGGTATTTATTATCAAATGCAAAATCAATAAACCCATTAATTCCTTTAACATAAGACTGAGAAACTCTTGACAATTCCATCCAACTCTTATCGCTATCAATTTGAAAAGATTGTTGATTATCCCATACTATCATAAAATTATTGTTAGATTCATTAGGAAAAATCATTAAAAAAAACAATAAATATATAAATTATTAAACTATAAATCATTAATATGCTCCTTCAAAACTATGTAAATTTATAAATAGTAAGACTTTAATTATGACAACACTTGGATATGGCCCTATATGAAAACTACCAATATTTACGGATATAAAATATACTAATTATTATTAGTTAACAACAATTAGAAAAACTCACTCGTAAAAAAATCAATTACCAAACGATATTAATGTAGCATTGAATCATGACAGATTAAGAAGAAGGCTATGTTTAATGCCTAAACATTTTCGGTTAAACAAAAATAATGTACAACTAATGAACACCCCAACACAACAACACAAATTAAGACTTAATTTTCTAAAAGCTAGAAAGATAAAACACAAAATAATGCATAATGCCCTCGCTCAAAAAAACAATTTGAGTGAAAAATAAACATTACGAAAAACAAATTTCCTTGTAAATAATGAGATAGTATAATTAAATTAAATAATCTATATGAAAACAAAACCAAATCAACATGTCCATATTAGAAAGTAATATTGAAATTTGTTTGTTATCCTAAAATTCAATACATATTGCATGAATAAAGGGGCTTACTAAATTCAACCACGATGTAAAAACTAATTTTGTAAAAATACCATCCCAAAAACTCTAATTACATGAAAACATTAAAAAAAAGGTCTTACATCTGTTTGGGACAACAAGTATATTGTCGAAATCTGATGATTAGCTCTATCATGTAGCTTGGAAATTATCACATAAAAGTAAGATACACTAGTCATTCTAAAATAGTTTAAATTAAAACGAATAAAGACATGTAGACACATCTAATTTTGATTTAGATTTGGTAAGTTTTGTAATATAAAATAAAAGGCTAATGTGATAAATATATACATGCACATGAATACACACATAAATAAACATAAGAAATTATATGTACATGTCAAACTAAAAGGCTAATGTGACACATACATACCTGCACATGAATGCACACATACATAAACATGGGAAAAATATGTATATAACCCCTATTGTAAAAGACCACATCGATTTAGATGGTTAAAATAATACTAATCAATTAAAATAAGAGTGTATGAGTTACACATAGATGATATAATAGGGAGTGCTTTAAATTTAAGTGTAATTACATTGAACTAGACTTTTTTAATCAATGGACATAAATGAAAGAGTAAAAACATTTGTAGTTACCAAAAATAAATGAGAAAATCCAACTAAATATGTTAGGTCTTGGATAAATATCATCTTTTGTAGACCTCATCTAATTATATAAATAGAAGAAGAAAAATAGCAATGGCCAAGAAAACAAGACCAATGTAAGCAATAATATTAATATAACACTGAATTCATTATTCCTACAAATTTTGTACTTTGACATTCTCAATATTCAAAGAAACAATTGTAGATATTTTATAAAAACTTCAGAAACTCCATAAAAATAGTCATTAAAATGAATAAAAATTTCACCTACTTGAACCAAAACAGTAATGAATTGGATCACTTTGATTGATAAAAAACAAAAATGCATTAAATGTTACTCAAACCATTTACTGAAAAACAAATCTAAAATAAGCCACCAAAGGTTGAAACACAAATGTAGTCAAACAATAGCAATTAGTTAAAATAATATTAACTATGTCCAACAATATGAGATATATAGATTGATTTGAAACTATCCAAATGCAATTCTTTAAAAACTAAACAAAAAAATTCATTAGAAAACTCACAAGAAAATCTCTTGCTCACACACATATCAATTAAAGAATGGCGTATATATATATATATATATAGAGAGAGAGAGAGAGAGAAGTAGTCTAATTTGGGTAGTTTAAACTATGTGTGTGTGTGTGCGCGCGTATGTGAACCAGGGACAACAATCAATTAAAAGAGATGTGTATAACAAAATTCCGAGTACGTATCAATAAAAAATTAGAGAAAGACATAGTTGAGTATTCGATCTGGCATCAACAAAGTTGAGTATTCAAATTTCATGATGTATATATAGATAGAGTGAGAAGTAGTCTAATTTTTATATTTGGCATCAGCATCGTGTAATTTTTATGCCTTAATTTGTGTTTTTTATTCATTGTACATATATATATATATATATATATATATATATATATATATATAGAGAGAGAGAGAGAGAGAGAGAGAGAGATAGAGATAGAGAGAGAGAGATAGATAGAGAGAGAGAGAGAGAAGATCAAAACCCATCATATGCATCGAAATAAAGAAATAAATAAAAGCACCGATGATCCCAAGAAAGTGACGTAAGGTAACAAAATACACCGAAAAAAAATTACCTAAGTCGAAAAGGTCCAACAAAGTCTTCAAAGAATAAAATGTAACAACAATGGTCCCAACCAAGAAAGTGATACACCATAGAGAGGAATGAGGATTAAGAATTATTAGGTCAAACTAATTGGGGGAGAGAGAGGTTTGGGATGGATCGGATTTAGGAGATTCTTTAGGAGAATAAGAGATGTGACGGGAGTGAGAGGGTTGAGGTGGTAGATTACAATAAGGAAACGTAGGTTTTTTGAGAAAAAACAATCCCCCGCTAAAAATTAGATGAAGTGGCTTTTCTTTTCCGTAACTTTAGTGGCATTAGTTATTAAATGCCTTCAAAATACCATATTTATTTCAGCATTAATTATAAAATGCTCTATTTATGCGGCAAATCAATATAAATGCTGTGAATTTTCAATACTTATAAATAAATTTTGTTAAAAAGAAAATTCTCAACATTTTTAAATAATATCGAGAAAAAAAGTGTCGAAAAGAACTAGTTTTCTTGTAATGAATGTCAGTAGTTTGCCAATCTTCAACACTTACCTCCTCAGGACCTATACAACATGACCTATCCCTGACCTTTCTCCACATAGGGCATTAACATTATAGGGAAGGTTACTCCCAAAGCTTCAAACGACCATGAATTTATCCTATTTGCCATTGATTACCCCACTAAATGGGTCAAAGTCGAGTTATATGCAGTGTTGAATGCTAAAAAGTGGCTAAGTTTATCAGAAAGAACATCATCTGCCAATACAGAGTTCCTTGTGGGTTGGTATTAGATAATGGGATCCATTTTGAAGATGAGGTCACGAAACTAGTCGACGGGTATGGCATTCAGAGACACAAATCTTTTCCCTACCGATTGTGCCGATCGGATCCCTTTCACCTTCTTAGGCTACCGTATTTTAATAAGAACGCTTAATGGGGATACCCCTTATTCTCTAGTTTACGGTACTAAATCGTGCTTACCCATTGAGATAGAGATACCTTTCCTCCGTGTCATGTTCGAGAGAAAAGTTGGCAAGGAAGAATATCATTAGAGATACTTGGATGAAAAGAGGTTGAATGATCTATATCATATATGAGGATACCATCGATGAATAATGCGATCATTCAATCAAAAAGTCAAGGACCGTGGTGTCCTGGAAGGAGACCATTCCCTCAAAAAGATTATAGGAATTGTTTGCTACCCCAGAGGGAAGTTCAAACAGAATTGGAGTGACCCCTACATTGTGAAGAAAATTCTTTCAGGAGGCATCACTATGCTCACTGATTTTATGGAGAAAAGATAGTTCATCCAACCAACATTAATCGTCTCAAGAAATTTTTCCCTTAGTTCGAAGTCTCGGTATGCTACAACTCTTCTCATCCCCCTTTTATTCTATAAAAAAATATTCTTCATTTGCCCTACCCAAACTACGTAAGACCTGATCCTCTTAAAAACTTTTCTTTTCAAAATGTAGCTCATGAAGATTTTCAATACCCCCTGAGGTACGTAGGTAGCCCATAAGCCATACATGTGTTTGATCTCAATCTTTTTCAAAAAATACTATTCTTTTCTAACCTCCCAGAACAACGATCTATTTTATCATTTACATGAACAAAAGGATTATGTGTGCCTTAAATATTGGTATAGATAAATCAAATTCAAAACTAATCAAGAGGGGTAATAAAATATGATCAAAATCAATTTTATTTCTAAAGAAGGAATACAGCATTGTTACATGAAGTATCAGTGAAGGGAGTTAAATAAACCCCCTTCCACTAACTGACCAATTCTTAAATAAACCTAACCCTTACCAAGATACACAAATATTATTCCAAGTCCCAAAAATACAATACACCAAAAATACCCTGGCTTGATAAAAAATCACTCAAGATTTATAAGATAATACCTTCAACTACTCGAAGACCCCGCTTCACCATCATATCTGGCCCTCGGAGGTTCCGAAGTCTCTCACTCTTGGTTAATACTGTGTATGAACTCCATTAAGCAGTATGCCCTGATAAGCCTGGACAAAACCACAACATCATCCTCCATGGTGTCGAAGGCAACAAATCTCCTTTGACTGGTCTCTACCATTATTATTTTCTCTACTACTTATTTCCACAACCATTTGAGGCAGTCTCTAAATACATGCCATGCCCCTCCCACAAATAGTAATGAACGAATAGATGGCTAACGGTGTTTCCACAAAGATCGCAACATCATCCTCAGTGATTCAGTCAAATCCTCCACTGGGAAGAAGTTTGTTATGTGAGGGGGCATAATTTATTCCCACTCGACTTAACATAAAAACCACCAAGGAAAATCGAAGGAAGTTTACCGAAGGCCCACCAAGCGCACATACCGGTATTCTTCAAGCTTCAAAATAGGCTGTAAGTATCCCCACTACGACAATGAATAATAAAGAAACTAAACTCTGGTCTCCATTGACCAATTGATCCAGTTCTCTACTGATGGGCCGAAACTAATGAAAGGTCAGACGAAGAAATTAGTCACACCTACCAAGGGATACTAATGAGGTGTTTCCAGACAAAACCTCTATGTAATCCACGTGAATAACATTATCGGGCTCCCCCTAAAAAAGTTGAAGTGACCCTCTTTCCAAGAATGCATACCATTTAGGGACTCAACAAGCACAATAGCCACATGATTATGGTGGTAAGACTTCCATGCCATTATCAAAGCCATTTGGGGATTTTCCATCAAGTCCCCTGTCATTAACAAAAGCCTCATACTAAGGCCTAAGGCATTACCCCCAGGAAATCTCGCATCCTCAAAAACCCATAGGTGCATGGAATAGATAACTGCCTGAAGAGAAATAATCCCTCCTGTATTTAATGGATGAGATATCAAAAGAGAAATATACAGAGAAACTCCGCCAAAAAAATTCAGGGAGAATGAGAAATATCGAGCACATCCGCCGCCACACTTGGGCTAACCCCCAATATTGTTAACAATTCCTCATAAGTAGGACACACCTCGTTTAGGCCAAAATGGAAGACATGGTCCTCGGGGTACCATTATTGTACCGACATTACAAGTAGATTCCTGTCAACAGCTTCAAAAAATCCATCATCAGTACAATTTTTTGACACACGAGATTCAACACAACCCCACAAAGGTGACAAGCTCCACTTTATAATCAATCTTTCAATCTCCTTCCTATATATACCAACAAAGCCTCCAAGGCCTTCCTGTATCCAAAAATCTCCCAAAACACATTTTTCTTGAAAGAAGTCCCTTAAAAGGGAAGATTTTTATAACCAAATCTCCAAGGCCTTTCTTTAATCTAAAAATTACAAAAAAATGCATATTTTCTTGCTTTTTGTCTAAATAAAACCTTAGCAACAAATTAATGTGCATGTAGATTAAGCCACTAAATAAAGATAATGAAAAAAGGTCCATTGATTTTGCCTTCTCGAGTCTTTTTTCAAGTTAAAAGTCACTAAATTAAGCCTACATGATGGTCAATGTCAAGCTGCTCCAGTAACAACAACAGTCTATAAGAAATCTCAAAAATAAATAACCAGAAATGGATTTCACCCCATCTTTTGCTCCACCCTACATCCAAGGTACCATACGTACCTGAAATCATGCACCAACAATGTTAGCAATCTATACCTACATACTCGTATCCCCCATGGCCATCAAAGATAAATTTCTGGGGTGGAAGGTCACTTCCATCCCCAATAAAAATTTAGCAATCTACACAAGAAGAAAAGTTCTTAGCCCCCATCCCGTACCGATCAACTATGGGTATTTTCCTCTTCCCAAATGAAGCCCAAGAGACTGTCTGATTGCCGATTAGAACCCCCTCAAACCTGTTTATTGGCAGTTCCTTTCAAATTTTGTACAAAAATGACCAAAAAATTCCAGAAATTGCTCAAAAAATTCTGAAAAATCCCTGAAAAATATGGAACATCATTTTCCTCAAGAAAATCATTTTTAAAGCACTTAAGCCCCTTAAAAACTCCCAAAATACCCAACAGGATTAATATTACACCCTTACACTCAATATATTCCACAACAGAGCCAACAATGCACCTGCATCTAAGTCTACTACAATTCCCAATCGGAATCTCAACCACCCCCCAGTAGAGTCTCAAAACAACACAATCCCTATTACAACCAAAAGTTCACCTAAACCACCAAAATAATTTAAAATTTCCTAAAAGAGCGATTCCTTGTGCTATAACACTAGGTCCTCAAAATTGGTCGCTACAACTTAAGGTCCTCAGAATTGACCTCGACCCTTATAATTGGTCGTCGCAATTTAAGGTCCTCAGAATTGACCTCGACCCTCAAAATTTTTAGCTACAATTAAAGGTTCTCAAAATTAACCTTGGACCATAGAGTTGGTCATCCAAATTTAAGGTCCACAGAATTGACCTTGACCATCAAAATTGGTCATCACAACTTTAGGTCCTCAGAATTGACCTCAACCCTAAAAATTGGTCATCCCATCTAAAGGTCCTTAGAATATACATCGACCCTCGTAATTTTTCATTATAACGTTAGGTCCTTAAAACTGACCTTGACCAATAGATTCCTCATCGAAACTTAAGGTCCTCGAAATTATCCTCGACCTTCAGAATGGGTCGTCAAAACATTAGGTTCTCAAAATTAACCTCAACCCGCAGAATTGGTCATCCAAACTAAAGGTCCTTAAATTTAAACTCGACCCTTAGAATTGGGCCTCACAACTTAAGGTCCTAAAAAATGACATCGTCCTGTAGAAATGGTCGTCCCCAATATCACTTTAGTTTCGCAGAATTGACCTCAACCCACTGAATTAGTCACCCTATCACCTTAGAACCAATCTTAGCACATCCTCAACCTGATGAATTGGTCATATTCACCTCCTTATGTCCTCATAACTGATCTCGACCCTCTAAATCGGTCAGTCTCACATTCTAGGTTCATATAATTGACATAAAAAACTCTTTCTCAATGTCGACATGGTGTCTATCATTCGACAGACATCACTTGTTACAAGATCAACCGTCTAGGGGATATCTTTAGACATTCCATCCTAGGGTCCCACCTAAGCACCTCCTTATGTCCCTAGGACTCACGCATTCATTATAAACCCTAGGTCATACTCAAAATACTGATCTAAAGGCCATTAGATCCTCCCGAGCCCCATTTGTCTCTAGTCATCTTTCTCACCTGATAAAAATCTTAATAAATATTTGAAGGTCTCTAAATATAATTTACAATGCTTTTCCACATGCACAAATTGTCCTTACGATTCGAAGGAACGGTCTATTTTACTATCGAAAATTGATATGAAGGTCATCGGATGCTTCCAGGACCCGTATGACTTAGTCAACTTTCTCCTCTGAGAAAAAGCTTAATAAATCTATGAAGGACTCTGATTACCCTTTCCAATGGCTCGTCCCATTAATGAATTTGCCTTACAATTCAGAAGAACGATCTGCTTTACTATTAAAGACTGATATGAAGGCCATCGGGGCCTCCCAAGCCCCGTTCGAGCTCGATCAACTCTTCTAATCAAATAAATCTGAATGAATATTTGAATTTATATGAATACCATATCCAACTATCCATCCCATCCATGAATTAGCCATACGGTATGGACCAACGACCCATTTTACTCCAAATGATCACCATGAGCCTCCGAACCATGTTTCAATTTGAAAAACTCTCTGAACCGAATGAAGTCAAATGAAATCTCAAAAGGCTATAAATACGCTTTCCAAAATGTTGTCTCGTGTGCTAATCGTCCTTATGATTGAGATGAATGATCCATTTTCCTTCGAGAATTTCTTGTCTAAGGATCAATGAAAGCTTTTGGGCCCCGTTTGACCTTGGTCAACTCTCGAATCCAGGAGTGGCTCAATGGATTCTTAAAGGTATACGAATGTCCTTTCTAATGATCTACCTCGTGCACATTTCAGACTTATGGTTCGCATTTTATGACTAGTTTTCTGAAAAACCTTTATCATAATACATAATGGCACCCGCAGGACCCTTCCTACCGGTATTGTGTTTTGGGTTCTATGCCGATAGGGATGTCAAGGACCCTTCCGATCCTCACCCCCTTGGACCTATAAATATAGGTCATAACTTCGATTTAAAAATCATCCCCTAAACATCCCTATCAGTAATTTAGAGAACTTTCTCTCAAATTCAGAGCTATTCCCCTCTTGAAAAGCCCATTTTCCACATTATTTTCATCCTTTTCATACTCCTTTTAGTAAATTCTCACCCATCTCCATATACCACCACCATGTCATCATAAGATCAGTGCATCTATAATCCAGATACATTCCATGTCTCCATAAGAAGGTCCAATTCTTTGCCCTTGTCTATAAAGTCTCTTATTTTAGCATTAGTCACTTTACCTTTAATTTAGTGATTTATTTCATTGCATCATATACTTTAATTCCAAATATTTATTATATTGTGTTTGTACATACTTTATTTTTCATTAAGAAGAACAAAAATAAGAAAAAGAGGGTTTACTTGTAAATTCCAAATGGGGAATTCTCATCACGTTTTCTCACACTAAAACACCTTTTTCTACACACACACATAAGAAAAGTCCCCAATTCAATTTATGTGTAAAAACCCACCTCGTATCGTCTTCTAACTAAGTTTACTTTGATGACCCTTGGGCTACATAGGTGTATTGGATAAATCCCTAGCTCGAGACCTCACATATACATTTGTTACCTTGTTCTTATTATATATTCTTAATATATTTTATATGCTTACTTACTTGTGTCTTGTTCGATATACGCATTTGTTCTTCTATAATGACTTGTGAATCAATAACCACTTATAGTATACTTTGAATTACTATTTTGGGAACACTTCTAAAGATGACCCTACTCCGCCATTGTCCATGATGCGAGTTTAGCGATTCCATTCTCAATTTATATTATGCACATAAGCACACACATCACGGAGTTCAACAGGAGAAGATTAACACATGCCCGTGAGAACGTGAAAGGGAGGTATGGGTGCCTAACACATTCCCATTTCGGAACTCAGTCCGTGGACCTTTGAACTACGTTGTTTCGTATGTATCAATATTGTTCTTGATGTCGTTATATCAAGGTGAAAACATTTCTTTTGCCTATTTTGTGCAAAATAGGTTGGCGGCTCTCTTTCTACATATCAGCCCACATTGATGACGACTGAGCATCCCGAGAAAGGAAAAAATTCCACGTGCACATTGGGAGGGAAGGAAAGGTGGAGGTGAGGACCCTCCTTGAAGACCCGCAACCCCCCTTCGGGATTGCCACACCAAGTACATTAAATAATTTACCTAAATTCACTTTATGTCTCCGCCAAAATTCGTAGGAATATCCCACCACTAATAATGTTGCCTTATCCTAATTGTCCATAACTAGTAAGGTATCTCTTTAAGTAATTTTTGAGTTACCTTGAACCTTTGTAATGAGTTGAAATCCTGATTTTTGGTTTTTGAGTCTATACAACAGGTTGTCGTATATTGGGCTATAAGTTACGAATGTACTTTTGAGAGAAAAACCATTACCGTTTCCTTTTCCCCCACAAAATAAGGACAAAATGGAAACCATTACTATAAATGTTCTAACTACTAGTAGTGATAACACATGTCTATCGATTATTTCATTATTATCAAGAAATATGAACTTTCTTTAATTGCAAACTTCTGTACTTCAAACTTATTCCTTATCCTCCAACCTCACTTTTGGGCAAGAAGTAAAGCTATTCTTAAACAAATAACACCATCCTTTTGCTACCGATCCTATTCACTCCCTAATAACAAAATGGTATCAAGTTTCCCTACCAAGTCTAACCTAATGAATCGTTTGTTCAACCAATGATAAAATCATTAAAATAAAGGGACTTTAACTTGAGTGTCATTAACCAATTATACTGGCTAAAGATTATTATCGATCAATACTTTGAAATCAAAGTTGTACATATAAAACTTCTTCTTGGGGAACCAAACACGAGTAACACTTAATTTAAAATAATCACCATATATTTTTAAATGCCATGATTTTGCAATTAAAATCACCTAAGAAAGGGGGAGTCAAATTATAATTTTAAAATATTTATGAGAATTGCAAGTTAAAATAGTTGATTATCACCTGAAGTTAGAATAATTTCCTATAGCAATTGAAGTTCTTGAACTTATTCCAATTATAACTTTAAGATTAAAACAGTAAGAAAAATTTTCATTCATTTTTGAAATTTTAGAATCATGAAAATGAAAAATTAATTTCCAATTAATTCCCGAGAAATAATTTCATTACATTTTTTATGTGGCACCCCTCAACCGTAAAATTTTAAAATTAATCTCGTCGAACATCCAAGATCCCTTGTTAGGTGAGATTTCTCATGGGAAGTTTAAATCACCTCACCTTGAACTGGACATATTTTTATCTTTTATTACGCTATCCAAAATGTTCATGACACTTTTGACCAACATAATGAATAGTTGGGGACTTCTGGTCCCCCTCCTATTGACAGTGACTCCATTGGGGAGTATATCAAAAGTTGAGTCAAAATGTGTACCATTGGTTCACTCCTTGAAATAGAACTTGCTCATGATGGAATACCCCCCCCCCCCCCCGGGGGGGGGGGGGGGGGGGGATCGAGCTCTCTCACATTCTAATTTTTTACATTATTATTTTATATTTTTAATGAATTCCTGATGTCAAGATTAATTCCATACATGGTGGGGGAAACCTAAGTGGATTTAGAAATTAAGCACATCTCATTCATAAAATTCCAATAGAGACTGTTTAGTTTTTGTGAACCCCGTCTCCCACATAATATTTAAAAAATGAGGGTACTAAAAAGCTATTCATTCAATTATAAATATTGAAATTTAAATAATTGGTAATTTCCAATTTAATTATACAAATTAAATTAACTAATTTTACTATTTTTATTTTCTAAAAAAATAAAAAAATTTAAATTAAAATAAAACCCAAACATCAAAACTTAATTCATATATTTAAATCAATTACCCTGATTTAATGCAATTTAGTTAATAATATGTAAATGGAATTTTTCAAAAAAAAATGTGATCTAGGCAGTTTCAAAATTAAATTTGCATTGTCCATAAAGTGGGTGTTCCTAATTAACCAATAAATTAACAAGCGAAAATTTGCATTATAATAATAAAGAGACATGCATGGATGTATAAATAAATATATGCATCTATTAAAATTAAACAATAACGACAAATATGTTCATATCCATCATGGATTAGACTCCTTCTTATAGAAGAACTCTTCAAGCCCCAAAATTATTGTTGTAGAACACTTCCTTTTTACATAGAGTCCAACTTGATGTAGACTTCATCAGAACCATGAGTTCTTATTGATCTTTACTTTGGAAAAAAATCCTTTGCATATGTAGGAATGGTCGGAATGAAGAACAATCGAAACGGCATTAAGGACCTTCAAAAATTGGATATTCCCAGAGGGTTCGATCGATTGGCATCCCATGATCAATGGATCAGGTGTGTTGGGCACAACCTTCTTCTTTCTCTCATTTTGTTATGCAAAAAATTCCATAACAAGGTCAAAACTTCACCAAACTCCATGAAACATTGCCTAACATCCCAACTCATATAAAAATATGATTATAACTATAAATAAACATTACAACCCTCTTCCAACTCGTCCAAACACATCGATAATGAAATACTTACAAAAACCTAATTATTTTAATAATATCAAATATAGGAGTGAAAAATAACTACGGAGAAATCACCGTGGGATCCAATAAAAGAAAATAAACATATGTGACCATGATGGAAGGTCTTTAAACTTATAATCTCTGCAAAACAATGTTAGTATGAATATAACATTCCAAAACTCAAGTTTTAAAATGATCAAGATGGACCTTTTCAATACTCGACCAATCTCAACTGGGGTTTTGATACCAATTGTTGGGAAAAATACCTTA
The DNA here is from genome assembly GCA_949130495.1 of Sambucus nigra. Classification (NCBI taxonomy): domain Eukaryota; kingdom Viridiplantae; phylum Streptophyta; class Magnoliopsida; order Dipsacales; family Adoxaceae; genus Sambucus; species Sambucus nigra. The sequence goes on from OX422217.1 coordinate 273,277,362, forward strand.
GGTTTTATATTTAAATGTAGAAAAAATTTATACGCAAAGATCTTTTATAGATCACTCTTTGAAAAGAAAAAAATAACTTTGTTTAAACATTAAACCTAGAGTTTTAAGAATCGGCACCATTGCAAATTCGATAATGACTATAATGAGAGAAAGGTAGATAGTGATGTAATACTCTATACCATCCAAGGAATCTAAAAAATATTTATTAAACCTTCTATATGTTAGATTTTCTAGTGTATGATGCTCCCCAATATTAGGGAGATGGGTGGACACCTTTTGCAATGAAAACACTTTCTTATGAGTGAGATGTGGTGGTCTCTCTCTAAGTCTCATCACAAAAACATGAATAGTTTTTTATCTCTCCCCTCTCAAACGCTAATGACCAATAATAATGATTAAAACCTCTTTCTACACCTTTATATACAAGTACATAAGGTGGGCTCGGGCCAAACTGTATTTATCCCAATTGTGGGCCTGACTACTCAGGTATATGAACTACACCAGAGAACTAAGATAAATAATTAAATTATCTCCAAATAATTACTCTAATATTCCAATTATAATTACTGTGCTTATTTGTTTTCTTTATTTAATCTTAAATTAACTTCACTAAATAATTACGACTGCACTCCAATTTAATTAACTAAAAAATTACTCAGATACAATGAGGTCTTATTTGCAATGTTTAATATGGTACATGATATGATTGCCCAAGTTAAGTGTATAATACCCGCTTGATCAAATTAATTTACTATTAATAGAAATTATCTAATATTTAACCAACTTCCTTGATTCCAAGACTTAACTCCTTTATTATTCCAACAAAATTATAAAAGAATCCACCGGACAGATTTTTCTTAGTCAAAATAAAACTCTGTATGGGTCACAACTTACGAGGATGCTGAGGCTCAGATAGGTTACATTGGTCGTTTCAACTTCAAGAAGGGTTGGGATAAGGCCTTGCTTGCAGTTGAGGTGGATGTTGATTCCCCCTCTTTGACGAGCATGACCCTGGACCCAAGCATGTTGTAAATGAGGTGCCTCCTTCTGCTATCCATGAAGCTGTCCCAGCTGCCCCGGCCACTACTGCTGACATTCCCCTTGATTAGGGGATGGTGACTGCTCCATCTGAGGGAGGCGTACCTGGAGCTATCACAGATAAGGGGAAGCAGCGAGCGTCCTCAGAGCAGACTAAGGTTGCTAGCTATTCTTTTTAGGGAATATTTATGTTTTTGTATTTTTGTTATTCTTTCTTTCTTTTTCTGATGTACTTTAACTTTCTTTTAATGAAATGAAATTATGTTCCCTTTCGTGTACTTCTTTATTTACTCTTTACTTCTTATATGGTTTGTAGCTCATTGATGCTGAGGAATATATTCCTCTTTCCTCTCAACTAAGAAAAATTATTGGTCGTGATGCGAGCAATTGAGTTCTCCGTTCCTTTATAAGAATCTACAAGTATCTTAGGTCGAGGAATCAGGATTATAAGGATCAATCAGATCTCGTCGCCAAGCTAAAAGATAGGCTCCAGGAGATGGAGAAGGTCGGTGCTTCTGTTCAAGAAGAAGTGGATGCTCTGAAGGCCAAGCTTCTGGATGCCTCCGAGGTTAATCAAGTTGGAGAGGTACTTCAATAATAGAATGATGCTCTAAGGAGAGAAGTCTTATGACATAGGGAGAATGCACCGAGCATTTTTGCTCGAGTTCTACGTGGTTCCTCTTCATCGGCTGGGCCGCGAGCTGGTGCTGATGACAGTGGCACAGCTAGGGAGATTGCTAAGCTTTGAGGTGATGTTCGTAGGGCGTATATGATAGATGTCAGTATCCAAAGAGATGTTACCCTGCTGAGGCACCTAATCAAGAGAGGTCCTCAGCAGGTGTGGGCTGACGGTTATGACCAGGGTTGGATTGATGCTCCGATAAAGTTGAAGAGTTATCTTTCATAAGAGGGTGCTTGAGTGCTCGTAGGGAGTTGCAGGTCCCTAGAAACTCTGTTCTCTAGTATTGGCATGATATCTCCCACTCAACTTTGATGTTGAATCCATTCAAAGGGGACAATCGATGGGTTCCCATAGATGCAATCCCAAGGGAGCTCGTGGAACCAAATTCAGATGAAGTCGAGGAGGAATTAGCTCCTCACCCAGATGATGGTCGGAGAGTGCAAGTAGCGGACTACCTTGCTCAGCGACCTAGTTATCATTAGGCTTTAATTTTCTCGGTATATCTAACTCTTTTGTATATGCAATGATGTAATAAAATAGTTATGTTTTGGCCAATTTGCTGACTAAACATGTGTTGTGTATTTTTTACTTCAATAATTTCTTGTTCAACTATCTTGGGATTTTCTAAACGACTATACTTGATGTAGGAAGAGTTGGTTTGTTGAGTGAGTATCCCCTCAGTCCCACATTCTTTTGGTATACCATTCTGCCTTAATTTACCTTTTAGGTTGTATCTTCACACTTCCTTAGGCCCAAGTTTGGTAATGGCAAGGATACACTTGGTGTCGAATTCTCTATCCGAGCAGGATTTTTGAGCCAAACAATGTTGGTGACTAACCTGGGTTGGTCATGTTGCCTAAGTGTCCCTGTAGGGATTCATAGATTACTAGGTGCAATACTAGGAGGTCATTCGTGTTTGATGAAGAAGGCTTGAGGAGGGTCATTTCATACTGACCCTTCTTGAATGCGTATCTCATGATTTTAGTTTTGTACGTTAAGGGGGGAGCCTGTAACTTAGAAAAGTTACATGAATTATAATGTATTTGAGAAAAATCAACACTTAATAGAATTCCACTGCCAAAAACTTCTTTATTACTTAGAAATGAATTGAAAATTTCAACATTGAGTTAAAAAATCTCAAAAGAAAAACTAGAAGTAGAATTTAAACTAGAAGTAGAATTTCTTCAAATTATCTGCATTCCGAGCTCGAGGTATATCCCTTCCCTCCAGAGTTTCTAAGGGATAGTCTCCTTATAAGTCTGCTCTTATCACCTTGAATGGACCATCCCTATTTGTCCCTAGCTTTCCATCCGATGGTTTTACAGAGCTGCCAAGAACTTTCCTCAGGATATAGTCCCCAACCTAGAATGCTCTTCGATTGACCTTCTTGTTGTAATGCCTCGCTAGATGTTGCTGATAAGGTGCTAGTTTCACTAGAGCCAGCTCTCTTCATTCTTCAACTAGGTCAAGTTTAGCGAGTAAAGCTGCATCGTTCGATCCTTGGTCTACAAGGGTGGTTCTTATGGTATTGCCTCCATCCCATACGTTAGTGCGAATGGTGTTTCTCCAGTTGCTCTCCGTGGGGTAGTGCATTAAGCCCATAGGATGTGGGGCAGTTCGGTTACCTATGCCCCCTTGGATCGCTCTAAGCGCTTCTTCCATCGAACACTATTTTATTGGAAGCTTCAACCTCTCCAGTTATTTTAGGATATTCCAGAGAGCTGAAGTAGTGCCTGATCTCGTGGGCATTGCAGAAACCTTGAAAGAGGCCACTTTCAAACTGGGTTCCGTTGTTAGCGATGATGGTTTTGGGGATCCCAAAATGGGTGATGATGTTGCTCCATATGAATCTTACCATGTCCGCATCTCTAATGTTCGCCAACAGCTCTGCCACTATCCATTTGGTGAAGTAGTCTATTGCGACTAACATATACTTGTGATTATCGACTTTAGTAGGAAGAGGGCCTACGATATTCAATCCCCATTAGGGTAAAGGCCACGGGCTGGTAAGTGACTTTAGATCGTTGGCTAACTGGTGAACCAGAGGAGCGTGAAGTTGGCATTTTTTGCATTTGCGCGCATATATTCTAGCATCTCTCTGCATGTATGGACACTTAGTAGCCTTCTCTTATTGCTTAAAAAGCTAGCGATCTTCCCCCAATGTGACTTCCACAGATTTCCTCATGGAGTTCATGAAGAAATTATTATTTCATCATGCAGAACTCATGAACGCATTGGAGGTAAGGACCAGTGAAATATCTCTTGTATAGCTTGCCCTTAGAAGATAAGTGAAAGCGAGAATTTTTTACTGTTATTTGATGAGCGATCTTCTTATCACCTGGTAGTGATCCATCCTTCAAATAATCCCTTGAGTGGTCCATCCAACTAGGGGCTGTATCAATTTGGAGAACATGTCTCACCTTCGGTAGCTCATTGATATGGTTGATGGGTTGGACAAGGAAGTCAATCAAAATTATTCTCTTTAAGTCAGAATTGATCGCTGAGCTTAAGGTTGCTAGGGCGTCAGCATGGCTATTCTGTCCTCTGGGAAACTTTTGGACGCTGACTTGTTCAAAATTTCATCATCAATTTTTTTATCGTGGCGAGGTAGGCCGCCATCCTCTCATCTCTAGAGTTGAAATTGCCACTTATCTGGTTGGAGACCAACTCAGAGTCGTCGAACACTTGGAGTCGCTTTGCTTTGAGTGCTTGTTCATTTTATAGGCCTGCAATCAGTGCTTCATACTCGGCTTCATTATTGGAGGCTTCAAATCCAATCCTAATTCCTTGCTCGAGTATTGCATCTTTAGGGATAATCAGCACGATGCCTACTCCTGCCCCTTTGGAATTGGAGGATCAATCAACGAATAATATTTAGAAGCCCGAAGCTAAGGTTACGTCATTCTAATGATTGGTCTGGGGCCGGTCACAAGGATGTTTTTTGATAAATTTTATGACGAAATCAGTGAGGACCTGCCTTTTAATAGCATTCCTCAGTTGAAACTCAATGTCAAATCGACCAAGCTAGATCGATAACTTTGATAATCTTCCTGACAGGTTTTCTTTTCTAAGGACCGTTTTAAGAGGGTGGGATGTAAGTACAATGATGGCATGGGCTTCGAAGTAGTTTTTTAATTTCCTTGAGGCTACCACTAGTGCAAAGGCGAAATTTTCTAGTGGTGGGTATCGCTGCTCGACATCCAAAAGAGTCTTGCTCGTGTAATAAACTATTTGTCGAATCCCCATTCTTTCACATACCAATGCAAAACTCATAACATGACTGGATACGGCGAGGCAAAAGCATAGATAATCATTATCTTGACGGATTACGACCAAGGGTGGTTTTATGAGGTAAGCTTTGATCCAGTTCCCTCGAGCAATATTCATTCCACTCCACATCTTTACTTTTTTTTAACAACTGGCACCTTTCGAACGACTTTAAGATGACGCGATTCAGGGAGGCGGGCATCCCCATGAGCTTATGCATGTCTCTTATCGTACGCGGGGGGGGGGGGGGGGGGGGGGGGGGGGCTTCACCCTATTGATGGAATCAATTTGGTCTAGGTTGGATTCAATACTCTCTTGTTAACTAAGTACCAAAGAAATTTTCCTGACTGGACACCGAAGGAGCACTTACTTGCATTGGGCTTCATTTGGTATTTCTTAAGGATTTCGAAGGTCCTTGATAGGTCAGAGAGGCAGTCTTCTTTAAGCTTTCTCTTAACGAGCATATCATCGATGCAGACCTCTATGGTGCTTGTCATTTGTTCTTTGAACATTTTGGTGACCAACCACTAGTAGTTGGCTCCTGCATTTTTTAGACCAAAGGGCATGACCTTGTAGCAATATAACCCAATCGTGGTTATGAATACTATTTTGTCTTGATCTGGATCGTACATAGGTATCTTGTGATACCCAGAGTATGCATCCAGGAAACTCATACTTTCATGTGCTGCGGTGGCATCCACCAGCTGATCAATCTTTCGTAGAGGGAAGTTGTCCTTAGGGCATGCCTTGTTGAGATCGGTGAAATCGATGCAGACTCTCCACTTCCCATCGCACTTAGGGACAACCACTAGATTGGATAACCATTTGGGGAACTGGACTTCCCATATAAATCCTGCGTCCATCAGTTTCTCAACTTCCTCATCCATTTTTCGAAGCAGTACGACGAGCTTTCTGTGCAATTGGCTTCAATGCTGGGTTGACATGCAGTCTATGACAAGTGACATTCGGATGAATTTCGAGAAGCTCGTAAGTCTCTCGTGTAAATACATAGGGTGACCAATTCTCTCTTTTTGGGGTCGGTGAGTGAGGCTCCAATCAAGAACTTTATTTCACTTGAACTGCTACTGGATGTGACTTCCTCCAGCTCCTCGATGACTCTTTCAGAGGGGAGGATCCAAGTATTTACTACTCCTAGTCTCCCATATCTTAGTTGCTATTTGGAGGGCATCAGCCTCTCCTACTCCTCATCCTTAATTATAAATTTTTCAACCTTATTCTCTAGCTTGGGACAGATGGATGCTATGAAGCACTTTCTCGCCATCGCCTGATCTCCATGGACCTCCACCACTCCACGCTCAGCAATACATTTGAGTTTCTGATGGTAGGTAGAGTTGGTGACTTTTATCCCATGCTGCCATCCTCTGCCAAGGATCACCTAATAGGGTCAGCAAATATCGACCATAAGAAATTTGATCATTTTGGAGATGTTTCCTGCCCTTACTGGTAGTAAAATCTTTCCCAAAGGGGTGGTTATTTTTCTAACGAAGCTAACTAGAGGAACAGTGGCTTTATTTATGTCGATGATACTTAACTTTAACTTTTTTAATAGGTCCAGGTACATTACTTCGGATGAGAAACCTTGGTCGATGAGCAAGCTGTCGACGTCATAGTTAGCTATCCTGAGTGTAATGATTAATGCATCATGATGTGGGGTCCTTAATCCCACTAGGTCCTCATCTGTGAAAATAATATGCTTGTTGTAGTTTACATCTTCTGCTCGCACACGCTTCCGAGCTTGTGTTTTGGCTAGATGAATCTAAAAATCTTACATTACTGTCGTAAGCTTTTGCACTTCTATCTGAGATGTATTTCCATGAATATTCTTGAGGTCAGACACCCCATGAATTATAGAGAACTCATGTTGGATGTCCTCCACGAGCACGCTATCGAGTCTCTGATCTCCATTTGCAGCTACCTTCTCTTCCTTTTTCTCTACGAATTCGCTTAAGTGCCCAACCTGGGCTAACTCCTCAAGGTGAGACTTAAGAGACTTGCAATGCTCAGTTTTATGACCACCCTCCTTGTGGAATGCGCATCTTAGTGCGTTATTTCGCTTGGAGGGGTCTCCACCCATCTTCTTGGTCCACTTAATGAATGGTTCCTCCTTGATCTTTGCCAGAATCTTGTATATCGGTTCTCTAAAAACTGTGTTTACTGCCTAAAATCCTTTTGAGGCATCACTCTTGTTTCCATTATTAGGCTCTCTCTAGCCCCCATTCTTATTTCCTTTCTTGTCATTCTCAGTTTTATCACTGTCCTTGTCAGCGAAGTTGGCGCGACCATTTTTCCCTGCACTCAGATGAGTCACGTCTTTAACTTTGACATATTTATCAATACAGGCCATTAAGTCTTTGTAATACTCTGTGATTTTGGGACTGAGAAATTAATTTTTAGGAGAAATAAAATTTATTTAAATTCGAGAATTTTAAAATTTGGAAATTGAGGTCCAAAAATTACGGACGTTATAAAGTATGCAGCATGATGATTCTGAGTGCGCCATTGATTCCAGATGGGTCTTGATAGTCAAAATGACTGTCCTTGGGTTTTATTTCGGTTTCGGAATATTTTTACGTAAGTTGACTCGAATTGGAGTAAACGAGTCAATTAAAGTGTGTATTATCATTTAAAATTGGGACTTATGTTTTGAAGGCTTAAGAGGCTTACGTATCAGCCTATCTCATTTGTGAGAAAGAGAAAGAAAGAGGGAAAGAATAAAAAAAGGAAGATAGAGAGAGGAAAAAAGCTTGGATATTCCAGCCAACACGCGATCTCGAGGACGATTCAACCACTACGATTTCGAGGAAAGTGTGTAATCTTCATAAATAATTCATTTGTGTAGTTTATTTCATAATTTGTGGGCAAAAGAATTGCATTTTGGGTATTAATATCAAAATCTAGATTTTGGGTACTAAATCTTGAATTTGATGTTTATACATGGGATTGATGATATGTAAATTGATGGGATGAGATACAGGATGAGTTTTAATGTCAAGAATATGATTGAGTTAAAGATTGGGGGTTAGATGATGATATTTGTGTGTTTGGGTATTTAGGGTTCGTTCATAATGGAAAAAGGACCAAGATATCTGGTATGGTCGGTCGACTTCGGCCAGGGGTCCGGTCGACCGTGCCCTAAGGGAAAAGCCTACTTCATTCTTTGTAGGGAAAAATTTAGAACCGCGATCAGTCGGAGGTCTAGGGCCGATCGACTGGTCCTCTATTTTTAGCCCAATAATGGGATTTTCTTTTACTCCCTTTTCTTTTGGGTTTTATTCTTATGGGCCTTCTTACTGGACTTATTACGGAGGATTATGATATAATATATTAAGGGATTTGTGCCTCAGGATGAATAGGGGTTTCGAACTTATGTTAGAAATGGATTATGAGGGTAGGACGCCTCTTTTAGTAAGGAAATGATTGTGGGAGTGAATGATAGGCGAATTATATTAATATGATGGTTGTGGGCTATCATGAAATAGTTATAAATTGTAGGGATAGTCCCTTTTTGTTTATGTACGTTTGAAATGAAGAGGTATTTTGGCATATGCTTTAGATTATTACCGAATAGAATAGTAATGTGTGTACTTCTAGCCGAGTTAGTTATTACATATTTATGCATCTTAATAATAGATATTTCGAGGTGTAGTGGGGAATCTCATTGAGGATGGGAGTTCTATTTAGAGGTCATAAGTGAGTTTAGATGACGTAAAGTTTAGAGCTCTTTGAGCGAGTTGTGATGGAATGGCATGAAATTGTAGGTCGATAACTTTGACAAATCCTTATAGCGATAGGCTTCTATTTAAGATATGATTGGGGACCGAGGAGAGAGAGAAGTCGCGTATCCATAGTTATGATAAACTCCAGGATTAAATCGTAAATGCGTTAACATTAAGGGTTCATAGGGACAATTGAATCGTAGTCTGAATTGAGAACAGTTGAATCATACTATGAGCTAGAATATGTTGTGTTGTAAATCTAGTCGGGATAATTATTATATATCTATGTGTGATTAACAATGGGGATTGCAATACTTGATGGGATCATGGAATGAATTTTGGATTGAGCTCGAGGTTTGGAGACTATTAGTTATGTGTATACTTATAGTCGGGATTATTATTAGCTATATCGATGTGATTTTGGATATAAAGGGGATGTGTAGTGATTGTTACATACATTAAACTTTGGGTGAATAACCTTAATGTTGGATTCATTGGAAGACTATTCATATCATAGGGAAATGGATGAGTATACTTCAAGTGAGGAATCGTATTTATATAACGAATTAAGTTAATATGCTTGGAGTGACGGCTAGTATAATGAAGACTGTGTACACTTGTAGCCGAGTTATAAATCTCATACATAAGGACGAGAGATAGTGTGCATATATGTGTATATGTGGATATATATGTGTAGATATGTATATCTGTGTGTACATATGGCGTGAATATCTATGCCGTGCGTGATGGTTTGTATATAAGATGTGATCATATGGATGTATAGATATATAGTGTGAATGATATATATACTTATGGTGTGAAGCATACCCGACCCATGCTATCCTGGGAAGTTACGCAATGAGGGTGAGCCCCTGTCTTGATGAGAAGGGTGTGGATATTCTCCAGGTCATAGTCGTCCATTATTATTTGTGTGATTTTATTTTTGGGGGTGAGTAGTATTGGTTATGAGTCGTTCTCACTTTCCGATTAGGAACTATGATCGCTTTCCATACGTTAGGATTGATTTTGTCACCATGGCGGTATGATAATAGTCCGATAGGTGGTGACCCCGGGAGAAAGTGAGTAATTCCTGGAAGATCATAACATGGTGCAGTATTTTTGTATCCTATAACCATTTATGTTATGTATATTGCAAAGTGTACATTATGTGTGTTATGTATACGTGGTTATAGGAATGAATGATTATCTATATAATAAAGGAGGAGGGTTTTTTTGTCCTCCCCAATTAACGACTAAGATCGAAAGTTAATGATTTTGGTGTTTATCAAGTAACGGTTAAGATTTAATGTATGTAAGGGTTGAAGAGGTGTCTAAAGGAGAAATCTAACACATGAGAAGGATTGCGTGAAAAATTAGTAAAACCAGAACACTATTGAAAGGGATGGAACACAAGGCTCGAGAAAACATTTTGTACTCAGATATTCATATTAAAAGGGACGGAACACAAGGCTCGAGAAAACAACTCTTCTCATTTCCCATCCTCTTCATCCCATTCACTCCACCACTCTCACCCATCCTCTCCCTCTCATTTTGTTCTCATCCCTCTCCTTCACACTTTGCCACTGTGTCTTTGCCACTGTGTCCGACTCTTACACACCCACTCACTCTTCCTCAAAATAGGGCTCGAGGGTTTCACAATAGGGGATTTCAATCCCTCTGCAACTTAACTCAAGTCTTATCTCTCTACCTTCTTCGTCGGAGAGTAGGTGAAGGGGCCACCATCTCCATCAGAGCATAGGTGAAGGAGGATTTCAGTTCAACTAAGTTTTTTATCTGGGTATTGGGTTTGAATTTTTAACTTGAATTTGAGATGTACCCGAGAAGATAGTGATTTGGTCAGGAAAATCTTGATCAAATAGTCACCTTGAAACCCTTCTCTATGTAGCAAAACACATGCCACCGCCAGCCCTCGAAGCATAGTGTTTATTTTGTTGTAAGTTCTCTTTCTCTCTTCCGTACCTTGAAACCCTTCTCTGTTTTTTTTTTCTTTTTATGAGCACCGTTTGGAGTGGTTCATATGTTAGAGGTATAGGATGTTCATTCGGTATTTAAAAATCTTACTTTTTTTTTGCTATCAAATTCTTAGTATATTATTCTGCGTCTTTTGAGGCAATCTGCCATTTTTTTGAAGCCCCATCCTTATAATTTGCCATTTTTTTGCTGCGACCACGACAACGATTTGTCTTTCGATCATGTGTGTTTTTTCAGGTGTATTTTTTTAGGTAATCAAACCTCAAAAAAGAATGTGAGATTTTTTCAGGTTTGTTTCGCCTTTTGAGGTAATCAAACCTCTTCGCTTCATGTGTATTTTTTCAGATTTTTTTCGGTTTGTTTTGGATGTGTATTTTTTCTAGATCTCGGATTGTTGATAAGACCCATTAAAACGATGGATTCGATCCATTAAAATGAAAGATTCAGATTTCAGGTTGGATCCATTAAAATGAAAGATTCAGATATCAGGTTATTTATCCCCTCTCATTTGAGTTACAGTCCTTTGCTTTCGAGTTTTTTTTTTGCACGTTATGGGTTTGATATTTTTTTCCTTTGGTTTTGAGTGTTTTTTTGCTCTTTACTTTTATTCTGGATATTAATTCCATCTTTTGCTGGTCATGTGCTACATGATCGTGGTATGATTATGGGATTTGTTTCCTTTAGGTTTGAGTTTTTTATTTTTTTAGTTCTGTACTTTTATTCTGGGTATTAATTCAGTTTTTTGCAGGTTATATGTTGGGACATACATTGGTCAAGAAATCTTATTTGTTTCAATGCATAACATTGTTTATTTTGAGTCCTGAAGATTACCTTTTATTCAGTGTTTTTTCATTTTTTTTTAAACAAGCAAGTGAGAAAACCATTTGTGAGTGATACCTATCTTTCCATTTTCGCATCAATTTTTCCACCTTTAACTATTTTTCAACGTTTTTTGTTCGGATAATTTTACTTAATAGTGCATCTTTTTCACACATTCCAGTTATGATGGCGAGGACTTAAGAGAGGATGAGCGAAACAATATTTCTCAGCGGAGCTATTTTTTTTATGGGTCTTTGAAGAGCAATCTATATTTTTTATTGGCTTATCCTCTCTTTTGGGGAAAATTTTATGTTTGTTTAGTTTTCCTAAGTATTAAATTTCTAACTTTATATTAAATCATTGTTGCGTATGTTTTTTGGCAGTGTTACAACAAGGGAAATTAAAGTATTGGTAATTTTTTGGTGTTTTGATTTGTTTAAATCTCATGTGAATTTGTATTTGGAGTCCCAAATATGTGGAAATGAAAGAAATCGAGTTTCGTAGCTCGAATTTGTGTAATAAATATCTCGGACTATGTTCGTAGATTTGGCCCCTTCATGGATTTTTCGTTTCCTCCTTTTTTCTTCTTAAATTTCGTGTTTAACAAATGATTTTTTTAGAATTTTTAATTTTGTAATCTGTTTTTTCAATTGAAGACTATTGTTATTAAAATTTAAAATTAATTTGTATATTTTGTTACCCAACGTTATCATGGGAAAATATGGAGTTTCAGAGTAAAAGATCTAATCATTCTACATAAAAAAAATATACTAATCGAAAAAATACACATCCAAAACATTTAAAAATATACTAATCGAAAGCTACCTACCATCTCTAAAAGAAATTTGACAGTTGCCTACCTAATTGTCCAATGGTTGTATGTGCATGATCCAATGGTTAAAGAAAATAAAAAATAGAGGGTTCTTATCCATAGAGAAGGTTTTGTCCATATTGAACAATTTGATTAATTTTAATCATTAAGTTTTGAATTAATGTATTTTTTTATTTATTTCACTATGCTGGCATGAAAATTGAATATAACGGGGTTTTAATGGTACGATAGTCTATTCAATTTAACATTTAAAGATTATAAAATTTATGAGCCTGTTTAGGTAAACTATAATATGTAGTGATTGTTTAGGTTAATAAGGTTTTAATGGTATGATAGTAGTAGATTCACTTTCCTATGTGAACTATTGTATATGGTGATTGTTTCTCAAATTAATAAGCCCGTTTGGGTTTTGTGGGGTTCATTCTCACTTTTCATATTTTTGGTGTAGGATTAGTAAAGGAGATGAAAGTCAAGTTGGTTTGGGGGGTTGTTCAATTGAAAATTGTAATGTTAATACAAATATTTTATAATTTACCACTCTTCGCTTGGTTTATCTTTGTAAAAAATTGTTATTTTATAGCTTTTAGTTTTCTGATATAGGTTTAGTTTGATGAAGTTTACAAATTATTAAAATAATTATTGTTTTCTTCCTCGGTTTTAATACTAGGTAGTTTGGGAAACTAATTATCTTAAGTAAGGGGTGGAATTTTATGTTTTTCTTAAAGTGACATTAATGTTCATATGTACTATTTCAAAGGTGTGAGATGAAAATATACTATATGTAGCATTGCAAAGTTTTTTAAGAGAGAAAATATCACGGGAGCAAATTTATTACGATGCCATTAGGAGCTAATCTATTGATGTATGTTGCTGGGGTAATTAAGAGATGACGAAGACATGTTGCACTGATAAATTTAAAATACAAAATATCACAGGAAGAAATTTATCTTCGTGCCATCGACACGTGCACAAAAGATCACGGGAACAGATTAATCATCGTGCCATCGGCAGGGGTACACCCTAGTTTATATATATATTTAGAGTATATATATATATATATATATATATATATATACCCCATAGGTGAGGGGTTAAGAATTTTCTAGTATGTACATCTTGGGTGATTTCGGTGTACTAGTTTATCATGTTCGGATGATTGTACTTAGAGACAATTGCGATTATATCGACCCAAGGAGTTAGATAAAGATTCTAATTATGTTTGTAGATATAGTACTCAATAATTAAGTAGTTGTAGTAATAGGATTTGTGTAGAAGACATGATGGATCCCTACGATCAACATTGTCAAGGAGTAGTATATCGGGGGGGTTCCTTGTTTGGATTTCGCTTTGCGAGACGCCCCACGCACGAAACGCAGTGCAATGTTGAGAGTGGAGAGAAGTTTTGTCCTTAGTATTTGAATGTATGTTGTTTAGAGAATAAACTCTTATATTGACACCTAATGTTAATGTGTGACGTACTAAGACTTATAATTCGTTTAAGTTAATAATTGGAACCACTAGAGCCTAGTAGGGTATATATGTATATATATTTATGTGGGGTTAGAATGTAAAGGATTCTTGGGTTATATTAGGATGGAAGGTCATGCGGGTATAGGCCGTGCGTATGGTAAGGTAGGTTGTCCTTAAGTGGGTGGGGTAACTTAATTAAGGTTCCAGGACACGATTAGGTGCGCATTGTAGATGAAAGGTGAGTTTGGGGGTTTCACGAGAGTGCAACTCCACTTTAATTATGAAATAGTGCATTTATATTTATTATGCACGGTTAACACACTTGCAACAAATATTTTTTTTACACCTCGTGCTCTGACCCGTTTATATTTCTCTTTTGCTATATATATATATACTGTTTATCACAGGTGTCCTACCGCATGGATACCAAATGCTTTTCTATCCAGATTCTTGGGAGTCGTAGCAGATGCGGACTGTTGCGAGACTTATATAGTAGTTGCTTTCTACTTCTTATAAATCTAGGTAGGATTCATGTGGTACTTAGGGTTTATACTCAAGGGTTATATGTAGTTGTTTATATTTCTTCTTTTTGGATGTTGTACTGTCTGTGACCCGACAGTTTATTCGGGTATATTTCTTTTTGTGTACTCATTTTATTTTAATTCTAGAAGCTTCTTTTATCTGGGTACTTGTGTGCATTCTACCTTTTCCAGTAATTCTATATTGTTGGGTTGATATCCATTGTATGTTTTATTTAAATTTTGGCATCCGATTTTATAGTTTTGGGTAGTTAGCCCTATCTATTTTAGTATAGTCTATTGATGCTAAGAATGAGGCATCTGAGATTCCTAATTAAATGTAGTATAGGGCTGGCCACCCGTTATTATTTTAAGCGGGGTGTCACAGATGGTATCAGAGCATCAGGTTCTAGTGTCTTTAGGATCTGTGTGGGTTTTCTGCGTTCTTTTGCAAGAATTCTTGAAACAGAGCCCTATCTCTAGGATTTTTGTGTTCACTACATCTATTTCATTCTGCGAGGTGTACTGATTTGAACGATGTTCTGACACAGTTACTTTTGTCTCAGATGTCGCAAAGAATAAGTCATCCTGGAAGGGGCAAGATGAGAGATGCAACACCCATAATAGATTTTGGGTATGCTTTGACTGGAAGTATTTTTCTTTTCGTGACTCAGGCGGAGATAAGAAGGAAATTTGATTCGAATGGTGAATTTTGTGCTTGATCAGGTAAGTACTGAGGATAAATGAATTGTGGAGTCCTAGGGAGGTTTAGATTGAGGAATTAGTCGACAATTGTTAGGAGTATCGTCTTCATTTAAGAAGAGAGCAAGAAATTTGGAGACTGGAGTTCAGTGAGTAGGGTTGAAGGAGTTGATACCAGTAGAGCAGGATCATCGCCTCGTCAGGGTATTAGGCAGGATTGTCGGGGGTCGTAATAGTGCTTTGTCCTTCGAGATGGTTTAGAAGAATTTTTATGAAGATGTTTCTCTTGGGGAGGAATAGGCTTTAGGAAGAAAGACTGTCCTGGAAGAAGTAGAGGACTTTGAACAGGGATGCTGGAATGAAGTGAAATAATTGGATTATGGAAGTATAAGGTAGAATAACTTTCTTTGGGTTTAGGTCACGCTTTATGCGGTATTGGTAGCGTCGCATGTAAAGTATAACGAGTGCTTAGTCGCTATAACCATAGTGTGTATAGAATTTCCTTCGAAGAAGGAGTGAGCAAGTGTGGTCTTTGTATGGCATTTTTTGGGATAATAGACCGTCTCGTGAGGATCTAGTAGAGAGTTATGGTACTGGATTTCAAAAGTGCGGACTGATAAGGTTTGTTGAGTAGTGGTTATAAGGTTATTGTTTTATGGATAGGCTAGTGCATGTAATTATAGTATTCCAATAAGGGAATGACTTACCTTGCGACAATGAATTCATGTAATGTAAAGGATTTGTATAACTGAGGAAGTTCAAAGTTTAGAAGATTTATTGTTGAGTGAGGAATTTAGCTCATGGTTGTGCTAGTTATGAGAACTAGGTATTGGTGAGAGTATTGTATTTGTTGGGGCCTTGCGTCTTGAACATAAGGTGTTTGATTGGTGTGTTGAAATGTATGAAATTATTTTATATTATATTGTTATATCGGCCTTCGGGCAATCTCTGTGACTTGAAAATATTTTACAAAACCTTAATCCTGGTTCAACTGATCTCAATCCCTGACATAGCTACACAGTAGTGTATTGGGAGAGTTCCTTGTTTGGATTTCGCTTGCCAAACCTCCCCCGCATGAAAATCACAAATGTCAGGAATTGAGAAGAGTTCAACCATTGGAAATATTAAACTTTTAATATACTTAGTACGCTATTATAGATTAATTTGTTAAGAGTTATATTACGATTTTGAGGCTCGTGGAGACGGGTAATGTTTTTACCAGTGGAGCTCGATTACAGGGTGTATGGGCTCCCTGGTTAGCTAATATGACTTTAAAAGTTTATATGATTTGATGTGAGAAGTGGAAGATATGGGTATGGTGATATTGAGGGTATATGTAAGGACTAGATGAGATTCAAAGTCCTAGGCATAACCTAAATTTCGAGGGTGAAATTTTTGTAAGGGGGGAAGTCTGTAATACCCCCTGAATTTGGGACTGAGAAATTAAGTTTTTGCGGGAAATAAAATTTATTTAAATTGGAGAATTTTAAAATTGGGAAATTGAGGTCCAAAAATTGAGGATATTATAAAGTATGCCAGATGATGATTTTGAGTGCGCCATTGATTCCAGATGGGTCGTGATAGTCAAAATGACTATCCTTGGGTTTTATTTCGGTTCCGAGATATTTTTACGTAAGTTAACTCGAATTGGAGTAAAAGAGTCATTTAAAGTGTGTATTATCATTTAAAATTGGGACTTATGTTTTGAAGGCTTAAGAGGCTTACGTATCAGCCTATCTCATTTGTGAGAAAGAGAGAAAGAGAAAGAAAGAGGGAAAGAATCAGAAAGGAAGATAGAGAGAGGAAAAAAGCTTGGAGATTCCAGCCAACACGCGATCTCGAGGACGATTCAACCACTACGATTTCGAGGAAAGTGTTTAATCTTGATAAATAATTCATTTGTGTAGTTTATTTCATAATTTGTGGGTAAAAGAATTAGATTTCGGGTATTAATATTAAAACCTAGATTTTGGATACCAAAACTTGAATTTGATGTTTATACGTGGGATTGATGATATGTAAATTGATGGGATAAGTTGTAGGATGAGTTTTAATGTTAAGAATATGATTGAATTAAAGATTGGGGGTTAGATGATGATATTTGAGTGTTTGGGGAGTTACGGTTCTTTAAAAATGGAAAAAGGCCCAAGATATATGGTACGGCCGGTCGACCGTGGCCAGGGGCCGGTCGACCATGCCCTAAGGGAAAAGCCTACTGCATTCTTCGTAGGAAAAAAATAAGAATCGTGATCGATCGGGGGTCTGGGCCCAGTCGACCGGTCCTCTGTTTTGAGCCCAATAATGGGATTTTCTTTTACCCCCTTTTCTTTTGGATTTTATTCTTAGGAGCCTTCTTACTGGACTTATTATGGAGGGTTATGATATAATATATTAAGGGATTTGTTCCTTAGGATGAAAAAGGGCTTTCGAACTTGTGTTAGAAATGGATTATGAGGGTAGGACGCCTCTTTTAGTAAGCAAATGATTCTGGGACTGAATAATAGGCGGATTCTATTAATATGATGGTGGTGGGCTATCATGAAATAGTTATAAATTGTATGAATAGTCCCTTTTTGTTTATGCGCGTTTGAAGTCAAGAGGTATTGCGGCATATGCTTTAGATTATTACCGAATAGAATTGTTATGTGTGTACTTCTAGACGAGTTATTTATTACATATTTATGCGTATTAATAATAGATATTTGAAGGTATAGTAGGGAATCTAATTGAGGATGGGAGTTATATTTAGAGGTTAGAAGTGAGTTTAGATGCCGTAAAGTTTTGAACTCTTTGAGCGAGTTGTGAGGGTATGTCATGAAATTGTAGGCCGATAATTTTGTCGAATCTTTATAGCGGTAGGATTCTATTTAAGATATGATTGAGGACCGAGGAGAGAGAGAAGTCACGTATCCTTAGTGATGATAAACTCATGGAATAAATCTTAAATGCGTCAATGTTAAGGGTTCATAGGGACAATTGAATCGTAGTCGGAATTGAGAACGATTGGATCGTACTATCAGCTAGAATAGGTTGTGTTGTAAATCTAGTCGGGATAATTATTATATATTTGTGTGTGATTAACAATGGGGATTCCAATACTTGATGGGATCATGGAATGAATTTAGGATTGAGTTCGAGGTTTGGAGACTATTAGTTATGTGTATACTTATAGTCAGGATTATTATTAGTTATATCGATGTGCTTTTGGATATAGAGGGGATGTGTAGTGATTGTTACATACATTAAATTTTGGGTGAATAACCTTAATGTTGGATTCATTGGAAGACTATTCATATCATAGGGAAATGGATGAGTATACTTCAAGTGAGGAATCGTATTTATATAACGAATTAAGTTAATATGCTTGGTGTGACGGCTAGTATAATGAAGACTGTGTACACTTAAAGCCGAGTTTATAAATATCATACATACGGATGAGAGATAATGTGTATATATGTGTATATGTGGATATATATGTGTAGATATGTATATATGTGTGTACATATGGCGTGAATATCTATGTCGTGCGTGATGGTTTGTATATATGATGTGATCATATGAATGTGTATATATATAGTGTGAATGATATATATACTTATGGTGTGAAGCATATCTGACACATGCTATCATGGTAAGTTGTGCGATGAGGTTGAGCCCCTGGCTTGAGGAGCAGGGTGTCGATATTCCTCAGGACATAGTCGTCAATTATTATTTGTGTGATTTTATTAGGGGTCTCACTTTCCGATTAGGGACTATGACCTCTTCCCATACGTTAGGATTGATTTTGTCGCCATGGAGGTGTGATAATAGTCCGATAGGTGGTGACCCCGGGAGAAAGTGAGTAATTCTTGGAAGATGATAGCATGAGGCTGTTTTTTTGTATCCTATAATCGTTTATGTTATATGTATTGCAAAATGTACATTATGTCTGTTATGTATACGTGGTTATAGGAATGAATAAATTTTTATATATATATTTAGAGTATATATATATATATATATATATATATACCCTATAAGTGAGGGGTTATGAATGTTCTAGTATGTACATCTTGGGTGATTTCGGTGTACTAGTTTATCATGGTAGGATGATCGTACTTAGAGACAATTAAGGTTATATCGACCCAAGGAGTTAGATAAAGATTCTATTTATGTTTATATATATAGTACTCAATAATTAAGTAGTTTTAGTAATAGGATTTGTGTAGAAGACATGATGGATCCCTACGATTGTCAAGGAGTAGTATATCGGGGGGGCGTTCCTTATTTGGATTTTTCTTACGCACGAAACGCAGTGCAAAGTTGAGAGTGGAGATATTTTTTGTCCTTAGTATTTGAATGTATGTTATTGAGAGAAAAAACTCTTATATTGAAGCCTAATGTTAATGTGTGACGTAATAATTGGAACCACTAGAGCCTAGTAGGGTATATATATATATATATATATATATATATATATATATATATGTAGACACCCTATTATGTTACCCCTTAACTCTCCTTAGGTCCCTAGTACCTCCCCTCATCACTACAAACCTAGGTAATGTCCCGAGTACTGACCTAAAAGCCATCGAGCACTCCCCGGCTCAGTTTGACCAAAAAGTCAAACTCTTCATCTCAACCGAGAATCAATGAATCTTCGAAGGGCAACAAATACCCTTTCCAATGGGCCGCTCTGTGCGCGATTCCGACTTACCATGCGGACGAACGATCCGTTTGCGTCCGAAACCTGACCTAGAGGCCACCGGGTGCTCTCAGGCTCTGTTTGACCTAGGTCAACTCTTCAGCTCAACCGAGGCTGAATGAATCTTCGAAGGGAACTATATACCCTTTCCAACGGTCCATTCCGTGCATGATTCTGACTTTCCATGCAGACGAACGATCCGTTTGACTCCGAGAGGTCACCGAACGTTTCTCGGGCCCGATTGACCAAAGTCAACTCTCCAAATGGGGTCAAACTCTTTGGAATGTCGAATTTCATCTCCTAACCTTTCCAATGGTCCGCCCCGTGCGCGATTTGGACTTACCATGTAGACGAACGATCCGTTTGCGTTCGAACGATTCCCCATCCAATAGACCAACAAACGCTTCCGAGCCATATTTGACCCAAAGTCAACTCCCAAACCCAGGAGCGGTCCAAAGAACATTCTAAGGTGTTTGAATTACCTTTCCAACGGTATTCCCTGTGCACGATTTTGACCAACGGTTTTCCCTCGGCGGTCGATTTTCCAAAAAAGCCTGAAGGGCACTGCCAAATGGCAGGTTCCAGACCCTGCCTATCAGCACCTGCCGATAGGCAGCAACAGGTATATGCCGATCGGTAGGGACCTGATCCTATAAAAAGAGGTCTTGACCTCATTTGCAAGGGGGGCACAAATCTGATAAAAATGTCTCTCAGTGAATTCCAAAAACCTCTCTCGAAGGCAGCGTGATTTCAACATCCAAATCCCTTTTTTACTTCCACTTTTCATCATCCTTTTCATCAAACTTGGTGAATTAACCACTCTCCATCATCATCTAAGTGCAAGGGTTGCTCTCCAACATTCAAGATCTAGCTCAAGATCTTCAAGAAGGTCCAACTTTCTCAAACTCTTTCTTAAATTCTCTTAAATTCCCAATAACTTGATTTCTTACCTAGTACTTTTATTATCTCATCTCACAAACCCTAAATATACTTTTTATTTAGTATTATCGCACATCTCATATTTTCATATAAATAAAAACCCAAAAAACAAGAAAAATAGGGTTTGCTCATAAATTCCAAATGGGATTCTCACACTTTTTCCACACTTTTCTCACAACTAAAACCACTTTTTCTACACACACACACACACTTACAAATAAGAGATCCCCCATTTGGATTAATGGCATAAACCCCGCCCCTCGTTTTGTATGCGAACTACGTGGACTTTGATGCCTTTATAAGTTATGTAGGTGTCTCGGGTAAAACCCAATATTCGAGTCCTTTTTCTCACTTTTTATCTTATCTTCTATCTTCTTTAAATCCATTTTCTTAAATAATATATATATATATATATATTTGTTCTTAGTGACGTATTAATCCATATGCGTTGTCGTTCCATTATAACGATCAATGTAATATTATTCTTATACCTTCCTACGGATGACTCGCTTTATCTTTTCCATGATACAAGTCGAGGATTCCTACCTCCATTCTATATATACACATGCACACATATCACGGGGGAAAATATAAAGGAAAATAGCAAATATCCATGAGAGACGGAAAGGGCGGAATGGGTTCCTAACTCCTTCCCATTTCGTAACTAAGCCTCCGAACCCTTCTCGAATCATTTGGTTTCGCACGAACCAGTATATCTTTGGATGCCATCCTTCGGGGTGGCTTCCCCTTTTTCTTTTCTCTATTTTGAGTAAAATAGACTAGAGACTCTGAATCTCTTTACATTTTTACATCACATCTCAAATGATGCCGGTCGAAGGGCTCTCCCGAGAGGGACACGCGGGACCTGAAGGATCCTCTTCCTCCACGGTGGGGATCGGGGATGGCCACAGTGGAGACTCCGCTGGGGATATGTGATTGTTTTGAGGTCTTGACTCTATTTACGTGGATGCTATATTTGTTTATCTTTCCCCCCTATATCTGCAAGTTCCCATTTTCCATGTGTATCCCATGCTTATGCTTATATTCACACACTTGTAGAAAACTCTCCATGTACGCCTCACACCACGTGCACCTAGGATCACATGTATCCCCATGTTGCACGCATCACCCCTCCATACTTGGTGTACCTTTTGGGGTACTTGTACTTTGCTACCTATTTGGCATAATCAAAGAAAGGCATTATCATCATAAGATACTAATAAGAGAATGATGCATGATTCACACAACATCACCAAAGAGTATTGATATTGACCAAATTTTACCCAGTAACTGGAGAGTCACTTTGTGATGGGCGCTGGTCCGACAGGTCGCAGTTAGCCTAAACGATATGACTCTCACCTTCCATTGGCCAAGTACCTTCTACGTATATCGAACGGTTCCCCCGCATCATACCGCTTGATCGAAGTCATGACGGGAGGTATATCATAGTCAATTCGTTCACGTACGCCGAGTATATCAAATTCTTTCTCACATGTACTGTCCCCATGAGGTATATAGTGAGGCAATTCACATACACTCAGGTATATCAGATGGCTTGTCCACACGTACCGATTGCTCGCAAGAGCAAGACGTATATCGTGGATGTCACGCCAAAGGCGGGAACCCATGCAGATTCATCCAACCAACTGCATACCCGCATATTGGTGTCAAACCTAGGACACGCACTTTAGATTGCCGATTTTAACCCGAAACTCTGTCAAAATTCTGAGTCAGCCTACCGCCCAATTTTCATGCATTTTTAAAATGGGACCATATCCGTAAGACTCGTTACAAGTCCAACCGTAGCTTTTCATATATTAAGAACCCCATTTTTCCAGGCTCAGGTCCTGTCCGGCCTTGCATTTAGAAGAATTAAATACTAGTGAGAACATAACAATCATAATAATCATGATGAGTCTCGTATCCAAAAACATTTCTCCCTTCTTTATTAAAAATCCAAAAACATTTCTCCCTTCTTTATTAAAAATCCAAAAACATTTCTCCCTTCTTTACCAAAAATCCAAAAATATTTCTCCATTTTTCTAAAAAATAAATCTCATCCTACGCCTTCTCAGGTCGATCGCAAGCCCTTGGCCTGGCTCCCTACTGGCTTCGGTCTTTAGTCAAATCACCCCGGAGTTTCATCCGTTCCTATACTACTTCTTTCGAGTTCGGAAGACATCCACTTCCCATTGAGAATACTGATCAAGTACCACTCATGCAGCCGGATCTGATGACAGTCCTAGCTCAGCTCGTGTCCAAGATCGACAACCTCTAAACCGAGGTTCGGGAGATGCAACGAAACCAAGTTCCTATTCCTCAAGATACAGAGGCCCTATTCCCTTGTGCTATGGGTCCACCAGAGATTATTTGGGTTCCCGAAGAATATCAGCACACTCCACGTGCCCCTCCTGCCAATAAGCCGCCGCCTGCCCAGCTTCCAATGCCGAACATTTCCCAACCTATGTCTAACCTGCCTATAGTCGCTGATCCAAAGAAGGAGGAGTTGAATAAATTCAAAGAGGATCTCAAGATGCTCACCAAGAAGTTCAACCAAGTTAGGATCTCTGGGAATTACAAAGACTACACCCACATGTCTCCTTGTCCTAAAGCGAGGTTACCCGAGAAGTTCAAGATGCCAAATATCGAGAAGTTCGGAGGGAGTGGCCCCCCAATTGTCCATCTTTACTAGGGGCTTATAAAGAGGTGATGGCCCAATTGTTTCAACAAACTTTAAAGGATAGTACCCTTCGATGGTTTTTATCTCTTGAGGAATCCAGAATCCGTAGCTGGGAGGATGTAACACAAGAATTCATGTCGCTATACAAATATAATGAAGAGCTTGAGGTCACCCGTCATGATTTAGAATTGCTCAAACATAATCTTGGAGAATCAGTCAGTAACTTCATAACCCAGTGGAGGGAGCAAGAAGCCACCATGACTAATCGGTCATCCTAGGAAGAGCATGTCAACATAGTGAAGAAGAACTTCTTACCCCATGTCCGAGCGACGATGGGAGGACAATACTATCCCCACTTTCGAGCTCTCGGAGAGGCTGGAGTGGAAATCGAGGAAAGTATCGTTAAAACAGAGGTTGAACCGAAAAAGGTGTCCGGACATTTTACCCTTAGAAAGTATGACAAGCCTTCCAGTGCTACCATCTCGACCATCAATAACATCTCTCAAACAACCACTTCATGGGCACCAGAAAGTCACCCTGCCCCCGTTTGAAGGGAATACACCGAGCTCCATGCTCCCCTCTCCAAAGTTTACCAAGCCCTGTTAAGTTGAAACCTTATCAAACCCTTGGATCCACGTCCATTGCCAAATCCACTCCCAATAAACTTCAAGACTGATGCTCATTGCGCCTTTCACCAAACTGTTGGCCATACCACCAACTAATGCTTTCACCTTCGGAACATAATCCAATATCTCATTGACCGGGGTACCATCACCCCACCAGCCAATCATAAGCCAAACATAACTCATAACCCACTCCCGAATCACACCAATGCCTTCTTCTTGGAATAAAACTCATATTCGATACCTCAACTCAAATCACACCCATATAGTCTCCTAAACCTCTTCAAATTTTCCCACATTTCCTCCTACACCCTACTAGACTCGCTAATCAGGCATTATCACTCCTTACCAGAGCATGCATCGCTGTTTGTACCCGTTCTAAAAATGGAAGTATGGAATTGTCAGAGGTGTTAAACCAACTCCTAGAGTTTGGGCTGAAATTACCCTCATAGATGGTCATCGATTACTAGAGATTCAGTACACTATTCTTGGAAGCACGGAAATGGGCCCGAGATTCAGACAAATGGGTGGTACAAATCGACGAAGTCAGCCTAGATGATGTTGTCCAGATTATGGCAGATCTATTCAGGCAAACCAACAGCATTTGCAGTATCACCAGGTTACTTGACACTTTGAAGCTACAAGGGCGTTTGGTCCCTTCAATCACACATATCCCCACAGAATGGGAGGACTTGTATGACAAAGCCGTTGAGGTTATGGAATGCATCGACTTTAAATGGGAAGACATAATTGTTACTAGCGGATGGGGGGAAGAATTTGAAGATTCGAGTGAAGAACGAGATTTAGGAAGAACTAGACCAATAGCCGACATATGTGGGATGATATCATTTGAAGAAATCCTCGGAGAAATAAACAGAGTGGCAGAACAACCTGAGATTGACGAGGAAATAGGGTTCATGTTCTTTCCTTCTTCAGTAACTCACATGACCATATTAGGGAGACATTACCAGGTTCCAAGCTCACTACCAACAAATGACAAAGGGAAGGGTGTTGAAAACCTTCATATGCCAGAGATGACCATCGAGGAGAGCAAGATCCTTGATCAACTGAAGAAAACCCAAGCTAACATCACTATATGAGGGATTTTTATGTCTTCCCAACTGCACAGAAATTATTTAATAAAATTGCTCATTAGACCCATAGTTCTTCCGTCTACCACACCAGAAGAAGAGGTAAATCTAGTCGAATCCCTAACCTCTACCCGAATGCTATCATTTTCTGAAGAAGAAATCCACAGAATTGGTCCAAATCACAATCATGCACTCAACATCTCCATCGAAGTTATGGGAAAGGTCGTGCCACTCTCCCTTGTCAATAACTGGTCCGCCTTGAACGTTTTTTCCCTCGGAGAACCTTCAAGTGTTTAGGCCTGAAAGAAAGTGACCTCGCTCCAACCTCCGCCGATGTGCGTGCCTACAATAATACCCGTCGTGAGGTGATGGGATCCATAAAACTTGTAATAGGGGTTGGCCCTATAAACCCTGTCGTTGAATTCCATGTCATTGACATCCCAACTTGTTTTAACCTATTACTCGGACGCCCCTGGCTCCACAATATCAACGGTGTATCTTCATCACTCCATAAGAAATTGGAGTTTTTCGCCGACGGGTGAGTTATCACCATTTTGGGCGACGACAAAAATATCGGGGGTGCAAGCACCAGCAGTCCAATTCTTGAGATACAACACAGGTCAAATGATATGCTCCTATGAGGATTCTGAGTCGAGCCACTCCTATTCCCGACAGGGGACGGTTTCAAAGAAAGGGTTTTTCCAGAATATGACCCTCATGGAAATGTCAATGTGATTTAGATGTTTAGAAACATGCACTTAAGGCCATCGAAACATGCACTTAAGGGCAAAGGCAACAAGGTATACTTGAGGCCATCGAACTGAAGAAAGCTTTTCCTCCTTACGGTTAGGGATATCAACCATCAGAACAAGAGCTCAGAATGATCTGCCAGTCACGACCAAAGAGCAGATTAGACTGCATCCGAATTATCTTAGGAGACTCCTTAAATGGACGATTCATCAACGAAGGCGAGGACTTACCCTTTTACAGTTTTCCAGAACCATGGTATGACCACACAGACAAGAAAATGAGGCCGAGAATGGAGATCTTTTCCAAGACAACTACCCATGGGCCGAAAGTTTCCCTCACCGCGTACAACCCCTCATCAAAGATACCAAAGAGACTGAGGAAAGTGATTCCAAAGATTCCTTCAACCTACAGATACTGGGGATGGCACTCTACATGGTTCATTCAGGCACTACATCAATGGACCCATCCCGTCTGATTAAAGCTGCTGATACTCCTCTCATCAACTGGCATGCTGCGCCAGTTCTACCTCTTAAAATATTCCCTAACCCCAATGTTTACCCTATTTCTTCTTCTGTTGTCTATCCTTGCTCAAATGTAATCGAGACCTCTTTTGATGAGGTTCTCAATGCTGTTTTTCCTATCAATGAAATAAATGAAGATTTTGAGTATCTTGTTGTGCCTTACATTAACTGCTTGGATTCTAATCAAACTTTTGATGATGACGATTTTACAAATAAATAATTCTTAACAGATCTAAATAAGGTTAATAATAAGCAACATAACAACGTTTAAGTTAATGAAGGAGATATTGTTGTTATTAATCTCGATTCTAGAAGTCAACTGCACGAGATTATGATAGGGGCCACCCTTGACGAGCATGAGCGTGCACAACTCGAAGAATTACTGAAGGAGGTCGTAGATGTCTTCGTATGGTCCTATAATGAAATGCCCGACATCGATCCTGAAATAGCTCAGCACGAGATCCCCACTCTCCCAGATTATAAGCCGATTAAACAAAAACTGAGAAAGCTCCGCATTGAATGGTCGCTCAAGGTCAAAGAAGAGGTGGTCAAACAGTTGAACGTGGGTTTCATTCGAGTGATCGAATATCTCACATGGCTATCCAACATTGTACTTATGCCAAAATCAGGAGGGAAGGTTCGAATGTGTGTAGATTATCGAGATTTAAACAAAGCTTCTCCGAAGGATGATTATCCGCTACCCAATATCGACATGATCATGGACAACACAGCCAGTCATGCTCTCAAGTCATTCGTCAATGGGTTTTATAGATACAACAAGATCAAGATGCACCCCAACCACCAAGAAAAAAATGCATTCATCACCCCATGGGGAACCTTTTGCTACACCGTTATGCCATTCGGTCTCAAGAATGCTGAGGCTACCTACCAAAGGGCTGCCACAGCCATCCTGCACGATCTGATTCAAAAAGAGGTCGAGGTTTATGTGGATGATATGATTATCAAGTCCAAAACTAGAGAAGGTCATGTTACCTCCCTCCGAAAGTTCTTCGAATGACTGCGACGGTATCAGATGAGACTTAATCCACAGAAGTCTGTCTTCGACGTTATAAAGGGAAAACTCTTGGGATTCCTGGTTAGCGAAGAGGGGATAGAAGCATATCCTGCAAAACTGAAGGCCATACTTGAGATGCCACCGCCACGAACATAGAAAGAAGTACAAGGTTTTCTTGGGAAATTACAATATATCAGCCGGTTCATCAGCCAGCTAACCTCTATTTGTGAACCAATCTTCAAGCTCCTCCGAAAGGATTCAACCAAGGTTTGGAATGAGGCCTGCCAAGAAGCTTTTAATCGAATCAAACAATATCTGACCCAACCTCCGGTGCTCATGCCACTACAGTCTGGTCTCCCTTTGCTCCTATACCTAACTATAACAGACACTGTAGCTGAGGCTTTGCTAGCCCAATATCTTGAAGACTCCCGCAAAGAAAGATTCATCTATTACGCAAGTCACAAATAAGGTGGGTACGAGGTCAACTACACTGCTTTAGAAAAGGCATGTGTCGCACTTATCTTCGTTACCCAAAAATTGCGACACTACATGCGCGCCTTCCCCATCAAACTTGTATCCCGAATGGATCCCATCAAATACCTGCTTGAGAAACCCGCCTTATCCAGTCAAATGGCCTGATGGTTGATGATCCTAACCGAGTTTGATATCGTATACGTCACATAAAAATACGTTAAAGGAAGAGCCATCTCTAACCACCTCGCTGATTACCCCATAGACAAGACATATGTTCGGATCTCCGAATTCCCAGATGAAAATATCCTCTGCACCACTCAAAACCGCCTCCGATGGAAAATGTTCATTGATGGTGCTACCAACAAAAAGGGATATGGCATTGGGATACTCCTGATCGCCCCAGATGACACCCACACTCCCATCGCCATTAAATTGGATTTTCTTTGCACCAACAATATGACGGAATACGAGGCATGCACAGTGGGCCTTAAAGTCTCTTTCAAGAAAGGTATTCAATACCTTGATGTCTACGGGGATTCTGCCCTTATCATCGATCAAGTGCTCTGAAAGTGGAAAGTCAAGGACGAAAAACTCCAACCCTTTCATGCCCAATTAGAAGAGTTAGCCTCCCGAGTCCAAGATATCACCTTCCGTTACCTACCCTAAGCAAAGAATAACCTATCCGATGCTCTCGCTACCTTGGCCTCCATGGTCGACATGCCCAAGGGAATAACAATGACCCCCTTACTAGTTCAAAAGCTAGACAAACTGACCCAATCCCGAGGGTTCCAACAAGAAAGATCGAACAACCCTTCGAAGACTGGCCGCCCAATACATTATCTGTCATAAAGCCCTACTCAAGCGGAACTTCGATGGAACTCATCTACACTGCATTGCTGGGGTTGAGATTGAGAAAATTATGCAGAAGATCCATAGAGGGGAATGCGGACCCCACATGAATGGTCACATGCTTGCCAAGAAGATCATCTGACAGGGCTACTACTGGACCACCATGATCCAAGAATTCACCGCCTATGTCCGAAGATGCCTCAAATGCCAGCAATTTTCCAAGATTCAAGTCTTGCCTCTGCGAGAATTATACAACATGACCTCTCCCTAGACGTTCTCCACTTGGTATATCGACATAATAGGGAAGGTTACACCAAAGGATTTAAACGGACATGAGTTCATCCTGGTTGCCCTCGATTACTTCACCAAATGGGTTGAAGTTGAGTCATACGCAATATTGAATGCCAAGAAAGTGGCCAAATTCCTCAAGAAAAATATCATCTGCCGATACGGGGTCCCGCACGAGCTGGTATCAGATAACGGGCTGCATTTCAAAGTAGAAGTCATGAAAGTAGTCAATGAGTATGGGATTCATAGACACAAATCTTCTCTCTACCGACCTCAAACCAATGGTGCAGTTGAAGCCGCCAACAAAAACCTCAAAGCCATCAACAGCAAGATGACCGAAAGTTTTAGGGATTGGGCCAATCGGATCCCGTACGCCCTTTGGGGCCATCGAACCTCAATCCGAACCTCTACCGGGGCTACCCCTTACTCCTTGGTCTATGACATGGAAGCAGTCCTACCTGTGGAGATGGAAATACCCTCCCTACGCATCATGCTCGAAAGCAAAGTTAGTGAAGAAGACTGGTGCCAGATCCATCTTGATGAGCTATCACTACTAGATGAAAGAAGGTTAAAAGAACTGTACCACATACAAGGATACCATCGCCGAATATCGCTATCATTCAACAAGAGAGTCAAGGACCGAGGTGTCCGAGAGGGAGACTTAGCCTTCAAAGAGATAATAGAACCCATATGGGAGCCAGAAGGAAATTCAAGCCCAATTGGAGCGGCCCCTACATTGTGAAGAAAATCTTATCCGGCGGTGCCGCCATGCTCATTGACCTAGATGAGGAAGTTATGGCTCGTCCAGTCAATCTGGACTGTCTCAAGAAGTTCTACCCCTAAGTCCGAAATCTTGGCGCGCTACGACTCTTCTCATCCCCCTTCTATTCTAAAAAAAAACTCTTCATTTCCCTATACCCAGAACTATGTGGGCCTGATCCTCTACAAAAACTATTTTAAAACTTTTCAAAAACCCCAGAGGTACATAGGAAGCTCATGCACCTCACATGAGTGCGGCCCTTTCTTTTCACAAAATACTATTGTTTTCTCACCTCCGAGAACAGTGGTTCATTCTAAAAATACTTGAACAAAAGGATTATGTATGACTTAGCGACCAGTATAGACAATTCAAAATATAAAATTCATCGAGAGGCACAGCTGGATGATCAGAAACTTGTTTATTTCATTAATAAGAAAATTCATCACGGATTACATAAGAAAAAGGAACGGATAACTCCCTTCACCCCAAACTTCCATAAAAACCAAAATAAAATCCTCACAACTTTCATCCATTACACAAATAAACTCTCCAAGAGTCCTACCCACAGCTTCCAGAGGAGCCCGTACCCTTATCCCGAGGTCTCCAAGTTTCCCCTTCCTGAATAGAGTGTCGTAAACATTCCATGGATCGATGAGCCTTAACCATCTTCGAAAAGACCACAACACCCCCTTCCATATTATTAGATAAAACAAACCATCTTTGTACAGTCTCTACTACCAACATCTTGCTGACTACTTTCCTCCATAACCACTTCATATAATCTTTGGGGACATGCCAAACCTCCCCGACAGATTGGGAGGGACGGGTCGACAGACGCTGATTTTCCACCGAGATCCAAGCAAAGTCAAATCTTCTACCGAAAAGAAATTTGAGGTCCGAGGGGGCACGACCTGTTCCCAACCGAATTGGTCCAAAAGACGATAAGGGAAATAAAAAGAGGTCTGCCTGAGACCAACCAGCCGCACATATGAATACTGTCCTAGCTCCAGAACATGCTCCAACTGTCCCCACCAAGGAACTGACCAATACAACCCACGAGCCCCATATTTCACAAGCTAATTTTCCTAGTTCTCAACATACAGGCCAACGCTGATGAAGTAGCGTGAAAAGAAGTTGGGTATGGTCGACAAGGGATACCCTGGAGGAGTCGCCAAGCGAAATCTTTCAGACAGCCACATGAATAGCATCACAGGGCTGCCCCTTAAAAAGTCAGAACGACCTTCTCTCCAGGTATCCAGGCGATTTAGGGTTTTCGCCAGTATCACTTTCGCAGGATTATGACGATATGATATCCATGAGGTAATGGCTGCAAGTTGTGGGTCCACTTGCACCTCCCCAGTCACTAGCAGAAATTTTGAAACCAGGCCCAGAACAACGGCTCCAGTATAGCCAGCATCACCTACTTCCTGCAAATGCACGGATTGCAGCACCGCCGGGAGGGAGATCATTCATCCAGCAACCAATGATCTAGCTGACGAAGGAGAAATATGAAGAAGCCCGACAAACAAATCCCTAGGAGAGCGGGGAAATTTGGGCAAAGCCGCAGCAACACAGGGGTTTACACCCAATATAGCAGAAAATTCCTCGTAGGTAGGACAAACTTCTTCCAACCCATAGCAGAAAATTCCTCGTAGGTATATACATGGTCTTCGAGGTACCATAATTATACCGCCGCCATCAACACGTTCCACTCAAGAGGTCGATTGCACCACAAGGAGACTCGACGCATGTTGAAAGCATCATAGTCGACATTATAAGAGCACATAGCTTCCAAGGCTTCGAGGTAGTTGGCAAACTCGGTGCTACCAGGGAGAGCCATCTTGCAAGGCTAAGAAATTATGGGAAAGTAGATAAGAATGCAAAGTTGTGATGAAAACACTCCACCCTTCCCCCTTTTATACTTGAAAACCCTCACAAGGGACATAATCCCTGCAGAAATTGAAGGGAATCCTACCCCAGAAGGTACCAAAGGATGAAGAGGGTACCAATCAAAGCTTTGAATTGATAGGACTAGACTGAACTGCCAATAGGCAGAACAAGGGGCTTATCGATCGACAAACCCCCATTTTTGGAATTTTTCTTTTTTCCTCTTTTGTCAAATAAGAAAACTCAATAAAAATAAATTAATATTCTCAACAGAATTTCAGGAATCCCTTTTTCCTCCTTATATAATTTTCCTTTTTAATTAAAAAGCTTTCCTTCAAAAAATTCCAAAAATATTCCTTTTTACGGTCTCAACAGCAAAGTAAAAAGTGCATGTGCATTCATTCATCATAAATAAAAGATAATAGAAAGATTATCTTGCATTGCATATATTTGTATTCTGTGTTACAACAATTTTGCAGGAAATAAAAAGAAAAAGCAAAAACAACGGGACTCAACCCGAACCCACATTCTCTCTCTCTGTCTGTCACTAAGAGCTTCCACCCCTGCGATGTGCTCTCCCCCCCTACGGCGAGATGACGCACCACCACTACCCGAGCCAGAGTCCTCTCCAGATAAGTCAGATGGCACCAAGCAAGAAAGAACAGGAACCGCATCCCGAATATGGGCAGTCGCCGAAGATATCTAGTCTTTGATGTTACCGAGCCAAGTGGTCGACACCCGGACTTGCTGCAAGAAAAGGCAAAATTAATATCAAAGCAAGGATGACCAAAATAGAAAAGAGAGAGAGAGAAAGGAACAGAAAGGTATACCGTAGGTCGGAGGACCTCCTCTGTCAAACCCAACTCCTCTGGATCCATCACATGAGGACGGTGAAACATAGGCACCATCCCTCCATCAGCTCGTCGGATGTTGTACGAAGGGGTATGCAACCGCACAAAAGGGACCTCTTAGGTCATCACCTCCGCAGATGTTGACGGACCAAGGCTGCTGTGGGAAGATCCCGCCGCCCGACTAGAACCCGCAGGAAGGAAGGGTAACGCATCATATATACTGGGCGCCATCAACCAGCTCGTCACAAAATCCATATAGTCATACGACGCAGCCGTATCGGTGTATAGCAGGTAGGACTCGCCAATCATCACTGCGATCCTCTCATCCTCTGACAACAGTTGCTCCCACCTCATAGACCTAGGAGGCTGCACGGGTGGCACCACCACCTCCTCCTCAGAAATCTGGCGAATCACCCTCTCCCCGAGGTACCAGGAATGGCCGAACTCATGCGCCAGCAAGCGCCTCATCCACGCATTCACCTCAGTCACCCCCACATCTTGAATGGTTGCCCCCCCAGGGATAAAAGGTCACCTTAAATCTCCAAGAAAGCATAAATCAATACAAGATCAGAAGGTGCAAAAACCAAGACTGAAATGGAAAGAGTCTTACCCTACCACTGGTCAGGTCATTCAAGGCCTGACGCATCGCCTCCAAAGAGAGAGATCCCTTCGACTGTTGGTTGGCCTTACGCCATTGATACAATCGACAAAAGTTCCCAACACTGTCATCCTTTAAAGAGATCAGAGGGGTATTGCACCCAATAACCTCATAGAACCACGTCTGAATTCGCAAACAAAAAGAGATGCATAAGGAAAATGCGAATGCATGAAAAGAAATGCACAAACTGAAGAATACCTCAAGAAGGTATGTGGCCCCAGTAAAAGTCTATCGAAAACACCGGATGAATTCATCTAGAGAAGAGTAAATGGTCGCCAAGGTCAGACTCCCCCAATAATATAAAGGGATGTTCGAAAACATCCTCAGGTACGGCGAAAACCACAAATGGACGCCGCCGCCGCTCGACGCCACCATGAAACCTCCCAACACCAGCAGAATGAATAACCGAGACATCTGCCTCACTTGCAGCCCATCCTCGACATCAATCACCTTGCACAACAGAACATCCTTTAGCAGGGACAGCCCGATAGAATCTCCAGAAACTATCCTCCTTACATCAGCAAGTGCCGCATGCACTGCCTGCAGTCTCACCCGTAAAGAGCGATCCACCTCTATATGCTCTCCATCATAATCCAGCCCCAGCAACTGCTGCACATCTATGGGAGTCACAGTCATCTCCCCGAAACCGAAATGAAAGGTGTGGGTAGTGTCCCACCACCTCTCTCCCAAAGCGCACAATTCCGCTATTGAATGAGGCGTCTCATCCAGCGCCGATGCCAACCTCCCAAAACCCGCTAAGGATACCAGCCAATGCACCACAGGTGGGAGATGCTCCCAGACGTCCTTGAGCCCCGTCATCCCGCGGGCACGCATGTTCTTCAAAGAAATATCAGACTGGAAAAAATAAAAGCCTCATCAAAAGTCAATAAAGAAAGAAAAACCACCAAAAAGAGAAGAATGCCCAAAGTCGGGTTACTTACATAACCGCCGGGGATCACTCTCGAAGAGCGACAACGCAATGGCTCCCGTAGGAAAGTTCGCTCATCCGCAACATGCTCAAACGCATCAAAGGAGTTCTCACTCCCCAAAGAAAGGGGCACTCTGTCCCTCCAATCCACATTCGCCCAATCTTCAACGGTCAACCACTCTCGATGGACTGCAGTGCTCATAAAAGCGGCCATTTCTTGAAGATCGGAATGCTAGAACGATTTGCAAAAGAATCGCAGAGAGAGAGAGAAAGCAAAAGAAGTTGTAAAAAAATGAAGGGATTCGCCCCCTTTTTATAGGATGCCAAGTGCCATGCCGATCGGCACCTCCCCCTACCATACCAATCAGCACTGACTCCTTCCCTTCTCGATGCAGCCCAAAAGTCCATGCCACTGTCGAATGGCACGCCTCATACCATGTCAACCGGCATCCCACCTTAAATTTCGTACATAAATTCCTAAAAAATAATAGAAAGTCCCAAAAAAACCTCAAACAATTCTTGAAAACCCCGGATAGATTTTAAACATTTTCACCAAGAAAATTTCACGTTTCCTCGAGCGAAACCCCTTATTTCCCCTGCATAATCTTCAAAAACCAAGTTAAACTCCTCCCGGCAAAGCTCCGAAGGATCTCTAAAGATCGCCTTATCACTTCCCCCAGCGAAATTCTCTTACAGCACCAAAATAGGTTGTTACCCCCTGCGAGGTCTCCTAAAAGCATCCCCAGCTATCAGCTCCCCAGCTCAGATTAAAATCATAAAGCTCCTTCTCTAGTAGAATCAAAATTAAATCTTTATCCACTCTTGGGTCTAAATTGGCCTCGGTATTGGATCATCACCTGAGTTAGGTCAGAATTGATCTCGGTCCTCGATCGTCACCACTCTTGGGTCAGAATTGGCCCCGTCCTTGGATTGTCACCAGAGTTAGGTAAGAATTGACCTCGGTCGTCACCACTCTTGGGTCAGAATTGGCCCCGATCTTGGATCGTCACCTAAGTTAGGTTGGAATTGACCTTGATCCTTAATCGTCACCACTCTTGGGTCAGATATGGCCCCGATCTTGGATCGTCACCTGAGTTAGGTCAGAACTGACCTCGGTCCTCAGTCGTCACCACTCTTGGGTCAAAATTGGCTCCGATCTTGGACCGTCACCTCAGTTAGGTCAGAATTAACCTCGATCCTCGATCCTCACCACTCTTGGGTCAGAATAGGCCCCTGTCTTGGATCGTCACCTGAGTTAGGTCAGAATTGACCTCAGTCCTCGGTCGTCACCACTCTTGGGTCAGAATTGGTCCTGATCTTGGATCGTCACCTGAGTTAGGTCAGAATTGACCTCTGTCCTCGGTAGTCACCACTCTTGGGTCATAATTAGCCCCGATCTTGGATCTTCACCTGAGTTAGGTCAGAATTGACTTCGGTCCTCGGTCGTCACCATTCTTGGGTCGAAATTCGCCCCGATCTTAGATCGTCACCTGAGTTAGGTCAAAATTAACCTCGGTCCTTGGTCGTCACCACCCTTGGGTCAGAATTGGCTCGGCTCTTGGATCTTCACCTGAGTTAGGTTAGAATTGACCTCTGTCATCGGTCGTCTCCACTCTTGGGTTAGAATTGGCCACGACCTTGGATCATCACCTAAGTTAGGTCAGAATTAACCTCGATCCTTAGTCGTCAACACTCTTGGGTTAGAATTGTCCCCGATCTTGGATCATCACCTGAGTTAGGTCATAATTGACCTCGGTCCTCGATCGTCACCACTCTTGGGCCGAAATTGGCCCCGGTCTTCGATCATAACCTGAGTTAGGTCAGAATTGACCTCGGTCCTCGGTCATCACCACCCTTAGGTCAGATTTGACCTCCATCTTGGATCGTCACTTGAGTTAGGTCAGAATTGACCTCGGTCCCCGATCGTCACCACTCTTGGGTTAGAATTGTCCCTGATCTTAGATCGTAACCTGAGTTAGGTCATAATTAACCTCGGTCCTCGGTCATCCCCACTCTTGGGTCAGAATTGGCCCCGATCTTGGATCGTCACCTGAGTTAGGTCAGAATTGACCTCGGTCCTCGATCGTCGCCACCCTTAGGTCAGACTTGACCTCGATCTTGGATCGTCACCTGAGTTAGGTCAGAATTGACCTCGGTCCCCAGTCGTCACCACTCTTGGGTCGGAATTGGCCCCGGTCTTGTATCATCACCTGAGTTAGGTCAGAATTGACCTCGGTCCTCGGTCATCACCACCTTTGGGTCAAAATTGGCCCCGGTCTTGGATCATCACCTGAGTTAGGTCAGAATTGACCTCGGTCCTCGATCGTCACCACTATTGGGTCAGAATTGGCCCCGGTCTTGGATCGTCACCTGAGTTAGGTCAGAATTGACCTCGGTCCTCGGTCGTTACCACTCTTGGGTCAGAATTGGCCCCGGTCTTGGATCGTCACCTGAGTTAGGTCAGAATTGACCTTGGTCCTTAGTTGTCACCACTCTTGGGTCAGAATTGACCCCGATCTTGGATTGTCACCTGAGTTAGGTCATAATTGACCTCAGTCATCGGTCATCACCACTCTTGGTTTGGAATTGGCCCTGATCTTGGTTCGTCACCTGAGTTAGGTCAGAATTGTCCTCAGTCCTCGGTCGTCACCACCCTTAGGTCCGAGTTGACCTCGGTCTTGGATCGTCAGTTGAGTTAGGTCAAAATTGACCTCAGTCCTCGGTCATCACCACTCTTGGGTCAGAATTGGCTCCGGTCTTGGATCGTGACCTAAGTTAGGTCAGAATTGACCTCGGTTCTCTGTCGTCACCACTCTTTAGGTCATAATTGACCTCGATTATCAAACCTTGACCCTAGGCTCATAAATTCGGCTTTGATCTGTAGAATTTATCATTCCCCAGCACACTCCTTAGGTCTTTAGAATTGGACTCGACCCTCTGAATCGGTCATATTCCTTCCAAAGCATCATGTGGTGTCTATTCGATGGTCATCATTTGTTCCAAACTCACCCATCGAGGGGCTCGGTAGACACCCCATTCTGTTACCCCCCCTGAACTCTGCTTAGGTCCCTATTACCTCCCCTCATCACTAAAAACCTAGGTCATGTCCTGAGTACTGACCTAGAAGACATCGGGCACTCCCCCGGCTCAGTTTGACCAAAAAGTCAAACTCTTCATCTCGATTGAGACTCAATGAATCTTCGAAGGGCACTTAATACCCTTTCCAATGGACAACCCCGTGCGCGATTCCGACTTACCATGCGGACAAACGATCCGTTTGCGTCCAAAACCTGACCTAGAGGCCACCGAGCGCTCCCAGGCCTTGTTTCACCTAGGTAAACTCTTCATCTCAATCGAGGTTGAATGAATCTTTGAAGGTCACTGAATACCCTTTCCAACAGTCCATCCCATGCGCGATTCTAATGTTCCATGCAGACGAACAATTCGTTGGACTCCGACAGGTCACTAAACATTTCTCGGGCCTGGTTGACCAAAGTTACCTCTCCAAACTGGGTCAAACTCTTTGTAATGTTGAAGTAAATCTCCTAAACTTTCCAATGGTCTGCCCCGTGCACGATTCAGACTTACAATGCGGACGAAAGATTCGTTTGCGTCCGAACGATTCCCCGTCCAATGGACCGACAAACACTTCTGAGCCATATTTGACCCAAAGTCAACTCCCAAATCTGGGAGTGGAGAACTTTCAAAGGTCTCTGAATTACCTTTCCAACGGTATGCCCCGTGCATGATTCTGACCAACGGTTTGCCCTCGGCGGTCGATTTTCCAAAAAAGCCTGAAGGGCACTGCCAAATGGCAGGTTCCAGACCCTGCCTATCGGCACCTGCCGATAGGCAGCAATAGGTATATGCCGATCAGCAAGGACCTAATCCTATAAAAGGAGGTCTTCACCTCATTTGCAAGAGGAGCCCAGATCTGATAAAAATGTCTCTCAGCGAATCCCAAAAACCTCTCTCGAAGGCAGCGTGATTTCAACTTCCAAATCCCTTTTTTACTTCCACTTTTCATCATCCTTTTCATCAAACTTGGTGACTTAACCACTCTCCATCATCATCTAAGTTCAAGGGTTTCTCTCCAACATTCAAGATCAAGCTCAAGATCTTCAAGAAGTTCCAACTTTCTCAAACTCTCTCTTAAATTCTCTTAAATTCCCAATAACTTGTTTTCTTACTTAACACTTTTATTATCTCATCTCACACACCCTAAATATACTTTCTATTTAGTATTATCACACATCTCATATTTTCATATAAATAAAAACCCAAAAATTAAGAAAAAGAGGGTTTGCTCATAAATTCCAAATAGGTATTCTCACACTTTTTCCACACTTTTCTCACAACTAAATCCACTTTTTCTACACACACACACACACTTACAAATAATAGATCCCCCATTTGGATTTATGGGATAAACCCCACCCCTCGTTTTGTATGCGAACTACGTGGACTTTGATGCCTTTATAGGCTATGTAGGCATCTCGGGGTAAAACCTGAGATTCGAGTCATTTTTTCTCACTTTTTATCTTATCTTCTATCTTCTCTAAATCCATTTTCTTATGTGTGTGTGTGTGTGTGTGTGTGTGTATATATATATATATATATATATATTTGTTCTTAGTGACGTATTACTCTATATGCGTTGTCGTTCCATTATAACGATCAACGTAGGGGTAATCGCGTAAATCTTATTTTTCTAATATTATTCTTATACCTTCCTACGGATGACTCACTTTATATTTTCCATGATACAAGTCGAGGATTCCTACCTCCATTCTATATATAAATATGCAAACATATCACGGGGGAAAATATAAAGGAAAATAGCAAATATCAATGTGATATCGAAAGGGCGGAATGGGTTCCTAACACCTTCCCATTTCGTAACTAAGCCTCCGAATCCTTCTCGAATCATTTGGTTTTGCACGCACCAGTATGTCTTTGGATGCCATCCTTCGAGGTGGCTTACCCTTTTTCTTTTGCCAATTTTGAGTAAAATAGACTGGCGACTCTGAATCTCTCTATATTTTTACATCACTTCTCAAACGACGCTGGCCGAAGCGCTCTCCCGAGAGGGACGCATGGGACCCGAAGGATCCTCTTCCTCCGCGGTGAGGATTGGGGATGGCCACAATATATATTAATGTGGGGTTAGAATGGAAAGGATTCTTGGGTTATGTTAGGATGGCAGGTCATGCGGATATAGGCCGTGCATATGGTAAGGTAGGTTGTCCTTAAGTGGGTGGGGTAACTTAATTAAGGTTCTAGGACACGATTAGGTGTGCGCTGTAGATGAGAGGTGAGTTTGGGGGTTTCACGAGAGTGCGACTCCACTTTAATTATGAAATAGTGCATTTATATTTATTATGCACGGTTAACACACTTGCCGCAAACATTTTTTTTACACCTCGGCCTCTGACCCATTTATATTTCTCTTTATATATATATATATATATATATACTATTTACTACAGGTGTCATACTGCATGGATACCAGATGTTTTTTCTATCTAGAGTCTTGGGAGCCGTAGCAGATGCGGACTGTAGCGGGACTTATACAGTAGTCACTTTCTACTTCTTATAAATATAGGTAGGATTCATGTGGTACTTTGAGTTTATACCCAAGGGTTATATGTAGTTGTTTATATTTCTTCTTTATGGATGTTGTATTGTCTGCGACTCGACAGCTTATTCGGGTATATTTCCTTTTGTGTACTCATTTAATTTTAATTCTAGCACTTTCTTTTATCTGGGTACTTGTGTGCATTCTACCTTTTCCAGTTGTTCAATATTGTTGGATTGATATCCATTGTATGTTTTATTTTGTTTTATTTAAATTTTGGCATCCGCTTATATAGTTTTGGGTAGTTAGACCTATCTATTTTAGTATGGTCTATTGATGCTGAGATGGGTCATCTGAGATTATTGATTAAAAGTAATATAGGGCTGGCCACCCGTTATTATTTTAAGCAGGTTGTCACAGTCGTCAATGGTCATAGCCTCCTTCTTGGTGAGGGACTAGTGTAGGAGGCAAGAACTGGGTAAGCCAATATTAAAGGACGTGATGGCCACCTGCTTCGAGCAGTCCTCGACCTCATTGAACAGTTCACAATACCTATTTCTATAGTCCTCTCATGCGGCTTTTTCTTCATTGTCAACAAAACATCCATCCTCTTCGGATGGGAGTTGCTGGTAATAAAGCGAGCCGTGAAGAGCTCTGTTAGGGATTCGAAGTTTTTAATAGATCTATGAGGGAGTTTCTCGAACCACTTTTGAGCCACGTCGTGCAAGCTCGATGAAAAAATCTGGCACATTAATGCGTCCTTGTGGTCCCAGAGGGTCATGTCTTGCCTATACTGCCTAACACGTTGATAGGATCAGTCATTCCATCATAGATTTTGAACTCGAGCATTTTGAACTTCTTGGGGGCTTCTTCCTCCTCTATTTCCCTTAGAAAATGGGATTTCATTTGGGTCCTGAGGGCTCACCTAGTTAGTTCCCTGATTGACCTGGAACCTCGATGTTCTGGGTGTTAGTCCATTTCTCTTCGGATCAAATTTCGTATGTCGTCATTTCCTCGGCCTGAGCTCATGTAATGGAGAGCTAATTTTTATTGCTCGAACCAATCGTTATCTGACCCGTGTCCCTCAATTCTTTGAGTTCCACGTCTTGGGCTGCTTCCTCAGCTACAATCTTTGCTCATTTGGAGGCTAGTGGTGAGATAATGACATTGCCTTGTGCTGTGATGGAGTTCTCTCTCCATCTTCTCGAATCTTGTTTTAAGGAGAGCGTTCTCGGCTTCCGGCTTGCAAGTGGATTACTCCTACTCTTGGAGCGTAGCCTCATAGGCGCCGATTAGCCTAGAAACTTGTTTGGATCTACCTGGTCCCTGGCTTTCTTTTGAGGCATGTCGTTTTGGGCGAGGCCTTGGGTTTGAGCGCCAAGCTTCAGATCTAACCCACCGAGGAATGGGTTGCTCTTGAATATCTCCTACTTGAGGGGCGTTACAGCTGTGATCATACATTCTGGGTTCTTGTTGGTGAAGGCTTTCTCAAAGGAAGAACAATTGGTTCCCACGGTCTCAACATAAATAATAAGCAAATGCAGTCACCAGAATAAAAAATTAACACAAAATAACTGTAATCACACACGACACAAAATATACGTGGTTCGAAAAAATGGCCTACATCCACCATGGTGCTCTTTGTTTTATATTTCTCTTTACTCCAAGGGAGTGATTACAATTGCGTACCCTTTACCCCTAGCTTGGGGTTCAATATATACATGCAACTTTCGGAGAGTGGGGGTGTTGGGCACCTCCACGTTAGCCCATAATCCCTATAATATCTCTTGAGAGATTTTAGGAGTTAAATGGGTCATAACTGAACTTGTTATGTACGAGACCATAGACTTTGGGCCGTACTTACCCTTATCCAAAGATCGGGATTAATCGGGATACTTATCTGGTCCTGGATAATTAAACGAGGTACCCACATATGCTATTTAGAGTTTGAACTAGTTAAGATATTATGCCAAAATAATTTTTAGATTTGAGACCTCTCTAATTGCTACATCACGTATAAGCATCTCAAGTACTCAAAGATTCACTCATCGTACATATAAGAGTAAATGCATAAAATAAAAATGTCACCAAGTGGATGCAAAGAGGAGATGTATACATTTTTTGAGTTATACACATTTTTGGTAAATATGCATTTTGACGCGACTAATAATTTATCTCAAAAGTGCGTTCTCTCCAGGCTCAAGTGCAAGCTTGTCGCATTAGTAATAATCCGACAAGTCGGGATCGTCTCCACAAGGATCATAAATTGGCTATTGGGAATTATGTAGGAAGAGATATTTAACCTTCAAATGGTTTCTCAAAACAAAAGAAAAGATGATTGATGGGTTGAAATTTGTAATTGGTGATGAAATAAAAATTAATTACGTGCACAAAACACCAAGAATTGTAAAGAAATTAGCTATGAATATGAGAGAAAATTGGTTGTAATACAATCCCTCAAACCTTAGTAAATTACCGTATAGAATACTAGAATTGTAAATTGAAATTTTGACGAAATCCAATCCTTATAGATCCTAAGCATTACATATATGAGGGAACTAGCCCGCGTCATATGAAATCAAAGGTAAATACAAAGCGGTGAATGGACAATTACACTTTCATAGTTTTCTTAAACATCCCAAGTACCTAGGGCAAGAGAGATTAAAAGATCAACTATGTTCGTATAATTTCCATACACAATTCAGTCAATGTTTAATTTACCCTCTATTTTCTACATGGGTAATTTACCTCGGCATGAGTTCATGTACCCCAATCCTTGAAAATTTATCTAGACATGGTTTTATTAGAAAACAAATTCATTAAAAATTCATGGAATTATGGATCTAAGAACATTGTTAAGAAATTGCAAAACAATTGAGAATTGAATTGAAAAATAAAATAAAATAGAGAATAAATAAGTGAATGGAAATTTGATACTTGAATCCAAAATACTCCTTGTTCCTCAAACTTACAAACTAGGGTTTTTTCTAAGAATATGAAATTTGTCTACCAAAGAAAAACTAAAAAGGCTCTCTAAAATCTGACTCTCTCTCTCAAATTCGACTCCCCCTTGGAAGGGTGTAGGGCTTGGCCTTTTATAACACCAATTAGCACGAATTGACAGCTAATATCGATGAGCTGTGC
The DNA here is from genome assembly GCA_949130495.1 of Sambucus nigra. Lineage (NCBI taxonomy): Eukaryota > Viridiplantae > Streptophyta > Magnoliopsida > Dipsacales > Adoxaceae > Sambucus > Sambucus nigra. Next base: position 273,320,139 of record OX422217.1, read on the forward strand.
AAGATATTCCAAGATTTGCACCTCTTCAGCTCCATAATTAATGCCAGAAATTCGAACAGCGGGACCGGTCCGGATCCCATCGGATCGGTTCTTTTTTTCTTTTCAGTAACCGGATCGGTTCTTTTTTATTTTGACCGGACCGGTCTGAATGCTATCGGATCGGTTCTCTTGTCATCGGTTCGACATCAATCCGGGGTCTACTGCAATGGCGATATTTCGGATCGGTCCGAGATAAACCGGATCGGTCCAATTTTCTTCAATTTTGACTTTTTCTTTCCATCTTTGATTGGTCATAACTTTTGATCTCAATCTCCGAGTTGATTGTCATTTGTTCCGATGCTCTTCTGAAATAAGGATCTTCAACTTTCCTTAGGCTTCAAATCCGAACTCTAGGTGTAAATTTACACTTTTTCCCTTTGTCTTGTCTTCCTTTGATCTCTTCCTTTCTTCTGGTTTCTTTCTTTCTTTTCTTTCACAAAATACCTGTAAAATCAATAAGAAATACACGAAACTCGGGGTACTCGTTAGAAATAGTCAATGGCAATGATATGGGATAAAAACGATTCAATTACTATGTTCGAGATATTAAAATTACTAACTTAGAGGGCTAAATTTAGAAGAATTTATGCTTGGTCACATTTCATAATATATATTTTTATTGTGTTTAAAATTTTCGTTAAAATTAAAATTGGGTCAATATCGCTCAAAATATTATTTCCTGATTTTAAAATAGTTTTTCAAAATTTATTTGAGTTTTAAATGATTTTTTAAAACTTATTTTATTTAATAAAAAAATATTTGTTTATGTAACATGCCTTTAAACAAACACACACGTGTTTTCTTTCGCTTATATAATCGGGGTGCATTTAGCGTTTCATAGGGATTTAGGTGTGTATGATTTTTTATGGCTTGATCCAAGTAAATCTTTGACTTACAAATGGGAGGTATTGAGCAACCATGAGCTTTTATGCAATGGGTACCAGTTTCAAGTCTCTTTCGTCAATTGTTGGGATTTTACCTGTTAGAATAGGTTTTCTTTTTATGATCGAACGTAATAGTATAGGAGTTACAATTTTTGATTTCTGGCGATTGAGGAAATTGAACACAGTCATTCATGTCTTATTATCGTTCGCGGTCACCAAAATAGTCTTGGGATGAATTCAATTTGACCTCGATTTGATTTTCCGACACTATAAAAATAACATTTGGCCAATAAAAACCACAAATTACGAACGTAAATTAGTCGAGAGGCGCTTAAAACCCCCGAACACCAAGTGATATGATAAAAAAAATCATATTAAGATTATTCTTACTGGTCATGGTCGTTAGACAATGTACTCTCGTTACTTTTCACTGAACGACACCAGCATGTTTTCTCTCAGTTGTAAACGATTCTTAGAGAGATTTTAAAACCGTTAGATTAATGGGTGATATTACCTTTAGTACATTCTCACTTTGACCGTTAGATCATTAGATCAGTTGAGCGGTTCAATTGAGAATAATTATATCCGTCGTATCATATATTATTTGTTCCCATTTAAGAACAGTTAGATTTTTATATCATCTCAGTAGTCGGTTATGTTAAATCATTAATCGATGTTAATTTCCTTTAGAGAATGTGTTAGTTTCATTTTACCTCTCAGTTAATGATCAACACAGGTCCTCGGTCGTTCGTGTATATATATATATATATATATAGATTGGGATGTAGCCAGAAATTGTCGTTAGTGAGGTCTAATTTAATGGCGATGTCAGGGGTTCGGGGGTGGGAGCGCCCGAACTGAATTTTTGGAGGTTATTTTTGAATATTTGACAAAAATAACGTAATTTATTTAATCTAATGGAATGAAAATAAATATTTAATCGAACATTTCGCCTTAAATTTAAACCAACAATGTCCCTAATTATCCCCTAAAATTCAAATTTAAACTATCAATTCAAGCCCCAAATTTATATCTACAAATTGACTAATACAAACCCCATATTGACTCACTAAAATCATCTCCATAAGATGACTAATTTGACAAAAAAAGGGGTCATTAATATCCAAGTAAAAAGTAATAGCATTACATTTCATAACATCAATATCCCCTCAAATTGAAAGGATAACATGAGAAAATTATATCCCCTTTTTTAACTCTAAACATTAACTCTAATATCCCAAAAATTAGAAATCCTAAATAAATATAAAATTAGAAACCCTAAATAGATATATAAATTAATTAGAATATTAATCTCCAAATAAACACAAGTTACACAACCAATACATTAAAATTTACATATACAAACAAACAAAACAAATAAATAATAAGAGAAAGAGGATTTTACCTCGTCTAGACTAGAAGCAGGGGAGGAACGAGAGAGGATTAAATCAGGTAAGGGGAGTCATGCCACCACCAATGAGTTTAAAGTTTAGTTAATTTCTAGAAAGGTCGTAGAGAATTATAGAACTTAAACTTTGCACCAAATACTTTTATATACATAATTTTCTATTTTTTTTAAACTCGTTGGGGCTTGAGCCCCCACTCATCCCTGAATGGCTCCGCCCCTATATATATATATATATATATATATATATATATATATATATATATAGAGAGAGAGAGAGAGAGAGAGAGAGAGAGAGAGAGGTTATTCATTTTGAGGTCCCTGAATGAAGTCCATTTTTTTTAATAGTAAATAAAATATTTTAGGACTATTTTTTTCTAATTTTTAAACATTTAAGTAGGACCATAAAAAATAATCTGGTCAAAATAATCTTTCTACTATTTTAAAAAATCGGTCAAACTTTGTCAGTTTTTAAAAGATTAAAAATAACATAAAAACTCACAAAGATTGACCGATTTTTTTAAAATAGCAAAAAATTTCATTTCCAGATGATTTTTTTTGTGGTCCTACTGATATGTTTAAAAATCATAAAAAATCAACTAAAAAAATATTTTTTTACTACTTAAAAAAAATGAATCTCATTCAGGGTCCTCAACATGGGACCTTACTTGATCTTTTCCCAGTATATATATATACTAGCGGATACCCGTGCCTGAAGGCACGGCGAAAATTTTCAAAGTACGTAATCACGAAACGACAAAAATTTTGAAAGTACGTAATCGCAAAATGGCAAAAATATCGTTCTCCAAACAAAACAACTATATATCGTTCCCCAATATATGTAAGTGCATAACTGTTACAGTTCAAACTTCGCAAAATAATAAATGTGTATGATTAATTATGTTATGAAACAACATATCATGGCAACATTTCAATTTAAGAAAATATCCAACTATATAACCTTCCATAATAAATGGGAACAAAATTCCAATTCATCCAATTCCTATTGAATGCATATAATGCTACTAAAACTAATTGAATAAATGTAAAAGGTGACACTTGATACACAAAGTAATAAGGGTGAGAAAAGTTCCTCCATATCCATCACATGTCCTTAACGTGTCCCTTGCATCTCTGTCATGTCCCACACGTCCCCTATGTGTCTCCAGCCTAATTTGTCCAGCACATCGAGGGGAAAGTTGGACATATGTCCAAGATGTGGCGTATGCCTCTCCGTGTCGCGAAGTATTCGACATTTCTACGGAGCTCGCTGCCAAATTACTCGTGTTTCAAAGTATGTATACCTCTGGTCAAAACCTTGTGATCACAACGTAAGTCCATGAAATGCAACCTACATTAAACCTCATGAAAACATAAAAATGCACTAATGAGTTATATCTCTATTTACATGCCTGATAAATAATTCTCAGTGACCACTACATTCACAAACCAAAAATCAATTATATTAAGAAAGAGAGAGATACCAAGCCTGAACACTTAAAAGTACTATTAAAAATAGCGAAATACCTAGTACATGTTCTGTAACTGTTCTAGTTCATGTTCACAGCACCAAAGTCCTACTATCTTCACAGCACCAATACTTGTTATGTTCTGTTCTGTCATAGTTATAGTTAATACATAATACCTGTTCTGCCTACTTGTTCTATCATAGTTAATACAGTAGCAAATTAACAATCAAAGACAGATAGAGAAAACCAAATATAGTTTTTCGACCATAATTACTTAATACTTGCCATAACAAAGCATCCATGACTAACAAAGACCAATGTTCTACCATCATTCTGATTTACGGTGTTTCGACCACCAAAATCCATACCAAACAAATTTTCTACCTAACAAAAATAATACAAAATTGCCCGCAACATCCTCAAATGCAGAAAACATCCGTTATTTTTTCACCATAAACCACCAATCGCATTTTCACGACTTTAATCCCGTACTCATTGTTGATTGCGTCAACATCCTACCCAAAACTTCATGTCATCACAATTTAGCAAGTTGACAATTTTATCACAGATGTAATGAGATAGATAAAATGAAATCCATGAAATGCTGTCACAGTGCCATTACCTCTGTGAAATCTATGAAATGCGCATTTTATCATAGTGTGGCCGTGCTATCACAGTGAACATTTTATCACAGTGAGAGTGTTATCGCAGTGACAGTGCTATCACTGTCACATTATGGATAGTGGTAAAACAACCATTACCTCTGTGAAATGCATGAAATGCTCATTTTGTGATTGCCACGAAATGCTATCAAAGTGCCATGAAATGCTATCACAGTGACAATTTTATCACAGAGGTAATGATTATCACACTATGATAAAATTGTGCATTTCATGAAATGCTATCACAGAGCTAATGAAATCCTAAAATTGCACATTTCATGGACTACATTTATGCACTATCAATAAAAAAATATATATGATATCAGAAATCTACTCATACACAATGGGGCAATGGGGCAACCTACAGTTTTACACAATGGACCTGCTCGATCAGACCTTCTCGAACAGACCTGCTCGATCCAGAAAAAAATAGATCAAATATGTGTAAGTTCAAAACAGACCTACTCGAACAGACCTATTCCAAGAAAAAAAAAAGAAATATATTATCAGAAAAAGGCATTTTATCTAGGGCAAACATATCGAAATTATAAGAATTTATGTACTCATAAATTGGTATAGAAATCTTAGTTAAAACACAATATGTACCTGAGAATGTTGTTTCTCATAAAACGGTAATTTATTGTTTCAACAGCAATCCCCTATATCATCACGAAGAGACTGAGAATGCTGTTTCAGAGTATAACTTACACCAATCAACACAGGGAACTATATTATTATTTAGATGAAATTGACACCAATCTAACTCTACATGAAATTGATTCATTCATGGGAGTATGCACCTGTTCTGTCATTCACAATATGTACCTGTTTTGTCATTCACATATGTATGATTAAGTATGTTATGCATGATTGATACCTGTTATGTCATAGTCTAATGTTAATTCACATTTCACACCATTGATACCTGAGTGTAACGCAAATATACAAACTTTCACATTTCAACAGTCTAATGCATAAGGCTTGAGACGTTAAGAGTAATTCATAAAAGAAATAACATATAAAAGAAATCATATTACAATTTTTCATTGTAGCAAGTTCAAATTAGAGCCCAAGGCAGTAGAGAATTGCTTAGTCCTCTGTCCCGTTGCTATATTGGTTTGGGGAAAATAACTGCCCCAATTGAAACTCATTAGATTATAATTTCAAAATTAATTTTCCCACGTATAGAACCAATGCCCAAATCCCAAAACACACTTGTTCGCATCTCCAATCATACATATTATTGGAAGATTTTCAATATCTATCAAATTTAGATATCAACATTAAGGTAAAATACATAGAAAACATGGAAATTTCAGAATTAATTCATAAGTTCAATCATTCGCTTTGCCCAGATCAGTATGTAGAGATGTAAACAAAAAAAGAGGCATAAGAGGTCGAAACTTCCCAAAATGGAAACTTGCAAAAACACATATAAAAACAAATAATGCATTCAACTTGTTAAATATATGAAATTACTATCAAATTCAATCAACTTACAGATTATGTATAGCTATCTAACATCCTAATAAGAAAATGCTAGAATACTTTTAACTCTAATACACTGCTACAAATTTACTGAATGTATTCTCACTTTTGCAGATGAAACATCTAATGAGAGCCCTAAACCAAACTCTAATAATAGTGCAAGGTCCAAAAAATGAAGTGACACCCCAATCATGATGACACCAAAACATTACATGTTCAAAATCAAAAAGGAGAAAAACATTACACGTCCAGATTAGAAAGTTGAACTAATTTCCTCACAACAATACCTTGAGTCTTGCTAAATCGGATTCACTTCAAGGTGTGGGATGCAAGCATTGCATATAAAATTTTAACGAAAGAAACTTCATCACAATATTTTAAGACATATGCAGAATTGAATTCTATATTTCCATTATGAAGTAGACATTTTTGTGTCTCGTACACTCATACAACTCAAACGCGAAATGAAAGTAAAACTGCCACTATAGAAGGCCCCAGATTATTATCAAGTATTCTTCTCTGTTCATATTTCACATTATCTACCACAAAAAAAAAAAATTAATAAACCATAACACAATTTCAATACAAAAAATAGTATATAGAAGAGACAACATAAGACCCAATGCATCAAATTACTAACACATTTAAAAATTAGGCTCATAAACTTATTTCCATTACCTTGCAAAGTCCATCTTGGAGATTAAAGCTGCGAAACTGTATATAGGAAGAATCACAGTAGTTCCTAAACACAAAACAAAATGGGGATAAAATTATTCAAATGATGATAAAATATTACAAACCCTAACTTCCCATTTAAATATTGTTATAAACAGTAAATTAAAGTATGTCAAAATGAAACACACCTGTTATCAAACAACTACAAATTATAAAGAGATAATACCCCAAAAAGTAAGCTTCAAGTATGCTTAGGGGAGTACCTAATCCAAAAAGTCATTAACAAAGTAAAACAATTATTTGGATGTAGTGGCCATGGAACTGTAAAATTAGATTTACAAAAAGAGAGTACAAATGGAAAATCAAAATCTCGGGTGGAAAAAATAATTCAAAACCCTCAAGGTGTTAGATTAACCTAGCAGAGTAATTACCCCCAACCACTTCATCAAATCAAAACTACTACCAGCAAGCATCAAGCACCAGAAATCGTTGCAAACATTACCACAAAAATCATTAAACTACCAGTAAGCCTAATACATGTATCTAGCACCAAAAATCATTGCAAAAATTAACACAAAAGTAATTAAATATGAAAATGCGTCACATTGAAAAGGAAAAAAAATACCAGTAGACTTTTGGATCCATGATTTGTTAAGCCATAGAGAGAGTAAAAAAAAGGGGTAGAGAACTCATACATGTTTTGTGCCATGGACTTGGGAGTAGTGTGTGAAAGGAGGAGAGAGACGAAGTGGGATGAAGTGGAAAAGTACAAAAGATTAACCATTTTAACCATTTTGTTTCAAAAGATTAACCAAATGAAGTAAGAACTGAACTGAACTGACACCTCTAAGAAGTATCAGGGTTTGAAAAACCAAAAAATTACCAGTCTTGCTTTCATTACCGAGATTAATGAAGATGAAGAAAAGAGTTTACCTTAGCAGGGATATCATTTGAGAGATGAATGGATGAATGAGAGATGGGGGTTTGGAGCTTGCACGGAATCGTTGTTTGTGAGAGGAGGAGAGCGATGTTATAAAGGAATGAAAAACGTCTAAGTAGGAGAGAGAGATTTGGGCGGGACAATGAAAATGGAAGAGTTAATCTCAACCCTTTAATTCCCATAGAAGAATCCTAACCCTTATTGTGCTTTTACATTTTTGCCAATTCAAAAACCATTCCATCTTATTATATGGATATATATATATATATATATATATATATATATATATATATAAAAGAAGAGTAAGATTACAAAAAATGTACAAATTGATTGTTAGAAATCCAATTCGGAATTGCAAATCGAAATAACATAAGTATTTAGCACATTTAATTTTATTTGTTTATATTAAATTTAAAGAACCAATAAGTAAAAAAGAGTGATAAATGGGAAGTAGGATAAACATGTCATATAAAGAACATAACGAATGAGAATTATACGAAATTACCTTGAAATTGAGACCTTATAAATTCGATTGAATCCGAGATTTGCAATATATATTTCTGAAAATAATTGTTAAAATGAAAATGTAGACAATGAGATGTTAATATAAACAATGAAATGTTAAATGTAAAAAAATATATATCAGTTAAAAAATAAATTCAAAATCCTATAATACCTCTCAAACGATTGAATTGGAATTTGTTATGGAGAAGAAGATGATGTTGTTCATCGGAGCATGCATGTCTTGCTAGAATCCACAGTTAGATTAAAAGTTTATGCAATTACACATACTTAGATTAGTTGAATGTGTAAAAAAAACACTATTCCCTAGATTTATTTTTTATTGCTATTGAGTAAATGCTTATATATTTAGCTTTTATTTGGTTTGAAGTGATGTAATTTTTCCATTTTAAAATGATCCCTATTTTTGTATTAAAAGAGATTTTTTAAAACCAAACAATGCTAAAGGATTTAGTTTTCATCGTACCAAAAAAACAATATTTTGTTCTGCCAATATCAAACGTATAAGTAAATGCCAAAGAAATATTTCTATGACACCCTGCCCAATTAAATATCGGGTGATCAGTTCTTTATAAAATTTATAACAGAATGTTCGGTTGGTTCATTCTTAGCATCACTGTAGAAAACTTAAATCCAATTAATTACCTAACATTTAATTAAGCTAGTGTCAAAACATTTTCCAATTTAACTTGAAACAATTAATTCAATTAATTTCTGAACATCTAATTATAACAATACACAAGAAATGAATATTGACTGAATCAAATACTGAATAATTAAGATTGGATAAAACCTTCCAGTTCAAAGTCACAAATCAAACCATAATAAATACTCAATCCAACTGAAAACAACTATAAAGAAAACTGAGTTCAACTCCACTAATGAGAATGGGCAACACATGCCCGAACTGAGATGTATGAACTAGGAACTGAATGAAATGAGAGAAGCGTCTAATCTTAATGACCCGCAACTTCTGCAATAGCTGCAGCTCGGCAAACCATCCAAGTATCTAGAACCAGTGTCCCTATGGCCGGGCACCTGTACTAATATATATATATATATATATATGTGTGTGTGTGTGTGTGTGTGTGTGTGTGTGTGTGTGTATGTATGTATAGCAAAAGAGAGAAGAAACGCAAGAGACGGGTTAGGGCCCTATGTTTTAAAAAGACTTTATTAGTAAGTATTTAAAACTGCACTAAAGCAATTATTCTATGCATGCTAGTTCGACCTCTCACTTGAGATTATCACCTCTCGACTAGTGTGTACGCCTAACGTACCTCCAATCCAACCTAGCCATCTGACACACTCCTAACTAGGAAACGACTTATCCGTCTAGTTACCCCTCGTAGTAGTATTCCGTATTCGATCTCGACATTTATCATTTTTTGAAACAAGTGTTATCACACTAAATTCAAGTATTTACTATTTACGTTACTGAAGATTTAACAATCTTAATAATGTGTAATTATCTCGTTTTAAATATACCATAAGCATACATATATATATTCCTCACTATTATATATATATGTATTAACACAATCTTAAAATCCTGTAAATATCATATTGTAAGTAGAACACAAGTATACATATATATCCATCACTATTATATATATATAACACAACACACCAAGGATATACCTGTAGTGCATTGCATACTCTGCTATCATGTCCCGGCACATCTCGTACTCAAATAAGGACTATCGGTTTGGGAATCTACCACGAACCAGATAAACAAATCACACATATTGGCGGTGAACACAGTTCACATACCTATGGGTCACGCACATACCTACGCTCACATAGTCAGCTGACTTATCAACTCACAAATAAATCTTCACAGTACTATGTTCTGAGATATAAGTCAATATCCCCCCCAAGGTCACCCAGGATAAGATCGTTGCTACCCCCCCCCCCCCCCCCCCCGGCCCCTGAGATAGCAAGCAGCTAGGTATGTTATACACATAATATCAACTATAGCTATACGCACAACCAAATGTCATATTCCATACATAGTATTTTCATCACTAAATACTATCAACGTATTTTTTAAATTACGATATTCCCTCTCTCGTAATATATATGAGGATAATATGTCACCCGAAAATCCTTAATACATAATCAAAAGAAGTCCCAAAGGTAACCACTAATTTTTATTCTTATACGTTCCATATCTTCGGAACTAATATTGTAAGTATTTATCACGTAATACTCTCGACACATTTACAATTACGATTATCTGTCTCTCGTAAATATCAAGGTAAACTCACCGTCCCAAGTATTTGAATCATTCCACCGAAATAACTCCCAATAATTATGCACTATTTTGGGCTCATCGAACACTAGTTTTGCTCACTCAAATAGATTGTTCACCCAAATAGGGGCAAAAAAGGAAATTCTCTGAAATTTAGAATGCTCTATCGAACAAGAATAAATCTCGCTCAAACGTTGTACATGTGTCGCTCAATCCATCTTCGCGCGACAACTCTATCTCGCTCGAACGACTTCGTGCGAGATACTGATCTCACTCGAATGACTCACTTCGCGTGACATCTCGCGACCTGGGTTGTTTCGTCTTTAACCTTAGACAACCTCGTTTTTCATAATGTTGCAACCCTAAAACCTCTGAAATATCATCCCAAACTCCAATCAATTAGTCCCAAATCGAATTCTAACATTTATAAATGAATTCTAACAACCTAGAATCATCAAATCATTACAAATCGTTACAAAAATATGAAATCCCCAATTTAATTACACAAACCCTAGTTCTTCTAATTATCATTCAAGAACATATAGAATTCCAGATTCGTTCTTCACATAAAGTCATTAAACGTGATTTATAATCTACATACATGAAGGGTTCAACCTAATTTAATCTCAGATTAAAGTCATGTATATCCAATCTCCAATTTTCATCAATACTATGAATAATATGTTGGTGTTTCAACCTTACACTATTATGAACATGGTTATTTCTTTAGAAAGGAAAGTAATAAACACTTGCCTCGATTTCGAAGGTCTGATCCGTTGGTGTTGTTGGTATGGATGCGCTCCTCGCGTTCTGATCTGCATGATGGTGGTGGTGGTTGTGCAAGGTGGTGTAAATTACCTCTCCTCCTTTGGAATTTTCTCTCCCTCACCCACTGTGTCTCTCTCTTGATTTTGGTGTAAGCTAACCCTAATTGTCCCCAATTAGTTGATATAATATTTCTCCAATTTTTCTCCATTTAATTCCTCCAAAAATTCAAATTACAAAACTATCTCTATCGGGTTCCAACTTGGCCTAAAAATCTCCCGGAGTCCAAGTATAATACCCAGGTAGAGTTTTTTCTCTATCTCGATCCCTATGGACTCAACGACGCACTCGAAATGATCATATGAGCTACTTAAAATAATTTTCCTTTTTATTTCACTTAATTAGTCCTGACACGACACATACGCGCGTCCCGGCTTAATATACCAAACTGTCATATTTCTCTCTCACGACAAGTCATATAAAATCTTCATTCAATATTACTTATTTTCACAGTAATATTAACGATTACTAACTTCTCGTCTTGCTAGTAAATATTCAATTTTAATCCGGATTAATAATTAATTCTTACATTTTAATTTAATTATTCCAATAATAATAATAAATCACATAATTATTTAAATCCTCAAAAATACGGGGTGTTACATACTTCCCCCCTAATAACAGAATTTTATCCCGAAATTTGAAAAATAAGGCATTTCTGGTAAGGACAACTCCAGGTATATACCTCATATCTCATGTAATCTACGTAGTACCGCCCATACAGTACATCACCAAATACCTTTAATAATGAACACCTCACTAATAATTCACTCTACAATCCTTACCATTTAAGTGTCACCACTTAACTTTTAGATATTTACTATCTAACCTCCTACTACTCGAACTAGTAGGTTAATTGATATTTAGATATATACGAATTTGTCTTACCCACACTATATACTATAAATGTTAACACATTTTTGCCATATTACCTCTGCAAAGGACTATGGAACCTAAGCATGTACGCTACTGGCTCAAACTTAATAATAATAGAAAAAAATCCCACATCACTCGGTACCAATTTCCTCATTCCAACATGCAATTATGCAACTCCTAATCATTTCCACCCTGGTCAACGGGCCCTAAAATTCCTCTGGACCTAGTAGATTATTGTCCTCCCCTCTATTGAATAAGCACAAGGATTGATATATATATATATATAACGCCTCGAATGGAATCCTATCGATAATAAGTTGAGGGGAGTCATCTTATACTAACTCCACCAGTGGAAGGTATTACACTAAACCTTCCAATAGTTGGAAATACAACATACCTTGCATTAACTAGAACTCACAATCTGCCCGTCCGTCTGTGAGTGTGTTAGGCCTGATACGTTCGCAACTCGATATTCATGGCCTCCCGAAAACCCTTCCCAATAATCGAGTCATAACCCTCTCGACTCTATCGGACAAAAACTCTAATTATACCACATACAACCTTACTATCCCAGGAATAATGGTTGGGGTTTACGGTTACACCTTATGATTTGTCCTAACTTGGCATAATGCGAGGTACTTTAATTACTTGACCCACTTTCACCCACATAGGGTCGTGATCCCGTTGTAAAGTAATTAACTCTGTAATGGTCCGTGGATTTACTCTCCCATTACTATCAAGGAATTCATAATGCCGAAGGAACTCTATTATTTCCTGATGGTCCACTTCCAATTGGAGCTCAGTAATGTCTTTCTTCGCTTATTCCATTACTACTACGGTTTTGTCTCATGGTGCATTTTATCTTTCTTATAACAACATCCACATCTATGTCTCAAGCGACAGTGTCATCACTGCATGTCACAAGACATTCCCCCTCTCTTTAAGCTTCATATTCTCGTGAAACATATTCTCTCCATGTCCTATCAAGTAAGTTTCAACTTCCCCGAGTTAAAATTTATCGGATCCTTCCTATACCATCCTCGTGGTAATTCGGGAATTAATGGTCCCAACTGACCTAAACCATCAAACAACTCAGTCCTAAAGTCAAAACTTCTTTGTCCAGTTACCTCCAAAATATACATTGTTTCACAATTGTTAATTATGGAAAATACTATAATTCAACTATCAAGGGCACCCATACACCTTATGTTTAGTGCATTGCATCATCACCGTAGTAGACGTGTTATAAATGTCTCAAATTATGCCCCATATTTGGCATGACTATATGGCAAGGTCCTACTCTGTCCCCTTACCTTTTCCACCAAATAATATCTTAGGTTATCCCACCAGTCTGCCCATGGTGTCAACGGTCGGTAACATCATCACACATTATTGTTATACGGCCCCATCGGCCTTAATCTATAATATTACCTTTATCTCATAGTTATAACTACGTATACGTGTAATCATTACGATACTAAATACATTGACTAAAAACAAACTTATCCCAACTTCCAATGTTCGCTAAGTTCCATGCGTGGGATGTCTCACAAAGAATAATCCAAACACGGAACCCCCTCGATACACTACTACATAACACTACTAGTCGTCAAGATCTGTTAAGTTCTTTAACCCATAACACATAACCCTGAATTCCCATCTACGAACATAAAAAGTCTACTCGTCTACTTGTCTACTCTCGTGTCACTAATGACGGCATACAATGCGGCGCTCTCGTTATCACAAGTTATTAGCACTATATGATTAAGGAGTTATACCTCTCCTCTCAATAATAAGTCAATATACCCTAAATCACATCAGTGAAACATCCTTGATCACTGGGATTAATAAAGTAAGACAACATACTCCCCGTAGTCTACAATACAATACAACACATATACATGCTCAACCGTCTATCAGGTGATGCCTTGTTCAAACCATATATTTAAAATTTGAAATTTTTAGTACAATAGTCTTATCAGATAATTTACTACCATTAAAACCCTCGGTAACCAGTAAGTAGACAATATAATAATAATATGCTCTACTATCATAACGCTCAAAGGGGCACGAATCATTACATAATACAATAAATAAATTATTCTTATTGCACACACCTTCTCCTCCCTGCAGGTGGCACAAAAGTCTCGCTACCCCAATGATAGTAACATATATAATAAGGTTGTTATCGTCAGCATACCCACTAAGTCGGATGTACAGACGAATCCTTAGTATTAACTATTCACATATGTTGTGACACACCCATGTCATTTGAACTCATCATTTATTCAAAAGGATGAAACAAAGCATCATCAGTCTAGCCTGATCGTAGGGTCCCCGCACACAACTTTTGTGACCCATAATTATCTACAATAGTTATACCTTTCGTATTCCACTCATTAGTTTTTCCCTTCCTCGTGTGGGTGCATTATTCTGTTTTATGGCTTACTCGTCCGACATTGATACATTGGCCCCATATCTCTAGGCATCAAATATGGCCTTACTAGCCTTCCATTTATTTCTTGGGCCCCGTCGACCCCGAAATATGATATGCTACATTTATTGGGGACTACGCTGGTCCTGTCTAGACCTACTGCTCTCGAGTTCTTAGTTCCTGGGCCTAATTCTCTTGACCCAATTCTGACACGGGACATTTTACTTCTCCAACCAATATTCCTTATGGGCACAGTTTGTTATTCCCGATACTATTAATTTCACTTCTCACGTGAACATATTTAATAATGGTAACCCTTATCTCTACATACAGGGAATTTTCCTTTTTCACTAGTCCTCCCAGTTGTTCCTTGCTCTCTACAGGGCATATGGAACACATGGTCAACCCGCTGGTCTTGGCTGAATCCATCACCATCACGTTAAGATTTAGTCATATCATTTAAATGTTTCCCCTCACTAGGTATACTTTATGGTTATGTTCTACTAACACTATTGAACTTAACCTTGCCCTTCGGATAGGTATCACAACTCGACTGGCTCCCTTTTTTTGGGGCGAACATAGTCTAGTAAACATATACTTTAATGACATTGACACTAGTCACCTTAGTCGTACCTCCCATTTACGCTAGGGTATTCTACCTATGAGTCCATTTTCGACTTATGGACCCTTTTCTGTTTTGTGACTCCTACTTCGGTTACGAAGTTCACTTACCAAATTAACTCATTTTTTTATGATCGTTCTCTACCCAACCTAATGGTGATAAGATCAACATCTCTTTTGTGTCTCTATCTGACCAGTGGATGGAAAATTTTAAACGGTCATCCCGTACCCAATATCTCGATTTGATTGACTATTCTTACTCTTTGTTGTTTCTCTCAGCTAAAAAAAATTTCTTATGAATTTAAAATTCTAAGTGTCACTACACTCTACTTTACATTATTGTCTTTGGATTAGCTCCCTCCATTGGCCCATCACACTTATATATTACTGTTGGTGATTTCTATCGCGATAACCGTTCCACAAATGCTTCACAACATTTAATTGTTTTCCTCCGCCTGCAGTCTTGCTAACGGCCTTCGTTGTTTGTCCCATATTGTTAGGAGTACGAAGCCCAATCAGTTTTGCATATGAATTGGATTCACTAAACTAAAATGTAGGAGAGTGAAAATTGTAAACGCAGTGAAATACAACAATCCTATAATAAGGATCTACATCAAAAAATGCTAAGCTGAAACGTAATAAGCCGTACAGGTCCTAAAAGACTCTAGAACTAGATGCTCTGATACAACCTATGACACCCCGCCCAATTAAATATCGAGTGATCAGTCCTTTATAAAATTTATAACAGAATGTTCGGTTGGTTCATTCTTACCATCACTGTCGAAACCTAAAATCCAATTAATTACCTAACATTTAATTAAACTAGTGTTAAAACATTTTACAATTTAACTTGAAATAATTAATTCAATTAATTTTTGAACATCTATAACCATACACAAGAAATTAATACTGACTGAATCAAATACCGAATAATTAAGACTGGATAAAACCTTCCAGTTCAAAGTCACAAATAAACCCATAATAAATACTCAATTCAACTGAAAAGAACTACAAAGGAAACTGAGTACAACTCCGATAATGAGAATGGGAGACACATGCCCGAACTGAGATATCTGAACAAAGAACTGAATGAAATGAGAGAAGTGTCTAATCTCACTGGCCCGCAACTTCCACAACAGTTGCATCTTGACAAACCATCCAAGTATCTAGAATCGGCGTCCCTGTGGCTGGGCACCTGTACTAATACATATTTATATAGAAAAAGAGAGAAGAAAACAAAGAGACGGGTCAGGGATCGATGTTTTAAAAAGATTTTAATCGAAGTATTTAAAACTGCATGAAACAAAGTATTATATGCATGTTAGTTCGACCTCTCACACGAGATTCTCACCTCTCGACTAGTGTGCACACCTAACATAACTACAATCCAACCTAGCCATCTTAATCACTCCTAACTAGGAAAACGTCTTATCCTTATAGTTACCCCTCGTAGTAGTATCCCGTATTTAATCTCGACATTTATCATTTTTTTTGAACAAGTGTTATCACACTAAAGTCAAGTATTCACTATTTACGTTACTGAAGATTTCACTATCTTAATAATATGTAATTATCTCATTTTAAATATACCATAAGCATACATATATATATTCCTCACTATTATATATATATATATATATGTATTAACACAATCTTAAAAGTCTACAAATATCACATTGTAAGTAGAACACAAGCATACATATATATATATACATCACTAATATATATATACTAACACGGGACACCAAGGATATACCTGTAGAGAATTTCATACTCTGCTATCATGTCTCGGTACATCTCGTACTCAAATAAGGCCTATCGGTTCAGGAATCTCCCACAAACCATATAAACAAATCACACATATTGGCAGCGAACATAGTTCACATACTTATAGGTCACGCACATACCTACGCTCCCATAGTCAGCTAACTTATAAACTCACAAATAAGTCTTCACAATACTATGTTGTGAGATACAAGTCAATATCCCCCCAAAGTTCACCCAAGATAAGATAGTCTCTACACAACCCCCCGCGATAGCAAGCAGCTAGGTTTGTCATACACATAATATCAACTATAGGTGTACACATAACCAAATGTCATATTCCATACGTAGTACTTTCATCACTAAATACTATCAACGTATTTCTAAATTACGATATTCCCTCTCTCATAATATATATATAAGGATAATATGTCACCCGAAAATCCATAGTACATAATCATAAGATGTCCCAAAAGTAACCACTAATTTTTATTCTTATAAGTTCCATATCATCAAAACTAATATCTTAAGTATTTATCATGTAATACTCTTGGCGCATTTATAATTACGATTATCTCTCTCTCGTAATCTTTAAGGTAAAATCACCATCCCAAGTATTTGCATCATTCCACCTAAATAATTCCAATAATTTTGCACTATTTTGGGTTCATCGAACACTTGTTTTCCTCACTCAAATTGACTGTTCACCCAAATAGGGGTACAATAGGAAATTCTCTGAAATTTAGAAATCTCGCTCGAACCAGAATAATTCTCTCTTGAACGACATAAATGTGTCACTCTATCCATCTTCGTGCGACAACTCTATCTTGCTCGAACGACTTCATGAGAGATGCTGATCTCACTCGAATGACTGACTTCGTGCGACTTCGCACGACATCTCGCGACCTAGGCTGTTTCGTCTTCAACCTTAGACAACCTCATTTTTCACAATTTTTTAACACTAAAACCTATAAAATATCGTCCCAAACTCCAATCAATTAGTCCCAAATCAAATTCTAACATTTGTAAATGAATTTTAACAACCTAGAATCATCAAATCATTACAAATCGTTAAAGAAATATGAAATCCCGAGTTTAATTACACAAACCCTAGTTCTTCCAATTATCATTCAAGAACATATAAACTTCCTAGATTCATTCATCACATAAAGTCATCAAACATCATTTCTAATCTACATACATGAAGGGTTCAACCTAATTTAATTTCATATTAAAGTCATGTATATTCAATCTCCAATTTTCATCAATATTATGAACATTATGTTGGTGTTTCAACCCTATACTAGCAAGAACATGGTTATTTCTTTAGAAAGGAAAGTAATAAACACTTGCCTCGATTTTGAACGTCTAATCCATTGGTGGTATTGGTATGGATGCGCTCCTCGCGTTCTGATCTACACGATGGTGGTGGGGGTTGTGCAATGTGGTGTAAATTGCCTCTCCTCCTTTGGAATTTTCTCTCCCTCACCCACTGTGTCTCTCTCTTGATGTTGGTGTAACCTAACCCAAATTGTCCCCAATTAGCTTATATAACATTTCTCCAATTTTCGTCCATTTAATTCCTCTAAAAATCCAAATTACAAAACTACCCCTATCGGGTGCTGACTTGGCCTAAAAATATCCCGGAGTCGAAATAGAATACCTGGGTGGAGTTTTCTGACTATCTCGACCCCTACGGACTCAATTGTTAACTCAAAATGATCATATGAGCTACATAAAATAATTTACCCTTTTATTTCACTTAATTAGTCCTGACACAACTCATACGCGCGTCCCGACTTAATTTACCAAACTGCCATATTTCTCTCTCACGACAAGTCATATAAATTGTCATTCCATATTACTTATTCTCTAAGTAATATTAATGATTACTAACTTCTCATCAGTAAATATTCAATTTTAATTCGGATTAATAATTAATTATCACATTTTAATTTAATTAATCCAACAATAATAATAAATCGCATAATTATTTAAATCCTCAAAAATACGGGGTGTTACAATTTCAACATAGCGTGTTAGATTAAAACCTGATTTTGAGCTTCGATATAAATTACCGGGTTACCCATTGATAGTGAGAGCATCGGAGTCTTGCGGATGCCTTCCCAATCGAAGGAAGTCATTGAGAACCTAGTGATTAGTAATGTTAATTCTACACTGTCTTAGGGTTTTCAGAAATATGTACACATAATGTTGAAAATATTTGAGTTTATTTAGGGGAATAAAATAACACTTTTGATTACATTTGTCATAAAAAATGGAAAAAGAAGAAAAAGATAATATGTGTAATGCAGTCCCTCAAAATGAGTCATGCTTTGATTAAGCATATACTTTATAGATACATAATATCTTTCAAACTTTCCTCAATCTCTTCCCGTGTTTTTGAGAGGTACTGATCAAGGTAATCGAGGAGATTTCAAAACCTAACAGGATAGGCCCATTTACGATTAGTGAGTTCACGCAAGAGTGAATAGAATCTTGAATGTGCTCCATAATTAAAACATTTCAGTCTCTCATATACTAAATTGAGGATTTTCTCACAATAATAATCTATATATGTTATAAAGATACAAAATGTTAGTATGAATCAGAAAAGGCAAACAACAAAGTAGAGTATAAAAGGTAAAACTCATAACCATACCCCTTGTTTCATAATGTATGTA
The DNA here is from genome assembly GCA_949130495.1 of Sambucus nigra. NCBI lineage: Eukaryota > Viridiplantae > Streptophyta > Magnoliopsida > Dipsacales > Adoxaceae > Sambucus > Sambucus nigra. The sequence goes on from OX422217.1 coordinate 273,339,681, forward strand.
ATAATGGGAGGAAAACCACAAAGCTCTATGTGAGGATGCTTAGTAATCTCCCTCCTCACTTGACCAACCCTAGTTCCCATAACCAAGTGTCATGTTGTCATCCCTGTCCCAAAAATCTTTGGAGGAGCCTCCTTAAATTCCCTACACTGGTAGTAGAACCCTAAGATCATGTAGACTTATCACTATTAATACCCGATATTGGTTTTAACAACATAAATGGGAAACATTATCAGAGATGTTCTGTATAATTCTTCAACTAATCCCTTACATTGGTTTTAACATCAAACATCCCATTAGTTTCATGACTCTTCATTTCATTAATGTTGCCTCTTCATTTTTTCAACTCTACAAGTTCCACACCCTATACTCACATATTTTCACCGTAACTGATATTTAAGTCATTTTCCACATGGCAGACTCATAGTGTTTTGGGCTACAATATTATATAATTACATAGATATGTTATACCGGTTGGCCTAAATATTAAGCAATAGTTATAGCCTTCGGATCATATAAGTTTCGCCAACCCTTCATTTACTTCTATTGTTTCTGTAGTTTTCCATCCCTTTGTATATAAATCTTATTATATTATTTATTAGGACTAGTCAACCATAGTTTTAGAGAGAGATACATAAAATGTTATCACCTATTCCTAGATAAAAATCAAGAGAGAGAGAAAGAGAAATATTCTTCAAAGATAGAGAGTATATTTTTTAGATTTAAGCATTATATTATATTTCATTTTTGCTCTTAATTTTTGATTTTATATTTAAAACTCTCAAAGGCCTTAAGCACATCATCACAAAAGAAGAGATTCATTTATTGTGTTATAGTTGAGAGTGTAGGGATTATTTGTTCAATTATTTTTTTTTCTCAAAAACTAAAATCTCTTATTGATTAGATCTGAATTTTTAATGAAAATTACTAAAAATCTAATTATTCTAATTTTGTGTTGAAATTGTATATATATAGGGCTGTAAAATGAACCAAGCTACTCGAGTTCGAATCATGTTCATTAGGGAAAAAACTCATTCGAGACTAGCTTGTAAAATATACGAGCTAAGGTTAAACAAAGTTTAAGCTCGTTATCTTATTGATCTCGACTCGAATTCAACTCGAATTCGACTCGATTATCGATATCCACCCTAAACTAGTGTAAAATAACCAAGCTACTCGACCTCGGCTCGTATTCATTTACTTGAAAGCTCGTTCGAGCTTGGATCGTAAGAAAAATGAATCGATCTTGAAGATACTTTTAGGATCATTTACATTTACAAACCAAGCTTGAGCAACCTTAATCTTGTCTCGACTCCCCTCATTTTCACCCCTATGTATATATTGTTTAAAATCAATTTTCTCTCCGAATCTAAATTTTTTATTAAATATCTTTTGAAGATATGTTATCTCTTTTAATTGTGAGTTAATTTTCTACACTTCTCTCATAAATCTAAATTTATATTTTTAGAAAGAGAGAGAGACATAACACATATTAAAGTAAGATATATTTTTAGATTCTTCATTCACTGTTATATAAAAATATTGATAGAAGTTTTCTAAAACTAAGATGATGATATTATTTTAATTCTTTCTTTATTTTTTCGTATCATTGCTAGTTATTATATTTTGTCTAATATTGTTAGTAGAAAAAATTCTCTAGACAATTGCATGCTTTGCTTTTCCTTTCAAAGAATTTTTGAATATGTTCTTCTGAAAATAAAAATGATGAACTCGATTTTTAAAATCATATTTTTTGTTTAAATGTTTATATCATGAAATATATGTAAGCCAATACTTTTCGGAATTCAAAATGTTAATTTTTAATAATCTAAAAGTTCAAAAAAGTAATTTCAAATTCGAAAGTTTTATTTTACTAGTTTTTAGAATAACATTTTTCTCGTCACTAACACCATTGGTTTCTTATTATCGCGTGGGATTACACAAGCGTATAAAAAGGTATATAATAATGAGAAGTGTTTGAAGAATCAAAGAACATTTCGTAGTTCTACTCTCCATCGGATTTAGATTAATGTAGATAGTCGACCTATTAAGTTTTAACAATTCTACTTTTCAACATATTTGGAGTTTTGACGTAGGTAAACTTAATATATCCTTAAATTTTGCATATGTTAACATCTAATTGTGTCAAACAATATAAAATTTTGTAAATGTTAGTACAGTTGAATGCTCTAATACCAATCTGAGAATGGGAAATTAAATGTGCTTGACAAGTATGGTCATATATAAAAATTCTATTATTTTATTTTTATCAATTTAATTCCCAAACATACAAAATCAATTTAAAAAAAAAATTAATCTTTCATTAAATTAGTTGTGAAGGCAAATATATTTTCAAAATAATATGAATATTCTACACACTTAAGAACACAAAGATTGAGAAAAAATTCCTTGCGGGCAAAACCTTTATTCACCACTTTAGAAATATTACAAGGAAATCAACTTACAATACAACTTGATTATCGCCACAAGCATAGTGTGATAGTCTTCATAAATCTCTAAAGAATACCACTTATCTCTAAATAGTCCACGAGGTATACAGCTTGAAGACTTCCGTACATCTCAATAAGGTATAAATCTTTTAGGTGTTTTAAACTTTTCAAAAAGTTATTTGGAATGTTATTTTTATGAAAGAACTGAGGCTGGAATTTTTAAAGTTTAAAATAAAAATCTGAATTTTTTTAACCACGTTTGAAGTCTCATTAGAAGTCTTAAAATAAAAAAAGGTCTTTTCGTTTGAACGAGCATCTAATGAGGCAACACTATTTTACATCATTTGAAAGCCGTTTTAAACCGATTCAAACGAGATAGCCTTCTCGTTAGAATGACTTGTAATTTCATTCTAATGACATGCTTTTGTCTTTCAAACAAGTTTCATTTTCGTTCCAACAAGACGTCAACTCAAAATTTGTGCTGAGTTTATAAATACTTGTTTGGACTCAAAATTTTCTAAGACTTTTGCCACAACTATTTCTACCTATCTTTTGCAAAAGCTTTTGTAATACCCCGTGACTTTGGGACTGAGAAAATAATTTTTTGGGAGAAATAAAATTTATTTAAATTGGGGAATTTTAATTATGGAAATTGAAGTCCAAAAATAAAGGACGTTATAAAGTATTCCGGATGATGATTCTGAGTGCGCCATTGATTCCGGATGGGTCGAGATACTCAAAATTACTATCCTTGTGTTTTATTTCAATTCTGGAATAATTTTAAGTAAGTTTGACCGAATTGGAGTAAACGAGTAATTCAAAATGTGTATTATCATTTAAAACTGGGATTTATGTTTTAAAGGTTTAAGAGGCTTACGAATTCAGCCAATCCCAATGAAGAGAAAGAGAGAAAGATAAATAAAGAGGGAAAGAAGAAGAAAGGAAGAAGGAGAGAGGAAAAATCTTTGAGATTCCGGCCAACACGCGATCTAGAGGACGATTCAACATCTACAATTTCGAGGCAAGTGTTTAATCTTGCTAAATAGTTCATTTGTATAGTTTATTTCATAATTTGGGGGGGAAAGAATTGGACTTTGGGTATTAATATCAAAACCTAGATTTTGGGTACTAAAACTTGAATTTGATGTTTATACATGGGATTAATGACATATAAATTCGTGGGATGAGATGTAGGATGAGTTTTAATGTTAATAATATGATTGAGTTAAAGATTGGGGGTTAGATGATGATATTTTGGTGTTTGGGGAGTTAGGGTTCGTTCAAAATGGAAAAATGGCCAAGACATCTAGTATGGACGGTCGATCGCGACCAGGGGGCTGATCGACCGTGACCTAAGGGAAAAGCCTACTGCATTCTTCGTAGGGAAGAATTAGAACCGCGGTCGATCAGGGGTCTGGGGCCGGTCGATCGATCCTCTATTTATAGACCAATAATGGGATTTTCTTTTACCCCCTTTTCTTTTGGGTTTTATTCTTAGGGGACTTCTTACTAGATTTATTATAGAGGTTTATGATATAATACTAACGAATTTATGCCTTAGGATGAATAGGGGCTTTCAGACTTATGTTAGAAATGGATTATGAGGGTAGGACTCCTCTTTTAGTAAGGAAATGATTATGGGACATAATGATAGGATGATTATATTAATATGATGGTGGTAGGCTATCATGAAATAGTTATACATTGTAGAGATGGTCCCTTTCTATTTATGTGTGTTTGAAGTCAAGAGGTATTGCGGTATATGCTTCAGATTATTACCGAATAGAATTGTTATGTGTGTACTTCTGTCCGTGTTAGTTATTACATATTTATGCATATTAGTAAGAGATATTCTGAGGTATAGTGGCGAATCTCGTTGAGGATGGAAGTTCTATTTAGAGCTCAGAAGTGAGTTTAGATTACGTAAAGTTTAGAACTCTTTGAGCGAGTTATGAGGGTTTGGCATGAAATTATAGGCCGATAATTATGCCGAATGCTTTTAGTGGTAGGATTCTATTTAAGATATGATTGGGGACCTAGGAGAGAGATAAGTCACGTATCCTTAGTGGTGATAAACTCAAGAAATAAATCGTAAAAGCGTTAATATTAAGGTTTCATAGGGACAATTGAACCGTAGTTGGAAATGAGAACGATTGGATCGTACTATTACCTAGAATAGGTGGTGTTGTAAATCTAGTCGGGTTAGTTGTTATATATCTATTTGTGATTAACAATGGGGATTCCAATACTTGATGGGATCATGGAATGAATTTAAGATTGAGCTTGAGGTTTACAGACTATTAGTTATGTCTGCACCTATAGTTGGGATTATTATTAGATATATCGAAGTGCATTTGGATATAGATGGAATGTATAGTAATTGTTACATATATTGGAGATTAGGATATGCGTATATATAGAGATTTATATATATTTAAATGGTTATATAATTTTGGCGCGAATGTATACGTCATGTGTGAAGATTTATACATATGATGTGATTTCTTGTATATATATACTGTGTGAATGATATATATACTTATTGTTTGAGCATACCCGGTACATGCTATCATGGGAATTTGCACGATGAGGGTAAGCCCTTGGCTTTAAGAGCACGGTTTGGATAGTCCCCAGGTCATAGTCGTCCCTTATTATTTGTGTGATTTCATTTTGGGGGGTGAGAAGTTTTGGGTATGAGTCGTTGTCACTTTTCGGTTTGGAGCTATGATCGCTACCCATATGTTATGATTGATTTCATCGCCATGGTTGTGTGCTAATAGTCCGATTGGTGGTGAGCCCGGGAGAAAGTGAGTAATTCCTGGAAGATGATAACATGGTGCAGTATTTTTGTATCCTATAATCGTTTATGTTATGGGTATTGCAAAGTTTACATTATGTGTGTTATGTATACGTGGTTATACGAATGAATGATTGCTTATATATATATCTAAAGTATAAATATATATGTATCCTATAAGTGAAGGTGATATGAATTTTTTGGTATGTACATCTTGGGTGATTTGGTGTACTAGTTTATCGAGGTCGAATGATCATACTTAGAGACAATTGCGATTATATCGATCCCAAGGAGTTAGATAAAGATTCTAATTATGTTTTTAGATATAGTACTCAATAATTAAGTAGCTGTAGTAATAGGATTTCGCTTTGCGAGACGGCTCGCGCACGAAACGCAGTGCAATGTTGATAGTGGAGAGAAGTTCTGTCCTTAGTATTTGAGTGTATGTTGTTTAGAAAATAAACTCTTATATTGAAGCCTAATGTTAATGTGTGACGTACTAAGACTTATAACTGGTTTAAGTCAATAATTGGAAACACTAGAGCCTGGTAAGGCATATACGTATCTATATATATATAGCACTGAGTACATGGGATAGTGAAAGCGCCATGCTTTATGTTATGTTTAGAGACATGAGAGTGACCGAGCAAACTCTTATGTCAACATATGTAGATTGTGGGAAAGTACATAGTATGTACTGAAGGCCTTACAGACCTCGACAACCGGCTAGGTTAGATAGTCGTGTATCAGGGGGGGTTCCTTGTTTAGATTTCGCTTTGCGAGACATCCCACGCATGAAACTAGCGAACGTCGGGAGTTGGAGAGAAGTTTTGTCGATAGTACATAAGTTTTGTATGTTGGTTCTTGTACCTAAAGGAGATTATAATTGAGAGTTGATAATTCTTTTATGACATAAGGCCAATAGAGTTGCCAAGTCTTAGTATCATTCTGAATAGAGCAATGATACCATTGAAGGATTGATTAAGTTTTGACTAGTGGTGTGGTTGAGTACACCCCTACCACATCAGCATACATAGTGTGCAAGAATTACAGTAAGAAAATTTTATGTCATTTGTATAAAACTGCGCGAGGCATAGGGTGTATCGGGGCCCTAGGGGATTGAACCAAATGGTGGATTATGATTATCTTGTGAATTCGATAACATGTAGTAGGGTAAGCCGGAGAATACTCTGTAAGATTTGTTAGAGAATTACGTTTCAAAATAAAGTGAGATTTTTGAGCGGGGAAAGAGACTTGTATCACACTATACGACAAAGTCACATGTATCACGATTAGAAATACATTCAAGAGAGTATAAAATGTATCAAGATACAAATAACAGTGGTAATGGGCTTAATGTAAAGTAATTTTCAAAGTTAGTCCTGCAGTGGGTCAGCTGATAGTTAGAAAAAGGGCGGACAATTCGAAACCAGTAGGGACTCCTTCCACTAGAGAATAGAACAATATCCCCAAGGATCTTCTTATGTAGCTGAGATGATAAGATTATAGGTACTAAAATGAGATTGAGTATGGCCTAATACCCACAGAGGGATGGGAATGATTATTGGTGGGATTAGAATGGAAAGGATTCTTGGGTTATATTAGGATTGCACGTCTTGCGGGTATAGGCCGTGCGTATGGTAAGGTAGGTTTTCCTTATATGGGTGGGGTAAATTAATTAAGGTTTCAGGACACGATTAGGCGCACGCTGTATATGAGAGGTGAGTTTGGGGGTTTCACGAGAGTGCGACTCCACTTTAATTATGAAATAGTGCATTTATATTTATTATGCACGGTTAACACACTTGCTAAATATTTTTACACCTCGGGCTCTGACCCGTTTATATTTCTCTTTTGTTATATATATATATATATATATATATATATATATATATATATATATATATATATATATATATATATATATATATATACTGTTTACTACAGGTGTCCTACCGTATGGATACTAGATGCATTTCTATCCAGAGTCTTGGGAGCCGTAGCAATTGCAGACTGTGGTGGGATTTAGATTGTAGTGGTTTTCTATTCCTTTTTACATGTAGGTAGGGCTCATGTGGTACTTCGGGTTTATACCCAAGAGTTATATGTAGTTTTTTATATTTCTTCTTCATGGATGTTGTAGTGTCTGTGACCCGACAACTTATTCGGGTATATTTCCTTTTGTGTACTCATTTGATTTTAATTCTAGAACTTTATTTTATCTGGGTACTTGTGTGCATTCTACCTTTTCCAGTAGTTTTATATTGTTGGGTTGATATCCATTGTATGCTTTATTTTATTTTATTTAAATTTTGGAATCCGCTTTTATAGTTTCGGGTAGTTAACCTTATCTATTTTAGTATAGTCTGTTGATGCTGAGAATGGGCCATCTGAGATTCCTGATTAAATGTTGTATAGGGATGGCCAGTCGTTATTATTTTAATTGGGATGTCACAAATGGTATCAGAGCATTAGGTTCTAGTGTCTTTAGGATCTGTGCGGGTTTTCTTCGTTCTTCTGCAAGCGTTCTTGATGTAGAGCCCTACTATTAGGATTGTTGTGTTCACTACGGTTATCTTCTTCTGCGAGGTGTACTCACTTGAACGACATTCTGACACAGTTTCTTTCATCTCAGACGCCGCCATAAATAATTCATCCAAGAAGGGGAAAGATAAGAGACACAATACCTATAACAGTTTTTAGGTACGCTTTGACTGAAGGTATTTTCTTTTCATGATTCAGGCGGAGATGAGGAGGATATTTCTAGCGGTGATTCAAGGTGATCTGACGATGGTCGAGTGAGAAGGAGAATTGACTCGAATGGAGAATTTTGTGATTGATTAGGTAAGTACTGAGAATAAGCAAATAGTGAAGCCCTTGGGAGTTTTAGATTGGGAAACTCGTCGATGTTTGTTATGAAACTTGGTGTTGGTGACTTTTATCGCTGAAAGGTATGTGGCATTGTCCCATTATCAAGAGTATCATCTTTCTTTAAGAAAGGAGTACGAAATTTAGAGACTTGGGTTCATTGAGTAGGACCGAAGGAGTTGTCAGGGTTTGCAGTAGCGCTTTAACCTTTAGGATGGTTAGGAAGGATTTTCGGGAGGATGTTTCTTCGAGGAGAATTAGGCCTTAAAAAAAAGGCTTGTCCTAGAAAGAGTAGAGGGGCCCATGGATGAAGTGAAACAATTGGATTATGGAAGTATAAGGTAGAATACCTTTCTTTGGGTTTAGGTCATGCTTTACGCGATATTGGGAGCGTCGCATGTAAGGTTTTATGAGGGATTAGCCTCCATAACCATAGTGTGTATTGAATTCCCTTGAAGGGAAGGGGTAATCAAGTCTGGCCTTTGTATGGCATCTTTTGGGATAATAGATTGCTTCGCGATGAGCAGAGAGTTTTGCTTACTATTTTCGGAAGTGTGGACTGATAAGGTTTATTGATTAGTGGTTATAATGTTATTATTTTATGGATAGGCTGGGGCATGTAATTGTGGTATTCCAATGATAGAAGGAATTACCTTGCGACAATGCTTTGATGTAATGTAAAGGATTTTTATAACTGAGGAAGATCATAGTTTAAAAGATTTATTATTGAGCGGGGAATTTAACGCATGGTTGTGCTTGTTATGAGAACTGGGTATTTGTGAGAGTATTGTATTTATTGGGGCCTCGTGTTTAGAGCATAAGGTGTTTGATTGGTGTGTTGAAATGTATGAAATAATTTCATATTATATTATTATATAGTCCTTTGCGCAATATCTATAATTCAAAAATATGTTAAAAAACTTTAATCCTGGTTCAACTGATCTCAATCCCTGACATAGCTACACAGTAGTATATTGGGAGGGTTCCTTGTTTGGATTTCACTTGCGAGACCTCCCCCGCATGAAAGTCGCAATTTTTAGGAATTTAGAAGAGTTCAACCATTGGAAATTTCAAACTTTTATATATACTTAATATGATGCTATAGAAATTTGTGGAGAGTTATATTACGATTTTGAGGCTAGTGGGGCCGATTTATATTTTTACGAGTGGATTTCGGGTACAGGGTGTATGGGCATCCTGGGTAGCTAATTTGATTTCAAAGTTTAAATCATTCGATATGAGAAGTAGGAGAGATAAGTATAGAGATATTGAGGCTAGATGAGGTTCGAAGTCCTAGGCATAACCTCAATTTCGAGGACGAAATTTTTATACTGGGGGAAGTCTATAATACCCAGTGACTTTGGGAATGAGAAATTAAATTTTTGGGAGAAATAAAATATATTTAAATTGGGGAATTTTAAATGTGGAAATTGAAGTCAAAGATAAAGGACATTATAAAGTATTCCGGATGATGATTCTGAGTGCGCCATTGATTCCGGATGGGTTGAGATAGTCAAAATGACTGTCCTTGGGTTTTATTTCGATTACAAAGTATTTTTAAGTAAGTTTGACTCGAATTGGAGTAAATGAATCCTTTAAAGTGTGTATTATCATTTAAAACTGGGATTTATGTTTTAATGGTTTAAGAGGCTTGCAAATTTAGCCAATCTCATCGAAGAGAAAGAGAGAAATAGAAAGAAAGAGGGAAAGAAGAAGAAAGGAAGAAAGAGAGAGGAAAAAGCTTAGAGATTTCAGCCAACACGCGATCTCGAAGATGATTCAACCTATACAATTTCGAGGCAAGTGTTAAATCTTGCTAAATAATTCATTTGTGTAGTTTATTTCATAATTTGTAGGCAAAATAATTGGATTTTGGGTATTATTATCAAAACCTAGATTTTGGGTACTAAAACTTGAATTTGATGTCTATACATGGGATTGATGACATATAAATTGATGGGATGAGATGTAGGATGAGTTTTAATGTTATGAATATAATTGAGTTAAAGATTGGGGGTTAGATGGTGATATTTGGGTGTTTGGGGAGTTAGTATTAGTTCAAAATGGGAAAAGGTCCAAGACATCTGGTATGGTCGGTCGACTGCGGACAGGGGCGATCGACCGTGCCCTAAGGGAAACGCCTGCATTATTCGTAGGGCAGAATTTAGAACCGCGGTCGATCAGGGGTCTTGGGCCGGTCGACCGGTCCTCTATTTTTATCCCAATAATGGGATTTTCTTTTACCCCCTTTTCTTTTGGGTTTTATTCTTAGGGGACTTCTTACTTGACTTATTATGGAGAGTTATGATATAATACTAAGGGATTTATGCCTTAGGATGAATGTGGGCTTTCGGACTTATGTTAGAAATCGATTATGAGGGTAGGACGCCTCTTTTAAGAAGGAAATGATTGTGGGATTTAATGATAGGAGGATTATATTAATATGTTGGTGGTGGGCTATCATGAAACAGTTATAAATTGTAGAGATAGCCCCTTTCTGTTTATGTGCGTTTGAAGTCAAGAGGTATTGCGATATATACTTCAGATTATTACCAAATAAAATACTTATGTGTGTACTTCTATCCAATTTAGTTATTACATATTTATGCGTATTAATAATAGATATTTTGAGGTATAGTGGAGAATCTCATTGAGGATAGGATTTCTATTTAGAGGTCAGAAGTGAGTTTAGATGATGTAAAGTTTAGAACTCTTTGAGCGAGTTGTGAGGGTATGGCATGAAATTGTAAGCCGATAATTGTGCTGAATCCTTTTAGCGGTAGGATTCCATTTAAGATATGATTGGGAACTCTAGACTTAAAATTCCTAGGAACTCTTTCAAAATCATAACAAAAAGGTCTAAGGTGACTATTCCTACCATAAATGTGACCATGTGTAATTTTCTAACCTCCTTGGATGTGGTTGAACCTCTAAAACAAATAATGGTCTTGGCTTTTACATTGGATGTAATGCCCCAGTTCGAATTTATGGGTTACTCGTCGTAAACCAAGTCCAACCCGAGCGTTAGATGTTAAGTGAAATGAACGAACTATATAATGTTGAAAACCCAGTTTTATTTTAATTAACGTTTCACTTGTTATCATGCGATTTCAATTTCAAATCAAACTACAGGAGGGACCCATGGGGAGTACCCCGGAGTCTAAGTGTATAGAGATACTGATGTAAAATTAAAGAGAGTAGTTACCTATATAACGCTCTTAAAATACGAACCCGCCCCCAACCCGTTGTAAAAAACGAGGGAAAAACCAAAATGCTCAATGAGAAATAGATAACAATGAAATATAGGATCGAACACCAGAAAGAAGACTCTAGTACGATACGCCTACGTGCAAATGCAAACTAGATTACACACACACACACACATACTTAATGCGTGAAACAATTTTACTTCCGAAAACCATATTTATCCAGATAAATTTACCTTAATCTTGTAAAAGACTTCCTTTTTCTCATTTTAATATTCGTCACTTTATTTAACAGGAACGATTAAGTATGGGTTATACCTCTTAGGTTGCTTGACCATCCCTTACCCAATTACTTTACCCTATCTATACCTTATGGACATTAATAAATTACACATTTACTTGTCCGTTTTACCCTTTATTGAAACATTTATTATTTCATTCAAGTTAGGTTGTCTAAACACATTTTCACAATACAACCTATTTCTTGACATGTTTCTTATTACTTTATACTTTTTTCGGAATCATTCATTAACCACATACTTTAACAGGCACCACACCCCCACCGGTGCCACCATATGCTCTGGCAAATAGTTTTGGGTCTTTCAACTCGGACTTCGATCCCTCCTTAATTTTGTTGGTGTCATCTGTATTCGTTCTTAATGTGTTTTAACATTTTGTAAATTTCCACAGTATTCCGTCTATCCTTTTACCCGACCGAAACTAACCCCGGGGTTTCACCCCAATTCTTCTTGCACTTTGAAAATCATCATTTCTTATCCCTTACACTTTAGCCTTGATTTCTATTCCAAAAATCTTGTTCATTAGTACTATCATGTGTAACACCCTTTCCAATATCTTTATTTCATTAAAATGTTCGACTTTATGTAAAATTACCGTTTTACCCATCTATTTTCAAACTCACTTTTTACTCCATTTTCACAAGTATTAACTTTTCAAAAACCATTAAGTTATCCATACTAACTTTTAAGTGTTTTGGCACCTTAAAACCTTTTTAACCTTTGGCATAATATTCTTCTCAATTGGAAACGCCTTTATTTTAATATTTTCATCTCCAAGAATTATTAAACATATAAGACTACTTTATAACAAAAATACCATTTTCTTTTATTAACACCTGTAGTCTTACAAGTTTACACTCATCACCCATATTACCCTTTTCACACACTTTGATGACTACAATTTCTACAATTTTTTTATTTAATTTTAAACCCAACAAACCTTCTTTAAACTTGTTTATATAGTCATTGCCGAAATACTACAAGGTTATATGCATGGGAAGATAAATTTAAAATCCTAAAATCCTCTTGATGGGTTAAACATGCATTTCATCTTAGTAATTTGTAATATTTGTAAATATATACTTTTAAGGCATAAAAGATATTTTATTTCTTCAATCTCAACAAGTGTCAATATTCATAAAATATTCATTTTTGCAAGAAACTTTGGAACATTATTTAACCAAATATTTTAGAAAAATTAACATCATTTCCAATCATTTTATTCCGTAAAATGTTTAACTTCAAACTTCTAAAAAAATGCACCATTTTCATAAAAAAAAATGCACCATTTTCATTAAAAAAAATGCATCATTTTCATAAAAAATGCACCATTTTTATAAAAATCCTAATTTTTATTTCAGAAAGCTTTGAAATATGTAATATTCATTTATCTCAACAAAATGGAATTTTTCCAACATCTCATTATTACTTACTAGAATAACCATCATTATTTTCCTAAGCATCCTACTCTTAATATTCTAACAATCAAAGCTGGAATACATAAAATAGAGTCATAATCTAATATTAGAGTTTTTCCACCCCAATAAAGCTCCATCAATTTTAGGCATGGAAGATCTAAGAAGATGGAAACCCTCGCCTCCAAAGGTGGCCTCAAATAGGTTTCCCTACTCAAAAGCATGCTCCATATAGCTTCTAAGAAATACTCCTTCAAAACCTCTTCAACTCCATGAAACTTTCATCTTCATCTTCTTTAAAACAGCAAACAACATCTCCATATTTTCTAGCTATGCTAAAAAATGGTGAAAATAGGTATCCAAATCTTTGATATGGTGAAGAATACAAGAATATGATGGTGTAAGGTGGCTATCGGGTGGTGGAATGGTTGTTTAAGGGTAAAAGAGGTGGTTTAATAATGGTGGAAGACTACCCCTCTCTCTATCCCATCTTCTAACACTAGAATGACTCAAAATGAACCAAACAGTCCTTATAAAATGCCCCCAAACCTTCCAATTCCCATTTTTGTCCATCTGTGCTTACAAAATCTCAATAACTCAACAATCCATGGGCCAAAAACATGATAGTGTATAATTGCAAGTGGAATTAAAAATTACTGCATAACCTAGTTCAAATGAGATTCGCCCCGAGTTCGATAACCTAGTTCGAATGAGATTCGCCCCTCATTCGAACAAAAGGGGATTTTCGTTCGATCCCTCGCTTCTAACGACCTTTGAACGACCCTGATCAGTTATGTAGTGGGATCTCGTTCAAAGCTCATTTAATCCCTTGCTTCGAACGAGCCTTGATTCTCGTTTGAATGACCCAAATTTCGTTCGAATAACTCTTCTTATATTTCCTTAATTTTTCTACAATTTTAACCCATAAATTTTACTAATTATCATGAAGCCTCCAAAAACAATCAAATAAAAATATAATCCCAGTTATAATTATCAAAATCCCAAGGTTCTTATTTTAGTTTGACTTATAGAGGAAAACAATTAAAATATTAGGTGAAGCACACTATATAAAAACTCAAGTAGTTTTGAAAAGAAGATAGAATTAAGTCGAGTCACTCTTACTTTATTGCATCTTCTAGGAAATTAAAGAATGTCTATATCAACAAAGATCAAAGGCCATCAAGTAGAAAACCAACACACAACACACTCTAGGATTTCAAATTCGCACATTTTAGTTCATATATGATGTGTGTGCGGTAATTTGGATTACAATAAATTTTCTACATTTATTAGGAATTTTTAAACATTTAAAAACCATATTTAAGAATTAAATTAGGGGTTTTAAAATTTTTGGGGTTAATTTTCACATTTTAAAACTTCCTTGGTAGAATCCGAAAGCGCTAGAGAATTTCCTGGGTGCAGATGATATTTTTGTAAGCCTAAAAACATGCATTTTTCATCCGCTGAGATTCATACACGTGTTGTCTTACTAATGAAGGCTTTTGTGTTTCTTTTGAGTCTATGTTGAAAGTCTCAATCTTAACCGTTGGATCATATATAATCTAAGGCCTACAAGTAATCATATTTAATCCCTATGACCTTAAATAGAACCAATCAAAACCATATCTTTTGCGGTGCATGGTTAACCACAAGATATATAGTTCGAACAATTGAACTAATCTTAGCCCTTGATTTCACATAGGCTTCCAAACACTTCCATCACCAGTATATATACATGCCTTCGTCTTCACAATTTCAATATTTTGGAAAGGGTCAGGGTTTGAAAGAAAAATGAGAGAGAAGAGACAAGAAAAATAAAAAGAGAGGAAATTAGAAAATGTAAACAAATCTCTGGCAAAATTTCTTCAAAAAATATTTTTAAGAGTTTAGGGTTTTATGTTTACTGTTTAGATCCTCTTGGATCTAAATCTCTAACTCAACAACCTCTCACGAACTAAATCATGTTTTTGGTAATTACAAATTAGAAGATCTATTTCAGTGATACAGTCACATAGATCTTAGTTTATTTTAGATTTTTTAGAAAGAAATCACTCTCTTATGTTGGATCTGTTTTGTAACTATTATAAATCTTTTTTATCCAACATTTCTCCATTTTTTACAAATCTGATATAAAGACTTTCATATTTCAGATCTAGTAAATTTTTCAGTTTGAAATTTTTTTTATATAAATAATTTCTAAAGAATATTTTCTATAAAGATTCTAAATATTTAGATATTTGAAACCTTTAGGAGAAAATAAGTACAAGTCTAATTTCAGTAGTGTGAAAAATAGGTTTCATACTTAGACGATTTGTAATTTGTAGGTATTAATTGTACTTAAGTGTGTGTGAGTGCATGCATGTGATATATGCTTAGAACTCACATCACTATCACCCACCATCAGTTAACAGTGTTGTTGGTTAAGATATTTTGGTCTTCTGAGTCGATGTAAAGCTAAAGGAGAAAATGAGGAGAGATAAAAAATGGAGAGGACAACATCAAAGCCTTAAAGAAATCAGACATAACCTATGAGTGTAGGTATATTGTTGGACTTAAAATAAGTTTTCTTTGTGTATATTTCTCGTTGAACGCTTGTAATCCTTAAACCATTTTAGCGGAATTTTGTTTTGAGATGTAGAGACCTCCATGGATGTTTCCCCATTGAGTGGAGCTTTACCACGTTAAAAATCTTGACTCTTGTGTACGTTGTTTTATTTTTCATAGCTATAATCTGCTTACATAGACTTATGTTTTAAACTAAAAAGTATTTCCAAGAAACATGAATAATTTTCTTTAAGAAACTGATTTTATCACATCTTATGCATTATTAAAGATTTTTATAAGAGTCTCTTCAAAAAGTAATTCGAAACTCATTTAACCTTTTCAACAGAATTTAAAATAACATAGTGAGGGGTTTTCAATTGGTATCAGAGCTTTGTACTAAGTTTTTCGCAAAATGTTTAATCATGTACATTGAGACATTTTAAAAAATCTTTTTAATGGACGAAAAATTTGAGCGCCTTAGAAAGCTATCCGGACCTCCCCTCTTTGATGGAACCAATTTCCTTTACTGGAAAGTAAGGATGATTTCTTTCATCCAAGGGACAAGATGTCTGGGAAGCTATTGAAAATGGTTATTCTAACCTAACGAAGCCTATAGAAGAAGGTAGCACTCAGAGGATAAATAAGCTCATCAGTGAGTTTACTAACGAAGAAAAACATGCCTATTTATGTAATAACAAAGGAAATAATGATATCTTTTTATCTATAAATGAAAATGAGTTTAAACGTATCTCTATCTGTTCAACATCTAAGGAAGCCTAGGACACACTTGTCACAACCCATAAAGGGGATGTGCATTTTAAGGTTGCCAAAACATATATGTTGATACAGTAGTATAACATATTGCTTATGAATGAGACTGAGACATTTGATGTAGTAGATTGACTGATATCATAACAAAATTGCATGCTAATGGTATAATGTACAATAAAAAATAAATTGTGTATAAGATCCTAAGATCCCTTCCCCCTAAGTTTGATAATGACATGTATGCGATTAAGGAGATAAAGGATACATACTTGACCCCTCAACTCCTCAGTATCAAACTTGGGACTGTATAAATGGAACATGAATTTAATAAACATCTCTTCAATGATAAAAAAGGAAGTCTAGTTATAATTTTGTATTCCAATCCAAAATGACTTAACCATATTTAGTTATGCTTAATATTGACCTTGATTCCGATGAAGAATGTGATTTGGAAACCCTGTATAATCAGATAACCCTTATGTCAAAACATTTTAAGAAAATTCAAAAGTTTAAAAACAACCCTGCTTCTAAACAAGGGAAACATTCTTATCCTAATCATTCCAATAACAAGCCTCATGATAGCAATCAAGACAAGCATAATAATGAGACCAACCATAGAAATCAAAGAGACCTTAAAAATACTTTGTGTTTCAGATGTGGTAAAATGGGTCACTTAGCTACTAATTGTATGATAAAACTTAATAACATTGTTAGAGTACAATTTAATAAGACTTGGGATGATATAAGCGATTATGAAAAAGATGAGCCTGAATCATCCAACATTTTTTTGCATGTCCTTTTTTGCTAAATTTTTTTATGTCGATGATGTGTCTACTAGTAATAATGAACTTAATGTTATCATGCCTAGATCTGTTATGTCGTGATGTCTTGCCTATTTCTGGATTATCTTCACTCTACCTAAATAATGTTAATGTTGTTGATACTACTATTAATAACTCTACGACGATGTGTGTGAGTCACAGTGAATGAAAAAATGACGAATTGAATGGGTGTGTGAGTGCGACAAATGAATCGCAAGGGGAAAATTCACACACTGCACTTAATGAGTCCAATAACGATGATCTCCCTGACATTCACACACTATACACTAAAAAACCTCAGTAGAGTGACGAAATAGAAAATATAGTCAAGGACCTAATTGAAAGAATTGAAGCCTTAAGCCTAATGGTAAAGTAGAACGCTGAGGATTATACAAATTAGTTTCTGGCCTATGAATCTAAAAAAAATATTTTGTTGAAAAAATTAAAGAACTTTCTGAGTCAAATGAAGTTTTGCAAAAGAAATATAAGGCAACCTTGATATAATTGGAACAATCTAAAGAAAAGGTTTCAACTGGCTTTAAAAAACTTTCTATGTTTGAAAATAATTCCAATTGTTTTGAAGATTTTATTGCCTCAATTAAAACCAATTCTGAAAAGGCATAGGTTTTGATTAAAAAACTAAGACACAAAATAAATCTTTATAAAACATAAAATTTGTGACTTCTGGAAAAAGGCCTACTAATCTATATCCTAATTTTCAATCCTTAAAACTTGATTTTGAGAATAATAAAAAAGGGCTATATAACATGGTGAATTTTTTTCCAAAGCCTACTTCTGAACCTAAGACCAAATATGTTTGCCCCCTGTGAGGAGATTTGAACCTGAATGGAAAACTGTTGCAGTTAGACCTAAGGTCAATATCCAACAAATGGATAACCTCTTTTAAAAGATTTTAAAAATCAGAGAACCGTTTAGCTGCCAATACTGTTCATACTGTGATGTTTATGGACACTGTCTTAATGAATGTTTTCAAAAATGTTTGTATAAGCATGTCTATAAATAACCTATTTATAAAAACTTAACTATTCTAGACAGAGAAGAAACCATTATGTACTTCCTATGTATCCCAATAAAAACTCTAATTATAGGAATAGGAAGAAAAGATCTCACTGTAAGAAGAAATCTAAGAGAAAGGGTCCTAGATCTATTACTAAACCAAAAACTCATAAAGATTTTAAAACTAGAGCTACATGGGTTAGAAAGGATGATATAATACCCTAGTTGAGGTGTAATATAGTGATAAGTTCTTTAAAAGATGAACACACTACCTTTTGTTGGTACTTAGACTTTGGATGTTCGAAACATATGAACAAAGATGATACTAAATTGACCAACAAAACTGACTTCCTAGGAGCAAATATTTTTTGGGGATAGAGTATCATCTCAGATTATATGTAAAGGAACACTCCAAGAAAAATGACTCCCTATTCTTAAATATGTCCTATTAGTGAGAGGTCTTAAAGATAAATATTAAGAATATCACAATTTTGCGACTCCAATCACACAACTACATTCGGAAAAAATAATTGTCAAATCTTAAATGTGAATGGTGATTGCATACTTACAGGTCACATGACCCCAGACAACAGTTACACAGTAAATCCTAGTAATGAGACTTGTAGGTTAACCACACTTGATGAGAATGAAATCTGGCATAATCGTTTGGATGACAATGTGGGTCCCGAAAATATAACTTTCAAAAAAAACTTTTGCCTGAGCGGAATTAAGTTAAGGGTGAATGCAAACCAACTTTCTCTTTTTGAAAAACTATTTTTCAATTTTATTAAACCAACTTGTGAAATAAATTAACTTAACCAGATTTTATCTTGTTTAACCTTAAGAGTGAAAATAATGATTAAATCAAGTAAATAAAGTAAAGCAATACTCTAAACATCGATGTACGAGGAAAAACCCAAACGAGAAAAAATATCGGACGACCCAGGCTAGACAATCACTATGACAATGGTTTTATAAAGTTAGACGGTAGTCTTATATAATGACTTGATCCACCCATGTGTCTTGAAGCTCCTCTGATCTTCTACCAATCTTCAAAGTGCCAATGCGAAAAGTAACCTTCTTCCACTATACTCATCCACAACAGTCGTCTCCATAAATGCCTCGGTATCCACCGATACGGCCTTGTGTCGTCTATGATGCTGAAGATGAAAGTAACCTCCTTAGCTTCTCCAGTGCAAAACCAATAATGTTCAAGTGTTTAAGAATCTCAACTTGATGCAACAAAGGTCACATAACATATGGTAATGACAACTCAGATCTTTGTATACTCTAAGGATGTGTTTAAGCTTTGAAACCTTAGAAAACAATTGCAGAAACACGTAATGTCTGAAACTATTTATGCTCTGCACACACTTTGAGGAAACTAAAATACACCTCTATATATAAAAATTTTGAGGCGGTGGAAGATCTCGTTCAAGCAAGATATTGCGTCGTTAGAATGATATCATCACTTGTTCGAACGACGACTTTTGTCGTTTGAATGATGTCACCCATATTAGAATTTTAATGAATCCAATTTTGAAAACAGAGTTTTACTGAAAAACAACTCTTATCTAACTCTAATATGTCCTCATCAGATTTAAATGAAGTGTAAACATTTAAAACACTTTTAAAACATTTTCTTAAAAATAACATCCTTATTTTTGTAAAATAAAATTTTGAGTTTCATTAACATTATGCATTAATAACTGAGTGATCTCAGAAATGTAATTAAACTTTGAAGACGAGAAATTGCACCAATTAAAGTTTGGCATGATTAAATCCTTGTATATTTTGCCGCAACGTCTTCAAATAATATTCGACAAGTCATAGTCTCATAGCGATCGGATAATAAAAATCTAACTATGACTCAAATGTGTTTTGTTCCGAGAATAAGTCAAAACTACATTAAGATTCAAATGGAAATTTGGTCCTTACTAATCTCCCCCTTTGACTATTTCGGGACAAAAGCAACAGTGAAATGCCTAAGTCGGATCGTCAAGTCATATGATGCCTAAATCTCATCCCATAAAACCCCAAATGAAAAATACATCATCAGTACAGGATAAGATTCTTCAAAAATGGACCGATAAGCATGAAACTATATCGAATGTCTGAATGTGATGTAGACTTGAAATCTTGCGATCTCTTAAGCATACCTACACACATGTAACAGGCAAATACCAAGTGAAGTATGGAGGAACAAATGATATAAATCAATATGAAATATCAAATCCAAATCATTTGTTATGTGAGTAAACACAATACCAATATGTAAACCTGATATAAACATGATACCAGTATGTGTAACAAAACATATAGGCCATCAAGCATAAAACTCACAAAACTCCCCCAACATCTCAGACGTCTCTCCCCCGTCTTATCTCGAATAAACAATTTAGTGAACAAATCTAGCATGTGATATACCAATTTTATTACATTAACTCATAATATGCTAGATAAACATGCAACAACAAACTAAAAAATGATCCATTAATGTCAAATCAGTAGCTAGCAAACAATGAATCACATAAAAATATATAAGCTAAGCAGGTGTGATAAACGAACCAATGAAACAAAATATGTCGATGATCAAAGTAAACTGCATAAACAGAAACCCAATAACAAAATATGAATCAATATGCAGCAGGGTACTGAAATAGAAATCAACCAGAAAAATTCAAAAGAATAGTCAAATAGGTTGTCGTTCGAACGATCCAGGGATGTCGTTTGAACGAGAAGTGACATCGCTCGAATGAGGACAAATGTCATTAGAACGACATTATCAAACTTTCATAGTCTCCCCAGAAAATTAAACAGTGTTGCCGAGTGGAAAGATTATGTGAAAATTCTAACTGGAAGGGGCTCAAAACTAAGAAATAGTAGCAAAATATAAGAAAACCTAAGTAAACTCAAAAACAAACAAATATGAGTAACATGCTAACATAGTACCCTTGTGCTAAAACATGAACATGGAATGTATGGGCATGAACTGCAACAAATGAATCATAATTTCAATACATTTAAATGATCAAGAATCTCTAATTGATAACAATCAATCATCAAACTTTATCATAGCCATATATGTGATAATTAAAGTGCTTAATGAACTAAACAAACATCATGCACATGAATTCAGAATTTTGACGATTCTACAAACAATAACATCATGACACAAATTTTTAACTTTAGGATTATTTGTGGAAACCCATTTAAATTTTTAATACAACCTAACACCCTCAAATATATATCATAATTTTTTCTTTTGGCATATGATTCTTTTTATTACCATTTAATTTTTCGGGATCCTTTAAACAGTGGATTTCACGACGACTCAATTTTACACTCTCGTAGCCCTTTCCCGTACACATCATATTTTCAATATAGATTAAAATTCTAACGGGTAAACAGTTATTACATTAACACTTCTTCCATATGTCTACTTAAGCATAAATGAAAAAATTGAGATAAGAACGTCTCACCAAACTCAAATGTCCAAGAGTATCAAACATCCATATAAACTCGTGTATGTGTGAATCGATGGCATATATACAAAGTCGAATCAAAATGAATATCAACTTCGAAACAACCTCATAATACAGTGGTTAAGATCAATCTAAGCATAGATAATAATGCCCAAATGTCCCAGCCACATGGGTAATAGAAGGAAGGGGGTCCAAGCACACCAATATGCCACATCAAACATGTTAACTCATGACAAAAAACAAACCGAAAATCGTTTTGGATTTTTCAATTATTTTGACTCAAATGAAATCAAACTCTTTTTGTGTTTTTCTAAAAAAAATTCAAAACCAAAAATCTTTTTGAATTTTTTTAAAATATTTTTGAAAACAATTTTTTTTTGTATTTTCAAAATTAGATGCAATAAATGAAAAATATAATACAATGTGATAAACATGGTAACACACTCATCCTTTAGATTTAGCGTGGGAAGAATCAAGTGCAACCAAATGAGAACAAACAATTTTTAGTCCTAAAGGCTCTAAGATCGATTTCCTAACCGAAGTAGGTGTAACATAACGCATGGGAGTTTTGTGAACCGACATGACATTATTCCTAAACATTCTAGAAGCATTCCTAAGGTCATAGCAAAAACTTCTCAGGTGACCTTTCCTACCACGGTGGAAACACATGTAAACATTGTGGTAATAATTAGCAAAATGTCGACCTCTCCTCGCTTTCCTAGTGGGCTCTCTCACACGGATGGTATTGCCTTTAGGGGTGGGAACAAATCTCTCGTCATAGACTATACCAAACCTATCTCTCTTGACTTGGACGCTGTCTAACATCCTAATCTAGACTCCAAGTCAAACTTAACTCTAGACAAGTTTCTAAAACTCTCCTCCAACTCCTTAATCCTAGATTCTAGTAGATGCCTAGACTACTCAAACTATATCACCTACTTTTTCAAAGCTTCCATCAAACCTCTAAGGGTTTCTCTCTCTTTCTCGACGTACTCTAGCTTCTCCCTAAGCTTCTTCTCCCGTTCCCTTAGATCCTCAAGTAACGCATCATTATTTTCTATGGCATGCTCTTTCAACTTAGCTTGCAATTTAGAGTTAGCCTTTTTCATCTTCACCATCTCCTCGAACAACTCTCGAAATGCATCTTGTAACTCTTCTACGCCGATCTCCTCATTATTTCTCTCATAACCCTCACCCTCTCGGGAAGCACTCTCAACAACATCGGAAGTGTCATGCACATGAGTATCCTCATGAGAATATATATCGTCGTCGCTCACATGACATGCCATAAACGCTAAATAATTACACTCAATTGGGTAACTCTCTTGCTCTTTCGATTCACTATCACTTAAGGTGGGGTTGTATGCTATCGATTTCTTTCCCTCTTTCTTAAGTCTAGAGGGACACTCATCTACTTTGTGACCATAACCCTCACACCCGAAACACCTATCTGACTCATATGTCTTAGGTTTCTCACTCTTATCCTTAGAAGTGGAGTCTCCCTTGTTCTTGAATTTCTCAATTTGTTTTCATATTTCTATTGCTTATGAATTTGAAGAAACTTCTTGAACATTCTTGCCAACAAGACGACATCCTCAAAGTCGGAATCGGAATCATCCTTCGAAACTTTAGTTTCGTCCTTTAGGTCTTTCAAATCAATCTCACTTTCTTTCTTAGGAATGAATAACAGTCACTTTCGCATCAAACCAACTTGGCAATAATCTCAAAATTTTCTTAATCACTCGGTTATCGGGAATCTTCTCACCTAGGTTAAATGTTGCATTAACAATAGTGGACAACCTAGTGTAAAACTCATCAAATGTATCACTCTCTAAAATTTTAATCATCTCAAACTATGTACTGAGATTTTGCAACTTAGATGCCCTAAACGTGCTCGTGACCTAGTGGGTGAGTTCCAGTGCATCCTAATCTTCTTTCGAAGTTTCACAATTCATGATACGATTATACTCTTTAAGTGTTACATGTGAGGAAATAACGTTCAGACCTTTAAAGTTACAAAGTGCAAGCCTATTTTCAATCTCAGTCCATGACTGAACGGGTTTCAAAGTAGTGACCTCACACTCTTGTGTGATAGGAGGTAACCATCCTTTTTCAACACCTAACCATACATGCTTATCAATGGATTTCAAAGAATTTCTCATTCGCATTTTACAATAAGCATAATTAGTTCCATCAAAATAGGACTGTGAAAACTACCATAATTTCCAAAATTCATCCGTACAAGCAAAAAGGGATGAAACACAATAAAAATGTATTTCTAGGTATGATACCAATTTGATGACGTGAGAAGTCAAATTGTATAAAAAAGAAAACCCTTGAAAAATTAGGACCACGCGATCAATTAGCGTAACCCTATCTGATACCAAGTTATTGGTCCCCAAAATATAACTTTCAACAAAATAACGTTTGCTTGAGCGGAATTAAGTTAAGGATGAATGTAATCCAACTTTCTCTTTGTGAAAAACTCTTTTTTTGATTTTATCAAACCAAGTTATGACACAAATGACCTTAACTAAATTTTATCTTGTTTAACCCTAAGCATGCAACTAGTGATTAAAGCAAGTAAAATAAAGTAAAGCAATACTCATAATGCCGATGTACGAGAAAAACCCCAAATGGGAAAAAACCTCGGACGGCCCAAGTTAGACAATTATTATGAAAATGGTTTTACAAAGTCACACAATAGTCATATACAATGACTCGATATACCCATGACGCTTAAAGGTCCTCTGATCTTCTCCTAATCTTCACAGTGCCCACACGGAAAGTAAACTTCTTCCACAATACTTGTCTACAACAGTCGCCTCCACGAATGCCTCGGTATCCACCGATACATCTTTGTGTCGGCTATGATGTTGAACACGAAAGTAACCTTCTTCAATTCTCCACCACAAAACCAGCAATGCTTAAGTGTTTAACAAGATCAACTTGGTGCAACAAAGATCACATAACATATGGTAATGACAACTCATATCTTTGTAAACTCTGAGGATGCATTTAAGCTTTCAAACCTTAGAAAACAATTGTAGAAACACGTACTGTTTGAAATTGTTTATGTTTAGACACACTTTGAGGAAACTGGAACACACCACTATATATAACAATTTTAAAGTAGGGGAAGATCTTGTTTGAGCGAGATATTGCATTGTTAGAACGATATAAGTACTCGTTCGAACGACAATGTTTGTCATTTGAATGATGTCACCCAGATTAGAATTTTAATGAATCTAACTTTGAAAAAAGATTTTTACTGAAAACAAACTCTTATCCAACTCTAATTTATCCTCCACTTATTAAAACGAAGTGTAAACATTTATAATAATTTTAAAACATTTTCTTAAAAAATAACATTCTTATTTTTGTAAAATAAAATTATGAGTTTCATTAACATTATGCATTCATACCTGAGTGATCTCAGAAATGTAATTAAACTTTAAAGATGAAGACTTGCACCAATTAAACTTCGACATGGTTAAATCCTTGTAGCTTTTCCACAACGTCTTCAATTAATATTAGACAAGTCATAGTCTCGTAGTGATCGGACAATAAAAATCTACATATGACTCACATGTGTTTTGTTCTAAGAATAAGTCAAAACTACATTAAGATTCAATTGAAAATTGGGACCTTACAACATAAATTAGGATAACCGTAGAAAATTAAAATTACAAGATATAGTTAGAGGTCTACCAAAAATAAAACCTATTTCAAATATTGTTTATGGGTCGTGTCAGGACAGAAAAATAGTTAAATATCCTGATAAGAAAGTTAAAGAAACTTTAACAACAAAACCTCTAAAGATAATCCACATGGATCTCATGATTCATTCCTAAATTGTAAGCCTTTATGGTAATAGTTATATTTTGATCATGGTGGATGATTTCACGCGATTTACCTGGGTAGCCTTTTTAAAACAAAAAGGGGATACATTCAGGGAATTTAAAAAAATTCTTGTAAGAATAAAAAATGAAAAGGACACCCAAGTCAATCGAATACATAATGATAGATGAGGTGAATTTAAAGACTTAGGCATAATAGAATACTGTAACAGTAATGGTTGTTTACATGAGAATGCACCTAAAACACCTCAGCATAATGGTGTTGTCAAGCATAAAAATCGCACAATCCAAGAGATGGTTAGGGTAATGATACATGATAAGAACTTGCCAAAATAATTTTGGGTTAAGGAAGTTTAAGCAACATGTCATATTACCAACATAGTTTACCCTTGTAAATATACCAAACAAACATCCTATGAACTTTTCTATGGCAAAGATCCAACTTAAAATATTTTTCAACTTTTAGGAGTATTTCCTATGTATGCAAAGACAAAGAACACCTATCTAAGTTTGAAACCCGTGGTGATAAGGCCATATTTTTAGGTTACTACCCTAATAGTCACGCTTATCGCATTTATAATTTGCGTACCACAGTCATAATGGAATCGATAAATGTGATATTGAGTGACATAAATGTGCAGAGTAAAGAGAAAGGGCCAACTATAGTGGATGAGTTTGAAAATAATTTTACCTATGACTCTTAAGAGATAGTTGATCCTTTACCAACTAAGACACTTGAAGTACCTAACTCGATTTCTAAAAATCATCCCTTAGATAATATTGTTGGTAACCCCGAACAACCAGTGCGTATAAGATCCCAATTACGTGTTCCTCGTTATGCATGCTTCGTTTCTTTAATTGAACCAAAATATGTAAATGAAGCACTCAATTACTATTTGTGGATAGGTGTTATGCAAGAAGATCTCTTACAATTTAAAAGTCATGACGTGTGTTATCTCGTACCTAAGCCAGAAAATAAAAGGGTTATTGGCACTCGTTGCATTTAAGAAAAACAGATGAGTCAGGGATAATAGTTATAAATAAAGTTATATTTTTTGCCTAGGGTTACTCTCAAATTGAAGGAATAGATTTCAGGGAAAAATTTTCCCCTGCCACTCGCCTTGAATCTATTCTCTTTCTCTTGGCCATAGCTTGTCACTTACAATTCACACTTTAGCAAGTGGACGTGAAATCCATCGTTTAAATGGTATTTTGATAGAGGAGACTTATGTTGAACAGCCAAAAGTCTTTATTCATCCTCATTACCCAAACCATGTTTAAATATTTAAAAATGCTCTATATGGTTTAAAGGTAGCCCCTCGGGCCTAGTACGAATGCTTGTCATTCTTTTTCATTAATAAAGGGTTTCGATGAGCTAGAAATGACTTGACTTTATTTATTAGACACTTTAACAGAGAGGTCTTAGTAGCTCAGGTCTATGTCGATGACATAATATTTGGTTCCATCTCCCTGTCTGAGGTTAAAGAGTTTTATAGAATTATGCATAGGGAATTCCAAATGTCACTTATGGGGGAGCTATAATATTTCTAAGGACTTCAAGTCAAATAAAATGATAATGGGTTATTCATTTCGTAATCTAAGTATGCAATAGTGTTAGTAAAGAATTTGGTTTAGATAATGCCAAAATTGCTAGGAATCACATGAGCAGTTCTACGAAGTTATCTAAGGATGAACTTAGGAAACTTATAAATCCTACCCTATATAGAAGCATGGTAGGCATCTTGTTATACATAACATCCTCTCGTCCTGATATCAAGTGTTGAACGTACAATTAAGTATGTTAAAGGGACAATAAAATCAATAAACTTAGCTATATGGTAGATAAAAGATACATCTATCACAATTGTAGGATGCACCAACAATGACTGGGTTGGGTTTTCTGATGATAGTAAAATCACATCAGGTTCTTATTATTACATAGGTAATAATTTGGTAGGATAGAATAGTAAAAAACAAAATTTCACTTCACTTTCCCCAGAAGAGTCAGAGTATATAGCAACAAGAAGATGGTGTGCTCAATTAATGTGTGTAAAAAATGCTTAGTGATTATGTAATTAATGAAGAAAATATAACCCTATACTACGATAATCAAAGTGCGATTAATATCTTTAAGAATCCAGTTCAATATTCCCGTACTAAACACATTAAGATAAAACATCATTTTATACGAGAATTAGTTGAATCTAAAGAATTAGGGATACATTATTTACCCATTGAATATCAACTGGATAATTTGTTCACTAAACCTTTGGATAATATACGATTTGAATCCTTAAGAAACTACATTGGTAGGATATTGCCTAAATATAATACTATCACCTATTATTATGTCCTATGGTTTCTTTCTTGTTTATAATTTAATCTTTTGAGAATAGAAGGCATAGTCATTTCAAAATTGACTGTTGTAAATTTAGGTTGATGGATTTATTCATACTTTATATTTGGTTATTGTGATTTTTGTTACCCTTTGTCCATTTTAGACAAAATGGGAAGGAGATATTTGAGTCCATCTTGGGCATTCTCTTGTATAAATTCAACTAAAAGTCTTAATCTTTTCTATGAGTAGCTTTATTTTTCAAGAATTAGTAACATTTACTACCATCAGATACTTTTAGGGTATTGGCATGTATGTGGTTGAGTTATGTACTTTTCATTTTCTTGGAAATGGGGTAGATTGACATTTGTACAGGAATAGGGTTTTCTTATCTTTTGGTATCCGTAAGAGTCCTAGATGACAAAGGAGATTTTGTCTCTCATTTCTAAAGGGGGGATTGAAGCACACTATATAGTTGACTCACTTGAGTATACACTATATAGAAGCTCAACTAGTTTGGAAAAAAAGACAAAATTAAGTATAGGCCTTTTATTGCATCTTCTAGAAAATTCAAGAATGTCTACATCAGCAAAGATCAAAGGCCACCAGGTAGAAAACCAACACACAATACACTTTAGGATTGCAAATTTTAGTTCATATGTGAGGTGTGTGTTAATTTTGATTAAAATGAATTTTCTACATTTACTAGGAATTTTTAGTAATTTTTAAAAATTTAAAACCATTTTTAATAATTAAATTTAGAGTTTTAAAATGTTTGGGGTTAATTTTCATAATTTAAAACTTCCTAAAAATTGCCTTTGGTAGAATTCGAAAGCACTAGAGAATTGTGTAGGTGTAAATGATATTTTTTAAAGTCTAAAAACACTCATTTTTCAGCCATTGAGATTCATACACATGTTGGCTTATTAATGAAGGGTTTTGTGTTTCTTTTGAGTCTGTGTTGAATGTTTCAATATTCACCTCTAGATCATATGTAATCTAAGTCCTACATGTAATATTGTTTGATCCATGTGACCGTAAATGGAAGCAATCAAAACCATATCTTTTGCGGTGCATTGCGAGCCATAAGATTTATAGTTCGAACAGTTTAATTAATCTCAGACCTTGAATTCACATAGGCTACCAAACACTTCATCACTAGTATAAATAAATGCCTTCATCTTCACAATTTCAATCTTTTGGAAAGGTTTAGGGTTTGAGAGAAAAAAGAGAGTGGAAAGAAAAGAAAAATGAAAAGAGAGGAAATTAGAAAACGCAAACAAAACTCTGGCAAACTTTCTACATCTCTCAATCAACACCCTCACATAAACTAGATCTTGTTTCTTGTTTTAGAAAATAGGAGATCTATTTCAATGATACAATCACATAGATATGAGGTTGTTTTAGATTTCTTTAGAAAGAAATCACTCTCTCATGTTGGATCTGTTTTGTAATTGTTGTAAATCTGTTTTATCTAACCTTTCTCCATTTTTTACAAACCAGAAAATAAAGACTTTCATATCTCAGATTTGGTAAATTTTTCAGTTCGAAATTTTTTCTATATAAATAATTTCTAAAGAATATGTGTTTTAACGATTCTAAATATTTATAAATCTGAAACCTTTTTGACAAAACAAGTCTAAATCTAATTTCAGTAATGTGAAAATTAGGTATTATACTTAGTCGCTTTATAATTTTCAGGTATTTTTGTATTTAAATGTGAGTGAGTGCATGCATGTGATTTAGGTAAAACACTCACATCACAATCACCCACCATCACTTAACAGGGTTGTTGCTTGAGAGATTTTGGTCTTTTGAGTCGACGTAAAGATAAAGTACCAAAGTAGGAAAGCTAAAGACCGGAGAGGACACCATTAGATCCTTAAAGAAGTCATAAAATAATCGAGGAGTGTAGGTATATTTCTGGACTTAGAATATGTCTTATTTGTGTGTATTTCTCGTTGAATGATTGTAATCCATAAACTATTTTAGTGGGTTTTTGTTTTGATATGTAGATACCTCCATTGATGCTTCCCCAATTGGGTGGGATTTTACCACTTTAAAAATCTTGACTCTTGTGTGTGTTTCTTTATTTTCCATACCTACAATCTGCTTATATAAACTTGGGTTTTAAACTAAAAACCTATTTCCAAGAAACTTGATTTTAACACATCTTCTGTATTATTAAAGATTTTTACAAGAGTCTCTTCAAAAAGTAATTTTATACTCATTTAACCTTTTAAAGTGAAGTTTAAATAACTTAGTGAGGGGTTTTCATTAGGGTGGGGTATTAAAAACTTCCCTCCTTTGGAATTTCGTCCCCAAAATTATTGATCAATCCATTCTTCAAATTCATGGGGTTTATAAACTCACACTCTATGTCATAGAAAACTTTTAATATAAAATCATTAAAGTGCTCAATAACCAATATCGCAATAGACATCCTTACATGCGGTTTGTTATCGAAGGCTTAACATGTGACGTGCTCTAACGCTAACCATTTCCCTAACCATGGATGTCACGTAGCCAACTCCAAGCCTTCACTCACTTGATGATCATACTCAATCGAGTCCTAGGACTACCTTCACTAATACCTAAAGAATACCGGTGCTTTACAGGCAACCCTCTCTAGTGATTGACTCTCACCTAAGAGTGAATTGCAATACAACCAATCAAAAAATTCATTATTAAGAATAATTTCTAATCGTAGAGATACATTACCTACATCCCCGTGAAATTTTGAGTTATCATGAATACACAATTTTCATGAGCTTAACATTAACCATATATTGATAATATCTCACTCTAAGAAGTAATAGACCTACAAACTCATCACCACGCATTAGAATAACACTTTCTGTTGCATCACTCTGATGACCCTATACTATTCTAATCATCTCACCTCTGAGAACTCACTTGAGCCTCGCACCAATCTCTCACCATGGAAAAGAAACACCTTGTGCTAACTTTACTCGAGTTACGCCAATATATCATATACTCAAGTCATCATCCCACTATTACAACCCGATCCACTTACTCCCATGCCGACTAGTTGAAAAATCGCCAATCTTATGAAAAGAAAATACTTCGAGCAAACAGTGTGGCTGAAAATGTAGCCAATAATACACTTAACTTTGTCTAATAGTAAGAATACATCAGATAGGGCGCACCGAGTTACCAAGATGTACTGACCATACCTATCCCACCTCACTTTATCCAGCCCAATCGCGTCGTACCATGACATAATACCAATTCGAGTTATCGCATACGTGAGAATATTGATCCTCAATTTTTGAAACCGAAAGGGACACACAAGATATAGAAAGAACATGAAACCATTCTGAGAAAATTTTGCATGTATGCGTCAGGCCATGATCTGTGAAAGCGAACTTACGCCATATGCTCGTAGTGTTATCACTCATCCCCAATGTTCTCACTAGGTACTAATCCTATCCACATGCCCTTGCTTGGATCAGCAACCGTAATGAATATATTCACAACCATTCATCCTCACAAGACAAAAGAAATGTAAAAGCTCATAATTATCGACTTCCCTCCTTAGGAGAAAGGACCTTCCCCTTACATACGTGGCACACATGAAACACCCCAATTGATGAAATCCTAACACCCTTGCCTATACTGACCTTGTCTATTTACCGGTGATGACATCACCAACATACTCCGCCTAGGTTACTGTCTGCCTTATCATATAGGCATCGTAACTCCAAAATTCCATTAGGAAGTATCCCGTTTGATAGGTGCATTGACCTTATTGTATCCTTTGACTATACGAGATTTTCACTAAGGTTACTTCCAGGTTCCACCCAAACTGAATTTACGTGATGACCACAATGGAAGGCATTGGCATTTTAACGGTAGTAAGTACTACATCAGGATATATCTTCTAATTCATACTTCTTGGTAGGACTTTCTATGAACTAGTCCTTACCTTGCTAAGGCTATCCTACCATATACAGTTGACACACTCCAACATTCTAACCATGCTTCGATATTACCCCACCTTGGTTACTATTTTTAAGTATCGACATGCAGTCATTAACCTAAGTCTCTAATACATTACCTAATACTCCTCAAAATCATGTGTCACCTCCACTACTTGCCATTACATGACACCCGGGTATTAATCCCCATAAACGATAAGAGCTCATAATTTATCCTCGGAGGATACACCACACATATGTGCCGATTCAAGAAATGATCTCGGGATGTGTGATATTCGACTCTTTTAAACCTTGACTGACAACCTGAGATCATCATCTAACCTTCAACACAATCCTTACTAGGACACTAATGCTTCTTCATACCGGACTTAATTGGTCTCTTAAGGACACCAACACATTTTATGTAACAGTCCTTAGGACCAGATTAGATTTCTTCATCCACACCTTAAATATTGTAGGTGTGCTTTACAACATTTCAATACCCATATCGTGATTACTAGGTTCCCGCAGAGACACTAATCTACGAGCTTCTACATATGGATCACCTTAACTATTGAATACCTTAAGGCTTCACAACAAGTTGATTTCTATTCCCAATGACGTCACATAAAATTTATCATATGGCACTCCAAAATTCCCTTAAACCACACTCACACTAGGATTACCTCGCATCTAGCCATTACCTTGGGAGATAAAACAAGCCTTAACACTTAGTTTATAATCTTATCGCTCATCCAATGGTTGTGAATATAATCCACGTACCAAACCACGAATGACACTACAAAGGGTTTTAGCAGGATACATGACGTCGTCTATAACTTATAAACCTTTAGTCTTCATCACCGACATCACTAAAGATCCTATTCCTTAAAAGGACATCATAATTCAAAAAACTCGACATCGAAGACTACCTAGAGTTCACTCCTAAGTCTCCTTAACCATCATTATTGCATACATAAAATACTTAATTCAATTTCCCCATAACTCTCTCCATACCGTATGTGGTATAACCTTCAATCACGAATCACCAGGACACTTACTTATAACGATACTATTCGACCGACTTAGACCAAGTATGCACCCTAAGTTTTGACCAACACGGATTGACATGCCCACTAAATCATCAAGTTCCTTACGACATGATACTATCCCGATGATCAAATTTTCCAAATCACCTTATCGTTACTAACTACCCGGAAAGTACCTAGTCAAGGAACTAAATGCATTTCTATCACCAATAAAAACTATTTAGGTACGACGCACTAACCACATAATCTACATAGATGACTTTACATGAGTCATCTTTCCAATTCGATAGACGTCATTTATCACTCTCTACCTCTGACTTGGATTCTCATATCCTCGTGGATTAACACACAAGAACCTCACACTAAAAACATGTAGTGTCGCCACTACCGACTTTCATGAAAACTTGCCACTCGCTAACATATATAAAGTAGAAGTGTGGAAACGATTGATAATGCCTAAATTAGTCACCTTCCACTTGCCAATGAATTCACATGTCACGCGAACCTCTTTGACTTTATCATTGAGGACATGAACTAAACCATTACCAAAACTATCGTGACTGGCCCAACTGACACCGGCGCTATAAGATCTACTACCAACCTCACCATATCATTCCAAAAAGTATCCTCGAACCTAGAGCTCTTATAACATTTGTAACGCTCTAGTCCAAATTTATGGGTTAACCGTGGTGAACCTAGTCGGACCCGAGCATTAGGTGTGAAGTGCAATGAGCGACTTATATAATGCTGCTAATACCGTTTTATTTTAAGTAATGTTTCACTTGTTAGCATGCAATTCTAATTTCAAATCAGACTACATGAGGGACCTATGGGTATCACCACTGAGTCCAAGAATATATAGCTACTAATGTAAAATTAAAGAGAGTACTTACTTGTTAACACTCTCAAAATATGAACTCGCACCCAACATACAGTTACAAAATGAGGGAGTGAGATAAATGTTTAGTGAGAAATATATAACAATTCAATATAGAATTGAAAGGTAAAAATAAGACTCTAACACATTACACCTACGTGTATATGAAACTACCTTATACATATGTATATTCACACTTATACATATACTTAATTCATGAAACAATTTTTCTTTCGAAAACCTTATTTATCCAATTTAATTCACCTTAATGTTGTAAAAGATTTCATTCTTATCATTTTTACATTCGTCACTTTATTTAACATACACTAATAAATACTTGAAACAAGTAGACTTGTTTTGACCGAAAGCCATTTCTTTATCGAAATTACCCTTTTCATTTTAACCAATTCACATTAGTATTTTCATTGAAAATCACCTTTTCAACACACACAAACACCGTGTTAGAAAATACTCATTTAGCCTTTGAAAACCTTTCACGACACACCCTTGTACTAATTATGGGATAAAGCTCTTACGTAGCTTGACCAACCATTACCCACTTACTTTACCCTTTTCTATATCTTCTGGATATTAATCAAGTACACATTTACTTGCCCATTTTATCCTTTATCAGAATATTTATTACTTCATTCAAGTTAGGTTTTCTAAACACAATTTCACCACACAACCCATTTCTTGACATGTACCTTATTCCTTTATCTTTTTCTTGGAATCTTTTAATAGCTGCGTATTTTAACGGGCTCCACTTCGTTTGTAATGCTGCCATATGCTCTTACTAATGGTTTTGGATCTTCCACCCCAGGGATTTTTGACGTCCTTAAACTTTTCGGTGTCATCCGAGCTCCTTTTTAATGTGTGTTAGCATTTGGCAAATGTCCACATTATTCAACCTTTTTTTTACCCAGGCAAAGACAAACCTTGGGACCCACCCTAACTTGTGTTACACTTTAAAAATCATCAATTCATGTAATTTTCACTTTAGCCTTGATTTTTAATCCAAAAATAATATTTTTTTTGGACTATCATGTGTAACACACTATCGAATATTTTTATTTCATAAAAATGTTCCACTTTACGTAAATTATCATTTTATCGATTTTCTTCCAAATTCACGGTTTACTGCATTTTTATAAGTGTTGACTTTCCAAACACCATTGAGTTTCCCCATACTAACATTTAAGTGTTTCGACACCTTTTTAACCTTTTTGAATAATATTCTTCTTGATTGTAAACACCAAAACTTTCATCTCTAAAAATCATTAAACATATAAGAATACTTTACATCTAGTCTTACAACCTTATAATCATCACTAATACTCCCATTTTTACACACTTTGAAGACTAAAATTTCCATTTTTCATATTTCTTTTTTAAACCCAACAAACGTTTTTAAACGTCTTTATATATTCATTGACAAAATACTAAAAGTTTATATGCATGAGAAGATGGAATTTAAATCCTAAAATCCTCCTAATGGGTTAAACATGCATTTCATCATTGAGATTTTAGTACTTGCAAAAATATACTTTCAAGGCATGTAAGACATTTTATTTCTTCAGATTCAATGAATGTTCATTTTCATAAAATCTTCATTTTTGCAAGAAACTTTAGAACATTATTTCACCAAATATTTTAGCAAAATCAGTATCGTTTCTAAACATTTATTTCATAATATTTTTAACATCAAACTCATATAAAATGCACCATTTTCATAAAAATCCCAATTTTTATTTCAAGAAGCTTTTAAATATGGATTCTTCATTTATCTCAACAAAATGGTATTTTCTCAACATTTTTATTTCATAAAAATGCTCATTATTAATTGCTAGAAAACCCATCATCATTTTTCTAAGAATCCTACTCTTAATATTCTAACAATCAAGGATAAAAAAATATAAAATAGAGTCTGAATCTAAGAAGATGGAAACTCCAAGCCTCCTAAGGTGGCCTCAAGTAGGTTGCCCCACTAAAAAACATGTTCCATCTACCTTCTAAGACTACTTCAAAACCATCTTCAACTCCATGAAAATCCCATCTTCATCTTCTCCATAACCCCCAAAAACTTCATCAAGTTTTGTAGCTATTCTTAACAATGGTGGAAATGGGTATCCAAAGCTTCGATATGGTGAAGACTACATGAATATGATGGTTTAAGGTGGATATTTAGTGGTAGAATGGTTCTTTGAGGTGGAAAGAGGTGGATGACATGCTTAACAATTGTGGAAGACCTCTCTCTCTCTCTCTCTCTCTCTCTCTCTCTCTCTCTCCCTTCTTCTATCTCTAGAATGACCCCAAATGAACCAAATAATCGTAATAAAACACCCCAAACGTTCCAATTCCTGTTTTTCCCATCCAGGCTTACGAAATTTTGACAACATAACAATTCGCGGGACAAAAATGTAACAGTGCATAAGGGCAAGTGTAAATAAAAATTCCTGCGTAACATCATTCGAATAAGATTCTCCCCTCGTTGGAACAAAAAGTTCGTCTCATTCAATCCATTGCTTCTAACGATATTTGAATGACCCTGATCGGTTATGCAATGGGATCTCATTCGAAGCTCGTTTAAGCCCTTGCTTCAAACAATCCTTGATTCTCTTTTGTAAGACCCAACTTTCGTTTGAATGCCTAATCCTATATTTCCTTAATTTTTGTTCGATTTTAACCCACAACCTTCACTATTTATCATTAAGCCACCAAAAATACTCAAATTAGAATATAATCCCAATTATAATTATCCAAATCCCAAGGTTCTCATTTTAGTTCGACTTATGTGGGAAAATAATTAAAGGATTCGGGTGGGGTATTACAATTGAATCATTAGAAATATGTAAGGTAGCGACATCACTACTATAACTACCCGGGTCTTTGAAATTAATGTTTAACTTCAATATTTTTAACCCAAAACAACAATTTGACTTTTCATGTTTTCAAGACTCCTTCTTCAAACTTTCAATCATTCCTAGAAGTTTATATCACTCGCACTTAATGCAAGCAAACATATCCTTAAGAATCTTCTCACATTCCTTATAATCATTAATTATTTTATCAATGTCTTTATTGGCACAAACAAAAACCCTAAAAATTTTAGAGTCTTATAATTCTTTCTCTCAAAACCGGACTCTATCATCAGTCTATTTCTTGGACAATTCTAAATTTTTGAAATCATGATATATGTCCACAATCTTCTCACGAAAGAAATATCTTTGTGTTTCAACAGTTTGCAAAATATCCATAATAACTTTGAAATGAAAATTTTCTTTTTCAAAAATGTCAACTCTTTTAGAAAATTTCAAATTCAAATGATTTATCGCATCATCACTATGGCTATCCATAGAGAGAAACATAAAATAAACAAATAAGAGAAAAACTCAACCACCCTAAAAGTGTATTAAACAAGGATATACACAATAAATTAGTGAAACCCTCTTTAATACCACTTATAAGAGTTAGAACAACTGAATGCTCTGATACCAATATGAGAATGTGAAAATAAATTTGCTCGACAATAATGGTCAGAAATAAAAATTCTATTTTGTATTTTTATCAATTTAATTCCTAAACATACAAAACCAATTTTAAAGAAATTATAATCTTTCATTAAATTAGTTTCAAATGTAAATATGTGTTCTAAACAATATGAATATGCTACACATTTAAGAGCACAAAGATTGAGGAAAAACCCCTTGTGGGAAAAACCTTTATGCAACACTTTAGAAATATTACACGATAGTCGACTTACAGTCCTACTTGATTACCACCAGAAGCTTAAGAAGTTAGTCTTCATAAATTTCTAAAGAATACAACTTATCTCCAAGTAGTACACACGCGATAGATTTGGTCTCTGTATCCATCAATCAGCCTTAGGATTCTTTTTTATTCGTGTTCCCTTCGGATTCAAAAGTCATCCATGGAGTACCTCTCCACATGATGTATGCAAGGATACTAAACTTTCTAGGGTTTAAACCAATTTGAAAAATTATTTTGGGATTGCAAAGTGTCAATCTAAAAATGTTTTGGTAACACAAAAAGTGAAAACTTTTGAAACAAATATTCACAAAGCATTCTTTCAAAGTCTTACAAAATTTGGAGTCAAAATCGGTATTCATTACCTTGGCACAAATTTCAAGGTGACATATTGTTCAAATGAAAATGAAACTCGTTTGAATAAGAAAATCATTTCGTTAGAATGAAATTCCAAGCCATTCGAATGAAAGGCTATCTCACTTAAACCAACTTTAAATGACCTTCAAACAATGTAAAATAGTGCTGCCTTATTAGAAGCTCATTCAAACGATTTTCATTTGAAGACTTCTAATGAGACTTCAAACGAGGTCAAAATCATGAAAATTTTATTTTAAACTTTAAAAATTATATCCTTGATTTTTTCATAAAAGCAACATCCCAAATAACTTTATGAAAAGTTTTAAACTCTTAAAAGCTCCAATATTTGTTGAGATGTAGAGAAGTCTTCAATCTTGGAGATCCTCGAGTTTCGTTCATCGTGGCGGTGCGTGACGATTTGTAATGGGAGATGCCAAACTAGCCTGAACTATAAAAGGCCTATACCATGAATAAAATCAGGAAAATTATTCTGATAGTTTTTTCCTATCTACACACACACACACACACACACACACACACACACACACACATGTGATGAGAAAAACATGCGTGATGATAATAGATGACCAGAGCGTGATTTTGGACTTTCAATACTTTTGATGCTATTTAAATAGATTCTTTCGGTGTTTGTATCATAACTTTGGAGGATAATTTGATGATTGATTTTGTTTGAAATCAATAGTA
Organism: Sambucus nigra; assembly: GCA_949130495.1. NCBI lineage: Eukaryota > Viridiplantae > Streptophyta > Magnoliopsida > Dipsacales > Adoxaceae > Sambucus > Sambucus nigra. Next base: position 273,378,240 of record OX422217.1, read on the forward strand.
AACCTAGAGAAACTAGCCAATAGCTAATAAACGTTTTTAGGATGCATTAAGAAAATAATTTTGAAGTTGTAATGTATCGGAATCGAAGTAAGGTTGATGAAGATAAACATCTTAAATTGCTTGTGAACTTGATCAAGATTATGACTCTAAGTGTAATAGGAACACCTAATATGGATGATGTGATTAGTTGTAACAACCTCCGTTTTCCACATAATGGTTGGCCAGACATAATACGCCAAAGATAGGGCTTGTTTATCAATCTAAATCATTCTCAGCATCGAAATCATAATAATAATAGTAACACATTTGACTTTTTCACTTAAAATGACAAGCAAAAAACATTTAAATTCCAATTGATATTAAAAAAAAATATAACATCTAACTAGTCATAAAAAATGCAACAACAATATGATTGTGCCAAAAATTGAATAATAAACTCGGGCTTATTACCATATAATAATCCAAAATAATAGACTTGATGAAATGTAAATAACAACTCATGATGGAATCAACTGAATTGAAGTAGTCACTGGGCATATGACCGCAAGTCTTATATTCTATCAGTGTTGTTGCCCTTTCCATATAAACCCGGGGGTGGACATTTTTATAATTTAGGTCAGTGCCCTGGAGTTGCAAGAATTAACTTGTGAAAATTAAGATGCAATAATACAGTTAATTCAAAGTATGTACCAGCCGTCGGCCCTCACATACGTTGAGTACCTCACCCCTCAACTAAGTGTAAAACTATAGGCATATAAATACAAGTCCCCAACCAGGTAAGACTAATACCCATAACAACGATAAATATAGGATACATATAGCATAGTTCTCATACGAAAAATAATTGTCCACATATATAATACCGTTTCATAGATTACCCTAATGGCACTACAAACAAAAATCACATAATCATTTATTATGCATTTACGTAGTATTGGGTTCACAATTGGTTGTCTACATCATTAGACTAATTAATTAATCTCAATTAAATTATATGACTATATATATATATATATATATATATATATATATATGTACTTACATATATACGAAACAAAAAGGCATATACCCTATGTGTTATATTCGTTCTATATCGATAGGGACTCAGCCAAATGGACATCACAAAACACATACAAGTGGGACAGTCCTTGCGTGGTACACTATCCAAGTATCTATACCTACCTCCTCATAAGTGGCACTGCAACATAGTGCCTATAATATTAACCTACATAATGCATATCCCACCTGTGCCGACGCGTGCTCCAATCTCGAGATGTACGCAACTGATAGTCCATCCACGATCACGTGTATGTTCACACAAAGAACAAGTGGATATTTCAACCCATAATATGTATAGGTAATTATCCCTATAATTAACCCTAATGACTCTCACAAATCTTCAAATTATATCCTTGTTAAATTTAACTCTTAGTTTATTCCGCCTCCAAACCATGACTATATCTATATATTTCTACATGTACACAAACTCATAACTCATAACTTATATATCTATATAATAAGGAGTAGAATTTGGACACTATTCAATAAGATGACAAGCTAAGTGGAGGTTGAGATTAAAACACCAATACAACGATCCAACGGTGTTGATGAGATAAGATGCATTGTCCTCTTTTGTCCCTTTGTTATTGTATTTCCCTTTATTTTTAGCACTTGATTTCCTTTCCCCCTTTTAGTCAAAATTCAAAAGCAGGGTGAAAATAGGAAATTACACACTCAAACCCTCTTTTCCTCTAAACGGAGTACACTTCTCTCTCTCAATCGATCAGAAACATCACACCATTCATCATTTTTGCCTCATTTGACTCCTCTCTCTTTTTCATCTCTCATCTCATATTCAGATAACCTCTCTCTCTTCACCACATCCTGCAAAAATCACTTTAAATGGAGTATAAGTTTTCTACTATTCTATAAGTGGGATAAGGTAAGTAAGGGTTGTACTTGGGAAACACAATCTCTGTACCAAACCCACAGAGTTGGAAACCCCTGTCTCTCTCTCTCAAATTGATCGACTCAGCTGGAGGGATTTCAATGGTGACACTGTGCTAGAGGTACTCTCCCTCTTCTCTCTCTCACACACCACTACCATTTCAAAGTTTAGGGTTCGAATTTTGGTTTCCAAACTTTAGGGTTCAAAATTTTGATTTATCAATTTTCTTAAGATCTAGGGTTCTAAACATAGTTACTCACAATATTTCTTTGTGTTTAATGAAGTTCCAAGAGGTATCTGTGAATATGCACCGTGGGATCTCTATAGAGGTTGGTTCAATCTGATTCTTTTTGTATTTGTGTTATATTTACTAAATGTTTTTTCCCTTTTTCATAAGTATAGCTGAATGTTGTGATAGACATTTCTTATGTTATGTTATGTTCTGTGTGACACCGTGGGAATGTTGTAAATTTAACCTATGTTGATAGGGTTCTATGCTAATTATATATAGTTCATTTGAAGATTTGAGTAGTCATTTCTATCATCTTATGTAACGTAAATAATGATGGTTTAATGGTATTGGGTGGAAGTTAAACAGTATTGGGTGATGGTTTAATGGTACTCTGTGACGATTTAAGTACTGGGTGACAGTTTTATGTTAATTATATAGGTAAAATTACATTATTTGACTGTTAGTATTTATCATGTTTGACAGAAAACCATCACATGATATGCGTGTTGTTTGGACAAATAGTCAAAAAAGAAGAACCCCCTCATGAACCTAATGACAAAGTGTATAACTTTCGAGTGGTTTGAATAATTATAACATTAAGAATAAGCTTCGGGATGTTTTACAATTTATTTTAGTTGTCATCTAGGTGTTTGACGAAATACCAAACACAATATTCTAATTTGTATTCTTCCCACTTATTATCTTTTTACTAGGTTTTATGAATGTATAGAAGATGCTTCATGACTGTCAACATAAGCCATGTGGTATGCAAATTGAGCATGGAATGGATAAGTGAGATGTTGAGGTTAGTATGTGTTTCTATTTTTTATCTTTTTATGAATACACTTTGTTTGTGGACTATTGGTTATAATAAGTTGGCTATATCCAGCTTCGGGAGACCCCATTAAAATAACTATGTTTTTTTTCATTTTGCAGGCATAACTGGATGTCAACTAGATAACTGGTATGGGATTTTTGATTTTTTGTTTAGATTTTAGGTTTTTGGATATATGGGCTTTAGTTTTTAGTATCAATTTCACAAATTATAGGATTTTTTGCATACTTTCTTGCATTTTAGGGGTTTGTGGTTTTAATAATGGATAGTAGGCTTCCTTTCATCTCATTTTTAGGATTTTCCCCTTAGATTTGAGGCATATGGGTTTTATTTACATGGTTTTGTTGGTTTTATTATGGATTTCGGTTTTTTAGGTTCAACATGGTGGCTATATATTTTTGGTTTGGTTTGTTTACATTATTTTGTTTGTGGTTTCACACCATTAGTCCCCTTTAACTACCTAATCTTTACTAATTATATTTTTTTTACTAGCAAGTACTCTCTCTTTTATATCTCACATTCTTAAGGTATACCTCCCAATTTTTGTTTGAATTTCAGTCATTTGTATCTTGCCATCTCTCATTGTTGGTGTTCAAATCATGTGTTTCATTTGAAGTTGAAGTTGAAACTTAGAAGTTATCCAGAGTTTGAAGGTTGTCTTCAATAAAGTCACGGAAATGAGACATATTGGGATTTACATGTATAATTGCAAATGTCATAAGCTTTTTTATTACATGGAGATTCACTATAGAACTCAAAGCATTCACTGAATTGGATTATAGCTTCAATCTGTGTATGGTTTGTTTGTATACATATATGTATAATTATACTTTTGTGGTTTTGCATCTAATCTTCTTTCACATGTATGTATATACTTCATCTTTTTCTGAAAAATAATAGATATTTAATTTAATTTTTATCTATATATTTGTCATCAAATTTTTATCTATATCTATATATCGTTTCAATCATAAAATTACCAATATAATTATTAATCTGACGGGAAGTGGAGTCTGCATTTATGAAAATCGAGTGTTTGCAATTAATACTCAATAATTGTGAGAATAAAACTCCACCTCCCACTATACTACATAAGTTTAAAGGTTTGTGATTTCTGATTTATCTTTGAAGAGTAAGGTTAAATCATGTTTAGCTATAGGAAAGGTATTCTTTTAACTAGAATATTCGTAGTTATTTGTAGAATGATTTAGACTTCAGTTGATTGTAATTACAACATGATAGTCAGTAACTTACAAAGTGCAGACCCAGACCCCTACTACATACATCGATTAGCATACATACCTCGATTACAAGGTACAACCCCATAACCCTGCTACATACATTGATGACAATGTGCAAGCCCGACCCCAGACCCCTGCAAAATTACAAAGTGCGGACCCATACCCCTACTAAATTTTAAATTACAAAGCCTCCAAGACTTCAACAACATCGCTTCCTTTTACCATGACACTTGCTACCAGTGAAATAACTCACTATATACCGAGAATTAGCAAAGATCCCGGCGTATTGCAAACCCAAATGATTTTTGTATTTCAACCAAATCTGGAAACATTTTCGTACCCTCCTCATTTACTCGCTGCACATCCACATGATACCGAGCAGCTGCTCTCTGTAACTTGGCACTCTCATTTCTTCGTCTTGCACAAAGATCTTTTACTACATGATCAACAAACTATAGGTACAACTTCTAGCTTGGCATCCATATATTCCTCCATTAAAGAGACTATTTCGGAACTATTAGAATCATTGTTCCTTATCGAAAAAAATGCTCTGCCTGGATCGCTTCCAATTTTTGAATTCTTTTTGTTATTTTGATGCCATCTTTTCTCTTTCTCTGCAGTATATTCCCACTCCGAGTCATCATCATCCACTTCATCGAAGTTGGAATGTTCAGATTCGTCTCTATCCATTTCATATGATAAGTACTTAGTTTTAGATCTTTGGTTCATTTTGTTTTTATTGTTTGATTTCAAATAATGGTGATTTGATTTCAAAAAAGTTTAAAGTATTCAAATTGTTCTAATCCGTTTTAGCAGAATTTTATTTTCATCTTAAGGTGACAAGTATTCCTTTTTTTGTATATATACTCTATAAAAGTGACCAATCTATGAATGAGGGGATAGTACTTGCTTGCTGAGACCAAAATCACTTCAAAAAGAATATGGCACAAAAGTTAAGGTGCAGTTGTTATCATTTCAATTATACTTTATTGATTTTTACATTTGATATTAGTTTTTTCAATCATAAACATGTAATATTTTTTATCATTTAATTGGTGTTTGGGCTATACTTAGATCACCTTTTGTAGTGACACTGGATACACCAAATTTGGCCAACAAAAATTCAGTAATCCAATTTGAAACCAAAACAAAAGATGTCCAAACTCGCTATCCTCTTACAGGGAATGTTCCAGAATGCAAAAGGGAAGCGGAATAAGGAAAACTAATGTTCTTCAATTGCAAAATTTTAGCACCAAATCTTAGGACTGTCTACTTAAATCGATTTGGAAGTCAGATGCATGGTATTTTCTTGGTTTCTACTGAAGGAGCTCTCATGTCGAATTTGTTATTAGTGATATATAAGATATGTAAAATAAGGAACATGACGATTATCAAATTGTAATATCATATCAATTAAGTGGCTCATATATAAAAATAAAGGATATTATTTGGAAATGAAGATCAAAGAGTACATAGAGCTATCAATTAAATCAACTATTCCATTAAAAAATTACAATTTGGGGATATTACATGTTTAATTCTCTCTTTTTATTTCTTAATAACATGTGGGTGTATCCACAGAGCTAATTTCTTATCTCACCCATGATATTTTTTTTGTTGCTCATATCATTGATGACAAAGCAAATTAAATAGTTATGTTTAACATTTTATCTGTTATTATTTTCCAAGTGTGATAACTTGGAGTGCTATGAACATTTTTGAATGTAAACTATACTTTTTTCTTAGTTTTTCTAATAAGTTGTAGATTGATTGTCCTAGGTGTTCTAATCAATAACTTATACTTTAGGTGTTCACCTTTGCCATCCCAAATATCAACCATGCCAGAATCTGGGAAACCATCATCCTTCGGACAATCTTGATCAACATCTTTTGCTATATATCTTAACCTCTTTCAGTCTTTTCTTAGGTTTCTTTGAAATTGAAGATGGTACAGGTTTGACAAAGGAGTTCTTTTGTATGAAGCTATCACGGTACAGTAATCTTTCTCTATTTTTTTCAATCTTTCGCTTTACAGAAAGATAAGTGGATTTATCAACGTAGAAGAGAGAGTCGCTGGGAAGGTTAGTGAGAGAGCCACCGGAATTGGCGTATTTGTTAGATTTATGGAAGTATTCTTCTATGTCCTCTGTGCTTATCAAAACCAAAAAGTTTTTGAAGCCTTCAAATATTATTGCTGTAGAAATTGAGCCCCCCGGATGCTCATTCAATCCCCCCTTTGATAGTCATCAGTATTCGCTAACTTGCACTGTTGCAGATGAAATGCAAAAAAATTATCGAAATGAATTGAGGCCTTCGCCTGTCCCGTTAACAGTTCCTGAATAAGTTATTGATGAAGAAGATATATACTTCCTTGACGTGGATCATGGGAGTGATGATGATGGACCAAATGAAAATCAGGGTGAGGATGGAGATATTGATCCTGAGACGAGGGCCATTAATACCAAAAGGATAACCAGAGTACATCAGAAAAAAAGAATCACGCGCAAAGAAAAATTGAAAAATGAAGCAGAAGCCAATAAGGTGAAGGAGATCTCTAGGGAAATTGACAGCTTAGCAGATATTATGCAAGAAATAAGCAATGAGGGTGAAGAAAAAGATAAAAGACGTCTAAGTCTGATTGTTGCTAAACAAGAAAGATTAAAATCCCGCCCACTACGCTTCGGGAGGCACAAATTTCAGCCTGCACCCCTTCAAGTCTTATTATCTAAAGAAATCACGTGGTCCCTCTGTAAGCTAAAGGGCTATTGCACCCTTGAGAGAGATCATTTTAAGAGCCTTGAGAAAGGAGGATTGGCTATCCCAATATCTAAGAGCGGGAGGAAATAGGGAATGCTTGGATCTCCAAATACTATAGATGGGACTTCTATTTTTACGGGTGTTGGTGAAAAGTGGAGCTTCTACATCTCTTAAGGATTCTGTTTATGCTTCATGTTATTTAGAAGAGTAGATTCAGAAGACATTGAGTAGTGCTCAATTTTTTTTTCCACGTACTGTAATTATTTAGTGGTAAGGAATTACATACTAAATTATTTAGGCAACAATTACGGATGATTCAAATGATTCTAAGAACATCTTATGACTCTCTAAACTGTTGATCCTCAATAGTAAACTACAACCATAATTGAAATATGAGTAATCTTTACACAATAGTCTACTGATTTACCTTTGTTTTTTTCGTAGAAAATAATGTACGCAACATTTATGTTTCGATATGTAATCATTGACATATAGGATCGTATCTTCTCACATGACATGATTCATTTTTGGATATCTTTTAGCAGTCGTTTGGTAATGTCATATGTAGAGAAATAGTTCAGTAGACAATCGACCATTTCATATTTAGTATAATTTTTCATATATTGGTTGCGAGTGTCATTTGTAAGATGACTATGTCTGTTATTATAGATCAGTCTAACAATTAATTGTTCTATAATTTGATAGGTTGTAAAAACAAATGGATAATTGAAAGAGGTAGCGGAGAAATCCATGTCTAAATGGACAACGTCACTCCTGAGTTTATTACAGCTTGAAGGGAACAATGTTTCTTGAATCAAGGGGAAGGACAAGGTGTCGCGGTGGTTACAATTTCCTGTGGGCGTGATGCTGTTGTACCTGCTGCATCTGAGCCCAAGAAAGAAGAGAAAAAGGGAGAGATAAAATCTTCACATAAAGAAGATGATAGTGGTTTCGACTAAGTTTTATGGTTTGGTATGAAGCACTATATTTGAAAGTCTCATATCATTTAGTTTAACGTAGTGGTTTTTATGTTCTAAAAAATGTAATTTTCATTTATTATTTCACAGGTTCGAAGGATCAAAGATGGATATTGCAAGAGAAAAATAGGGTGAGAACACCTCAAGAAGCTATGGGGCAGTACGGGAGAAGAATTGGCTCATATTTTTAGATGAATAATGTAATCAAAGATTACATCATGATTTCAGCAGTAATAGTTAACATTAATAGCAGTAACTTAAACATTGATTTCAATCGATGTGGAAAACATGATGTAATATTATTTTAACTAAAACATAATAGTCTAATCAAGTTGGTAATTCGTTACCTAGGCTGCATTAAAGAATAGAAATTTAGTATCTTGACACATTTTAAGTTCAGTGTCTTTGCCATCAACGCTTACTGCCGTATTAACTCAAATATTTGTAACAGGTATATTCGTTTAATGATAACGAGACATTTATTGATGAAGTTATGTTGTGAAAACATGAATATTGCTCGATTTAAGGAAATGTGAATAGACAAATACTAGAAAAGTGTGGTATCTAGGAGCTGCCAAATACATGATCTATACGGAGATGTAGTTTTTGTATAGATCACCCTTATTTTTTCTCTCACGACTGTGTGGCCATTTGGTCAGGTGCTAGGCTTTGAAGATGGAGATCTCTCAAACTCTTCGGTAAGTATTTATATTTACATGTGACAAATATAATTTATACAGAATATTTTTGATGCAGCCACCTTCTTAGTAAATAGTTTACTGTCCAAGTGGAATGACATGAAAATATATATAATGTTTTTAGTGACAAAAGTTAATGTGATTTTAATGCATATGTAGAATCAGGAGCAATGGCACTAACGCTTAAACGTTAATGGCTTTTTCTTACATTCTCGCTTAATGATTATCATGTGTGTGCTGCTGGGTTTTTTATTTGTTTCGTCTTTGAGTAAATTAAGTGATTAACATCAGATACGTCGTGTGCCACATTCAGCACTTCTAGAATGTCCTTTGATATGATTTTCAATTGATTAAAATTTAGGTCTTTTATTTATTTGTGAACAGTTTTGGCAAGTTCTTATTTGGTCTAAACTTACACTCTCGCTCAAATGTTGGAGATGGTCGGCGGAAAAGGAATACAGTAGGGTCCTAATGAGAAAGCACCGGGCAAAGAAGGCTCTTAGACTAAACTGTTGAGGTTGAAGAAAGAGACAATTGAAGCACTTCAAGATCATTCGAAAGCAACATCATTGGTGTCGGATCTAGCTTGATTTCCAGCAAATCGATTCATGGATACTTTGACGCCACCCATTGAAGGTTACACTGAGAATATTTACGAGGTAGCAAATAAGAGCGCCTTGGTGATTAGTGCATAAATTGTCCTTTTGCTATTATTATGGAGATAATATGTCTTTACATCACGTGACTGGTAAATTATTTATTTTGTGGAAAAAGAAAAGTTATTTTTCAATTACTTGCGTATCTTTTTGCTTTAATTTTTAAGGCTAAAAACTAACTTTCAAGCCCTAAAGAATTATATCTGATCACTGTCAATTGGGTAAGATGCTCACATGTTTTTTTCTTTTTTTTTAGATCTTGGTCCTTCTCACATTATTTATTTGGGTTTTCTTGATCTTTTGGATTACATATACGACACCAGTTTGATTTCCATGTCCGGTAGCCCGTTTGATTGGGTTTTCTTGATTTCCATGTCCGGTAACCCAGTAACACGTTTGATTGGGATTACAGATACAGAACGGAACCAGTTTTCTTTATCTTTTGGATTACAGCCGGCAACCCGTTTGATTTCCCCACTTTCTCGATTTCTGTGTCCGGTAAATGTCGATACCATTTATGAAAGCTTAATCTCTTTCTCAGTTTTGTAATTTTTATAGCTGTTAGGACTTTTTTTCGGTTATAAAGGTCTATGTTAGATACGATTCAATTGGTTATAGCTCACTCTATTATATCTCCGTCCGGTAACAATTTTTTTTCTACAGAGCACTTAGAGTAATAATTTTTACTTCTCTAACATGGTTATATCTCACTTTGTTACTAATTTTTTTTTTCTTTGAGGTAATCAATAGGGGAAGCTCTTGGGTATTTTCTTACAACTCCAACATGGTTATATCTCCTATTTTTTACAGCTCTAGCATGGTTATATCTCCTATTTTGTTAAAGAACTCACGGCTCCTCCATAAATGCGGTAAGGTTTTGGCATTTTCTTGGGTAGCTCTTGGGTATTTTCTTCTCATTCTGTATAATCTTTGTCCTTATAAAAACATATTATATTTTGACTTCTTGATCTATTTTATCATGTTTGTTTTTTTGAATTAAATAATTTAAGTAGTTATTCTACTGTAGACGAGTCAATGTTTGGAAGAATCTAAATCTCAAGTAAGTCCTTTGTATATAATTTAAACCGTCTCTGTCACGAGGTTAGGAATAGTTTGGCCTTACACCTTCAAACATTCTCTGGTTTTGGAATGTGTGTAAAACATTCAACATGTTCCGGGTTAAGTTTTTTTGAGTTGATGAATGAGATATTTTTTTCCTTGAATGAAAGATCGCGCAAACATTATGGGTTAAGGTATAACTTTTTGTTTTTCAGTTTTGGTTTTAGCAGCATTGGGGTTATTAAGGCAGCGGTATTAGGAGCAAGGGGGTGCGTGTGGAAGAGAGAGGGAACAGGGGGTATGGGATTTGGGTTTGGGACGAGGTTGGTTGTGGGTGACAGCGGGTAGGGGGAAGCATGGGGTAAAGGGGTGGAGGTGTAGATAGAGTTGTTAATTCTATTTCAAGTTTTTAGAGTCTTGGTTACTATCTTCAATATCTATTTACAATACATTTGCGTTTTGGATTTATCTTCATGTATGCATCAGACATTTTGTGGAATATTTTTCTTCATTTGTAGCAACGATTTTTGAGATATAGATGATATATTTTCTCATGGATCTAACATTCTACAACAGATCCTTACTTACTTAGTTATTACATTCTCCTTACTCATGCAACTGCATTATATATCTACAGGAAGAAATACAAGCCAAAGAAATATGGATCAGTTGGGTTATCACTTGATGTTTTTTGGCATGAGCCAACAACAAACTCCACGAATGACATTGAAGAAACACAAGGAAAATAAGATTTTCATTTGGAGAGTAGAAAATTAGATGTTTGTTTCATTGAAGCTTTTGTTAGACGAATTTGGGATTTTTTTTATATTGTTGGATTTGTCTTTATCCCTTAAGTAGGGTGGATAGACCGATAAATAAAGGAGACTCTGTCCATTTTTTTTTAAATTTGACACTTGAGTTTTTTGAGACACAATGAGAATTCATTTGATGAATATTGATTATTTTATATTATATGTGGATTTGTTTGATGCGTATAGACTATTTGAATGTTGCTGGACTATTTTTTGTTTGTTAAGCATGGTGAATAGTTTATAAACAAAGGAGATTATGGCCAATTGTTTTAAATTACACTTTGTTTTCTTAGGAATGATATTTTTGCCGTTTTGCAATTACGTACATTGAAATTTTTTGTCGTTTTGTAATTACGTTCTTTCGAAATTTTCGTCGTGCCTTTAGGCACGGGCATTCTGCTAGTGTATATATATATATATATATATATATATATATATATATATATATATATATATATATATATATATATATATATATGTGTGTGTGTGTGTGTGTGTGTGTGTATTTCCTCATTTAACCACTAAGTGAATCACATATCCATTAATCTCTCAATAATGTAGTTAATTCTCACGTATATGATTCAAAATTTAACTCCATATAGAATTCTCCCCACCAAGTTACTCTACCTAATGTGGTAAGAATAACAAATTAGACTCGTTAAAAAAATCTTCATATTAAGGTTCAAACCTAAAGAAAATCGGGAAGTCGACTGATTTTCAACAACTTTGTACAAATTTCATCCCAATGAATTGTTCAGAAAATAATCATAAAATATTAATCGAAACTCCCAAAATTACGAAACTAGTACCTCCGCATTATTAATTCAAATTAATTAGGACCTTATCTTTTCTCAAAATATAAATTCATATATATACGATTCCAAAAATAACTTCAAAGTCTCAGATTTGGTTAAGAATTTTTTAGCACCGTGTGATGTTCAGAAAATAATCATCAAATATTCATCATTACTCTAAAATTATGAAAACAATTTCCACGCATTCTTAACTTAATTAAATTATTACTCTTATTTCCAAAAGGCTATATTCCTAAGTATACCATACCAAAAATAGCCTCTAAGTGACTTTTTTTGGAAATTTCTACACATTAAACCTCCATTAACGACCCCTTAATTAAATATTCACCAATGTTGCACCCATATTCATATTAAATCATGCTCAGGTTTAAGGATCTATACATGGATAATAATGATCATCAATTAAAGGTCCTATAATATGGATTTTAATGCCCAATTCAAGATTTACTCAATTCCAAATTTATGAGATTAACATCAATTTGTTCAATCATTAAACATCAAATTTAGATTTGTTCCCCTACATGCATAATATTTAATTATATCCTATCATCATGAAATCATATATTTGTGATGATATTGTAAACAACACCAACAATATGAGGTGTTGATAAGCTCAAGCTAGTAGCTATAATGGCACCACAAGAGTAATAAACTAGTATAAGGAGATGAGGAGAAGAGGAGAAACACTTGTATTTAAGTGGTTCAGCCAATTTGGCCTACGTCCACTGTGTGTGTGAGTGAATTTCACTAGAACAAGGGCACTGATGGCTTGTGATACAATCTCTCACTTTCTCTCTCTACTACGTATTTTTACAGAGCTTTCGCTAGGGTTACCATTATGGTCCTTTTCTAGGTAGAAGTAGAAATGTGTATATAGTGCTTAGGGTTGTAGTGTACCCCCCAAGCAAGCCATGAACATGTGTGTGGTGATCGAACCAATCTCATGTTGACACCTTGTTGTGCCACATGCAAAGAATAATGACCAAATATTCCATCACATGAGGGGAATGAGTTAGTTATGATAGTTTACTCCACGTGTACCAAGTCTCCCATGTGCTTGCGTATGCTCGGACTTGCGATGTCATCCATTGCAACCTCCGCCCAGTCGAGTACGATGTTGGTAAGTCTGATATTTGTCTTGATCTTCCAATCATAAGTATGACCTCGGCCTGATTGACCAGCCAAGGTTGGGTATTAAGTATAGTTGTAGTGTCGGAAGAAGTTGAGTACGACGGTGGTAGTCGCTTGAGCCCATGAGATACTGTTGACCTCAGCTGATGGAAAACCGAGGTTGGTCATTGTGGTGCCAACCTTCTGAAGGACGAGCTCTCTAATGGACATTATGAGCTTCATGTTGACTCGATTGTTATGTCAGTCGAGGTTGTTGATTCCGAGTAAGAGGGTAAATATCGGGCACATTAATTTGAACCATAAATTACATGAGAAAATACACCAATGAATCAAGAAGTATATTAAAGTTAATTTTAGTAAGAGAATTATTACCTTATATGGAATATTGAGTGTCCTCCATTAAATCTTTAGTCTCCTCCTCACTTTGGCCCTTGGTATCTTCTCTCTAGATATGGGGTTACTGGGGTTAACTTTAAATGAATGAATGGGAATCTATAACTCCCGAATTAAGTTATATTATTTGCTAATTCCGAGTTAGGACTTGAACCATATATTTGGGATAATAAATGAACTGGAAACCTTAATAAGAATGACCCATTAACTCTCCAAATGGTATACCTATACCCCACGCCCAATTTTAGATGCATAAAACACCTAAACGTATTCCCAAAATATCTCAAAATGTACCCAATTTATTTTTACTCAACATCCAAATTTTTATTATGTTTAATAAACCCATAATCCTGAATTAATTACCCTACACTTTATTTTCCCCCAAGTGAACCCATTATACCCAACTAAGTCAAATAAATATGCAATCACGAATAAGAATTTTTTCTCAATTGAAATTCTACTAAATTAAATTAAATTCCAATGATTTAATTTATTCTTAATTTTATTTGACAAATTTCAAGACAATAATTTATTCTGAAAACATGGGGTATTGCACTAATGTTGGTAAAACACAATCCACTTAAGATATCCGTAATGTTATCCCAACCACACTCATTTGAGTAAGTCAAACCACAACATGTGAGAGGGGGTGATGGAAACACTAGTACAAGGAGGGTTAAACACATAGCTAGAAATCCAATTACAGCTAAAAAGTCAGCATAGTAAGGAAGTTAATCATAAATAGGAAGATTATCTTTACATAGTCTCATTAGTTCATTCTTTAAGATGATTTGAATTAAATCCCCCTAAACTTTTGTCACAAGAAGATATTACAATCGAGGCTATGCCACAAGAGGAAATTCCAACTGAGACTATGCCATAAGAAGAAACTTCAACTAAAAATCTTCCAGGAGATAAAATCCAACTTAAATTAGGGTGGAACGGTAGAAGGTTTGGATGGTACATATACTATAGAGGGTAATAATAGTGCATATTCTGAAGGTGAGCTCTAAGAAGAACGTGAATAGCTATGATGATGAGACATTTGTTAATCCAATTGATAATGTCTTTTTAAAGGGTGATAGTGAAGATTAACCAATTGAGAATATGGAAATTTTACCAATTGAGAACGATACATTCAAAATAATACACGAATGCCACTATTAGATGGGGATTTATTTCATTATTTATAGGTTGGTATGGATACGAGAGATGAATTATATGGATAAGATAGGGTTATATTTTAGAGACAAATAAAGTAAGTGGTTTGTTTTATGTGAAATGTAATATTGATGAGATGACTATTTTTGTCATGGTACTTAAGCAAAGCCTTACTTGTTAAATTTATTCAATGGAAACATTCCACTTGCAACTTCAGCTTGGGTTTTAAGGATATTAGATACGGATATGGTAGTTTACCAAGAAAGATATAAACCAAATTATGTTCATTGGAAGAGTGGAAGAGATTTGGGGTCATAGTAAGTTGTTGGGTGGCTTGGACTGCAAGTGAAATAGTTTAGGATAATGAACATCAAAACTATGAGGAGAGTTATTTTACTTCACCAACTTTAGCAAATGAAAAACTCATTAGAATCCACGAAGTGTTTCCATAATTATACGTAACTATTGTACAAATTTGATTAAGGGTATGTGTGTGGATGTTATTATTTTCATTTGGGTATTTGTTTCAGATCAATTATTGATTGAGTTCTTTTTAAAAGATAAATTAGGTGGGGTATGGTTAGCCATAATTAGATTGGATGGAAACAATGGTATGTTTCCTATTAGCATTTATTTGTGTCAAAGTAATTATAAGGAGACATGTGATGAATTCATCCATAAAATAAATCCATGCATTGAAAGGAACCCAATTTGAAAAAACTTTAACAAGGATGGGCATGGAGGAAAAAATTTCACCCACTTAATTAATAGATAGCTAGGAGTAAATGATGGATGATCAGTAAATGTGACAACATCCTTTAGAAGGCCTATTATAAAGACTATAAGTATCAAGATGATCACAAATTACTAATTTAACCAATGCCTTATTTGGATGATGTAACTTGTTGTGTTCCTATCACAAATAAGTTATCAAAGTCCTTGAATAATTGAATACTAGAATTAAGATACAAACTACCGTGTTAATTTGTGAAAAAACTAAAGATAAATTGTTATGACTTTGACGTATGAATGGAGATTGCAGTATGCTACATAGGATTAAGTAAGGATTGTACGAAAATCAGTGTCAATTGTAGAGATGATGGAGGAAAAAGTCCATATGTAGACTATCATACCATATGAACTTCAAGTATATAATGTTGGGTCAATGAATGTGGAGCGATGATTCTCTATTTCAAAATTGATGTTTAAAATCTCTTCTATCTCCTCAACCGTGTCTTAGATAGGGTCGAGTTCCGAAGCCTAGCCCCAAACCTATAATAGACCAATACTTATCCTATAAAGTTGTCGCTAATATCAAGGGTGTGATAGGGTATTATAGCAGACCACAATTGTACATTCTTCTCCCTAAGAAGGTTAGTTGTACCTGCATACCTCCCCATGAAAGTTAAATGACCATTACGTTAGGGATTTATCATGATTGGTGCTCAAAGACGAACTTAAATTAAAATAAAATTACCTCCCGAGGTCCCCCAAACCTCAGTCATAAGATGTGGTTCTATGTAACATCTCATGATTAGTTATGAAAAAGTCCACAATCGATCTTGCCTCATAGGTCCTTTGGTAAATATACTATAATAAGTCAGATGGTGTAGGTGAGAAGCATATTAATATTACACCAACTACAACTAATGAGATCCACTTGCATTAATGGTCCCATCAACATTAAATGCACTAAACAACGACCTTACATCATATACAAATACTTTGCCCAATACTCCACCACCTTACTAACACCGACAGACCTCAAGAACACCCCAATTATGCTTTAACAGTCCACTCGTTTTCTCTCCAAAATCATTCCTATAAATATGAAGTTGGTAGAAGATAAAAGAGAGTAATTTCAATCATTCAAAGAGATTAAGGCATTCAAACAATTAGAATCACGAGAGTTTTTATTATTCAACAAGTGTTTACACTTCGTTCCTGTAATACCCCCTATTTTTATGGCTTTTAAAATTGGGGATTTATTAAATTTAATTTGAGGTATTAATTTAACATTAATCCGAAAATTATTTTTATATTTAGTAGCATGATGTGAGTTAGTAATTATTGGAAATTTCTTCAATGTTACTAGATGAGAAGAGTAATATATGAGATTGATTTTATTAAAATTGTCACGAGTGAATAAAATGACAATTACAGAAATTTAATTCGGGACTAAATTATTATTGTTAAAGAGAATAAATTATAAGCCGCCCGTATAGTCATTTTGAGTGCTCTAAAGTGTCGGGAAGGGCCGAGATAGTTAGAAAAGTGTAATCGGGGGGTTTAGTTTAGGTCTCGGGGAGTTTTTTGGCCTAATTGACATCCCAGGAGGGTATTTTAGACATTTTATACTTTTGGGTAATTAAACCCACGAATTTTTTTAGTATATATTAGCCATTTGGAGTTGTCTCTTGGGGTTAACAAACACAAAACCTAAGCCAACCATTAGAGAAGAAGGTGAAGTGATTAGAGAAGAAGGTGAAGAGATTAGAGAAAAAGGTGAAGAGTTTTCCAAGCAATCAAAGGCCTAGAACTCACCCGATTGTATCTCCACCACCACCAAAACGTAGATCGCACGACGAGGAACGCAGCCATATATTTTTCATCAACAAATCAGACCCTTGAATCCCAGGCAAGTATCTATCTTGCTGATTTCCAAGTTAATATACTATCTATGTCAGTCTAGGAAGGAAATTCATATGTTTTAATGGAAGAATTATATATTTTGGAAGAGAATTTATATGTGTTGTAGGGAGAACCCATGTAGTAAAAAATATTGTTTATATGTAGAGGATTACCCATGAATTTATTACAATATTTGAGAAGAAAATCATGATTAAAATAGAGGGTGGTGATTATTCATGAAAATTTTGGTTTTATAAAGAGATGTGAGATTAAACCCCTTTTTGATTGATTCGTTGAGGATTTATTGATGTTGTTACGTTAGAACTTGTTTATGAACATTTCGTATACACTTGGATTACTTTCATGGGAGTTTGGGATGAAATTATAGAGGTTTGGATGGGTTAAAATGGTTGAACCTCTAGGTTGAATATTGCAGAAAATTGGGCAAGAACTGCTTGATCGATCGATTGACTCAAGAACATCGATCGATCGATGTCGATCGATCGACCCACTTTCCTCGATCTATCAACCCCTCCTGGAAAATTTGCTTATTTTTCCCCTTTTTGTTTAGTCCATTTAAAATGCTTAGGAACCCTTGATTATCATTGATAGAGTATAATGGGTTATGAAGAGGACCAATAGGGTCTAAGTAGACTCCGTTGAGTGAAATTAATATGAGATGAAATTTTGTGTTAACGGGGAGTTATTTATACATTGGGAATTGTGCGTATGTTTACTAAAAGAATGAGACTTGGGAAAGATTTAGACTAAAAGGTAACTGAGTGCATACCTACTGAAATATATACTTAGTGAGAAAGAATACTTCAAGAGATGAGAAGTAAGAACGAAGTAAATAATAAATGAGAATAAAAGAGATGAATCCGTTATGAGAAATAATTGAGTAAAATTTGTGTTGAGAATGGATAATCATAATTATGGGTCGTGGGCGCACCTAATTTAGAAAATGTGAATATTTATATATATGACTGTGTGATTGCGCATATATTATACTTGTGTAAAAATCATACTCGGGCTACTTGCTATTACGGATGTTTCTGCGTTGGGATAGTCTTATCTCTATTGGACCTTTATGGGGGATATTGACTTGTACCCTAGAACATAGTATTCCTTGGTACATGCTAGTTGGTTGATAGTCAGACGGCCCTAAGAGACGTGAGGGGTATATGCTGACTTCTTAGTGACTTGGAACTATGTTTCGCCTCCATTTGTATGTGTATTGTGTTAATACAGTTCGAGAGTGATTCCGAACTAGTATTTCCCTTAGTTTGAGTGATACATGGACTTGATAGCAGAGTATGCCAGCACCATAGATTTATGTGGGGTGCAGATAGTATATATATATATATATATATATATATATATATATATATATATATATATATATATATATATATATATATATATATATATATATATATATATATATTATATGAGTGATTGATATATATGTAATCATATATGGAAACTTTCTACTGTGTGTATAAGTAGTTAAGTAATGAGTAAATGCTTCAGCTTTATAACAAGTGTTCATGAATTATCGTAACGATAATGAGTGGTTATAAGTAACGTAAGAATATGGAAGAGAACAATTTTCTAAAACTAAATATTATGGCCTTAGTACTTCTTGGAATAAAACTTTATGGGATATAAGTTAGATAGACTTATGAGATTAATAGAACGGTAGGAGTGCACACTAGATGAGAGGTGATGATTCTCAAAAGAGTGTCGCATACTAACATGGTTGTGATATTAGTCGGTAAGCATTTTAAATACTTGCTAAACTATTTTTAAAACCGTTTTACACTCGGGCTCTGACCCGCTTTCTGTCATTTCTCTC
The DNA here is from genome assembly GCA_949130495.1 of Sambucus nigra. NCBI lineage: Eukaryota > Viridiplantae > Streptophyta > Magnoliopsida > Dipsacales > Adoxaceae > Sambucus > Sambucus nigra. The sequence continues at coordinate 273,397,444 of OX422217.1, forward strand.
CTGTATATATATGTATGTATTACAGGTGACCAGCCACAGGGGTGTCATGCTTAGGTTCTTTGGATTGGATGCGCTGCAAATTATGTGAGAGTTGCAGACCCTTGCTTTAGAGGACTTCATCATTTAATCAGTTCCTACTTTAGATCTTCACAGTTAGGGCATGTGTCGCCCGATTTCCTATTACAGTTGGATTTGTCTGAGATTTAGGATATTTCCAGCATTCGGTACTCCTTCGGAGTTAACAATTGTCAGGATGATTTCATTTATAGTTCATAACTTGGTTTGGTTTATCTAGGTGGTTTAAATGGTAGTGTAGTTATTTTTATCCTATTATTTATGTAGAATCACCGATGGGTAGTGGGACACCTATTATTTTCTTGTATATATCAAAACATGAGTTTAATTTTATCAGGGATTTACTTGTTATAGACATGTCCGAGTAGGATGTGATTATCGTTATGGATTGACTTGTTGTATATGAGACTAAGAATGATCATTATAGCCAGCATATTGTCTTTGACAAGAGAGTGAATAAGTAGACTTTTATATAAATAGATAAAACTTTTGGGGACGTTATATACTATAGACTAAGGACCTGAGGAGTTATGATGACCAACTATTTTAGGTAGTAGTGTATCGGTGGGGTTCCTCTTTTGGATTTCGTTCTGCGAGACACCTCACGCATGAAACTTAAGAACGTTGGGAGTTGAAGTAAGTTAGGTCTTTAGAATACGAGTTTATAACCTTTGCCCTTATTTATGTGTGTGTGTGTGTGTGTATATATATATATATATATATATATATATATTACTCAGAGAGTTATGAGTTGTAGCATGATTTGAGGCAAATGGAATCGCCAAATGAGAATGTGGAAATCATAGAAATACAGATTATAGACTAAGTAGTCAGTTAGTTAAGGGTAACCTTACAGAGGAATCACATTCATTTAGACCTTATGATGGAATGTACACACATTGGGTGTATGGGAGCCCTAGATGGTTTGATTGTATTATTTTCCATGTTTGTGTCACAGTAAGTATTCTTGAGGTTAATGAAAGTAGAAGTTGTGACTTCCAGATTTAGTTATTTGATGACTTAGGATCGTTACTCCCGATAATTTTTCCATGACGATGGTATAGTACGGATTGGGTAAAGTTTAACTCAAGATAATTTAAATTAAATGGTAAGGCTTGGAGTATAACATTAGTGGGGGTATTCGATAATGTAGTGTATGGGTGGTACGACGAAAATTACATGAAATGTGAGATTAATAACCGGAGTTGTCCTTACCAGTTACGCTTTATTTTTCTGAATTTTGGGACAAAATTCCGATATTAGGTGGGAAGTATGTAATACCCCATATTTTTATGGCTTTCAAAATTGGGGATTTATTAAATTTAATTTGAGGTATTAATTTAATATTAATCCAGAAATTATTTTTTATATTTACTAGCATGGTGTGAGTTAGTAATTATTGGAAATTTTTTGAATGTTACTAGATGAGAAGAGTAATATATGAGATTGATTTTATTAAAATTGTCATGAGTGAATAATATGGCAATTATGGAAATTTAATTCGGGACGGGCCTGTGTCCTGTCAGGACTAAATTATTATTTTCAAAGAGAATAAATTATACGTAATTCGTATAGTCGTTTTGAGTGGGCCAAAGTATCCGGAAGTACCGAGATAGTCAGAAAAGTGTACTCGGGGGTTTAGTTTGGGTCACGAGGCATTTTTAGGCCTAATTGACATCCTAGGAGGGTATTTTAGACATTTTGTATTTTTGGGTAATTAAACCCATGAATTTTCTTAGTATATGTGATACCCCGCCTAATAAAATACCGGGCGATCACTTCTGTATTAAATTAAAACCGGAGTCGCATATGGATCATTCTTAGCATCACTGTCGAAAATCCATTTTAATTACTTATAACCTATTAGGCTAGCGTCAAAATTTTACTTAACTACTCTTTTTAAACGACTAAAATATAAAACATTCACACAGTTTATGTAAATGAAACTGAAATGAAATAAAATTTCTGAACACTCGGTCAAAATTATACGACCATATCGAATGCCGCACAAAAAGGCGGTAAAAGAATAAATAAATGCAATTGGGCCATTGGCCCGAATGTTTATACAATACCTCTTATCTAGAGTACAATGATAGAAGTGTCTATCGCGGACCTGCAAGCATCCACAGCTGCTGCAGCTGACATCTGACTCGAAAGAAGTGTCATCCAGGCGTCCCTATGTCTGGACACCTATATATATATATTATATATAGCAAGAAAGGAAAATATAGAAACGGGTCAGAGCCCGAGTTGTGAAAATATTTTGCAAGTGCATAAATGCTTTATTTTTAGAAAAAGGTTTTATCTCATAATTAAATTGGTATCTCACTCCCATGAGAAACCCCTCACCTCTCTTCTAATAGTGCACACCTATCGCATCCTAACAAAATACCCTAGTCAAGCTACCCCTACCTAACTAGTCTGTTAATTCATCATCTAACAACCCTAGTTATTCCAAGTACTAAGGGATAAACTTCTCCCTAGTCTCAACACAATGCCATGTTCGTGCGTGGGGTGTCTCGCAAAGAGAAATCAAAACAAGGAACCCCCCAATACACTACTACGCGACAAGGTCGATCATCGAGATCCATTAGACCCTCAGTACAAATGTAAAGATATATATAACATACTTACTCTAATATACATAACTCAACATACATCCGGATAATAACTCCCGGAATGAGAATTCATTCACAAAATGTTTACCAATTTCATTTTTCATTTAAAAAAATTATATTTCCTTTTTCTATCAAGGAAATATATTTAAAGCATGTTTTATTATCATAAAAATGCTTTTCCGTTTCATCACATCCCATTTCCCTTCTTCCATCCAGGAAATGTATTTAACTTCCCATTTCCCTTCTTCCATCTAGGAAATGTATTTAAAGCCATTTTATTATCATAAAATCCTTTAACCTCAATAATGTCCCACATTATTGAGAATAGTTATATTACATATCATATAATATTTCTAAGACCTCCTGTCCGGGTTTCCCCACTGTGCGCACCCCTAAATGGCTATCATCTTCCAGGGCCTATCATGAAGACAACCTGGGATCCTAACGAAACGTCGGGTAGCGTCCATATGCCCGCGGTAGAGTCATAACCACACCCAGAATTACCTCACCATCGCAGAAAAACATACAATAATCGCTCATATGGCCTAGGACTATATCCACCATGTATTCATTAGCCAGGGGGCTTCATCTCACGCATGCCACTTCCCTTATGATAACGATTTAGAGAGGTGTGTATACATAAATTATCATTTATGAAAATCATTTCTTTTCCATTTTGAAATCATTCACATTTTACATTCTCAAAATCATTTATTTTCAATGATTAAGTACCAACTTTATAATGAGCATTTCTTATTCTCATAGACATATATATTACCTTGTTCTCATGCACAAGGAATATACCATATAATACACATCCGTATCATATTTTATATATACTTTAATCACTTAGTATGCATACCATATATTTCTCCTCGAATATATATATAAATGGCCATAATTACCAATCACATCTAGCGATGACCAATAATCCCAAAGATTCTCACAAAGAATCATAATCATGCATTCTTATATGCATGATACTATACCCAAAGTATTTCCTCACTTTTATAAATAATAATTACCTTATTCTCATCTAAGGATTTATTGGATATCTCTAATTATAACACTCCACATTAAGTGAATATATATCTATATAACCTATTTATCCTAATTATCTCATAGGATATACTCAATCCACAATTGATTATAATTATGTTTCCTACACGCATAATTATATTGGCCATAAATACCCACTAAAATATCTTCGGGATTATCCTTCCCCAATCAACCTTAAATTTAGTAGGTCCTGGATTCCATTTCCACAACCCAAGGACTACATCTCGTCCATATAATACCTTAGAGGTCCCCACCCTAACTTAGGAACCATAAACCTTCAAATTCTATAATTTCTCTATTTTCCTCGAAAATATAGTTTAAGTGTTACACATTTAAAACCCTCACCTTACCCTCCTAAATTCCCTCAATTGGAGGACTATATACCCCTAAAAGATCCCTTAAGTTACCTCATAAATAACCTCGAATCAATATGAATTGGAATACAACCCATCAAATAACCCTATGAAAAATTACCAAACTTTCAGAAGGGTTGGTCGATTGACCCATGGCCCTCAATCGATCGATGGTTCGATCAATCGATCCCCTATGATCGGTCTATCGATCATGACGGGCAGCTTCTTCTCCGAGAAGCTGTTTCGGCCATTAAAGCTTCCCCCAAGCTTTTATCTCCTCACCCAATGCCCTACAACCTCAACCAATAACTAATACACTTATAAAATGGGTTCTAAACATCCTAGAACCCAAAACCAACGATAAATTTCGTTTAAATCCTAAGTTTCTCAAATTAAGAATTTATTGGGGTTTATTCATTTTAACTCCAGAAAAACCGTTTTATCCACGAAAACCCAACCCAAAATCTTTAGGGTTTGTTAATACCAAAATATGATATGAAATGTATGCTCAAAAATAAATAAAGCAAGTAAACAATTTCCTGGTGGATAAAATCCGACGATTCCGAGTCGAGTCCGGTGGAGTCTGGCCGGAATCTCCCTTTTCTCCACTTTTCTCTCCTCCTCTCTTTCTTCTCTCTTTTCCTTCTCCTCTATCCCCCTTTCCCTCTTTATATAGGGAGAAAACAAGGGTTTACCCCATTCAACCCCAAAACCGACTCGTTTACTCAATTACGAGCCCTTTTAACTCTAAAATTACACAAAACTCAATTCGACCATCGGACACTCTTTTCTGACTATCTCAACCATTTCGAGACTCATGGCGCAGTCAAAATTTCCATCTGAGGTACTTGGCCGCAACCCCCTATTTTACCTAATACATCTCACCGCGTGTTTTCTAATTAAAACCTTACCTTTTGTCGCTTTACTCAACGGCGACATATAATTAAAATGCTCCGACATATTTACTTAATCCCAAAAGAAAACACATCACCCATCGACAATCATCTAATCCTCAAAAATCCCAAAAACTATTATTACGAGAAATTCCTCCAAATTACAATTTATACCCAATTATGGCATTTAACCCTAAAGGTACGGGTTGTTACAGTATATATTATCCATTTGGAGTTGTCTCTTGGGGCTAACAAACACAAAACCTAAGCCAACCATTAGAGAAGAAGGTGAAGTGATTAGAGAAGAAGGTGAAGTGATTAGAGAAGAAGGTGAAGAGATTAGAGAAAAAGGTGAAGAGTTTTCCAAGCAATCCAAGGCCTAGAACTCACCCGATTGCACCGCCACCACCACCAAAACGTAGATCGCACGACAAGGAACACAACCATATATTTTTCATCAACAAATCAGACCCTTGAATCCCAGGCAAGTATCTATCTTGCTGATTTCCAGGTTAATATACTTTCTATGTTAGTCTAGGAAGGAAATTCATATGTTTTAATGGAAGAATTATATATTTTGGAAGAGAAATTATATGTGTTGTAGGGAGAACCCATGAAGTAAAAAATATTGATTATATGTAGAGGATTACCCATGAATTTATTACAATATTTGGGAAGAAAATCATGATTAAAATAGAGGGTGGTGATTATTCATGAAAAATTTGGTTTTATAAAGAGATGTGAGATTAAACCCCTTTTTGATTGATTCGTTGAGGATCTATTGATGTTGTTACGTTATAACTTGTTTATGAACATTTCGTATACACTTGGATTACTTTCATGGGAGTTTGGGATGAAATTATAGAGGTTTTGATGGGTTAAAATGGTTGAACCTCTAGGTTGAATATTGCAGAAAATTGGGCAAGAACTGCTTGATCGATCGATTGACTCAAGAACATCGATCGATCGATGTCGATCGATCGACCCACTTTCCTCGATCGATCAACCCCTCCTGGAAAATTTGCTTATTTTCCCCTTTTTGTTTAGTCCATTTAAAATGCTTAGGAACCCTTGATTATCATTGATAGAGTATAAATGGGTTATGAAGAGGACCAATAGGGTCTAAGTAGACTCCGTTGAGTAAAATTAATATGAGATGAAATTTTGGGTTAACGGGGAGTTATTTATACATTGGTAATGGTGCGTATGTTTACTAAAAGAATGCGACTTGGGAAAGATTTAGACTAAAAGGTAACTGAGTGCATACCTACAGAAATATATACTTAGTGCGAAAGAATACTTCAAGAGATGAGAAGTAAGAACGAAGTAAATAATAAATGAGAATAAAAGAGATGAATCCGTTATGAGAAATAATTGAGTAAAATTTGTGTTGAGAATGGATAATCATAATTATGGGTCGTGGGCGCACCTAATTTAGAAAATGTGAATATTTATATATATGACTGTGTGACTGCGCATATATTATACTTGTGTAAAAATCATACTCGGGCTACTTGCTATTACGGATGTTTCTGCGTTGGGATAGTCTTATCTCTATTGGACCTTTATGGGGGATATTGACATGCACCCTAGAACATAGTATTCCTTAGTACATGCTATTTGATTGATAGTCAGACGGTCCTAAGAGACGTGAGGGGTATGTGCTGACTTCTTAGTGACTTGGAACTATGCTTCGCCTCCATTTGTATGTGTATTGTGTTAATACAGTTCGAGAGTGATTCGGAACTAGCATTTCCCTTAGTTTGAGTGATACATGGACTTGATAGCAGAGTATGCCAGCACCATAGATTTATGTGGGGTGCAGATAGTATATATATATATATATATATATATATATATATATATATATATATATATATATATATATATATATATATATATATATATATATATATATGAGTGATTGATAGATATGTACTTATATATGGAAACTTTCTACTATGTGTATAAGTAGTTTGGTAATGAGTGAATGCTTCATCTTTATAATAAGTGTTCATGAATTTTCGTAACGGTAATGAGTGGTCATAAGTAACGTAAAAATATGGAAGAGGAGGATTTTCTAAAACTAAATATTATGGACTTAGTACTTCTCGGGATAAAATTTTATGGGAAATAAGTTAGATAGACTTATGAGATTAATATAACGGTAGGAGTTCACACTAGATGAGAGGTGATGATTCTCAAGAGAGTGTCGCATACTAACATGGTTGTGATATTAGCCGGTAAGAGTTTTAAATACTTGCTAAACTATTTTTAAAACTGTTTTACATTCGGGCTCTGACCCGTTTTCAGTCATTTCTCTCTTGTATATATATGTATGTATTACAGGTGCCCAGCCACAAGGGCGTCATGCTTAGGTTATTTGGATTGGACGTGCTGCAGCTTATGTGGGAGTTGCAAGCCCTTGCTTTAGAGGACTTCATCATTGAATCAGTTCCTACTTCAGATCTTCATATTTATGACATGTGTCACCCGATTTCCTATTACAGTTGGATTTGTCTGAGATTTAGGATATTTCCAGCATTCGGTACTCCTTGGGAGTTAACTATTGTCAGGATGATTTCATTTATAGTTCATAACTTGGTTTGGGTTATCTAAGTGGTTTAAATGGCAGTGTAGTTATTGTTATCCTTTTATTTATGTGACTCTTAAACTGTTGGGTATTAAAAAGTTTTTATATTGGTACTTAAGAAAGGGAAAATGAGACTTTAAATTGTTTTGACACTTAGCTTAATTATTTAGGGTGTTTATATCGGTAATAATTATTTTGCGATAGTGATGCTAAGAATGAACCAACCGTTCACCTGGTTTTTAATTTAATAAACGACTGATCACCCAGTCTTTAATTAGGCGGGGTGTTACAATTTTTATATTGGTACTTAAGAAAGGAAAAATGAGACTTTAAACTGTTTTGACACTTATCTTAATTATTTAGGGTGCTTATATTGGTAATAATTATTTTGCGACAGTGATGCTGAGAATGAACCAACCGTTCACCTGGTTTTTAATTTAATAAAGGACTGATCATCCGGTATTTAATTAGGCGGGGTGTTACAGTTCCATACTCACAACCCACTTCTATGAGCTTATACTTGTAATTTGGACCAATTCCATTAGTTATACATATTTTATACCCTGTTGAGCCCTACATGAGTATTTTTTTCACTTTTAGGGAAGTCATCTAATTACTTCCTAAGATCCTCTGTGTTATTAAGAAAGTATGTAAGACCTCAAAATCTTTTGACTAAATCTTGATAAGTCTCTTAGGTTCTAATACATCATTCGCAATCTAATAAACTAATGGAACACTTTGGTAGTGGATGTAGGACTCTCATATGAGGTTCCTTTAGATGACGTTGTCTCTATAGTCACTTCTCTCCTGTTACCTATCCGATGTCTACAAAGTAGAACCTAAGGGTTTAAAGTCACATACTATTTTAACACTCATTTTTTTGGCTAAGTATATGGGAACTACAAGTGCAAGTTCTCTCAAACACTCAAAATTTTGACTAAAACCTCCTTGGCTCATTATTTTAAAGAGATGGAGTCAAAGTAGAAAACTTTCCAAGAGTAGTTAGCTGCTATTCTTAGTAGGCTCCCTTTGCCCCGGTGGTGGAAGAACCACTTTTACCAGAAATAGTGGTGCCATGAGAAAAAATAAGCCCTGACTATAGGAGGAGAATGGTTTAGAGGGCATGAATAGGTCCCCAATGATCAATCACCCGCATTCCTATTAAAGATAGATTACCACTACCTGAAAATCAATCCTGAGGATATTTTAGGGAATTTGGGCCCTTAAACGGTGAGATAAAGAAAATACAAAACCGATTGGAAAATTTACTCAATGAGTTGAAGAATAAAACTTCTAACACTATTGAGTTAGACCTATAGAAGACATTGCCTCTATTGTCCAATGACATTAAGCATTATGATCTCCTGCCAAAGTGGAATATGCCTAATATTGAACCATCTGATGGGTCCAAAGACCCCATTGATAATTTTGAAACATACCGATCGGTGATGTTTCTTCATGAGACTGTAGAAGAGGTCATATGGTTATCCTTTCCTTTTACATTGAGGGTACTGACTTGGGATTAGTTTCCCAAGATCAAACCATGGACCATTACAAGCTTCACGGGACTGGAAATATCCTTTCTCAGCTATTTTACTAGAGCTCTGAAGATGATGAAACCTATCAGTTTCGTCATCCATTTCATACAAAAGGTTGGGAATCCCTCAGGGAGTAGGCAAGTAGCTCTCCGGTTTGATTACTAGAGCAAAATTAGTTGTGTGGATACTTTCATCCTCGGACATACCGTAGAGAATTTATTTAGGTCCTTTAGAAATAATACTCCAAAGTCCATGACTGAGCTACTTGAAAGGGCTAAAAAATACATGAATTCTAAGGATATAATTTTAGCAAGACATATCGTAGCCTTTCCATAACAGTGCAAGAGGAAAGAAGACTTATACCTCTTCAGGGAGACCTCAAAAGAAGTTGAGGACAAGAAGAAGATGGAAGGGGATAAGAAAAATGTATCTACAAAGGCCAATCATTTCATGCCCGTCATAACTACCTTAGAAGATGTCTTTGAAACCATAAAAACTCAAGACATCTTACCTCATTCGAATCCAGTTAGGAATGGGGATTAAAAAAGGGACAAGTCTAATTATTTTTGGTAACATAGAGACTATGGACATAACATGAACAACTAATTCATATTGAAAGACGCCATCGAGGGGGTTATAAAAAGGGGATGTCTAAAAGAAATTATGGCCAAATATGCAGGATGGGGTCACAAAAACAACAAAAATAACAATAAAAACAAAGATGGTGGCCCTCTAATGGACATCCAATGCATATTGGAAGGCATTTTTGGACATGGGATCTCTTCAATGGATAGAAATCCCCACCTTCAGAGTTTCCAACATGAAGGTATATTTAACACCCCGTAATTTTGAGAATTTAATATTTAGTTATTTTTAGGAGATATAAAAATATTTTAATTGGAGAAACTTAAATTCAAGTTAGAGAAGTTATTTGAGTGAGCCGAATTATTTATAATTGGCGACTTTAAAGTTCATTTGTCCGAATTATTATGTGTTGCATTTTGAGGTCGAAATTTGGAAATGTCAAAAAGTATTTTGGATGGAAACTTTGAGTGTGCGGTTGAGTTCGGAAGGGTCGAGATAGTCTGAAAAGAGTGCCCGGGGGTAGTAATTGGGTCTCGGGGTATTTTTGGGCATAGTCGGGCCCACACGGGGTGAGTTGGGCCATTTTAATAAGGCCCATATGGCCAAAAACGGGATTAAGGGTTTTTAACCTAAATGGAGAAGTGTTAAACTGCAGAAAACACAAATTCTAAGCCTAGGGCTTGAGAGGGAAATTGGGGGAAAGCAAATCAAGAGCCAAGTGGGGATTATTGGAGCCAAATTAAGGGATTACACTAGCGGATCAGACCCTACCAACAATTCCAGGCAAGTGGTTAACTATTGTGATTCCTAAATTGATGATAATCAATTCATATCATAGTGTGTGTGTATATGAAAATTCGTTTTGGGTGTCTAACCAAAATTAAAATTAGGTTTTTGGAAATTGTTATACCTTAATGGGATTAAGGGTGAGATTTATTGTGTTTATGATTCTAGAATGTAGAGAAATGAATCGTATGTTAAAACTAGTGAGAATCAATGGTTAATTGTTGTTAATATGAATGAAATTCGTATTGGAGATTTGAAACCGGGATAAAACCCAAATCGGGAAAACGCTGGAATTAATGGAAATTGATGATGACTTAAGGTCTTTAGGATGATTAGACCCTTTTCTTATATGGATGATATGTTCATTGTATTTGGGTAAAGGTTTAGATTGAGAATCAAATCTTTAAGGTTCGTCCATGGCCGACAGTGGGCTGGAGAAGAGAACTTCTAGAACGATCGATCGATCGATCTACGGGGTTCGATCGATCGATGATACAAAAATTCTTGCAGCGACGCCAATTTTAATTACATGGAAATAATTATTGAGAAAAAGATTTTTGTGAAGATTTTACATGTTGAAAATGGACCAAGTGAGCAAGTCTAGGTATGATGCTAATTAAAGGTAAATATAATTCGGAAATTTGATGGAGATGAATGTGTGACACATTGTGGCCGAAAATGTGGGAATGAAATTTTGGGATGTAAAAATGGACCAATTGGCGAGTCGGGGTATGTTGGTTAAGTGACACCAAAGTATTAAATTAATTATTGAGAGAGTAAATTAATTTGGAGTCGAAACATAGACACGAGAAATATTAAGTTATGGGCCAAGTGAGCGAGTCCGGGGATAATGGTTTGGTGATACCAAGTTATTAAATTAATGGATGTGTTAATTAATGAAGGTAGACTCTGAAAAGTATTAAATTAATTGATGTTGTTATTAATTAATTTTGAGTCGGATTGTAGACTCGGGAAGGGGAATTAATTAATTAATGTGTAAATTAATTAAATGAGACTCGTACCACAGACTCGATTTAGTATAAATTAATTAATGTGTAAATTAATTAACTAGGAGTCGAACCACAAACTCGGATCGGTATTAAATTAATAGGTGTGTTAATTAATTTAATTAGAGTTGGACGATAGACTCGGAAGGTATTAAATTAATAGTTGTGTTAATTAATTTAATTAGAGTCGGACGATAGACTCGGGAAGGTATTAAATTAATAGGTGTGTTAATTAATTTAATTAGAGTCGGACTATAGACTCGGGAAAGTAATAAGTTAATTGAGATGTGAATTAAATATCTTAAAGTCGAACCATTATTGTGTAATGTATTTATATGAGAGTCGGACCATAGACTCGGGGAAAATATTATATCAATTGAGGTGTGAATTAAATATATATGAGTCGGACCACATACTCAGGGTAACGACAATTTAATAAGTGAGAAAATTTATTTAGTTGAGTCAGGCCAGAGACTCAAGAAATTTCAGGCTAGTGTTACGGGTTGTGAGTACACGGTGAAGCCGAGATTTATTTTATATATATATATATATACGGTGTAGTGATAGTATATATATGTGTGTGTATATTATGTGTGCTATTAAATATCAGTGATTGTATATTTACTTAATTTATATACTCTAGTGCTATCAAGGGAGGTTGCGCGATGTGGGTGAATCCCCTAGATTGAGGAGTAGGGTGATTATATCCCCAGGTCATAGCGCCTGGTATATGGGTGAGGAGATTATCTAACTTTTAGGGAAGGAATATGACTGCCTCCACTTCGTTTATGTTTTAGGCCAGGTTGGTGAGGGATTCCAACTTGGGTAACTGGGTTATGTTAGCACACCTAGTGAGATAGCACTTTAGAGGGAATCATCCTGTGAGGGTATACTCGGAGGGATGGATATACGGATGTTATACGTGTGGATGTTTAGTAAAGGTACATATATAATGATATTCAATATTATATGCGGGTAATAATACAGTGTGTGATGTATTTGCTTTATATAACTTGTGATACAGTTATATGCTATTATGTAAGAAGGAATTAATTAAGTTAATTGGTGAGACAACTTATAATTCTTGAATAATTATACTCGGTTAGAGTAGTATGGCAAGGGAAGGTTATACCAGGACTAGTTCGATGGGGTAGTACAATTAGGTGGAGTTGAGATAACCGTTAGGTGTGCACAATAGTGGAGGGGTGAAAATGTCCTCAAGAGAGTGCGAAACTAACTTAAATATGAAGCGCATTAATGCATTTTAAATTACTGTAGTTAATTCACTTGAGAAAAATTTTCAAAATGTTTTGGGTTCTAACCCTTTCTATAAAACTATTTTCAAAACCTTTTAGGTGTCTAGCCATAGGGACGCCAGGATTGATATTATATTCCAAGGATACGGAGTTGCGTCATATGTGGATGCTAGCAGGATTTTGGTTGAGACGAATTGTTCATTCTTTCATAGAGTAGGAATCTCTCATCAGTTCCAGTTTACTTAGGGCATGTCGCCCAGACTTTCAGTACAGTTTTTAGATTTGTTTTATTTAGGTGCTGGATGTTTGTATTGGACTATTTACTTTGGTGGCCGATGGTTTATTCGGCATGTCATTTTATTTCTGTTTAGTTGATTTAATTCAGTTGTGGGAATGGTTTATATTTAATTATGCATTTACTGGTTTGTCTAAGTAAAAAGATAAAATTTGGCACCTGCTTTTTGGAATACTAGGTGGTTAGTAAGTTTAAAAAGGTTTTCGACAGTGATGCTAAGGATGAACCAACTGGGATTCTTGTTTTAATTTGGTATAGGACTGATCACCCGGTATTTTATTAGGCGGGGTGTCACAGTATATAGGTAAACTATGTTTCCCTCCCATATCAAGCCCCTAAGGAGTTCCTAATGATGAACTTCCTGAAAACTGACCTCGGGAGGGTCCGGATACCTCGTGATGATCCATTTTTGATGAAAAAAAATCATAACAGATAATAACATGAGGATGTTAATGATTGATATGGAAATATCCACATATATCCAATTCTTGGAGACTTTTGAAGCCATGGGTCTAAGCAGCAAACACATGCAGCCAACCACTACCCCTCCTATTGGGTTCAATAAAGAACACACCCATTGGTTTGGGTATGTCACTCTCACCCTCACTCTTTAGTCCAAGGATTACTATTGAACCATCTGAAATAAATTCTTAGTGGTATACCTCCCCTAAGGCCACAATGTCATCATGGGTAAACCATCGTTCAATGACTTGGATGCGGTGATCTCAACCCTCAAGCTGGTGATGAGGTTCCCAATTTCCAAAGGGGAAGGATAATTATTTGGTGACCATAAAAAGGTTGGTAGTTCTACATCATTTCCATAAAAGACAAGAAGAAATCACTTAAATCCCTTAGGGACTACTTGACGCTCCGATAAAGCTTTAAAAAACCTTTGAAGTCTCACTAGAGGTCTTAAATCCACTACCACCGACATTTGAGATCATTACATAAGATTAGGGAATATTCCCTTACAACTAGATATTCAACTAAATTATGAATATCAATAGCAATAGAGGCCTCAGGAGATGTACCCATCATATATGAATAAGTATAAACATTACAATATGTTGTTTGTATAAAAAAGAAACTTGTTGCTACACTTTATGTATTTAATATCATTATTCTTCAAGAGTAGCAAGGGCTTTAACCTTGACTTTAAGACTAGAAGTCAAAGGTTTTAACAATCCAATATGCATAGTCAAAGGTTTCCAAACCCATAAAAACTAAAGGGATTATTGATATTCTCATCCATAATTCCAATAGGAAAAGATCCAAGGATCCATAACCAGATCATTTACTTGCACCTAAATATTTTTATTTACTATTAGAAATTTTAATAAATGAAGGGTGAAAGGTCCAACATCCAGTGGACTCAAACGCTTATGAGGAATCTAGATTCCAAAATCATTCAGCCCGAGGGTCTCAAACCCTTATTAGGACTTTAGATTCTAAAAAAATTTAGTTCGGACATCTCATATCCTTATAAGTACTTTAAATTTTTAAATATTTCCAGGTCCATAGGTCTCAAACCCTTGTAAGGACTTCAGATTAAAAAAAAACTTTAGTGAAGATTTTTTAGACCCTTGTAAGGACTTTAAATTTTAAAACTCCTTCGATGTCCAGAGATCTTAAACCGTTATAAGGACTTTAGATTCCAAATTTTTTTAGTCTAGAGGTCTCAAGCCCTTATAAGGACTTTAAAATTGTAAATTATTTCAATGTCCGAAGGTCTCAAACCTTTAGAAGAATTTTAGATCTAAAAAATTAGCCCGAAGATCTAAAAACCTTAAAAGGATGTCAAAATTTCAAATTGTTTTTATGATTTGAGATTTTAGTCCCTTTTAAAGAATTTAGATTCCTAAAACTTTCAATCCTAAGGTCTCAAAACCTTATAAGGACATCAAAATTCCCAAACCTTCATCCGATCCGGAGGTCTTAGGACCCTTATTAGAATTTCATAATTCAACTATACCCAAGTTCAAGAGGTCTTATGGCACTTTTGGGGACTTCAAGTTAAAAATATTTATATGTATGGTGGTCTTTTGCTCATTATAAGTACTTCGTACTTTAAACATTCAAACTTAAATATTAATCCTAAGATCTTAAGACCCCTTAGTGGTTTCATTTTAAATATCAATGCACAAAATGTTTTGGGGGCTAAGTAATTGTACAAACAATTATGGGCTTTTAAACCTAAAAAGTTTAAGTGTTAAGTGTACCATGGTTCTAAAGATTAAGGACCCATTACATAATCTCAGTTTTAACCTAAAAAAGTATATGGCGTTACGTTTTAAGACACTTAGGCTTTCTCTAGAACTTAGTGTGAGTGCAATAAATATCACAATAAAGAGATCCACTAAAACAATCAAAAGGAATAAAAAGTAATGACAATATACAAAAATTATTTGTGTTGTTCAACAACTTGCCTACATCCACGAAGAGGTTACTTTTTATATTTAGTGTCTCTCAATAATGTTTTTTCCATCACTTTGCCGCGGGTTAGGGTGTACAATTTATCAATACATAAAAGTGGAGCTTAAGTTCAATATGTAACTCAATTAACACGTTGGATATTTCCAGGAGCACTCGAATATCTCCCCCGAGATTATTGGTATCTGATTTGACTATATCCCTAACTGGTTTTAGTACATTTAGAATTATTACGTGTACATTTACACCATGATTTGGGTTGAACAACACTTTTATTAATCCGAGTTGGTTGGCTACTCTCATAGGCTTTGCTAAATAGGTCTCTATAATTTTCCCTGAACATTTTAGGCCTTGTGAACCATGGGTTAATGATTTGTAAAAGGTTTATAACTTGGAAGCCTTCACATTCTAATAAAATTCTTGTATGTATGAAATAATCACAGGGGTATGTTCGTCCTTAACAAATCCTCAGGGTATATTAGTAATTCATGTGAATAGGCGGGGGTAAGATCGTCCGACCTGTTCAATCATTTAAGAGATTGTGTTCATTATTGTCAACGGGTTTTAAGCCAGAGATACAGTCCCTTGGTCAGTTCAATCAGTTCACTCTTTCACTTTCTTTTTAAGCTTTGAAATGTTAAACTTCTTCAGTGTACTAATTTCTTTCAGTGCTTCATTAATTTTTGTAAGTTTATCCCTTCCCTTTTCTTTAGCCTCCCTTGAAATTTATTGCGTAACTGTAGCAAGAGTTTTCTTCCTTGTTTATTTAATTATGGCAACATTTGACAACAAATATGTAGCTAAATTTAGGGATAAATACAATATCTCGGACTGGGTGATCATCGAATGTTCCCCATTTCCTTAGCATGTTCATGATGTTGAAGGGGAGAATTGGATTCACACCCTCGTGATTACCCTAGGGGTTTAATATTCCCTTAAAATAGTTGTTCTTAGGTTTTGTAAAATATTTTGAAATCGTGCATGCCTAGTGTGCCCCTAATGTTTGAAAAATAGTCAATGGGGTCTGTAGGATAAACAACCTTCATGGGACAAAACTAGGCCATGTCAAAATCTGCTACTGATATGTGTGGTCGCGAACCAGAGAAGGTATTTTGTATATAAAAACCAAGAAGGCTGAGAGGGTTCTAGTGGTGGATCTTTTCGATTCCCATAAGGATTACTGAGAACACGGTTTCATTTCTAAAAACTGGCAACGTCCTCCTGTTGGTGTAAGCGAAAGGAAATGGGGCCCAGTAATTTTTTAGTATAGAGAGGCCTAAATATATCACTTCTTCTTTTCCAGTTCTTGACTATAAGAGCTTGATATAAGTGAAGTTAATGCCGATGAGCTTCTGCAAGCTTGGAACATCAAAGAAAGACAATCAGATGCTGATCACCCGAGGACGAAGACCAACCTACTGAGAGTACAAAAAATACAACTACTAGTTTCATTGCTCGCCCAATTGATATTGCTCTAATATTCAAGGATCTTGAGGTTAGGCCTTTTGAACTCATTATGATAGAGGAGGAGGAAGAGGGGTCTGAAGAAGAGGAGGAAGGGAGAGAGGAAGAAGAAGAAAAAGAATACATGGCCCCATTTATATAAAGAAGGAAGTTGAGGCTTCCTGATGATGATGATCAATTTTTCATGTCTGACCGATTTAAATCTTTAAAGACATATAATACTAGTTCTTGGAGAACTGGTGGTTCTAGTCCATATTATAGAGGGAATTGGTAGGAGAAAAATAAGAAGAGAGTGGCAGAAGAGAGGAAGAGAGAGAGATATAGAGAGAGAGAAAAGCAGTGGAAAATAATAAAAAAGAAGAGAGGAGGGAGGCCAAAATGAGGTTAGCCCTGAAAGCCTCTGAATTTCCCCCTTCTATTGCAGCTACTAAGGGGGATAGCATGGGTGATGCTCCCTATCTCTCCCCTGACCTACTGAAGAGGGCGGTGCTCACTACTGATTACGATATTTCTTCAAGGTTGGGGTCATTAAGATCGCCCTTAAAAATGCTTAGGGGATGGCCCTAGTAAGTCTCCTCCATTGTTTGTTTCTCTGAACTTTCCATACATCTGCACTTAAATTGCTGCTCTATTTATTTTTGTGCAGTTTTTATCTAACTTCACATCAACTCTGGACGACCATGCCATCAAGTACAAGATTGAACAAGAGCTGAAAGAAACTCTGAAATCTGAGTGGAAGGCCTTTGATGAATCTCGTCAGGTATGGGAGTGGGATAAAGATAATATGACCAAGGATTATGACGAACTTGGTGCCTCGCAAAAGGTGTCAATCTCTGAGAAAGCCAAGATGGTTAAGGTCAATGAAGCCTTATCAATAAATATTGTTACATTGGAGGGGTATCTTCCCCAAGAGAAGGATGCAAGCTATCGCAAGACCTTTAATGAGGCCTATGATGATGTCGGACAACAGCTGGCCAATGATACAAGAAATTTTATATTTTGCTGCGAAAAAAAATCGTATCCAAATGTTTACATTTTATTGATAAAGATATTTGGCAATGATTTTTTTCGTACTAATGTCATGTCCAAAGATTTGTGTCTAAAGGTATATGGGAACGAAAATGAGTTTCATGGCCAATAGTAAACTTATTGGCCACGAAAAAAAAAACATAGCATATTGTGCACCTTTTCGCAACAATTTTTTCTCCTTGCTGGTTGTCAAATTTTTTTGTAGCTGATAGTACAATATCATGGAAAATTGTCTCCCATATATTCTTAAAAATCCGCAACTAGATAAGTTTTTAGTTTTTTCCACCACTAAAAATCATTGCAAATAGACTATTCTAACACACTTGTCCACAAATAAAAAATCACGGGTAATATTATATATTGTTATTTGTTTGTGACTAATGTCATTATCATTTTTAATATTATTTTTAAATATTATTAATAGTTTATTTTCTTTCCAAATAGTTATCACAAATGCCATTTTCATAATGGAAATTAACTAATAACATTAATACTTTGCGACATTTAACATGGTCATCCCCATACTCAATAAATAATTAAAATGTAATATCATGTTCACAAAGTAAATCTCTTTAAAATGCAAAGTGTTATCAACAAATTAAGGCCCCATCATTGTGCCAAAAATTCCATGCATGTCATAATATACAATCTTAAAAATGCACCATTTGTGTGCTCAAAGTCCCACTTAAAAGGTAAGTCATAATATCGTATAACAAAAGTTAATAAAAAAATTGACACAATGTCTAATAACAAAAATATCGCGGTCGGCATAAAAATCTACTAAATTTTCACTTTGGTTCCTCGCATCCAAATGTGTTTTTCCAATAAGAGTCCTCGTCCTTTAAAATATGATATTCATCCTAAAACAATTATTAGTTATGTTCTATAAATAAGAATAATAAAATGAATAAATGGTATCTCTCGAGTGACATACCATTGAACTAAATATTATGTGGATTGAATTTCTCTCGAAATAAGCAGGGATTGAATGATCTTATAAGATTCAACCTGATTAGCTAAAATGGTGTCTATGAGTGTGCGTTGATAATATGCCTGCTCTTGTTGCTTCATTGTCTCCTCACGATTAGCTACAAACTCCATCTTTTGAGCTTTTAGGTACTCCATCAACTCTTTTTGAGCTCCAATAGGTTCCTTAAGATCTTCCTCCCATTATGCTTTTTTTTGGCAAAGATGTCTTAGAAGTAGTTGGTTTGGGACCATTCCCAAGCCCATTACTATACCATGATTTCGTCACGAGCACACAATCTACTATCTCGTTCGAGCTCAATAATGGACCCTCGTCAAATACAAACTCAAACTTAAAGTTGTTCATCTCCTCATGAATAAAAAGAATATACAATCATCATCTTAACATATTCAAATTTTAAATTAAAACTAATATGTTCAAACTCAATCTCTCCCTCTCGTACAAAAAATATAATTCAACATAGCCTCCAATACAATATTTAATATTTAAAGAAAAATCGACACAGATTCCTTTGTTTTTATATTAAAACAAACTTGTTCAATGCATTTAAAAATCCAGTTCAACACAAAATACTCCACCATACTTAATCCCAGCCTCCAAATCAATGAATAAAACTCAACGTACTTAACATCCACCTCCAATAACCAAACATACTTAACCCGATAGAGCGCGACATAAATTAAATCAAAATTTTACTTACATAGATTTCTTCGTCTTTAGGAGACGTCCAATGCCCATTTTTACAATGGGTTTCTTTATAAAATTCGATCCTATTAGACTCAACACCACTATACGCCTTTAATTTATGTCAAAATATAATAAGTATATAATCAAAAATCATATTTAAGGAGAAAACATTTAAATCTAAAAGTAAAAAATATTACCAGTTCATGACGAACAATCTGAAATGCCTTGGATCCCTTGTTGTGCCTCGGAGTTTTCTTTTCTTTATTGTTTTTGTTTATCTCTCTTCGTTTCTACAATATATATATATAAATCAGATATAAATTTTGTCATAATAGATAATTAAAATAATTGCAATAATATTGCACCTCAAATTTTGGATCAACAAATAAATCACACAATTCGTGCCAATCCCTTATAGTTCCTTACAATTTTCTTTTCTTTATTGCTTTTGTTTATCTCACATCGTTTATATATATATATATATATATATATGATAAATCATTATTTCAGAGATAAAAGTTGTCATATTAGATAATTAAAATACGCTTAGTTAATCTTCTTGAGATAATAATTTTCACTTAATATGATGTGTGTTATTTGTAGTCCGTCGATTTAGACCAATACTTTCCTCCTACCTGCTGTTTAGGGTAGATACTTGGGCCAAATATCAGTGTGAAGGCTCGCAGAGACTTTCTTAAAATCTGTAAGTCCTTGAGAGAGAAGAAAGAGCAGTATAGTAATCAATCTAAATTAGTTGACAAGTTGAAGTACACTCTTTAGGAGATGGAGGAGCTAGGTGCCTCAGTTCTGTAATACCCCGTATTTTTATGCTATATTAATTTGGGGATTTATTAAATTTAATGTGAGTTAATTATTTAATAAAAATTCGGAAAATTAATTATGTTATAATTATTAACGTGACGAGAGTTAGTAATTAGGGGAAATTTTTTGAATATTACTAATGAGCAAATTAATATGTAATATTGGTTATATTGAATGTCACGAGTGAATAAAATGACAATTTTGGAAATTTGAGTCGGGACGCGCCCGTGTCGCGTCGGGACTAAACATTGATAAATAAAAGTGAATATTTTATAAGTCATTCGTATGGTCGTTTTGAGTGCGCCAACGCGCCCGGAAGGGTCGAGATAGTCAGAAAACTGTACCCGGGAGTTTAGTTTGGGTCTCGGGGCATTTTTAGGCCTAATTAGTACCCCGGGAGGGCGTTTTGGACATTTCGCAATTATGGGTAATTAAACCCAGGAAAGTCTAAGGGTTATATCAGATGTATAAGGTTGTCTTCTAGGGTTAGAACAACCAAAGACAAGTGACGGCCACAGGAGAGGGAAGGAGAGAGCTTCCAAGGCAATCCAAGGCCCAAAGGCCATCCGTTTGCACCGCCACCACCACCAACGCATAGATCGCGCGACGGGCTACGCAACCACACCAAAAACATCTGCAAATCAGAACACCAAAAACCCCAGGAAAGTGTTAACTTGATTATTTCGTTGGTGCATCTTTCATATTAGTTTAGGAGTAATTAGAATGAGTTTTTATGGAAGAAAACAAAAGATATGAGATAGGAATTGCATGTAGTGATGGATAAATTGATAATTCTGGAAACCCTTGTGATTAAGTGTGAAAAGTAGCGCGTGTAAAGATGCTAGTCGTTATTTTTGTTTCGCCAACTCAATACAAAAACCTAAGTTACAACTACACTTGCGGGGCAAGTAGAGCGGTAAGTCGGGTATCGAGAATCCACAGGGACAAGTTGTTAGAATTTATAAGGTTTAATATTCCGAAATAAAAGTGTAAAAGGTGAATTAAAAACTAAAAGAAAAGATGCATGAAAGGGAAAGATTAATCTAGGCGAGGGAAATTAAACTAAATTAACAAAGCGAATAAAAACTATAGGATGCGACTAATATCCCTCAAATTGAGTTAACGCGTATAAATGGTTACATGGGACTGCGAATTATTAGGATTGCATCTCGTTTCGTCAATTAATTAAATTAAGAGTTGTCACACCCCTAAATTCGCATAAAAGACTAATAAGATTTTGGCGTCAACAAATATCCCAAAAATTACGCACGCAAGTTCGTAAACACGGCGCATACATGATATACACCGTTAAATTTCCTAGGCGTAAAGACTAGGACAACGCACTCGAAATAAATACGTAAATCTCCATCACCAAAGCGAAGCAACAAATCAACCCTACGTGAGTTCCATAAATAGCACCCTAATTTAAATTAGAACCTACACATATTAAATGACATAAATAAATTAACTAATTAATTAAAGCACACCACTAATTAATTTAGCAACTAAAATTATCTAGGCATGAAAATTAATTAAGCATGAAAAATAAAGCAAATACAACTTAATGGAGATAATGAATAGTAGCACTTACATTAATGGTGGAAAATGAGGAGAGGGGTTATCTCCAACAAAAAATCCCCAAATATACCAAACCCTAAGTTCTAAGAGAGAAGAGAACTAAAAATCTAATTTATTACATGATATTTTCTAAAAAGGAGATATGTCTTCTATTTATACTAAGTTACAAAAAGAAATAAAAGAAATAGAAAAGGGGGATAAGTTACATTTTAAAGGATAAAAGAAAAAGGAAAAAGGAAATAAAAAAATAGAAAAAAAGGCTACAGATATTTCGGACAAAAACAGATCACCGGTCGACCGGGGGTGGCGACCGGTCGACCGCGCCAAAAGGGGAGGCAGCACTGCCTCGGCACAAAGGCAAAATCCAAATTACCGGTCGACCGCCGGAGCGTGGCCGGTCGACCGCGCCTGCAATTCCAAGACCAATTTGTAGCAGCACAAATGAAAACACCAACATCGTACAAACCCACATCCATGGATGAACAACTCGTGAGCTGCCATGAGAGAACAATCCAAGACCCAAATTGGTGTGTTAATCGATGCCACCATGGATGAATTAGTCGAGACCCATGAGTTGCACCATTTTTGGCCAAAAACCTCCATCAAAACACAAAACCCACATCCATGTCCAAAAAACTCCATAGATGGCCAAAGCCATGAAACCCAAGCTCCAAAAAAAACCAAAGAGACCCATTTGCGTGTGTGGTCCCAAATCAAGCTCCAATTTCGAACGAAAGGCTCGAATTTCGGTCGAACCCAAAACCCGAGCAAAACCCGAGCCTAGGGCCGAATCGCCATCTTCATTTGCTACTAAAAACGTTTTGGGGACACAAAGGGAATTAATGGATTTGTTATTAAAGAAGAAAAGGGACATGGAAGGAATTATTTAAATTGTTAATGAATCCTTATAATTCTTTCAGATTAAAGCTTCGTGTTTCCTTCGTTCGGACTCCGATTCGAGCACCGTTCGTGGCCACGCGAAGCTTGGCCCAAGGGCTACAACTTCCGTTAAGACTTCGGGCAAAAATCCTAAAGTGTAAAATTACGAAAATGCCCCCGAACATGCGAATCGCGACGAAACTTAGTCGGAACGTGCCCAAACTTCATACTAAGCACTTTAATACATATAGTAGCTCAATTAGACCTCAAATAACATTTTAGCATATAAAACGGAGGTTGTCTGATTAACGAGCATAATTATAGGCATTAAAGTACCCGAGGGGACAAAAATGCATAAGTATCGAGGGTAATTAAATGCATAATTTGATACGAATCACACCCCCTAACTTACACATTGCTAGTCCCTAGTAATGAAATTCAACGCAAGAAGAACTATAAGAAAATCACAACTTGTATATATGAATCAAAATATAAATGCCACTTTCGTAGGGAACACGATTGCATTTAGCATATGCAATAAGTCGTTAAACCCCTAGGTTACCTAGTGAACGAGTATCGTCTCGTGAGGGTTTTTAGGGATGATACCCACAAACATCATATAGTTTCCTCAAAATATGCCCAATCAACATGCGAAAAGCCCAACAACAACGAAAAAGATTTATACGCATTATTAGCAAAGTGAATGAATTCACACAAAAGTCCGAATCGTTAACATTATAGAATGCACCTCATAGAATTGAAACTTTAATATGTGGGAGGGGAGCGAGCACATGAAAAGTGTGATTTGGTGAAAAACTTATATAAACCGGATAAACTTTAAAGCAAGCATACATTCAATCCTCACGGGTATTACGCGCATCAAATAAAGTTCACTTGAAACAGGGAGCTAACACACAGGACATGCGGGCATAAGGAGTAAATGTAAATGGAATTAGGCCGTACACATGTCACATAAGAAGAACGCGATATAAAAACTGAAAAATGTAATCTTAATGAAAGGATACCTCACACTAAAAGAGGCGAAATGCATTTGCACAGATTATCACAACTATTATGACTTTTAAATTACATCAACCTAAGATCACATAGGACTTGTATAGGGATATAATGTAGGCTAGGCTTAGAGTACAAAACGAGGGAATGTATGTACGGATTCAAAGTGTTCGGGATGAAAACTCGGGATAATGGGAAAATGCGAGCAATATCAAAATTGGAAAATAAGTTCCAAAAAGGCATTAGATATATCATCGGGAAGAGTAATCAAAGCTTATTGAACTATATACACAATATTTACAACTTTCTCTTTCTTTTGTTTTCTCCTTTTTTCTCATTTTCTCTTTTGTTTTCTTTTGTTTTTTTCTTTCTCTTTTTCACTATTTTTCTTCACTTCTCTTTTATTTACTTTTCAAACTCTCATATGCCCAAATTGCAACCGACATCATAACAACAACATTCAATCCCAAGTAACATTCCAAACAAAGGTATGGAAAGTGTATGTATGGGTTCAAACTCCAATTTGGAGTTGGTTATGGAATTTGGGGTTATGAAACGAAAGGCTATATTTAGGCTCAAAGGGGTTAACGACGGTAAACATATAAGGGTGAGGTCAAGGTCAATATGGGTGATATAATAAAGATGGCCTATGATCATTTCCTAAAGTTTACGCAATTCTCGAATCAAAACAATCTATGAAAATCATGCTCAAGTAACACATTTCAAGTATGAACTCAATTAATGAACGGTCAAATGAAAGAATAGTGAGATTACCGACGAATTCAACGTTTTCAAAGAGGAAAGAATAGTGTATAACACTCACAAACGACGAAAGGTACAAAGCTTACTCGGTGTAAGTATATACAATGCAACAAAAGATTACCGAGTTATAAAAATCTTAAACCAAATCAATAAAGCAAGGAAAGTGCATGGGCTCACGGGATTAAAGTTTAATTCATGAAGTTATTCATAATATCAATAATCGAGACTAAAGTCTAATAACTTCTAAAATCGAGAACATGCATCATTGGGTTGTCTATTGGATCGGGCAATTATTGAAATTTATCACCGGAAACAAAGGCAAAATGCCCCAAAAAGGAGAAAAAAGAAAGAAAATCTTTTTAAAATTTTTAATTTTACCATGAAAAGCAAACTAAGTAACTAACATGTGAGCAAAAACATGGACTAAATGAAGAAATGGATAGAATATCCCACACCCCCTAACTTAAAACTTGACATTGTCCTCAATGTAAATTAAGAACCAAGTCAAAGAGAGGAAAAGGGTGATATTACCCAAAAATGGAGCGATCCCCATAAGAACAAGTCCAAAGAATCTACAAAACAAGTTAGTACCGAGCATAGAAAAAACAAATAATAAAAACTTAACTAAGTACACTAGACTAAATTAAAAAGGAAGGAAAAAAATAAAAAGAAAGAATAAAAAGCTAACTATATACAACCTACTATTTAGACTTCACACTAACTGTACCCTATAAGTCTAAATAGGTGAGGGTCCACCATAAAAACGATTTGACTTTGGAGGATAACCGGTTTACCCTCACATACAAGCATGCCCTCCGAAAAATATGGATTCCGTTTTAACAACGGAAGGCATGTGTAAGGCGGAAGAAATGAACCATCGCCAATTAAAAGTTTTGGAGGGACGATGGGGGGTTTGGATTGAACGGGGGACAAAAACAAGTGGGGACCGAGAAAAGACGAATATCCTCCCAATGATTTTGAAGTTGGAATGGGAGGTGGCGCACGCAAAGGCAAAGATGCGATCGTGGAGGGCGACTCGAGCAAGTACTCCTCATCGACGATAGGGTTTAAAACATTAAAGTTCGAAACCGAATCATCGGGTACTTGTTCTGGTGGGGTAATAGAGAATGAAAATGGGGATGAAAGAAATTCAAACTCATGAGATGAATCATCATCGCATGAAGTTGGAATTTCAAAGGAAATAATATCATTTTCAATGAAATGTTCTTCTTTGGAGGCCAAAGAAGAAATCATTTCATTGCAAATAGATATTACGTCATTTTCATCCTCACTTTCAATATCTATTACGAGATGGGCAAAGTCTAGAATGGCTTGTTCCAAAGTAGGTACAAGTACTTCATTTGGTTCAAAACATTCCTCGACTTCAAAAGTCTCGGAAGCAAAATCGTCGTCGGACTCAAATAATAAATCCAACTCATGTTCCCACGAATGATTTTCTTCCCGATAGCGATTTTCAATTTTCTCATTTTCATACATACGCAAGCCCTCACCAAATGTCATGGGTCGAGGTGCGGATGCATTAGAATGGGAACTTTGAAAATTACCATCGTACTTAAACGAAAACTCATTATTATAGGAATTTTGAAAACTATTGCAATTCGTTTCAAAATTCCTGTTATAAGGAGGTAAAGGCCCAAAATCATTATCATCATCATCAAAATTACAATAACCTAAATTTTGACTTTCGTTATACTCGCCCAAAGTAATATGTGAATTTGCAAATTTTTGGGATTCTAAGTATTCACCGAAAGTCATAGGTTTGCGGGAATTTTGAGAATTATAACAATGATTAACGAAAGAATTGGAATAAGACATGCTTACCCCAAAAATGGCTCGAAGTGGCAGATTCCACAAAGTAAGTGCGCGCGGGAAAAATTCGAGCGTTTCTAAGTTCTCAAATGTGGAAGTCCTACAAAAAGTTAGCAAATAATACAAATAGAAAGAAAATACTATGAAATAATAAATCAAACAAAGTCTAAAACAAACTCATCCACGAAAACGGCGCCATTTTGATTAAGTGCTAAAAGTAGCGCGTGTAAAGACGCTAGTCGTTGTTTTTGTTTCGCCAACTCAATACAAAAACCTAAATTACGACTACACTCAACGGGTGAGTATAGCGGTAAGTCGGGTATCGAGAATCCACAAAGACGAGTTGCTAGAATTTATATGATTTAATATTCCGAAATAAAAGTGTAAAAGGTGAATTACAAACTAAAAGAAAAGATGCATGAGAGGGAAAGATTAATCTAGGCGAGGGAAATTAAACTAAATTAACAAAGCGAATAAAAACTATAGGATGCGACTAATATCCCTCAAATTGAGTTAACGAGTATAAATGGTTACATGGGACTACGAATTATTAGGATTGCATCTCGTTTCGTCAATTAATTAAATTAATAGTTGTCACACCTCTAAATTCTCATAAAAGACTAATAAGATTTTGGCGTCAACAACTATCCGAAAAATTACGCACGCAAGGTCGTAAACACGGCGCATACATGATATACACCGTTAAATTTCCTAGGCGTAAAAACTAGGACAACGCACTCGAAATAAATACGTAAATCTCCATCAGCAAAGCGAAGCAACAAATCAACCCTACGTGAGTTCCATAAATAGCACCCTAATTTAAATTAGCCCCTACATATCTTAAATGACATAAATAAATTAACTAATTATTTAAAGCACACCACTAATTAATTTAGCAACTAAAATTATCTAGGCATGAAAATTAATTAAGCATGAAAAATAAAGCAAATACAACTTAAAGGAGACAATGAATAGTAGCACTTACATTAATGGTGGAAAATGAGGAGAGGGGTTATCTCCAACAAAAAATCCCCAAATATACCAAACCCTAAGTTCTAAGAGAGAAGAGAACTAAAAATCTAATTTATTACATGATATTTTCTAAAAAGGAGATATGTCTTCTATTTATACTAAGTTACAAAAAGAAATAAAAGAAATGGAAAAAGAAATAGAAAAGGGGGATAAGTTACATTTTAAAGGATAAAAGAAAAAGGAAAAAGGAAATAAAAAAATAGAAAAAAAGGCTACAGATATTTCGGACAAAAACGGATCACCGGTCGACCGGGGGTGGCGACCGGTCGACCGCGCCAAAAGGGGAGGCAGCACTGCCTCGGCACAAAGGAAAAATCCAAATTACCGGTCGACCGCCGGAGCGTGGCCGGTCGACCGCGCCTGCAATTCCAAGACCAATTTGTAGCAGCACAAATGAAAACAACAACATCGTACAAACCCACATCCATGGATGAACAACTCGTGAGCTGCCATGAGCGAACAATCCAAGACCCAAATTGATGTGTTAATCGATGCCACCATGGATGAATTAGTCGAGACCCATGAGTTGCACCATTTTTGGCCAAAAACCTCCATCAAAACACAAAACCCACATCCATGTCCAAAAAACTCCATAGATGGCCAAAGCCATGAAACCCAAGCTCCAAAAAAAACCAAAGAGACCCATTTGCGTGTGTGGTCCTAAATCAAGCTCCAATTTTGAACGAAAGGCTCGAATTTCGGTCGAACCCAAAACCCGAGCAAAACCCGAGCCTAGGGCCAAATCGCCATCTTCATTTGCTGCTAAAAACGTTTTGGGGACACAAAGGGAATTAATGGATTTGTTATTAAAGAAGAAAAGGGACATGGAAGGAATTATTTAAATTGTTAATGAATCCTTATAATTCTTTTCGATTAAAGCTTCGTGTTTCCTTCGTTCGGACTCCGATTCGAGCACCGTTCGCGGACACGCGGAGCTTGGCCCAAGGGCTACAACTTCGTGAAGACTTCGGGCAAAAATCCTAAAGTGTAAAATTACGAAAATGCCCCCGAGCGTGCGAATCGCGACGAAACTTAGTCGGAACGTGCCCAAACTTCATACTAAGCACTTTAATACATATAGTAGCTCAATTATACCTCAAATAATATTTTAGCATATAAAACGGAGGTTGTCTGATTAAAGAGCATAATTATAGGCATTAAAGTACCCGAGTGGACTAAAATGCATAAGTTTCGAGGGTAATTAAATGCATAATTATAGGCATACATTCAATCCTCACATGTTAGAACCCGTAACTGCAATTCTACAGAAATCGCAATACCTGCTTGATCGATCGATCGAGCCCAGAGCTTCGATCGATCGAAGGTTCGATCGATCGAGCCCCAGACCTCGATCGATCAACCCCTCTTGGCAGCCTCCTATTTCCCTTTTTAAATGAGTTAAATTCAATTTATCGTGAGATAATTCTTGGACACCCTTAATAAAATGTTTTGGGTGTTTGGAAGACCAGTAGGACATGAATAATGTTGGGGCCTTTAATGCGAGACGAGAATTGTATTTTTGGGATAATTACATAAATGACGATGAAATCTTGTATTAAAGGGAGAGATTACGAAAAAATGATTACGATGGAAAATAGATGAATACCTACTGAATTTTATACTTGGGAGGATAAAATCCATGAGCGTTATGTAGTAAGTGGAAAATTTACTCAAATTAAAGTAAGATGTGAACGGTTATATGTGATAACTAAATAATGAGAAATAAATACAAATATGGGATTTGAGAATATACCCAATATTGATATGGTAATATTAGAATAGTTATATGATTGTGTATGCATATGCCATTTATGTGTGAAAAACATGCCCACGCTACTTGCTATCCCTGAGGTTACCGCGCTGGGACAGTCTTATCTCGATGGGACCTTTATGGGGGATATTGACTTGTACCCTAGAAGATAGATATCCTTGGTATAGGCTATCGGAATGATAGTTCAGACGGCCCTAAGAGACGCGGGTATGTGCTTTCTTCTTAGAGACTTGGAATCTATGCTTCGCCTCATATTGTTTGTGTATAGATATCCTTGGTACAGGCTATCGCAGTGATAGTTCAGACGGTCCTAAGAGACGCAGACATATGCCATCCTCTTAGAGACTTGGAATCTATGCTTTGCCTCAATATTGTTTGAGTATGTTTTAATACAGTTTGAGAGTGATTCCGAATTTGTATTTCCCTTAGTACGAGTGATACGGGGATTGGATAGTAGAGTATGCCCGCACCATAGTTTTTATTTGGGGTGCTATTATGATATATATATATATATATATATATATATATATATATATATATTTTATGAGTAGTTAATATATATATGAAATTCTGAAATCTGGAACTGCCTACTGTGATTTGATATGTAGGACATGGTTGAGGACTCAAATTGTAAATACTTGTTTTGAGAAAGTATAATATGACACTGGAAAACTTTATTGATTAATAAAGTTAAAATGAGAACTTTGGTTACTAATTGAAATATTCTTTTCAAACAATTGAATCGTTAAATTTTGAATCCTGCGAATAACCTAAAATAAGTTAAACCATTGGGAAAGGATAGCATGATATATGATGAGTTAGACCACTGGGAGGGTTAGTGCGATAGGTGTGCACATTAGAAGAGAGGTGATAATTTTTCAAGGGAGTGTCGCACTAATATGTTGTTGCATTGGCCTGTATCAATTTAAATACTTCTAAACAATTTTTAAATCATATACACTATCGGGATCTGACCCGTTCTTTTTCTATCTCTCTCTCTTGTATATATATGTATGTACTACAGGTGCTTAGGATCCCTTGGAAGGAACGTGCTGCAGCTTAGGTGAGAGTTGCAGGCCACTTGCTTAGACGATTTCATTTACTTGATTCCACTCCTATGATTCTCAGTTATTGGGGCATGTGTCGGCCTTTCCACTATTTATCTGTTTTGTTGGGACATTTGTGTTTCAGTTATTTCTCGTACTGTTACTTTGGGATTTATTCAGCATGTATGTTTTACATTAAGTTTTAAATGTTGGGATTCTGGATGTTGAATGTTTAAAGTATTTGGATTATGTTCCAGGATAAATGTTGTATGATTCTTACTTATTGTAAATGTTGTTACTAATTAAATAAATAATTTTCCTTTAAAAATAAAATTGCTAAGAAATGTTGAAAAATGGTTTTGACACTTAGCTTAATTAATTAGGGTGTTAATTTGGAAAAAATTATTTTTACGACAGTGATGCTAAGAATGAACCAACTGTTCACCTTGATTTTAATTTAATAAAGGAGTGATCGCCCGGTATTTAATTAGGCGGGGTGTCACAGGTGGTATCAGAGCATCAGGTTCTAGTGTCCATAGGATCTGTACGGCTTATTTTCGCTTTCAGCTTAACGTTTTTGCTATAGAGCCCTATTTTTAGGATTGTCGTATTTCTGCTTTAACATTATGTCTTCAGCTATTTGAGATTTGTTAATGACTGTAGACTAATAAACTTCTTCACGTTTCAGATGCCTCCGAGATGTGCACCGAAGGATAGGCGTGCCCAGGCCGAGCAGCCAGCAGCCCCGGTACCAGGCACTATGAATGCTAATGAAGTAGCCGCCATTGTAGCTCAGGTGGTGAATGCCGCGATAGGGGTGGTTCAGGAGGCTCCACCCCAGATCCAGGCAGTGGCGCCAGTACCAGCACAACTTCCATATGCATGGGAGAGGGTTAGGGATGCTTTTCAGAAGGCGTATCCCCCTGAGTTTTCTGGTAGCTCAGATATCGTCACAGTCAGCCAATGGAAGAAAGACATCCAGTGGCATCTTCGTATGTATGAGTGCACCGACGTGCAAAAATAGTTGTTGGCTTCCTTTAAGCTGGTGGGGGCCGCTTTGCAGTGGTGGGAGTCCACTGCCACATTGGAGGAGAGGGACACGATCCCTATTCAGTTGTTCTGGGAGCAGTTTGATCGCAAGTATTTTCCACCCGCCATGCAGACTGAGATGAGGCAGAAATTACTGAATTTGAAATAGGAGAATTCTACCGTAGCTGAGTATGAGGAGGAGTTCATGAGACTTCTCACCATCGTGCCAGATGAGGCACCCACTGAGAGCAAGAAGATTAAGTTGTTTGTAGACGGGTTAGCTTGGAGGATCCGTCAGCATCTTATATGGAATCTATCTCTGAGTACTTTTACTAATGTACTCAATGCTGCGTTACTACATTGCCAGGATCACCGCTACCATCTGCAGGGAAGCCAGAGAGCAGGAGAGTCCAGCCAGCAGGGCAGGATAGGGGTAGTAGTGCTAGTGGGGCACCATCTCATGGACAGACTCGTCAGCACGAGCAGAGTTCCCATCAGGGGGACCCTGCTATGCGATTTCGTTCAAGTGATTCCAGGCAGGGATTTGGGGGTTATAGGCAGGGCCAGCCTAATCATCAGGGCCAGCAAGGCCAACACCGACAGCAGGGTCAGCAGCAGGGCCAACAAGGCCAACAACGTGTTCATCAGGGCCAACAGGGCCAGTGGCGTAATGGTAATGGCCAGTAGGGCCGTGGTCAACAGGGTCAGAGGGGAGGCAACTTCAAAGGCCGGTTTTTTGGGTGTGGTAGACACGGCCATAGGCGTCAGGATTGTCCGGAGGGAGATAGGACCCCACAGTAGCAGGGTGCCCGTAATGAGCCACATAGGCCACTTTTTCCACCTTCCCTCCCAGCTCGAGCCCAGGTGCCAGCCCTACCAGCCATTCCAGCAGCTCCAGTGCAGCAGGGGCAGTTACAGTACGGACGTGTCTATAACGTCCACGAGGCAGCAACTCCAAAGGCACCACTCGCGATCGAGGGTACGTTTCCTATCCATGGTACTATGGGTCGAGTTTTGTTTGATACTGGGGAGACTCATTGTTTTATAGTTACGCATTTTGAGAAGGCCTTAGGGTTGTTAGCCACAGCAGAGAGCACAGTGACGTGTGTAGACTCACCACTGGGGAGTGGGTCGCTTATCTTCTTTATATGCCGAGGAGTGGGGGTAGAGATTGGTAGTTTTGTATTACCTGCAGACATGTTAGTCTTTGATATGCATGATCATGATGTTATTATCGGTATGGATTGGATCGCAGCTTATAGAGCCATGATTGATTGCTTCGGTGGGAGCATTATTTTTGCCATTCCGGGGCAAGAGATGTTTGTAGTGGCGATGCCTCGCCCAGAGGGAGGTTCGACCGTTCATTTGCATTATATAGAGGAGGATACCTCTAAGGAGGTTGTGATTCCTTTAGACTCGATTCCAGTTGTTCGTGAGTATTCTAATGTGTTTCAGGAAATACCAGGCCTACCCCCCAGTCAAGAGATAGACTTTGTTATAGATTTATTTCCAGATACTAGACCTATAGCACGCGCTCCATACCGTATGGCTCCGGCGGAGATGCGAGAGTTACGAGATCAGATAGAGCAGCTGTTAGGTCAGAGCTTCATTCACAGGAGTACGTCACCTTGGGGCGCTCCAGTTCTGTTTGTCAAGAAGAGAGATGGTTCACTGAGGTTGTGTGTGGACTACCGGGAGTTGAACAAGGTCACGATACGGAATAAGTATCCGTTGCCTCGAATCGATGATCTGTTTGACCAACTGAGGGGAGCAACTTTCTTTTAGAAGATAGATCTCAGGTCGGGGTACCATCAGCTACGTATTAGAGAGTAGGATGTTTCAAAGACTGCCTTCTTGATGAGATATGGGTCTTACGAGTTCAGAGTGATGCCATTTGGTCTCACAAATGCTCCAGCCGTATTCATGCACTTAATGAACCGAGTATTCAGAGAGTTCTTGCATCAGTTTGTCATCGTCTTCATAGATCACATTTTGATATATTCACACTCCGAGGAGGAGCATGCCGAGCACTTGAGGCAGGTTCTTCAAAATTTACGAGAGCATCAGTTGTATGCTAAGTACGAGAAGTGTGGATTCTGGTTGCGAGAAGTACAGTTCTTGGGGCATGTTGTTTCTGAGTAGGGGATAGCAGTCGACCCGAGTAAAGTGTCAGTGGTGAGGGAATGGGGACAGCCCACGACACTGACGGAAGTGCATAGCTTCTTGGGATTAGCCGGATACTACAGGAGATTCATTCGGGGATTCTCTAAAACAGTGGGTCCATTGACGAATCTAACTCGCAAGGGGGTAGCATATGTTTGGGATGACGCTTATCAGTTGGCTTTCGACGAGCTGAAAGACAAGCTTACTTCAGCACCTGTTCTTGCTTTACCGAAGCCGGGTGTGGAGTACCTAGTTTACACCGATGCCTCTTTACGGGGACTTGCGGGAGTACTTCAGCAGGAGGAGAAGGCTATAGCTTTTGCCTCCCGTAAGCTTAAGACGCATGAGAAGAATTACCCCACCCACGACCTGGAGTTAGCAGCAGTCATTTTTGCATTGAGGATATGGAGGCACTACTTATTGGGGGAGAAGTTCCATTTGTTCACAGACCACAAGTCACTGCAGTACCTATTCACTCAGCGAGAACTGAATATGTGACAGCGCAGATGGTTAGAGTTTATGAAGGACTATCAGTTTGACATACAGTATCATCCGGGGAAGGCCAACGTAGTTGCTGATGCGTTGAGCCGTAGACCGGTAGACGAGGTAGCGGACGTCCAGAAAGCAAAGTGGAAGGAGTTAGGCCACCAGTCCGCAGTAGCCCGTTCCTTCATATCTGTTATGATAGTCACACCCGAGATTGTTATGAGGGTAATACAGGCCCAAACCACAAACCCGTTTTGCCAGGAGCAGATTGTACAACTTTTAGCTGAGGGTGCTGAGTCCTACTCTGTTAGTTCTGATGGGGGTTTGAGGTTTAATGGGAGATTAGTGGTTCCAAAAGGGGAAAAACTACGTCATGCAGTGATGACCCAATCTCACGGGTTCCGATTTGCGGTACATCCTCGAGGATATAAGATGTACCAAGATATGAGGAGGCAATACTGGTGGAGTGGGATGAAGAAGGACATTGTTGAGTTCGTGTCCAAATGTTCTACCTGCCAGCTGGTGAAGGTAGACCATCAGAAACCGTCAGGATTGCTTCAGCCTTTGGAAGTACCCGCGTGGAAGTGGGAGAGTATTTCCATGGATTTTATTACAGGGTTGCCTACATCACAGCGGGGCCACGATTCTATCTGGGTGATTGTAGACCGTTTTACCAAGGTGGCTCATTTTCTGCCAGTGCGGACAGACTATACCACAGGTCAGCATGCTCAATTGTTCATTGCTAAGGTTGTAAGATTACATGGGGTGCCCCTGAATATTGTGTCAGATAGAGACAAGATTTTCGTGTCACGTTTCTGGGAAAGCTTTCAGGAGGCTATGGGTACTGAGTTGAGGTTGAGTTCAGCTTATCACCCACAGACAGATGGAAAGACAGAGCGTACTAATCAGATGTTAGAGGATATGCTACGGATGTGTGTTCTTGATTTTGGAGGAGGTTGGGAGCCACATCTTCCATTGGTAGAGTTTGCTTATAATAACTCTTATCATTTTACGATTGGTATGGCTCCATTTCAGGCTTTGTATGGTAGGCCTTGTCGTTCTCCAACTTGTTGGCTCAAGGTGGGGGATAATAAGTTGCTAGGACCGGAGGTGATTCTGGAAACCTTCGCGAGGATTGAGATGATCAGGAGTCGCATTCGAGTAGCCCAGGACAGGCAGAAGAGCTACGCTGATGCGAAACGGTTCTTCCGGGAGTTTAATGTGGGGAACCAAGTGTTACTGCGTGTATCTCCTATGAAAGGAGTGATGAGGTTCTGGAAGAACGGGAAATTGGCCCCGAGGTACGTGGGACCATTTCCCATCATCGAGAGGATTGGGCCGGTAGCATACAGATTGGGACTGCCAGAACATTTGCATCGCATTTACGATTTATTCCACATCTCATCGTTGAGACGGTATTTTCGGGATGATATGGCCCATACTCACATTGCGATAGATGAGATAGACTTACAGCCTGACAGCTCTTACGAGGAGAGACCGGTGGCTATCCTAGACTATAGTGAGAGGAGATTGAGGTCGAAGATAGTTCCACTTGTGCGAGTCCAGTGGGAGCATCAGAATATGGAGGAATCCACTTGGGAGCGCGAGGCCGATATGCGCGAGAGATATCCAGATTTGTTCTTACCAGGTATGCCTTGTTTTCCAAATTTCGGGACGAAATTCCATTATTAGGGGGGAAGCATGTAATACCCCGTATTTTTATGCTATATTAATTTGGGGATTTATTAAATTTAATGAGAGTTAATTATTTAATAAAAATCCGGAAATTAATTATGTTATAATTATTAGTGTGACGAGAGTTAGTAATTATGGGAAATTTGTTGAATATTACTAATGAGCAAAGTAATATGTAATATTGGTTATATTGAATGTCACGAGTGAATAAAATGACAATTTTGGAAATTTGAGTCCGGTCGCGCCTGTGTCGCGTCGGGACTAAACATTGATAAATAAAAGTGAATATTTTATAAGTTGTTCGTATGGTCATTTTGAGTGCGCCAACATGACCGGAAGGGTTGAGATAGTTAGAAAAGTGTACCCAGGGGTTTAGTTTGGGTCTCGGGGCATTTTTAGGCCTAATTAGTACCCCGGGAGGGCGTTGTGGACATTTCGCAATTATGGGTGATTAAACCCACGAAATTATAAGTGTTATATCATATGTCTAAGGTTTTCTTCTAGGGTTAGAACAACCAAAGAAAAGTGACGAGCATAGGAGAGGGAAGGAGAGAGCTTCCAAGGCAATCCAAGGCCGAAAAGCCATCCGTTTGCACCGCCACCACCACCAACGCGTAGATCGCGCGACGGGCTACGCAACCACACCAAAAACATCAGCAAATCAGAACACCAAAAACCACAGGCAAGTGTTTATCTTGATTATTTCGTTGGTGCATCTTTCATATTAGTTTAGGAGCAATTAGAATGAGTTTTTATGGAAGAAAACCAAAGATTTGAGATAGGAATTGCATATAGTGATGGATAAATTGATAATTCTGGAAACCCTTGCCATGTAGAGGAATTACCCACAAAATTATGATGTTTATAAGAAGAAATTTCTGGGAATACTTGTTAGAACCATGTTTAAGAGAATTCTAGGGTTCTTGATAATTATGATAATTTTAGGGCTGTTAATCCATGTATAATGATAGAAATCCACATGCTTTACGTTGGAAATACCTAATATGGAGATATAATGTTAGTAGTATGAATCTTTGGACGTTTGGGAATGTAAACTTGAATTTGGATGTAGAAATGTGTTAGAACCCGTAACTGCAAAACTGCAGAAATCGCAATACCTGCTTGATCGATAGATCGAGCCCAGAGCTTCGATCGATCGAAGGTTCGATCGATCGAGCCCTAGACCTCGATCGATCGACCCCTCCTGGAAGACTCCTATTTCCCTTTTTAAATGAGTTAAATTTAATTTATCATGAGATAATTCTTAGACACCTTTAATAAAATGTTTTGGGAGTTTGGAAGACCAGTAGGACATATGAATAATGTTGGGGCCTTTAATGCGAGACGAGAATTGTATTTTTGGGATAATTACATAAAGGGCGATGAAATCTTGTATTAGAGGGAGATATTACGTAAAAATGATTACGATGGAAAATAGATGAATACCTATTGAATTTTATACTTGGGAGGATAGAATCCATGAGCATTATGTAGTAAGTGGAAAAGTTCCTCAAATTAAAGTAAGATGTGAACAGTTATATGTGATAACTAAATAATGAGAAATAAATACAAATATGGGATTTGAGAATATACCCAATATTGATATGGTAATATTATAATAGTTATATGATTGTGTATGCATATGCTATCTATGTGTGAAAAACTTGCCCACACTACTTGCTATCCCTGAGGTTACCGCGCGGAGACAGTTTTATCTCAATGGGATCTTTATGGGGGATATTGACTTGTACCCTAGAAGATATATATCCTTGGTATAGGCTATCGTAATGATAGTTCAGACGGTCCTAAGAGACGCGGGTATGTGCTTTCCTCTTAGAGACTTGGAATCTATTCTTTGCCTCATATTGTTTGTGTATAGATATCCTTGGTACAGGCTATCGCAGTGATAGTTCAGACGGTCCTAAGAGATGCAGACATATGCCATCCTCTTAGAGACATGGAATCTATGCTTCGCCTCAATATTGTTTGAGTATGTGTTAATACAGTTCGAGAGTGATTCCGAATTTGTATTTCCCTTAGTACGAGTGATACGGGGATTGGATAGTAGAGTATGCCCGCACCATAGTTTTTATTTGGGGTGCTGTTATGATATAAATTCTAAAATCTGGAACTGCCTACTGTGATTTGATATGTAGGACATGGTTGATGACTCAAATTGTAAATACTTGTGTTGAGAAAGTATAGTATGACACTGAAAAACTTTATTGATTAATAAAGTTAAAATGAGAACTTTGGTTACTAATTGAAATATTCTTTTCAAACAATTGAATCGTTAAATTTTGAATCCTACGAATAACCTAAGATAAGTTAAACCATCGGGAAAGCATAGCATGATATATGATGAGTTAGACCACTGGGAGGGTTAGTGCGATAGGTGTGCACATTAGAAGAGAGGTGAGAATTTTTCAAGAGAATGTCGCACTAATATGTTGTTGCATTGGCCTGAATCAATTTAAATACTTGCTAAATAATTTTTAAATCATATACACTATCGGGCTCTGACCCGTTTTTTCTCTATCTCTCTCTCTTGTATATATATGTATGTACTACAAGTGCTTAGGATCTCTTGGAAGGAACGTGCTGCAGCTTAGGTGGGAGTTGCATGCCACTTGCTTAGACAATTTCATTTACTTGATTCCACTCCTATGATTCTCAGTTATTGGGGCATGTGTCGCCCTTTCCACTATTTATCTGTTTTGTTGGGACATTTGTGTTTCAGTTATTTCTCGTACTATTACTTTGGGATTTATTCAGCATGTATGTTTTACATTAAGTTTTAAATGTTGGGATTCTGGATGTTGAATGTTTAAAGTATTTGGATTATGTTCCAGGATAAATGTTGTATGATTCTTTCTTATTGTAAATGTTGTTACTAATTAAATAAATAATTTTCCTTTAAAAATAAAATTGGTCAGAAATGTTGAAAAATGGTTTTGACACTTAGCTTAATTAATTAGGGTGTTAATTTGGAAAAAGTTATTTTTACGACAGTCATGCTAAGAATGAACCATCTGTTCACCTTAATTTTAATTTAATGGAGGAGTGACCGCCCGGGATTTAATTAGGCGGGGTGTCACAAGTTCAGGGTGAGGTGAACTCTTTGCAGGCTAAAATTTTGGATAACACCGAGGTTAGCCAGGTAGGTGAAGTCCTTCAGGAACAGAATGATGTTATGAGAAGGGAGGTAGCTGGGATGAAGTTCAATATTGCTATGCTAGAGGAGCGCATTGATAAATTTATGAATGCATTCAAAATAGGACCTTGAGAAGCCTACTCGGAGGGCTATAATGTAGGTTGGGCATATGCCCCAATAAAGCTGAAAGAGGCTGAAGATACAACTTTTTCTCATGATGGTTGAGCACCCTTAAAGAGACAAAGACACCTAAGGATTCCAGGTTGTGGTATAAATTCTAGGCCAAATTCCCCGCTTACCTCCATACTCCTTTATCGAGGGATGATAAATGGATTCTACCTGATGCCATCCCACCCCATCTCTTGGGCCATGACCTAGACAATGATGTAGAATAGCTTTCTCCAAAATCAGATGATGGTCAGAGGGAAATCGTTATTGAATACATTGCTCACCATCCGGGGCCATCCTAAGACTTGTTATACTTTTGGTCGTTATTGTAAATGTAACTTATCATTATAGTGAATGAAAAAGTGTTATTTATTAATTTATGATTTTTTGAGACTCTACTGACTAAACATGTATTATTGATTTATTAATGAACATATTTGTTGGCCAAATGATATTTATTGACCACCTTGAGTTCTTTTTCGTTGAAATGGAATGGTACTTAGGTTTTATCACTTCGATCTCCTTAGCTAACTAAATGGTATTGAGAAATAGTGTTAACCGCCCATTGTTGTTTCTTTGAACATTCTCCTAGTCCAACATGCCTTAGCAGTGTCATTCAATCTACTTGACCTTTTAGGTTGTGTCATCACACCCCATAGGCCTAAGTAGTGTGATTGTGAGAATGCAACTGGTAGTTGGGTCATCTGCCAGAGCAGGCTTTTTTTGACCAACAAAGTTGGCTTAATTTCTTTAGGATCACCTTTAGGGATTGGAATGTTGTCGATAACTCACGAGGTCCCTTGTGTTTGTAATAATGACCCGAGGGATGTAGTACTTGAAACTCTTTTGACTTGTTATAAATAATACAAACCCTACTCGACATGTGAAGTTCCCTGATTGAAAACAAGCTAATCCACTCACTGTAACCCAGGAGCTCATCGATGAACAAAAGAGTTATCATTTGGAAAAGGTGCGTATTAATGAGATGTGACCGAGAAAATTAAGAAGCCAATACATAATATGAACGTGCAGGGGCCATCGGGCCTTTATTTATTAAATATTATCTTCTTAGCAACATAAGTTTGAAAATGAAAAGTTTCTTAAACTAAATGTTCTTAACAAAAGATAAAGAAGACTAAAAGTAGAACTTCTTGAGATTGGATACGTTCCAAGATCTTGGTATCTCCATGCCCTCCATTATTTCCAAGTTGTATGATCCTTGAAGTTCATCCCTAATTACTATGAAGGTCCCTTCTCAGTTTTGTCTTAGTTTACCATCTGATGGTCTTATGACACTATCAATGACTTTCCTTAGGACGTAATCTCTTATCAGAGACTTCCTCGAATTGAATTTTTTTACTATACTACTTGGAAACTTTGTGTTGGTAGGCAGCCAACTTGATTATAGCCTACTATCTCCACTCATATGCTAAGTCAAGTTATGTGCATAAGGCATCATCATTAATGCCTTAATTGACCAAAGCAGTCCTCGTGGTAGGGAGACCTGCTTCTAGTGGGATGATAGCTTTCATCCTATAAGAAAGTGTGAATGGTGTTTCTCTAGTTGGTCACCTGGGGGTCTTACAATAAGCTCATTCAACAAGAGGGAGTTCAATCACCCAGACATCCTTGGCTCTTTCTATCCATATTTTTAGTCCATCGATCACGGTTTTATTAGAAGACTCTACTTGCTCATTAATTTTGGGATACACCATCGAACTGAAGTGGTGCTTGATGTCATGCTCATCACAAAAGCCTTAAAATAAACTATTTTCAAATTTCATGTTGTTATCGATGATGATAGCCCTTGGTATCCCAAAGCGTGTTATGATGTTCCTCCAGATGAACCTGGTCATATCATAATCTTGAATGTTACCCCATAATTCGGCCTCTACCCATTTAGTGAAATAATTTGTGCCAACCACCAGATACTTACTATTTCCAGATGTGATAGGTAATGGACCCACTATATCTAATCCCCATTGTGCGAATGGCCATGGGCCTGTCAGGGATTTCGGGTCACTAGCAGGCTGGTGGACCATAAGAGAGTGTTTCTTGCATTTTTTACACTTGTGAATGTAAGTGCTTGTGTTTTTATGCATATGAGGCCACCAATATCCTTCCTTGATTGCTCGAAAGGCCAATGATATCCCACCTGCGTGACTCCCATAAATGCCATCATGAAGCTCACTAGGTACTTTCTTGACATCACGTAGGTAAACCCATTGGAGATTGGGACATGTTAATGACTTCTTGTACAACTTCTCTTTAAGGGTGAGTTAAAATAAAAAGCCTTGGCCCTAACTTTATGGGTTAACCTCTTATCGTCTGGTAGTATGTCTCTCCGTAAATAGGCAATAATATGATCCATCTAATAGGGTTCCTTATTTGTGATGAGGACTGGCTCGACTACATTTTTTTGGTCAATACTTGGCTGCACGAGGAACTCTATCTGAGTGATTCTCCTTAGGTCAGAGTCAATTGCTGAGCTTAAGGGAACTAAGGCATCAACGTGGATGCTCTACCCCGGGGGAAATGTTGAATGTCTACTTTCTTATACTTTGTCATACGTGCTTTTACCACAGCGAGGTAGGCTCTCATTTTATCATCTATAGTGTTTAAATCAGTGCTTACATGCTTGGAGACCAGTTTGGAGTCACCAAATACTTGAAGATGATTTTCCCTCAACAGTTGGGCCTTGCGTATGCCAGCGATAAGTTCTTTGTACTCGGCTTCATTATTGGAAGCCTCAAATCCGAATCTGACTCCCTACTCGATCATAACATTTTTTAGAGTGATAAGGACAATACCCCCTTAAAATTTAATGCTCCATCAACATATAAGTTCCAGTCCTAAGACTGTGCTTCCTCGTTTGTTGATTTCTCAACTTTTAGTTAGTGGATTGGCTAGTCTCCTATAAATTCAGCTAAGACTTATCCCTTAATCACTATATTTGATTGAAAGTGGATATCAAATCTCC
Source organism: Sambucus nigra (assembly GCA_949130495.1). Lineage (NCBI taxonomy): Eukaryota > Viridiplantae > Streptophyta > Magnoliopsida > Dipsacales > Adoxaceae > Sambucus > Sambucus nigra. The sequence goes on from OX422217.1 coordinate 273,439,509, forward strand.
TAAGCTTGACTAAACAGTTTCAAAGTCATTTAGAGTGATTGTCCTTCCTCGGGATGACTTTGAGGTGGTTGGAAGTGATTACAGTTATTTAATGGGCTTCAAAGTAATGCGTCGGCTTCCTTCAGGCATCTACCAACACATAAGTGAGTTTCTCCATAGGTGGGTATCACTGTTCTGCATACAGAAGTGTCTTACCAGTGTACTAAACTAGGTCTTGGGCTCCTTCATTTTTATATACAAGGGCGGATCTTACAGCATGTTTTGACACTACAACGTAATGGTATAGTGGGTCTCTATTATTGGGAATCACTAGTAAGGGTATGTTTCTTAAGTAAGATTTGATCTCTTCCAAATCTCATGAACTTCCACATGAGGGATTTGTCCTACTTTTGAAGATAAAAGAATGGTTTGTAGCATTCTGAAGACTTGCAGATGAAGTGATTGAGTGCCATGAGCATACCATTGATATTTCAGACATCTCACGATGTCTGGTGAGGGTAGACTCTAGTAATTTCATCGATTTGATCTAGATTAACCTCAATTCTTTCACTGACTAAATAGCCCAATAAGTTTCTTGACTGGACACCGAATGAATACTTACTCGCATTAAACTTCATTCGATACTTCCTGAAGACCTTAAAGGTTCTGGCTAAGTCCATGAGGTGGTTGCCCTTGTCCTTTCACTTGACTAGAAAATCATCGATACAAACCTTCATCGTGCCTCCCATCTGTCTCTTGAACATCGTGGCAACCAATATTTAGCAAGTTTACCATGCATTCTTTAAACCAAACGGCATAAACTTGTAGCAATATAACCCCAAGGGGGTTATAAAAGACATTTTATCTTGGTCGGGTCCAAATAAAGGAATATGATTGTAGATAGAGTACGCATCCATAAAACTTATTCTTTCGTGTGTTATCGTAGAGTCAACCAATTGATTTATTTTTGAAAGTGAGAAGTTGTCTTTGGGACATGATTTGTTGAGTTTCATGAAGTTAATGCAGACTGTCCAACTTTTACTAATCTTACATACTACCATTGGCTTGGATAACCATTCGAGGACTAAACTTCCTTGATGGATCCTTCATCCAGTAGCTTTCATACTTATTTCTCCATCACTTTGACCTTCTCGTGGTCTATTAGACAAGCCTTCTGGGTGATCGACTTGATGGTCAGATCAACGTGGAGGCAGTAGTAGGCTATGATGGGATCAATCCCAGACAAGTTGTATGTTTCCCAAGAGAAAACATCTAGGTTCTTTTGAGGAACGAAACCAATTATGTCTTCTCGTGATAAAAAAAGGTGTATCCAATCAGAAACTTCCTCACTGGTTGGTTGTAATCAACGATAATTTCTTCTAGGCATTCAATGACCATGTTGGTAAGTTGACCCAGGTTTCCTCCAAGCCTGGTCGACCGTAACATAATTTCTATTTGGAGGGTACAACTCCCGTATTGGACTTCATCCTAAGCATCCTTTACCTCCTTATTCTTTTGCTCTTTGGAGAAAATGGTTGCGATAAAGCACTTCTTGGTTGTGTCTACTTTCCATGAATTTTGTCCACGCCCCGACCCTGGTCGATAATACACTTCAGCTATTGGTGGTAAGTGGTTAGTATGATCTTCATATCATGGAGACATCCTCTGCCTAAAATTGTGTGATATGGGGACTCCATGTCCATCACTAAGAACTCAATTAGCTTTGTGTAAGATCACAAATTTCTAATTTATTCTTATGTCGTGTTGGATCAATTCTGGACAAAACCATTTGAGTCATAGGATAGAAGTTTTCCCTGACGTGTTTGAGGAGTTAAAGATGTAACAACCCAGAATTTAAAAGCTTCTTCATTGCCGATTTTCGTGACAAGTTTCACGTCATCAACATGTGAATTCCAATTTCTCCTAAAGATATGAATGCATTAATATATATATATATATATATATATATATATATATATATATATATATATATATATATATATATATATATATATATATATACACACACACTAGGGTATGCCCGTGCCTGAAGGCACGCTGATAATCGCATAATGGCAAAAAATTTCAAAGTACGTAATTGCAAGACGACAAAAATTTCATTTGCCAAAAAAATAAAATGTAATTTTAAAAAAATTGATCATAATCTCCTTTCTTTACATAACTAATCATATGCAGGTATATAAAACATATATATGACTAAATTCTATATACATATATATATATATATATATAACATATATACGACTGAATCCTAGAAAACAAAAAACTCTACTAAGCCACATGCCTAGATATATACGACTTTCCAAATACAACCGCATGTATATTGTTACAATATTTCAAACTAACATTCGTTTCAAAAGAAAAAAAGTTGCGTTAAACAACTAATATTTAGTATCACTACTCGAAGAAAAATAAATCTCGGTGCTACTTCACATTAGGTTAATTAAGATATTTTGTCAAACATTATATAGTTACTTAGCTAGCAACAAACAAATGATCTGTAATTATTGCAACCCAAATCTTAATTGCTGAAACTGATGCATAATTTCTTTATTAGTATAATCAATGAATTGTTTAAATACATAAAACATAAAGATTAGCAGTAGTTTCTTTATTTCAATAGGACTTGAATATAATGACATGGGGACTTATGCCAGACGCAAAGTTAGAACATCGCCATAAACACCCTATATATCTCACTAAACGACCATGTGGGTGGAAGGGTGAAGATCTCAATAATTGTGCTTATGAGTTCCAAAACATTAGAGTCTCTCCAACACCCCAAAAACATCAATCCAAAGAAAAGTTGGTCCAAGGCACGTCCCGTGATCACGACAATATATGACTGCACATATTTATAGAGAGATGATAGATGAACAATCATTTTAATTTCAGTGTCATACTTAAAATATATAAGAAAATCAAATACAAACATGTAAAGCTAAATTCTCATACATAATTCATCAAAGAGAGTAGGTGACTTCATTCAAATAAATGACAAAATTAAATCACCATCAAGTTAAAGGAAATGAATATCGATAATGCCTTGTTCATACATTACACTACACATCAATGTCTATTTGCTGAACTAATGAATCTCGAATTCTTATTAAAGGAATCTATTATTGTCTAAACAATGCCTTGTTCATACTTTCACCAAGTGAGAGACTTTGCTAACTATTGAAAATACATTATGAGAGAAATATGAGAATTATAAGTTGTATATGACATGTATGGAGGTGAAAATAGAGATAAAATTGAATATGAAACTCCATAATACACAGTACTTTAACAAAATTACATCAGCATCAAGAATAGTAAAATAGCAACACAGTCCCATCAGTTTGAGGTTATGCATCCTTCATTATGTTATTATCTGAAAGTTCCAGGTTCAGACCCAACACTCTTATTAATTGTTCGAATTATGTAAAGTAATGAGAAATGGAGGATAATAGTTAATTGAGGTAACAAAAAACAATAATCAATGACTATTAATAAAATGGGAAAATTTTAGTATCCTAATCCTTCTAAGTGGATTGATGCACCTGTATCACACTCGGGATCATTCTGCAACATTTTCAAGTCACTTGATCTCTGGTCATAGTTCTGACGCCTAATATTTTAAATGTCTCTTCCTTCATATGCTGTAAATCGCTTTTGCACCATGCACATCTCGAGGAACTGGTCAACTCATTCACTTTAATGTGGTAATAAAAAAATCAACTCATTCACTTTAATATGGTAATAAAAATTCAAGAAATGAATACGAAGTCTCTCATTTGGTGAAAGTATGAAAAAAGTATTCTATAAATGAAATGAAAAGAAAAAATCCCTAAATACACATAAACTTAAACCCCTGCATCACAAAAATATTCATTGTCACTCAAATTACTAACAGTTTAATATACATATGAAGATGCACTGACCTTAAACCCTTGCATCATAAAACTCTTCAAGAGAAGGTGCACGTTAAAACAAAAATGAAGAGAGTAAAAAATGAAACAAACCAAAAATATCATGTAAGAATTCAGAAAGTTAGAAACCGTTGAATAGGAATATATATGAATCACCATTTTCACTGCATCTCAGTCCAAAAACTATGATTAAAAGGAAAAATTGTAAAAGTTGGCATGACCTTCCTACTGAGTGAGGATTTCCCCTTTTTGATGGTCGAAAATGAGGAATTCCTTCCAATTTACTGTATGAATGCTGCCGTGTACCTTTGTTTACTCTATGAAGTTTTCATGGCCTTCCTAAGCCTCTGTGAACCTATATTTACTGTATGAAGATTTCCATATATACTATATCTTGTGTTCTTCACAATTTTTCAAGTTCACTCTTTGTGGATTGAAAAAGACCAATCTGTCCAAACTTGCACAGACTATGGAAGATGTGCACAGAAAAGCTACCCTATATTGATGATCTTGATTGTGCCTAAAATTCATATACAAACAGATAGTGTTATGTTTAAAGAGAAAAAGACATCAAAAAGAGAAGAAGACATTTTTTATTTTAAGAGAATAAGACATCAACACCTCAAGGTCATCATGTTCAGATTCAAACAACTACAACTGCCAAAGAAAATTATAAGTAAGTTGAACTGCAACTCTACCAATACAAACTTCAACTCCACCAATGTAGAAAGAATGGACTTGAGAGAACAATATCAACCGTACACCACAACTTTCCAACACTTCACATGGATCAAGTTGAACTGCAACTCTACTAATATAGATGTTTTTCTTACTAAAATATCCACAAAATATAAAGTCATTGCCTACAATAAATATTAAATATTAAGTCATTGAACAAAAACAGGGGAAAAATAGTCGCGTACGTTCCACTGAACCAAAACAGGGGCAAAAGTAAATTTAAGGCCATATACATTAATGTTATAGTACATTATTCAATGGAAGTTAATCATAGGAGAAAGGTAACATGGTTGATACTGCATAATTTCTCCAAATAAACAAACTGGATAGTAGTTTCTTAATTCTAAAAACATCTGACATAAAAAATGTTGCACATATATCAACCATGAACATTCTTAAAGAAGTCCCAATGTTGATACAAAATAAGATGCCAAATTAAAATAACCATCAACAATATTTTTAAGAAGGTGATAAATTAAAAAATCCAAACCTCCCACAAAATTTCACAACTTCATTAAGTTCTTTATCCATCTTGCATTCTCAACACCAATATAATTTAAGGTTTGTATTTTTAACTGAGTCTCATCAATAGTTAGGTGTGAGCCTTCAGCAAGCTACAAACTCCCGACACCAGTCTATAGCATTAACCATATCAAATTTAGGGTTAGTGTTTTTAACGAAAAATTATTTAAGTATCAATATGTTTAAAGTAAATGTGAGTAATATGAATGTTTCCCTCTATGAATATCAATGTGTTTTCTAGGATGTTTAAGGTTTTGTTAATTTCTAATAAACCCCCAAGGACTTTAAAAGACTATTTTGCAATTAAATAAGGTGGATGCAAACTTGATGCATTTTGCAGTGCAGTCACTACACTGTAGTGTAGGTAAAAAAGATGCAGAGTAGTAGGTATTAAACACATGAAAGTTGTTCCAAATTTGTCAAGTTATGAAAATTACTTATGGTCCTTTTAGAAAGATAAGAAAATAAATAAATAGCAATAACACAACAAAAACTATATGTCCAAATAAATAAAAATCTTTGAAATATATTCATTTCGATGCTAAAATAAAAATGTAAATTTACTAAAATAAAATCTATTAAAGACGATACTTAAAACCACAGTTTGAGAAAACTAAGGCCCAAAACATGAAAAATATGAAAAATGAAGGAAATACCAACAATATCAAAGATAAGTGAGACCTTAATGCGTGGGATCCTAAATTAAAAGTGCAGAAATAAAGTATTTGAACCCCAAATATTCAAGGAAGCAATATGCATATTTTATACACATAGTATGCAGAACTAGCTTTAGAAAATTGACAACTTTTGACATGGCAAAGGAGAATATAATAGGGTTGTAACCCAAAACTGTTTTGTACACACAGACCCTTCTACATATAATACACGTATAATACACATAATCAACATGGTGTCTTCGGAAAGTTACGAAGGAATTGGAATCCATGAGGATATTAGGTTTCAATGTAATTATGAACTCAAAATAACAGAATATAAATAGTTACGAAGGAATTGGAATCCGTGGTGTCTACATATAATACACATAATCAACATGGTGTCTTCAGAAAGTTTTACCCCTATTTGATTTGTAAAAATTCCTTTGATGGATCACAATTGAGCAGCAGCATTGATCCCGTTCATTTTCATTTTTAATGCTTACTCACTCTGCACGCTTCACATGAAAATAACACTTAATCATTCATTTTATCTAAGTCATTCATTTGTAGAAACTTCACAAAAATTGGAAAGTAATAGAAACTTCGCAGGGCTGGCTTTGATGAGGAAATAGTAGTAATAAATATGTAAAGTTCATTTGCTGTGAATTCAAGCTCAGGGCTGACTGCTTTCATGAGGAAAAATTATGGGATATAGATGTTATGACATAGGTGGTGATACTATTGTGGGATGTAGATGTTATGACTTCTTTCATGAGGAAAAATTGTCAAGACATTTCATATTATACAACCATGATCTGGAGAATGAGGATATGGAGAATTGAGTTTCTAATAGATTTAAACCATAGCATGTGCAATCAGGATAAGTAAATTAAGAGAACTACAAAAAAATTAAGAAAATACCTGTGATTTGTAAGATGGGACACAATGGACGTGATTTGAGTTGATTGTAAAAAGAAAAGAAAAGTGAACAAATAAGAAAATACCTATGATTTTAACAACCATGCCATGGAGAGTTGTGTTAGATCAGTCAAACTTGGCTGTCGTTGGTGGAATTATGGTAGTGGGAGAGTTGTATTTTCATATGGTGTAGAAACGCCGGGGTTAATTTTCACTGCATCCCCTCTTTAGTTTTGTCAAAGAACTACATAAAAGCACAACAATCTCAATCAAGATACTATTTTCTGAAATAACAAACCCTCAAATTTAAAACACACCTTAGTATTGCGAAAAAATTTAGACAGAAAGATGTGTATATCCAGTTTTGAACTTTGATTAGAGTTTCTAAAACCTAAAAAAAGAAAAAATAGAGAGATATATCTACGCTGTGAGTCGACGCTTTATGTACCGCAATTGGTGAGCTTTTTGTCAGATTTACACTATTTGTCATGGGCAGATGAGGGATACTGTCTTCTTCTAGGTATTAGAAAATTGTGTTTACATATACAGGGCTACTATTTTCTTATATAACAACACATAAAAGTGTGGGGGATATGGTGTTACCTGGAGATCAAGTTTGAAGAGTTTGGTCGACATTTGTTACATCGAAAGATCTGTAGTTAGATAAAAGGGGTATCTTTCAAATATTGATGACTCGAAATTATGATTGTTACCATAGTTATTTGAAAATCAAAACATATTTACCTAAGCTGAACAAATTAAAGGCCATAAGATAATTACCAAGTTGTGATATCCTCGAAGACTCACTTCGCAAGACTATCCAAATGACTCCACCATCTCGATTGCCATTTCTTCACTGCCAGAGAACCAACATAAAAACACATGGGAGGTTCTATGATCTGAAGTGAAAAATAAAACATAAAAAACAATATTTCTAAATTCAATACTCCATAAAAAAAACAAACGGACACATTTAAGGATTATAAACTTCTGTAGTTAGATAAAAAGGGTATCTTTCAAATATTGATGACTCGAAATTATGATTGTTACCATAGTTAGTTGAAAATCAAAACATATTTACCTAAGCTAAACAAATTGAAGGCCATAAGAAAATTACCAAGTTGTGATTTCCTCGAAGACTCACTTCCCAAGACTGTCAAAATGACTCCTCCATCTCAATTGCCATTTCTTCACTGCCAGAGCACCAACATAAAAACATATGGGAGGTTCTATGATCTGAAGTGAAAAATAAAACATAAAAAATAATATTTGTAAATTCACTACTTCATCAAAACACACACAGACTCATTTAAGGATCATTTAAGGATTATAAACTTATATAGTTAGATAAAAAGGGTATCTTTCAAATATTGATGACTGTCAATTATGATTGTTATAATAGTTAGTTCAAAATGAAAACATATTTACCTAATCTGAACAAATTGATGGACATAAGAAAATTACCAAGTTGTGATGTCCTCGAAGACTCACTTCCCAAGACTGTCAAAATGACTCCACCATCTCGATTTCCATTTCTTCACTGCCAGATCACCAACATAAAAAAATATGGAGGTTCTATGCTCTGAAGTGAAAAATAAAAGATAAAAAATAATATTTGTTAATTCAATACTCCATCAAAACACACACGGGCACATTTAAGGACTATAAACTTTCGTAGTTAGATAAACACGGTAGCTTCCAAATATGGATGGATGACTGGAAATTATGATTGTTACCATAGTTAGTTGAAAATCAAAACATATTTGCCTAAGCTAAACAAATTGATGGCCATAAGAAAATTACCAAGTTGTGATGTCCTTGAAGACTCACTTCCCAAGACAGTCAAAATGAGTCCACCATCTCGATTGTCATTTCTTCACTGCCAGGGCACCAACATAAAAACATATGGGAGGTTCTATGATTTGAAGTGAAAAATAAAACATAAAAATAATATTTGTAAATAAAATACTCCATCAAAACACACACGGACACATTTAACGACTATAAACTTCTGTACTTAGATAAAAAGGGTATCTTTCACATATTAATGATTGAAAATTATGATTGTTATCATAGTTAGTTGAAAATCAAAACATATTGACCTAAACTAAACAAATTAAAGGCTATAAGAAAATTGCCAAGTTGTGATGTCCTCGAAGACTCACTTCCCAAGACTATCAAAATGACTCCACCATCTCGATTGCTATTTTTTCACTGCCAGAGCACCAACATAAAAACATATGGGAGGTTTTATGATCTGAAGTGAAAAATAAAACATAAAAAGCAAAATTTGTAAATTCAATACTCCATCAAAACACACACGGACACATTTAAGGACTATAAACTCCGTAGTTAGATAAAAAGGGTATCTTTCAAATATTGATGACTTGCAATTATGATTTTTAACATAGTTAGTTGAAAACCAAAACATATTTAACTAATCTCAACAAATTGAAGTCCATAAGAAAATTACCAAGTTGTGAAGTCCTCGAAGACTCACTTCCCAAGACTGTCAAAATGATTCCACCATATTGGTTGCCATTTCTTCACTGCCAGAGCTCCAACATAAAAACATATGGGAGGTTCTATGATCTGAAGTGAAAAATAAAACATAAAAAATAATATTTGTAAATTAAATACTCTATCAAAACACGCATGGGCATATTTAAGGACTGTAATCTTATTCACACCGACACTATTCACACTTTCTCTCTCCACGCACCTGCACACATCTTCATCCACAACCATAGCAGATATGAAACCAAAAAAAGAGATACTGGAACACATTTATGGAGATGGATTCGTAGGAGAGAGAAAGAATAATGTATACCTCACAACAGAGATGGATACGAATAAGCGGAAAACTTTTGTAGCTCCGAATTCTGTAGCTCTAAAATTTGCAAAAACTTCAATAGCCTCAACATCGGGATCTGTAAAATTAAAAATCGAATTCAAAAATCCTACATATAAAATTCATAACAAATTCGATTTTGAACACAAAAATGGATGTTATGTTTCCACCGACCTCATATTCATCAACAACACTGAGGTAGTGAAATCCATGATGGCGAAGAAGATGGGTTTAATTTTTTTCTTCTCTCCTCCCTATCATCTTATCCCTAAACCTCCAAACCAATAATGGTTGCATTCAGATCAAAATACATGGAGAGAGGTGCGGTGCAGCGAGGAGAGAGGGATTTTTAAGGTACGATGTTTTTTGGGTTACCGATGAGAGAATGGAGAAGGTGAGAATGACAGAAATGTTATGTTTGTGTGGGAATTGAGAGAGGGTGTGAGAACGGAAGGATAGTTGAGAAGTATTGTGGTTTTGACAGAAGTACCCCCAATTTTGAATTGAAGTGTAAATTTAGTAAGTAAAAAAGAGGGGGAAATCAAATAATTGAGGGCAAAAGAGGTAGTAGAGGAGAAACTCATAAAGATGACATCATCTTGTGATCTTATGACATATATAAGTTTCCTACTTAATTTTATATATATATATATATATATATAGGATCTTGGAAATTTATTTTGGGTGTTAGTATTTTTTTTGTTAATTTTTTTTTGAATTCGTAGTTCTAACGATTTTGTTCTCGGACATCATTCCGTAGAAAAATCATATCAAATCCAAAGAAAATCAGAAAAATACGATACTGGCAGTCACGTGTTCGTTTTGAAATTCTCCAAAACCCTGTCCTGAAATCTTGTTAGCAAGGTCGTTTCAAAGACCTTATTCGAACGAGATTTTAAATCAGATTTCAGTTTGTCCATTTTTTGCCAATTTTTATTTTTAACCCCCACTACCCCACTACTTTGTACCAGTTTAAGTGCGGGAACCAACTTTTTCATATAAATTTTTCCATCTCTTAGAGATCTTTTGGGAGCCTAATTCTTTCAACAAAAAGTTCCCTTGATTTTTGTTAAAATGTTTTAATCCTTAGAATAAAACCAAGGTTTATACACCCATAGTTTGTTTATTCCATATTTCTTCATATATATCTTTGCTTGGCGTTTTTGGCACCGGATTTTTCTCTACACCTCAAAGAAGAGAAATTTGGGTTTACTTCTACATACCTACAAGAAGAAGACTAGTTTTTGTTGTGGCGTTCTTACATGGTGAAAGGTACCATGTGTGGTTGATGATTGTTCCCAAAAGCTTCATTAGTGGATTCCAAGGTTCCAGTGGAGTTCGGGATTTTTGACTAAGCAGAGGTTGATATAAGAAGACGCTTCAGGGACTTGAAGGGAGTTGAGTCGAGTTGTGTAAGTCACCTGTCTTTTATTTGTAAGATTTCGTACTTAGTGGACTTAAGGCTAGGGATGGTCCGAAGCTTTTTCCGTCGTGGGTTTTTCTCGTACATCGTGGCGTAGTGTGTTGTGAATTTATTTTATCTTGTAAAATCACCTAGAACGCATGCCTAGGACCAAAAGATAAAATATGATTTAATTCACTACTCTTGTTTAATTTGGTGTTAAATTAATTTGGGTATAATTTAATTCATTTAATTCAAGTCATTAACCTTAATTTGGTAAAATTTGGTTTGGCCTAATTTGCAAACATTAAATATTTATTATTACGAAAATTTCTAGAACTTGTATCAAATTGATTTTTGGGCTTAAAGTTAAAATTCACAAATTTGATTTTTAGTATTATTTTAATTTTGAGAAAATTAAAATTTGTTTTACTTTAGTTTTAATTTGTGAAGAAATTTATTTTTAGTTTATGTAGTTGTTTAGTTGACCATCTCTATTCCGCACGTGTTATGAAATTAATCATATTTAATTTAAAGAAGAAAAGTTTAATTTGGGGTCCAACCGTTTTCAAATTGGTATCAGAGTCGGAGCGCTAATTTATCATGTTAAAGATTTATTTTTCGGCCTTTTATAATTTTTTTGCTCCTTGTATATTTAGTTAGTTCATTTTTTACTCACTCTCATTTTTGTTTTGTATCTCACGATGGAACATCTTAATGATGATTTGTCCATTTCTAATTATAATGAAGTTTTTTATATTCGAGAGGAATGTAATGGGCTTCGTAAGTGTAATGACAAATTAAGAGAATAAAATTTGAGATTTGCAAAAAGAATTAAGGTTCTTGAAAATGAAAATTTATGTTTTAAATCTAAAATTGAACTTTTGTAAACCTCACTATCTCAAAAAGATATTTTTCTTAAAAAGCTCATGGACATAAATTACAAATTTAATATTTTAGAAATGTCCAATAAAGAGAGTGATAGTCGAGGAAAGACTCTTAGGGACAAGTTTGCTCACATTGAGCGGGAGCGTGATAACCTTCTAGGAGTTATAGAAAATTTAAAGAAGGGGTCCCGTAAATTTGAGGAGTCTAATTTATTACTTGAGTTTGAAATTTTAAAAATAAAAAATGATTTACAGGACTCGAGTAGTTGTTGTAATGATTCTATCTCATCATATTCTAATGCTTCCTTATTTAAGGCTAAGACCATTGTTTGTTTTATAGGGTCAACTTTGTCCAAGAACGTTAGAAAATATCACACCTTAGGTCACTTTCCTCATGTTTACACATGTTCGCATTGTGGTAGGAAAGGTCATCTTAGGTCCTTTTTTATGTTAGAAGATGTTATAGGAATTTTAAATCTAGTATTTCATTTGTTTCCAAATCCCGACATTGTAGATACACATCCATTTGGGTTAGAAAATCTCTTTTATAGGAACTAGATGTTAGACTTGTTGATTCTCCCATGCTTTCACATGACCACCCACATGCTATATCTTATGGATGATTGCTTGCATGTTTGCATACTCTAGCTATTTGTGCTTCATATCATATATCCCTTCTAGTTGTATGCATGTTTAGTCATTTTCTAGTGCATGATTAATTATCCATGCCTTACTAGAATTATGACCTGTTTATCTTTTGTATTATATTCTTTTCATTTTTGTTTGCATTATATGAAAAATACAAAAAGATTTTCTTTATCATTTGTGTTTTATCTTAGGAGTAATTTAGAATTAGTGAAAAATACAAATGATTTTTTTTTTGTCTTTTGAGTAAATATCTTTGTGTTTAGTTAAAATTTTGAAAAACTCAAAAAGATTTTTTCTTTTGTGTGTATTTTGATTTTACACACATTTTGTGGCATATGATTTTGTTTGAATCCTTCATCCCGCTACCATGTGGCTAGAACTTTTGGTTAAAAACTTAATCCTTAAAATGTTCTTAATTATGCTTACATGGAGTAGTTTAAGTTTGTCTTGCTTAATGGATTCACTTTTATATGCCTTTTCACACACACACGCACGAGCTCTTTTGAATTTGAACTTCACATCTATATTTGATCTTTGTGAGGTGTTCTCCTACCAATTCGAAAGTGCAATAGGCCCCCAATTTGAAATAATCTCTTACAATTAAATATAATTAATTTCCTAACACGTGCGGAAATAAGATGGTTGCTAACAAAATTTAATTTTTCAAAACTAAGTTAATTTACTTTTCTTTTATTTATAAATTTAAAAATTAAATTAAACACAAATTTTAATTTCTAAAACAAAACTAAAATTAAACCTAAAGAAGTGAATTATGGTGAAGACACGAACATACATAAAATTCACACAACCCAAATTTTAGATTTTCTCAAAAATGAAAATTTCACTTAAAGTTAAATATGAGAAATTTATTTTAAGCACAAATTAATTTAATCACAAGTGTTAAAGTTTTCCTACACTATATATTCCAATTTTACCAAATTAGGCCAAACAAAAATTTAATCAATTTAAATTACCGACTCGAATTAAATTAACTTAAATTTCCCCTAAATAATTTTTGCACCAAACTAAATACGTGTGAAGAATAAACTAATTTTATCTTGTTAACCAAAGAATCCTTTCTATGTTGATAGAGCAAGGTAAAATAAATAAAATCACAGGACATGCCCATGTACGAGGAAAACCCAAAGGGAAAAAACCTTGGACGGCCCTGGCCACAAATTGACTAAGTATGGTAGTTTTACAAAGACTCGACAAGGGGACTTACACAACACGACTTAAGTCCGTCCAAGCTTTAACACACTCCTTCGATCTTCAACCTTCGCCTAGAAAATAATCGTGGACTCCTCTGCAATCTCAGATGCCTCCGATAGGACTCTTGGTCACCGTCACCCTCACACAAATCTTTTCTTCGAGTGAGAACACCACAACAAACTTTTCTCCTTTTTGGGCTAGAGAAGAACCCAAACTATCTTCTTGTTTGTGTAGAGAAAATCAGGTGCCAAAACTCTCCAAGTAGTGATATATCAATAGGTACTTGTAAGAAACTAAGCAAATGGGTGTGTATGTGTTTCTGGTGAATTTAATCTATAAATATCAAACACAAAACATGGAACGTTTTCTTAAAAGTTTTTCTCTCAAAAGACTCTTGGAATGTAAAAAAGTTATCTTAGAAAATGTCTTTCCCGGACTACGTAAAGGGGGTAAAAGGTAGTGGGAAAAGTGGGAAGTTACAAAAAACTGTCAAAAAATTGCTCGAAACTGAAATTTCATTAGAAGTTCGTTCGAGCGAGTTTGAGTACGTTCGAACAAAACTTCTAAAGAAAAAATAGAAAAAAATTCTGAATCTTGTTAGGAGTTTATTCAGATGAGGACTTTCGAAGGACTTTTCTAACAAGATTTTTTACCATGATTCTAGATAATTTCAATACAAATGAGTGGCCGCCAATTTCGTATTTTTCTAATTTTATTTTAATTAGTTATGAGTTTTCTATGGAAAGGTGTCCGAGAACAAAATATTTAGATAGTGTGAATTAAAAAAAAAGTAACAAAAATACTAACACCCAAAAATAAATTTCCCGTTATAAAATAAAAGTTGTTAAAAATTTTTTTATAAAGGGGAGATTTAACTTAGTTTGGGAGATTTAACTTGGGGGTACGTCTTTCTAAGTAGGTCATTTATCTAATAAAGCGGAGAATTAATTGAGGGGGAGTAATTATTTTAATTGCATTTAATATTTTGATATTCCCTATGCGTTTAATGTTTTGCTTAAGTGTGCAGGATTTTTAGAGGTATCTTTATATCTGCAAAGATAGTCATCCTTGGGTTTTGAGTCAAGCTTGTAATTTTTTATTTTGGGTGGGATGTTTTTTAGTCTAGTTGAGCTTGATGGCCCTTTAAAAAATTTATTTCAGTTTTATCCCAGAATAACCAAAGGGGGAGATTTGTAAGGTCACAAATTTCCATTTGAGTCTTATGTAGTGTTAGCTCAATTCCTGACAAAACCATTTGAGTCATAGAATAGAAGTTTTCCCTATCAATCCTATGACGTGTTTGAGGAGTTGAAGATGTAGTATCCCACAATTTAAATGCTTCATCATTGTTGATTTTCGTGCCAAGTTTCACGTCATCAACATGTGGATTCCAATGTCTCCTAAAGGTATGAATGCATTAATATATATAGGATCTTGGAAATTTATTTTGGGTGTTAGTATTTTTTGTTAATTTTTTTAATTCATAGTTCTAAGGATTTTGTTCTCAGACACCATTCCGTAGAAAAATCATATCAAATCCAAAAAAAATATAAAAAAATTTAAAACTGGCAGCCACGCGTTCGTAACGAAATTATCTAGAACCATGGCCTGAAATCTTGTTAGAAAGTTCGTTCAAACGACCTCGTTTGAATGAGATTTCATTTGAACGAGATTTCAGTTTGTTCGTTTTTGCCAACTGTCATTTTTAACCCCCCACTACCCCATTACTTTATACCAGTTTTAATAATTGCAGGAACCAACTTTTTCATATAACTTTTTCCATCTCTTAGACAGTTTTTTAGAGCCTAATTATTCCAAGAAAAATTTCCTTTGATTTTTGTTAAAATATTTTAATCCTTAGAATAAAATCAAGGTTTATACACCCATAGTTTGTTTATTCCTAGTTTCTTCATATATATCTTTGCCTGGAGTTTTTGGCACCGGGTTTTCTCTACACCTCAAAGAAGAGAAGTTTGGGTTTACTTCTACATCCCTAAATGAATAAAACTTATTTTTGGAGGCGTTCTCACATGGTGAAAGGCACCATGTGTTGTTGACGGTTGTTCCCAAAAGCTTCATTGGTGGATTCCAAGGTTCCGGTGGAGTCCAAAATTATCGTCTAAGTAGAGGTTGATATGAGAAGATACGTCAGGGGATTGAAGGGAGTCGAGTCGAGTTCTTTAAGTCATTTGTCTTGTATTTGTAAAATTTCGTACTTAGTGGACTTAAGGCTAGGGGTCGTCCGAGGTTTTTCCCGTTTTGGGTTTTCCTCGTACATCGCGGCATAGTGTGTTGTGAATTTATTTTATCTTGTAAAATCACCTATAACACATGTTTAGGACTAAAAGTAAAAATATGGTTTAATTCACTACTCTGGTTTAATTTGGTGCTAAATTAGTTTGGGTATAAGTTAATTAATTTAATTCATGTCATTAACCCTAATTTGATAAAATTTGTCTTGGCCTAATTTGGAAGAATTAAATATTAATTGTTAGGAAAATTTCTAAGACTTGTATTAAATTGATTTTTGGGCTTAATGTAAAAATTCACAAATTTGATTTTAGTACAATTTTAATTTTGTTCAAATTAAAACTTGTTTTAATTTAGTTTTAATTCGTGAAGAAATTTATTTTTAGTTTATATAGTTGTTTAGTTGAACCATCTCTATTTAGCACGTGTTAGGAAATTAATTATATTTAATTGAAACATAAATTTTTTAAATTTAGGTCCTATCGTTTTCACTTTGAGATGTTTCCTACCCTGATAATACAAATATAGCACCGTACAGTGGACAGTATGCTATTATACATTTGATTACATGCCGCAGACTCTATCATCATCGATCGCGATCGCCACTGAACTCGGGGCACGACACCACCCTCACATCAAGGGGCACGACCACCATATATGTGTCGCGGACCCATCCATTCCAGGGTGTGGTACCTTTGCCTATAGCCAGTTACAGGATGTGCCGCTTACGTTTCTTCCCTTACAGGTCGAATCCCTCTCCATCACAGCTTCGTACTCTGTGTGTCACGTGCTCATTGCATGTAAGCATATCTCCTATAAATAGAGGACTACACCTCGAAAACGAGGGATCAATTCCACACGCCCGGGATAAGTTCTATAATATCGACTCTCTCTACGTATCCTCAATATACAACTTGGGGATTGCTCATCCACATCGCAGCTACCTATTCGGCACATCGGAATCATAAGTCATCATGTACTCTCCTTTATTCTCATACTTGTACGCCTATTTAGGCATGAGTATATTGTATAATACCACACATATAATGATAATGGAGCAACACAATGGATGTAGGCTTATGTTAGGGGATGAACCACTCTATATCTTGTGTTTGTGTCTCCTTACTTGCTTTATTTATTCATTATGTATTTTACACTTGACTGGTTGATACGAGAGTAACTAATGGATGATTTCTCATATCATCAATCTGGCGCCGTCTGTGGGAATGAGATATTTCAAATCTTGCTTCTCTATATTTGAGTTCTCAAGTACCTTATTCAATCCCTGAAGATCCTGCGGATCATCGTCTCATGGGTAGATTCTGGTTATTGAGTTTCGTTTTATCTTTTCACCCTTAAATGGGCATTTCACATATTCAGATCTATTCTTGGGTCTATGTTTTATGACCTCATATTTATCCTATATACCCCTGTGATATCATTCCATCTAGATAGTGCTGGAAAGCATAATGGGCTTTAGCCCCGAAAAGGTGAATGTTTAGGGAAGGATTACGTTCACTCCTTTTTTGTTGTTCTTTGCCTATGATCTACGGTTTATCATCATAATTATTCTGATTAGTTCATGGAGAGGATGTTACGCCTTAGATAGACCCTGGTAGGCAAGTTATCCCCGTGTTTTGAGAGATAAACTCAGTTTCTGGGTCTCGGCTTTAGGATTGCTTGCCTGCCTAACAGGGGATGCGGTAGGTACTTTAAATACCTTCATGTCACGGCCTGTACTAGTGTGGTTATATTACAGAACCCTCAAAACATCAAGGTATGGTCTCAGGAGGTCTCCAGCTCAACCTTGGTGAATGTCATACAAAGGCCACGACAGTGCACTTATGTGCCATACTGGTCGCGGCCTCATCAATAGTGCAGCTAACAACGCTGCATCCTCATTTCCTACTTAGTTACTCCAATGTTTCTGTGATTACTCACTTCTATAAGTTTTGTCCCAGATTATACATATACCTTGTAAAGACTAACAAAAGAAAAAATGGAAGGAGAATCCAGCCAGAGCATAGAAATCAAGGATGAGATTGTGCAGTTGTACAATCACCTCAACCACCTCAACGATAGTCATGCCTCACTCCAGACCCAGGTTAACTGCCTGACTCAGAGGGTGCTAATGCTCGAGATCGTAGCCTCTCTCAATGGGGTTGCATCACCCAAGATCATAGCTTTCGCAGCTTTTACTACCGCGGCAGTTCAAGAGGATCCAGCCGCGGAAGAAGTCAGTTGGTGCTAAAAAAGGAGAGTAGATAAGGCAGAGAAGAAATTTGGGACCTACACTCTATTGGCCTTCTCAATTGAAGAGATCTTTGGGTTCATCAAAGAAGACAAGCTATTGAGGTGGACAGAAAAGCGGAGTGCTCCACCCCAAAAGAGGAACAAAGTTACGTGGTGAAATTCCATCAGGACCATGGCCATGACACTGAGTAATGCTATTCTCTGAAGGATGAAGTTGAAAGGCTAATTGGGAAAAGGATGCTACAGAGGTTCCTCAAAGATGTTTAGGGGATGCAGCCTTATCTCCCTTGCCACTTGCTCATTTTTTATGCTTATCCCTTATATCCCATCTGTCTCTACTTCATAGTGACGACTCCTCTTATGCTGTTTTAAACTAAACTTTGTGTTATCCTTACAAAGTCATATATATATATATATATGAATAGTTATAAAATCAAGTTCACTTTTATAGTGTCATAATTTGATTCTCATTTCCATGAAATTTTATCTTTTAAAGACCATTGTTGTCTTAAACAGATCCCGATCTGAGGTAATATATTATACAGGGAATAATAATATCTAAAGGGACAACGATGGCCAACGAGATGCGTGATTGTCCGAAAGTTTATGATAATTAAAAGTGGCGATGGAAAATATTGGAAGCAGTTATATAAAGTTGGATTGCAACATCACTCGCAAGGGCTTCCAATGTCCACTCTTATCTTCCGTAATTCATCATTCACTACAAGGGATTACAATGACCGCTCTTGGCTTTCGAGATGCGTCATTAAGTTGAGAGACTTGCAATATATAGACAGGGATGGATTTATATATATCCATAGCTGTGGGTGGCATAATAACATAACCCAGCATGAGAAGGCTTAAAAATATCCTATATGTTAGTTGTGGGTGGCTTAATAACATAACCTATCCTGAGGAGGCTTGAAAATATCCTATATGTTAGTTGTAGGTGGATTAATAACACGATCTAGGGAGTCTTGAAAATATCCTATATGTTAGCTGTGGGTGGCTTAATAACATAAGCCAGCTTGAGGAGGCTTGAAAATATCCTATATGTTAGTTGTGGGTGGCTTAATAACATAACCCAGCCTGAAGAGGCTTGAAAATATCCTATATGTTAGTTGTGGGTGACTTAATAACATAACCCAGCCTCGGGAGGCTTGATAATATCCTGCTTACATGAAGAAGGGCGATGCTAAGGAAGATGAAGGCCATATTCCGTGAAAAATAATTAATGCGACCTTCGAAAAGCTTCAGATAGTTAAAGCGCCTAAAGGGGGAACCAGGTTAAATAAGCCTCCATGACTAGAGGAAAATACATAGCATACTCTATATGTTCTATATTGGTTATGGGATGAAAATAAACAACTATATGGTTCAAGTAGCTAAGGGTAAAGAAAAGACACCTATTCAAGAAAAGTGACATTCGGAGTAGGACACAATTAAAAAGCTACAGAAGATGGTTTCAAACACTTAAAGATGCCGCGACAGGATTAGAGAAATCAACTCGCGTGACTACGGCCATTATCAGGTGAGAGACAATATGGCTGCGGCCTATTCTAGCTTTGTATGATTGATCAAAAATAAAGGTTCCTTGGCATTACTCGAGGGTGCCGCAACCTGGATACATTAGCAAAAAGGGACGCAACCCGGATACATAAGCCATGCGAATTATAGTCGCAGCCTATAACTCATACTTATGAAGGTTCCTTGGCATTACTTGAGGGTGCCGCGGAAGGTCAATAAGAGCGATTATCGAAGAAATAAGTATTGTTTAGTGTCGCGGACTTCATCTATTATCTCTACAAGTCCATTCAATCAATAAGGCATTTTAATTATGCAAAGCAGTTGTATTCAAGCCATCAGAGACGTACAGAAAGCATTCATTAAAGTATTTAAGCAAGCACAGAAGAAGATGCAAAAGCTAGAAGAAAATGAGGCCAAAATTATTGACACAGAAAAGTTGACCGTAGCCTTGATATTATCAGTTATGATTGCAAGCAAATGGGCCGCAGCCACTACAAAAAATAAAATAATAGAAGGGACACAGCCTTGTATGATTGATCAAAAATAAAAAAGATCATTAAGCTTCATTATCACGATCATCTCCCTCCTCGCCCTCCTCGCCATCCGCGGCAGTTTCAGTTTCCTCGTCCGCTTTTGCCGCCTCCGCTACTTATTTGAGCCTAGCTTTCTCCTCGGCCGCGGCCTTGAGCTCAGCAATGCATTATTTATGATCAGCATCACTAAGTCTCCAAGCAAGAACCTTCTCTTTCATCTCAGATAAGTTCTTTATTATCCTCTTCCGTAGCTCCTGGTAGCCACGGAGGTTTGACTTATTATTAATAAGGAAAAAGTCCCTAGAGCCCTTAAAGAACTCCACTATATGGTCTATGGCCAGCTGAAGAGCATCACCATGATATTCCTCTATCTTCTTTAGTGACGCGGCATGGTCCAGGGCATCTTGGGCAGACTTTGCGTCCAACTCCTCGAACCTCTTTTAAAGGAGGTTAAGCTTATTATTTGAGGATTTTGTGGACTGTGCAGCTTTTGCGGTCTGAGCTTGGGAGGCTTTGAGGGACTCCATGACTTGTTTGAAATTTTCCTCCGCCCTATCCCTTGCATTGTTCGCAGTAGCAAAGTCCATTTGGGTTTCCTGAAGAGTCGTGGCAGCTGACTTCTTCCCAACCTCGAAAGACGAAGTCCTTGCAGCCTCTAAGTCAGCGGCATACACCCTATCTGCGACCTGCTTTAGCTTATAAATGGCCTCGTACTTCCTCTTCTGGGCCACTATGACATCCGCTGCCTGAAATAAAAAAGTTAGTACAAAATATGGAACACAAAATAAAAAGGTAGAAAGCACTAGCACTTACCCTCAGAAGACTATGGAGGCCGCTGTCCTCTAAATCATCAATGTCTTCTCCCACTAGCTTGTCGAGGTTCGCAGCATCAAGGGCCCTCTTCATTCTTCGCGCAGCCTTCGCGATAGTGTCCCATGAGGACTCAGGGTCGAGTTATTTCAATTAAGGTCATAGACAATCGTTAGGACCAACTCCACCGCGGCACTGTGGGCGTGTTAAGTTTGCATTTACTGCAGTGATAGGTGGTGGCAGCGGAGAAGCTGTATTGAGGAGAGCATCATCAGTAGACATCAAACCTACCGCGGCCAGGTTGGCTTCGATATCATCATCGAATACATCTTATGGTTAGGTATCGGGAACGTCAGTCTTCTTCGTGGCATGATTTGAGGTCGCGATGGGAGCATCCTGATCATTTGAAGGAGCCGCGGTAGGTGCCTTGGCTTGGACCTCTTCCTCTTCCTGCTCCGTATAGTATTATTGAGAACAACAGCATCCTCATCCATCTTCGCCAGCTGCGCAATCAATAGTTCCCTCTCAACCTCCTCACCTGAAAAGGGAAAAGCAATAATAAATATTTGAAGTCAAGACAAAATACCGCAGAAAAATACGGAATCAGATTGTTACCTCCTGCGGCCATGTATTTTGGAATGGACTTTCTTGGAAAGAAACCTGCTTCAAATACAGTTACTGTTGTAACAATTATGCTGAACCTCTTATGCTCGGCAGGAACTGTCGTGGCCTTAGCAACTCTCTTTTCCTATCGCTTGCTCAAGTGCAAGTTGTTAAGAACTGCAGAAAACATTTCAAAGGTTAGTGGAGAGAATGAACAATTATAAAGAAAGAAGGGATGCGGACATTATCCAAATACTTAGATTAGAGCGAGACCCCCATTGTTGCGGCATTCTATACGACCTCTCCCTCTCGTTCTCCTCGGGATGAATCTCCCAACCTTCAGCAGATATGTAGAAATACTTTCCCTTCGAATTCTTCACACTGGTCGATCTCCTAGAGTAAAGGGTCCCGTCCCTGCTGCAGACGGAGAAGTAATAGTACCCGATGAACTTCACGGAGTTTTCCTTTGGCCAGTAGAAATGAAAGAACTCCGCGAGAGTAATGTCCTTATTGAATTGGTTCTCCCAAAGAATGACCGTGACAAATATGGCCCTCCATCCATTGGGATCTATCTGGTCTGGTGCTAGTTTCATTGTCTGAAAAAGGTAACAGATAAGAACAGGAACAGGCAGCCGCAGCCCGTAAATAAATGCATGAAGTTAGAAGCAAACTCCATCATCAGCCAGAGCTGTGCAAGGTCTTTGGTTCGCGACAGGTGCTGAGAACATCAAATTTTCTAGAGATTCGAAGGCCTCATCCACCTGGTCAAACCAATCTTGGGTCATGATGCTGCGAATATCAAGCATAGCTAAGGGCCTCTCTACCCTCCCAGACGGACCAGTTGGGTTATCCCTAACTTTCGCAGCATCATCTCCTACTACCAATGGGTGATTACTTGAATTGTCTTACTCTTCCATTGGTGGGGACTCAAAATCCTTCCTAGAAGAAGAATCCATGGAGTCTGAGTCTAGTATCATGTAATTGGGGCAATCCCTCAGTTGGCAAGGCCCTATTGATCTCAGAGGGGGCACGGAAGATAATTCAGAAGGAGAAGTTCTAAAATGCTTTGCCCGAAAGCCTCTCAGAAATTCTTCTGGGTCAAAGCTCATATGGCTACATCAGTACTTGAAAATCAGAGTTTGTAGTCAGGCGCCGCATCTAGTATGGTTCGAAAAAGACTTTAAGAAGCCGCGATAAGATTAGTCATACGAATGGTGAATGGAAGTGATCGACAAGACTGGCCAAATGTTAAGTGGGGTTTAAGCCCTAACAGACAATTAGTGCCATGGCATATTGATTTGTTGGGGGTTATTTCCCTAGTGGAGTTGCTAATGGGATAAAACACTTCTGGACCTATTCATTGAACCTAGGAAATTACCCTCTAACCCCATCAACCGCAGCCATCTCCTATATCATCAAGGAAACTTATAGTGCCACGGCACCTTACTTAAGGAAGGATTATAGTCTACAGGCGGTCCATCTCTAAAATTACCAAGGGTATATACTAACATGCCGTGGCTATTCACACAAACAGTTTTGTACCTAATGATTACATGTTTAAAAATCGAAAGCCTAGAATATGAAGGGTTTATTCAAGAACATCAAGAACAATTATAGGGTTCAAGGAACAAATTGGAAACAATTACACACTACAGAAGTTCACAAATGCTTTATCAGGTATATATGTTAGATTCATGCATTCAGAAACAAAGCCCTAGATTCATGTATTTAGAAATAGATGGGTTTGGTAAATCAAAGAACGATGGTTTGTTCAAAAATAGAAAGGCTCATGTACATAAAGAAGAATTACAAACTTTGAAAGCTATTTAAAAGAAGGATGGTTGAAAATTTACCTGAAAATAGAAGAACCATCAATGCTCAGCCTCACACCACCTTGGAACCGCCACGCACAGCCTCAGAGGGTCGCTAGAAAATGAAAGAAGATGAACATGCAAAAATTTGCTCTCGATTTGCTCTTAAATTTTTGGAAATGTAATGAAGTCCACAGCCTAAAACAATTTATATAAGAGAGCGCGGAAGACGAATCGTTGCCTTGAAAACTATCGCGGCACATAAGAAAACTTAACTATGCCGCAGCCCCAATCGAATTCTCTTGGCACTACGACTTGTGGGCTTATTGATAATACAAATATAGCACCATGCCGCAGACGGTATGCTATTCTACATTTGATTACATGTCGTGACTCTATCAGCATCAATCGCGGCCGCTACTGAACTCGGGGCGCGGCACCACCATCATTAAGGGGTGCAACAACCATATACGTGTTGCGGGCCCATCCAGTCCAGGGTGCGACACCTTTGCCTATATCCAGTTACAGGATGCAGTGCTTACGTTGCTTGCCTTTCAGGACACATCCCTCTCCATCACAGCTCTGTACTCTGTGCGTCACGTGCTCATTGCATGTGAGCATATCTCCTATAAATAAAGGACTTCACCTCGAAAATGAGGGATCAATTCCACATGCCCATGACAATACTATAATATCTAATCTCTCTACATATCCTCAATATACAACTTGGGGATTGCTCATCCACATCGCAGTCACCTCCCTAGCACACCGGAATCATCAATCATCATGTACTCTCCTTTATTCTCATACTTTTACACCTTTTTAGGCATGATTATATTGTACAATACCACACATATAATGAGAACGGAGCAACACAGTGGACGTAGGCCTATGTTAGGGGTTGAACCACTCTATATCTTGTGTTTGTGTCTCCTTACTTGATTTGTTTATTCATTACATATTTTACACTTGACCGGTTGATACGAGAGCGACTAGTGGACTATTTCTCGTATCATCATACCCTAACTATGAGGATTATCTTCCCTAGAGGCATCGTGATCCTTTATGTAAATACTACCAATGAAACTGTGGTTTTTTTTAGGTTGACGATGTTCGACTTCAGTTTATGGAACAATTCTAGGCACATAACTTCTGACAAATTCCCCTGGTCTACAAGCAGCTTCACAATGTACTAATTGTCCATTATGAGTGTGATCACCAAGGCATCATGATGTGGAATTCTCACCTGACGAAATCTCCCTCTATGAACACGATATGCTTAGTGTAGTTGATGTCCTCTAGTCACTGACGCTTACCAGCCTGGGTTTTGAGGGTTCGATCTGAAAAGCCTCCATAACGATAGTCACCTTCTTAGTTTCCATAAGAATGACCTTCCCTTGGACCTGCTTAAGCTCTGATGCCCCATGGATACCTCAAACTCATGTTATGTATCATCTTCAAGGACATTTCCTGACTTCTAGTCACCATTGGTTGCAACCTTGTTTGCTTTTTTTCCCAATGTATTCATTGAGGTGCCCTGCTTGGGCCAACTCCCCTAAGTGTGACTTCAGAGCCTTACAATCATCGGTTCTCTTTCCTCCCTCCTCATGGAATGCTCATCTCATTGCATTATTCCTTTTAGTTAGTTCACCACACATCCTTTTGGGCCATTTGATGAATGGTTCATCTTTGATATTGCTCTGAATTTTGTAAATGGGTTCTTTAAAGACTGTTTTAACAGCTTGAAATGCTTTAAGGGGATCGATTGTGTTCCCATTCTTCCCCTCATTCTCATTTCCTTTTTTTTTGGTATCACTCTTCTCTGTTACCTTGTTCGCCTTTTCTAGACCATTGTCCCCTGCATTAGATTGAACCTCATCTTCCACTTTGGCATATTTCTCAATATAGTCCATGAGGTTGTTATTGGTGTTGGCATCCTTCTTAGCGAGGGACTAGTTCAACAAAGAGGTGGTCGGGATACCAATTTTAAAGGATGCTACAAAAAATTGCTCTGAGAAGTCCTTAATCTCATAAAAAACTTCCCAATACCTTTTGTCTTAATGCCATAGGTTATCTTGTGGCATCTTCTTCATCGAAAATAGTGCATCCATCCACTTGGAGAGTGAGCTGATGGTTATGAAGATAGTAGTGAAGGCCTCTGCTACGCCTATAAATTTTTTGATCGACCTATGGGGTAGCCTCTCAACCCATTTTTATACTACATCTTGTAGGCTAAAAGGGAAAATTTATCACATTACTGCATCATTGTGGCAAGTTCATTTCTTGCCTATATTACTAAACATGGTCTATGGGATCTATCTTTTCATCATAAGTCTTAAACTCGGGAACAAAAAACTTCTTTGGGGGATCCTTCTTTTTGATAACCCTTAAAAAGCGAATTTCATCTGACTATTGAGAGACCTCCTAGATATCTCTCTGGTAGACCTGGATCCACAGTGGGCTGTATGTTAGTCCATCTCTCCATGAACCAAATTCCTAATCTCATCTTTTTATCGTTCATTTTCTCGTGGTGCCTTTATGGATGGCTACACTCTGATCAATCATGCCCTGACCTATCACGTTCAGTTCCTTCATGATCATGTCTAGAGCTCCTCCCCTCGCTGCGAGTGTTACTCATCTAAGGATTGAGAGTCCTACCTTAGTAATTCCTAGTGGACTTTTAGAGATCTCTCTGCATTCGTTCAAGTTAACTTTGGAGGGGAGCAATCTCTTTTACCTAAAGGCATATAGACTCCTTTTTTTCATGAAGTTTGGTTTTCTAAGCATCGAATAACCTGGAGATCTGCGCAGATCTAGGTGGTCATCGGCTTTCTTCAGATGGCTGCCTTTCTTGGTGAACCCTAGGGGTTGTATATTGGTGAATTTTTAGCCTAACCCTATGACAGACTGGGTCTTCCTAGACATCGCCAACTTAAGGATTTTTGTTGCTATGGTGAGACATCGTGGGCCTTCTATTTGTGAAGATTTTTGTAGGAATAAAAATATCTTCCTACAGGCGGCACCAATTGAGATTATAATAAATATCATAATAAAGATATCCACAAAAATAATCACAAGGAACATAAAGTAATGATCACACAAAACAACGATTTAAGTGTTTCGATAACTTGCCTACGTCCACGGAGAGGTTACTGTTTATATTAAGTGTCTCTCAACAATGTTTTTTCCATCCCTTTTCCCTGGGTCATGGTGTACAATTTATATATACATGAAGGTAAAGGTTTAGTTGTATATGGAACTTAATACACACTTTGGATATATCAAGGAGCACTTGGATATCTCTTCCAGGTTTATTGGTAACTAATTTGAATATATCCAAAAGTGTTTTAGTACATTTAGAATACTTGTGTGTACATTTAAACCATTATTTGGGCGGGATAACTCTTTTAAATAGGCCCCCACAGTTAACATCCCAAGTTTCTTCTCTTTAATAAGTAGTTGGGTAGCTAAGGGTGTATTACGTGCTAGGAAAACTTCTAAAATATGAAAACAACATAAAAATTCTTTGGCAAAGAAAGCATGAATTAAGGAGCGAAGAATAACACAACTCCATGAAAAAATACCTCTTTATTAAAGGTAGACATGGAGACTACAATAAAAATTTTGATAGCGAATCAAAAGTTTAAAAAATATATTACATGAATGTTATCATATAGGCCCTTAGTAGCCATCCAATTACTTCGATTTTAATTATTTAGAGATGCTTTGTTTATATATCTAATCTATAAAAAAACATGGATAATTAAACATATTTCTCGATTCAATAGAAGCCTAAATAGGTGAATAGGGTCCAAGAAAATAACGAGAGACATAAAAAAGAAGGTCTGATTACGTCTATGTGCTTACTATCATCATATAAGGAGAAAATACAGAATCATCCTGAAGTAATAATTCCATATTAATCTAAATCAATGCATACACTCCCATTTTTAATAATATTTTGGCTAGAAGCATATAATTACTATAGTGGGATTTTCCATGGGTATCTAATGACCATATATGGGTATCAAGGCTTTAAGTTTTAGGGGATTCACAGGGAATTCACTTGATTAAGAGGTAAAGGTTGGATTCTCTGTTCCTTCCACGTTGGTCTTGTGAGCAGAGCCTCTTCAGCATCACCACCACTGTTGAGTTCATCCCTTAGAACTCTCTTCCTCTAACTAAGGACCTTTAGGAAATAGACGAACGACATCCACCTCAGGGGTCCTGATAAGACATTCAAGCTCTCTTGGAATATAGGGATATTTATGGGTTACCCTAATAGTCCCACTTAACCCTAATTATTCTTACAACAAGGGTAAGATTTTATTGAGCTCTATACATGAGCCTTAAATAGGCCACACCCCTGGTTAGTTGCCTCTAGTAGTTTGACCCTGGGTATTGGAATTTCCACTAGAGTACCAAATTCTAAATTCTTGGTGGTCTTAGTACTCCTCTTTCTTTTTATCAACTCCTTAAAAATAATCCTTATTCCCTCCTTTTCATTTACTGAATCAAACTAGCTAAGAGTCAACCATCAAAGAACTCATGAAGACGGTAAAAATAAAAGGAGAAAATGTACTTTTAATGAGAATGGTCAGAAACCAGAATGTGATCATCAATCGAAGCAGAGACCCCTTTAGCCTTCAAAGGATTATTGCACTCTTGATATATTCATCCTCACCTTTAGAGACCTCGGGAGCATTCGTCATAACTTTAAATAAAACCTTTCTATTTAGGTAGGTCAAGGGATAAGTCTCAACCTCCAACTTGGCCCCCCATAATGATCTTAAGAGCCTTGAGAACTCACACAAAGGTTAGTGGCTTGGGCCCAGTCCCTAACCCACAGTTAAAGGGATGCCTCACAATAAAGAGGACCTAAAAGGGAGTATAGTCCAACCTCTCATCCTCAATAATCCTAGTAAACTCTGATATGCTAGGCTCAAGAATCACTATAAAATGCAAATAAAATTTTAAAATCTCAGAGCAGAGGTGGATTCAGGTGCAAAAAAAGAGTAAAACATAAACTTACCAACTAACGGAGGGGTACACCAATGAGTGGGATACACCATGGGTTGAGTAGGGTCTAGGGTTGCCCAAAATCTCCCGACGAAGAGAAACTTTACTTCTAATTTTGGAGTCATCATTATTTCTCCCTAAGGTCATAATGTTAGTCCTAGGGTCTAGGTACTTTAAGACCTTAACAGAAGGCTTGTCTTTTCTTATTCTGTGTATAGTTTGAAGAACCGTATAGGAGAAACATCGCACTTATCCATATTGGACTCCTTAAAGGCTAAGACCGTATGCATTAAATACCTCCATGAGTTGACCACTAATTGAGAAGGGCTATGACAATAGACTTCAATATTTTAACCACATGTAGGGGCAATGTGAATCGAGACCCATATAGGAGGAATCATGTGACACCCTGCCTAATTAAATATCGGGTGATCATTCCTTTATTAAATTATAATCAAGGTGAATGGTTGGTTCATTCTTAGCATCACTGTCGCAAAAATAACTTTTCCAATTAAACACCCTAAATAATTAAGCTATGTGTCAAAACCATTTTTAGACATAAATTTCCAAATTTCATTTTAAAAACTAACATTTAAAAACTTTACATAATTCATAGTTAAATAATCACACAACCACTATACTGGAACATATAATCCAAACAATTAAACATCCAACTAATTAATTCCAACTTTAAAACTTAAAGGAAAACATCCTGACAGCAATAAATCCCAAAGTATAAATACTGGAAATAAATGAATCACAATCGCTGATAAAACAACTGAATAATGGAAAAGGGCGACACATGCCCAACTGAATAAATAGTGATAGAAGTGGAATCAACAAGGAGGTCGTCTAAGCAAGAGGCCTGCAACTCCCACCAAAGCTGCAGCGCGTTCCTTCTAAAGGATCCTATGCAAGATGCCCCTGTGGCTGAGCACTTGTAATATATACAAGAGAGAAGAGAAAGTAGAAAACGGGTCAGATCCCGATTGTAAAATAGTTTAAAATTAGTTTAGCAAGTATTTAAAATGCTTAACGGCCAATGCGACCAACATATTAGTGCGGCACTCCCTTGAGAAATTCTCACCTCTCTTCTAATGTGCACACCTGTCGCACTAATACTCTCAACAGTTTAACTTATCTTATCTTAAGTTCTCGTAAGGTTTCAAGCCGATAATTTCCAATGTTAAGGAGGTTAATTTTAGTTAACAGCAAAATTCTCACATAAGCCTTATTTGATAATTAAGTTTCTCAGTAATATATCATACTTTTCAAAGACTTATTCCTATGTTGAAATAATTATTCTTTTCTTACATACCATAGTCACAGTAGGTAGTTCCCAAATTCCAGATTTAAATATATATATTAAATACTCATATAATATATATATATTCTAATAGCACCCCACATGAAATCTATGGTGCGGGCATACTCTGCTATCCAGTTCCCGTATCACTCGTACTAAGGGAAATACTAGTTCTAAATCAATCTTGAACTGTATTAACACAAAACACATACAAAATGAGGTGAAGCATAGTTCCAAGTGACTAAGAGATCAGCACATACCCTCATGTCTCTTAGGACCGTCTGGCTATCGATCCGATAGCCTGTACCAAGGATTCCTATGTTCTAGGGTACTAGTCAATATCCCCTATAAAATCCCATCGAGATAAGACTATCCCAGTGCGGTAACCTCAGGGATAGCAAGTAGTGCGGGTATGATTTTTACACGTATATAATATATGCATAAACACAGTCATATATGTATACTGCTATTTCCATATCAAATTTAGGTACACTCTCATGACCCATAATTATGATATTTATCCTTCTTACTCATTATTTAGTTATCACGTATAACGGTTTGTCTCTTATTTTCATTTGTGGGATTATTCCAATTTATTAAGTGACACTCGTGGATTCCTATCTTCCCAAGTGTAATTTCAGTCGGCACGCATTTATTTTACAACGTAACTTCTTTACGATTCTCACCCTTTAACACATATTCCTATTGTCCCTTATATGTCAAACATCCTCGTGAAATGTTAATCTCGTCTTACATTAAAGGTTCCATATTTTTAATAAGTCCCACTGGTCTTCTTTATATCCTAAAATGTTCTAACATTAATATTCAAGAATATCCAATCATTTTAGTTGGAACAACCTATAGAAAGGGGAATACGAGTTATGAAGGAGCGGTCGATTGATCGATGGAAGGTGTTAGATCGATCGAATCATCAATCAATCGATGCTCTAAGGTCGATCGATCGATCAAGCAGGTATGGCAAATCTGCAGAATTTCCAGTTACAGGTTTTCTCTTCCAAAACCATCCAAAACGATATTTGACTACCAAACTCCCAATAATTTATACTACAAGTATTATAACCTCAAATAAGTGATTTCCTACGTCAAGCATGCGGATTTTCATCATGAATAACGAATTTAAAGGGCATAATCCATAAAAACATCAAGATCCCTAATATTTCTTTTGTTTGGTTTCTTCCCATTCTTTTACCAGATTTCATACTCTTTATTTACTATAATTTCATGGATCAATCTCTACATGTGAATTGGGTTTCCAGAATACATCTATTACTTATACAACATGCGAATTCAAATCTCCAAAATAGGTTTTTCTTTCGCAAAATTAGTCCAAATCAATCCTAGGCTAATATTATTGGAGCATTAACTGAAATAGAGCAATATAGATACTTGCCTGAGAATTGTTGGTTCAGATTTGTTGAGATTTTGTTGTGGTTGTGATCCTCATTGTACGATCTAATGTTTGGAAGCGACGGCGGTGCAAACGGTGGAGTTGTGGCCTAGAACTCCTTGGAAAACCTCTCATCTTCCTCTCCAATGGCCGTCTTTGGTTTATGGTGTTTCTAACCCTAGAAGGTGACTCTTACCATCTGATATTCCCTTACAATTTTCTTGGGTTTCCAGGCCCAAAAATGTAAAATGTCCAAAACGCCCTCCCGGGGTGTTTATTAGGCCTAAAAATGCCCCGAGACCCAAACTAAACCCCCTGGTACATTATTTTGACTATCTCGACCCTTTCGGACACATTGACGCACTCAAAATGACCATACAGGTGACTTATAATTTATTTACTTTTAATAGTTTCGAATTTAATCCCGACACGACACAAGCGCGTCCCGATAAATTTCCAAAATTACCAAATTAGATTCTCGTGATAATTTTACTCATCATAAATACACCACTTACTTTACCCATAAGTAACTTATAACAAAATAATTACTAAATCTCATCACGCTAGTAAGCATTTAAATGATTTTTTGGATTAATATTAATTTTATATATCTAATTAAATTTAATAAATCCCCAAAATTTAAAAGTAATAAAAATACGGGGTATTACAAATCACTCATTTAGGCATGAAATATCGGACACTATAGATCATGTCCTCTAGTTATACTTTGTATCCCTCATAATAACATTCTTCAAGATTTGATAAGTATTCTAGAGCTCAAACAGATCGTTCTTAGTGTTCCACGAGGCGTATTGAGCCCTACCATCAAAGTCAGGGTTAAATAGAACCTCATAGTTTATCAACATTATGGAATGTGGAAATCATCCATTGTGAATTTGAGTCGAGGGCTTAGCTTTTTGTTTCACATATGTAAGTAGAGATCCATGGGTACTAACAATAGATATTGTCTTGGGTTCAAGACTTTAGAGGGGGAAAGTTTTTCGAAAGACGTTATTGTAAAGAAAGGTTATGTTTATTGAGGAAATTATAATTGGAATGTGAGAAAATGGGAGTTAGCGATGAAGAACTCGGCTTATCCCAATAGGCTATTTTATAGCCCCCATGGTCTAGGGTTCTAGGCACTCCCATATCCAAAGTCATACTCCTCAATCACATCAAAGATCTTACTTTCTAACATATGTCCTCAGCTACATGTAATATCCTTGTCAATACAATATAATGATGAAAAAATTCCTAGTGGTAAATTACGTGTCTACACCCAACTTGTATAATGGATTAGTGTTTTCCCTTGCAACCTTTGTAATAAGAAATGGGAGCCTACTGATGAGAACTTATTTCACAATTGGTGCTTGAAAGTCCTTACAACTTACCAACTACCTCTGAGGTAGGGAAGAGGTCCAAAGGCTACCCCAAATCTCAGAGAGTATCCTATAAAGCATACGTTACTCTTAAAAATGTGTTAGGGTACTTCAGTGGACCTCAGGTGTGAATTCTTCTCTCTAAGAAGGTTAGTTGTTCTAGCATAAGTCCACAAGAAAGTTGAGAGACCAAATCATCAGGGTTCTTTCATGATTGGAACTAAGTGGCCATGTCATATTAAAGGAAAATAGCCTCTTCAAGTCATCCATGGCTCAATCATAACCTATAGTATTACGTGATACCTAAGGAGAAGTTCCGAGCAAGTTTATGGCCCTTTCGTACCCCTCAAATATCCTACAAATAGCTTGAAAAAGTAGGTCAGAATGAGAACACTATTCCACCTACAACCACTTACTAGCTCTACTTGCATTGAATGCTCCCATACGCATTAAATTAACTCAATAACCTGTAAACACTTCACCCAGCACTCCACCACCTTATAGGCACTAGCATACCTCAGGTACACCCCAACCATGCTTCGTCTGTCCCGTCATTCTCTCTCCAAGATCTATCCTATAAAAATTAAGGTAGTATAAAGTGAAAGAGATTAATCTCGATCATTCAAAGAGATAAAGGAATTCAAACAATCAGACTTATAAGAGTTCTAGAATTCCAAAAGTGTTTACACTACATTCCACATTCACAACCCACCATTTTGAGCTTACACTTGTAATTTGGACCAGTTCCATTACTTATACACATTATATATCTTGTTAAGACCTAAATAAGTACCTTCACACCCTTAAAGAAGTGATTTAGTTACATCCTAGGGTCCCCTGTGATGTTGACAAAGGCTGAAGGCCTCATATTCTATTTACCAAAGATCAAGAGGTATCTCAAACTGTAATACAACATTCACAATCTAATAAACTGGTGGAACATGATTTGTCACCAATATTGCATTTCAAACCCCTATATTTATGCATTCACGCATTCCTGCATGCATTTATCCCGATTTGTATCCCTATTTACTAGATAAAATCTATTTTCACTATATATCTTATTCAAAGTTTATTTCTTCTTTTGTAGGAATTGCAATGATAGACATGAAGTTTGGTTAAATTTTGAGAAAGTTATGTCTCGTAACTCAAATTTGGGTGCATTTTAGTAATTTCAGCATTTAAGTTTTGAGACCAAACTCTTTATGGAAGTTATAGATATCGAAGTCAAGTTTGCATAGCCACCGATGGTGCATGTTTCGATTATTATCGAATATGTTATAAAGGTTTCCATGAATTGATCGATGTGAAAAGGCGAGGAAACAATATAAGGAATCAACTCTATAGGTCCCGAATCGATTCATTCCAAATCGAAATCAATTCTCACATAGACGGAATCAGATTTTTTTTTAAGGAAAATCGATTCGGCCCTGACCTGAGTTAATTTTCTCCCTTTCTTCAATGAATCTTTGTTAATCTACCAATTTGACATTACCCTTATATTATTGATGGGTGTTCCTTCTTCTGGGATAGTTTAATTAGTTTTGGGTTCATTTTTAGCTTAGGTATACGTTCTATTTCTCACTCCTAGGGATTCCATCCCTTTTGTGTGTATGATTATTATTTAGTTTCTTCTTCATTTATATAAGCTTTCATAGTT
Source organism: Sambucus nigra (assembly GCA_949130495.1). Lineage (NCBI taxonomy): Eukaryota > Viridiplantae > Streptophyta > Magnoliopsida > Dipsacales > Adoxaceae > Sambucus > Sambucus nigra. The sequence goes on from OX422217.1 coordinate 273,473,816, forward strand.
AGTTTCAAGATTCGCTAGTTAATTTCTTTCACTTATTTACTGCTTTCCTTATTATTTTCCTTTAATTCCAAGTCTTGCCATGATTTTTATCTAGGATAATTTAATTTTAGATTATGGAACTCACCACAGATTAATTTGTTGCTTTGCTATGGTATGATGGTTTAGGTTAGTTTTAATTGATTAATTTTTCTTGGTTTTGCATTTAGGGAACTTAATGGAGCATATGTATGAACCATGTTTCTGAACTTTCATGTGTATAAACCGAGAGTACTTGTTGACACCAAAATCAAATTAAGATTTTATGAGAATTGAGAGGGTGCAACTATTAGTTTTATTAATTTTCAAAATAAGATTAATATTGAAATGCTTTCCTTTCCATGCATCTATATATTCTGACAAGTTTGGGGTGAGGGATGTAATTCCCATCCTATAGTTTCATTATGTGACCATCCCTCAAAGTTCTTCTCCTCCATCTCGAGGGTCGGTGCTTGTGCGTATGATCGAGAGGGAGAGAAAGAAGGTCTCACATCCCTTTTTTTTAGCAATGCCTCGATCGATGTCGATTTGGGGTGATGTCAAGAGATAGAGTAGAAATTATATTTTGCACAAAATAGGCAAAAGAACATGTTTCTGCCTCGAGAGAATGGCATCAAAGGCAAACCTATGCTTGCAAAACCAATTAGATTAGAGATTCGAAGGCTAAGATACCAAAAGGGAAGGTGTTAGGAACCCGTCTCTCCCTTTCGGTCTCTCATGGGATTATGTTACTATTTTACTTAATTTATTCGTAAAATGTGTGTGCGTGTATATATAAGTGGAGATTAGAATCGCTCGACTCGCATCATGGAAAGGATGGAGTGAGGTCATCCAAAGGAATGTTCCCAAAATAATAATTAAAAATATGATATGCACGCTTATCAATATATTGGTCATTATGATGAAATGATAATATACGCTAGATAAGATGTAAATATGAATCACAAGTATGATATATACGAACAATGTATATGGCTAAAATAGGAAAAAGAAGAAATTGGAAAAACAGGACTTGACTCTCGAGTTTTAGCTAGGGATGCCTACGTAGTGTAACACCCCGCCTAATTAAATATCGGGTGGCCAGTACCATACCAAATTCAAACATAATATACAGTTGGATCATTCTTAGCATCACTGTCGAAAACAATAACTAGTCACCCAATACCCAATTAAGTTGGTGTTAAAAACTTTCAAAATTTTAATTTCAACAAAATCCATTTTTAGTTTTCGAATAACACTACACATATTATTCTACAACACTAATAATTGAACAAATAACTCAAAATAATTTAAATGAAATTGGAATAAACATTCCCACATAATAATACAATACAGTAATCCTAATAATATTAAATGCATTAAATTGACACGAATACAAGAGTATTTGACTCCGATAGAAAAGAGATAACTGAATTCCTTTTGGGCGACATGAATCAAATGAAGATAGGCATCTAAGCAATACTCCATAGCTCCATAGCTCATCATAATACTCTAAGGTTGGCATCCCTGCTGCTGGACACCTGATATAGAAGGTACAATAGAAAAGAGAATATGCAAGGAAACGGGTCAGAGCCCGATGTGAAAATAATTTTGAAAACAACAAGTATTTAACAAGTGCAATAAATCATTTATTATGTACATATTAGTATCCAACTCTCACTTGCTATTCTCACCTCTCATTTAGAGTGCACACTTAACGTCACCTATTAACCTCCTAGTTAATGGTTCCTCCTAACTAGTTTCCATAATATGATTCCATCCCATATCATAACCCCGTATGTCCTAAGCCACACGTAGTACAATCATTCTTATACGTTTACCATTAACTTGCATAAATCTTTTCAAATCTACAAGAATAAACATTAATTCACTTAATTCACTTCTTTTTCTTTATTCACCGTCATCTAGAATTATCACACAGTAGAATGAACTAACCACTATATACATTTATTTAATCCATTATATATATATACATATATAATATGTCACCCCGAGTCACAGCTGCGGTGCAATGCATTACTCTGCTATCATGTCCCAATATCGTTGGTTCCCGAATTGGGAACTAAAGGTTCGGTAAGGATTCCACGAACCACAAACAACAACACAAGCATTTGGAGGCGAACATAGTTCTCATACCCACGGGTCACACACATACCTACGATCTCATAGTCAGCGGACTTATCAACTCCTCGATAAGTCTTTTATAGACCTATGTTGTCGAGCGACAAATCAAAAATCCCATGGATTCATCAGGATATGACTTCCCTCATGTGCAAACCTCCTCATCGATAGCAAGTAAGCTAGGTATATTATACACATAAATCATCAATCAATCACTAAGGCATTATCATACCTATAGTATAATATCAACAAGGTACACACATTACCCTAAGATAATTCTCATATGTAGCATTATATCTCTCAAATCATACGTATTAAAATATAATGACTTTACTTCTTTAATTTAATTATTCCAGAGTCTCACTCATTACCCAAGTTTCAAATAGGTTTTCCTCAACATATTTATTCATTAAGAAACCACTAATATCCTACTGGTCCATATCATCTTATCTCCCTAATTACTACGAATTAAACTCTCCCTTAAATAGGGTTAAAACCGATAGTTTCAAATCTCTGATAAACACATCTTCTATCAACTAGGATTGAATACCATCATCACATGGCTCATAGTCTATAGTGTTTCATTCACACTATATGACTTATCAACAAAACCAACATCCTCACATCCTATAACATCTCTCCACTCCCGACGTCGTTAAGGTTCATGCGCGGAGCGTCTCGCAAAGTAAAATCCAAACAAGGAACCCCTTCAATACACTACTACTTAACTTTATCGGTCGTGGAGGTTTGTCAACTTCAAATACGCAACCGGGATATCCTCATCCCCTCTTTCAACCAAATGTGGTCTGAACTGCCATCTCTATCCAGGATCCATACCACTAAGCTCTTGTACTACACTTAGTCCTTGCGCAATCAATAATGTGCTTAAACTCAGTCCTCGATGTTCAAATTATAACCCTAAGGCTACCCAGGTGTTATATTAAATCTTCCCCACTGGACCTATCCTTAATCCTCATGCATACAAATTAGAATCCAACACAAGAATCTAGCAATCGAAATTTCTTTCAATTTAATTTACATAATTCTTAATCCATTAAATCCAAATCACATTAATTCGATTCCTATCTAGGGCTTACTGATCTTCCCTAAGTCTCATTATATCCCATTAATAATCACCAAACATATATAAAAGGTTCGGGATAAGAACAATCATTAAAAAGAAACAACGTCAGAATTTCTTCAACAGATTTATGATTATTTCATGGATTACTCTCTAACTACAACATAAGTCTGATTCTTATGTATTTTCAGATTCCAGAAATCCATTAACAACTATATCTTTTCATCTTCCAAACATGAAAAATCTCATATTTTTATAACTATTCTAACATGGACAATATACAAACTTAGAGTGCAATTATCAAACACTTGCCTCTAATGAAGATCTGATCCTTTGGGGTGGTGTATCACTAGTGGTTCTCCCCTTCTCCGGTGGTGGTTGGTGGTGATGACTTTTGACCTTTGGTTCTCCTCCTTTACAACAACCTTCTCTTCTCCCAAGCACCCTTTCACTCTCTCTCAAAAGGTGACCTCTGAATTTTTGTGTAGAGGAGAAGAATGAACCACGTACAACTAATCTCCAAATAGTTATAATAAGACAAAACCCAAAATCACTATGCATCCTCCCTATAAATATAACCAAAATGCCCTTTCTGGGTGCCTTTTCATTTCCAAGTGACCCGATATCCAAAACCAACATACAAATAGAGTTTTCTGACTATTTCAACCCTTCCGGATGCAACGACACACACGGAACGACTATAAGGTTGATGTAAAAATAGTTTTCCTTTTTAATTTAACAAATTTGTCCCGACACGTCCCATACCGCGTCCGACTAAAAATTCAAATTACTAAATTAATATCACACCGTCATATCAATAACATCACATTCATATATTACCTAAATATCTGTAAGTAATATTCAGAATCATACATTTTAATATCCATAATTCGAATAAAACCCAAATGAATTAATTTATAATAAAATCCAATTAATCCATTAATTTAAAATATAACCCATTTTAAAAGTCATTAAATTTAAGGGGTATTACACGTAGCCTCTAAAGGCATTAAAGTCCACCTAGTTCGCACGCTACACAAACATGGGGTTCATCCCATAAATTCAAATGGGGATTTTATTATATGTGAGTGTAAGGAAAAGGTGTTTTTAGTTTTGAAAGAATGTGGTGAAAAATCCTGTTGTAATTTATAGGTGTAATCCTCTTTTTCTTATTTTGCCTTTTTTCATAGAAAATATGTTATGTGAGAATTGAATATTAAAATGTGTATGATATTAAGTAAAAGATCATTTAAGAACTTTTATATCGAATGCAAAAATAAAGAAATTTATAGAGAGGGAAGAATGTTTGGACCTTCTTTGGAGACTTGGAGATTGATCTTGATTGATGATGATCTTTATTGAAAGTGGGTGAGGAATGTAGAAGGATTTTTTCTAAATTTGGTGTGAAAAGTATGGGAATGAAAGTTAAATAAAGGTTTCAAATAAGAAAATCTCACTCGCTCAAGAAGAATGTTGTTGAGAACACTGAAGTTGGTGTTTCTTGGTGTGGCCTTTGATGTTAGCTCATGCTCTCCTGATATAGGGTCATGGGACTACTAATCAACAATGTCCTTTTGCTGCCTATCAGCAGGTAATGCAAGATACAATGTCGATAGGCAAGCAAATAGACCTACGAATTGGCAGTCTCGTGCAGATATTACAAGAAAAACGACACAAAATGTAATTCGTAAGTCCAAATTGTGCATGGGGAATACCATTAGAAAGGTTATTTAGAGAGATTTGAGAATCTTTTGGGCGGCTCCTAGGTTTGGGATTAACTTTGGGTCAAATGAGGCTCAGCACCCATAGGTCCTTTACATATTAGATCATCAGATGATGATGAATTATCTGTCCAAATTGTATGTCCAAATCATGCACGGGGGTGGGGGGGTTGGAATGTTTATGAGAGGCAATTAGATGCTCTAAAGATCTTCTCTCTATTTGGAGAGTTAACTTTGGTCAAATAGGGCCCGGAAGCACCTGGTGAGCCTTCAAAATAAAATGGGTTGTTTGTCTATGCCGTACGACTGATTCTAGCACAGGGAAAACTGATGGAAAGGTTATTAAGTTCCCTTTTAAGATTCATTGAGTCTTATTTGATTTCAAGGGTTGACTTTGGTCAAACGGAGCCTGTGAATGCCCAATGGCTTCCGGATCAGTTTTTAGGGCAAAATGAATTGTTTGTCCGAACATTTATTCTGTTTCGAGCATGAGGAAGATAATTATAAATAGTTTTAAGTTCCCTTATAATATTCATTGGTCTTTCTCTTTGAAAATGAAGCCGATTAAGGTTAAATCGGCGCTCGAGAGTTCCCGACGAACTCTTGATCGATTTTCAGAGGAAAGCAAATTGTTCATCTGAATGGTTATACCATTTCATGCATGGTGTGAACTGTTAGAAAGGGGTTTTAGTTCCCTTTAAATCTTCATTAATCTTTTGGTCTGATGATGAAGTCTATTGGGGTCAAATCAGGTCCTGATAGAACCCGATGGCCTCTATATCAGTTTTTGATAGTAAAAATGGTTGGTTCATCCGAATTATTATGCCAATTCATGCATGGGGTAGACCATTGGAAAGGGGATTTAGAGACCTGAGTATTTATTGGCACTTAGTCTAATGAGGAAGTTAACCAGAGTCAAAAGGGGCCCAAAATCACTCGATGACCTCTAGATCGGTATTTAGAGTATGACCTAGGGTTTATGATATACATGAAGGTTATAGGGAGATAAGGAGAGACTTAGGTGGTCCAAGAATGTAGTTTCTATAAATCTCCTTGACGAGTGATCTTGGAACAAGTAAAAGACTTCGAATAGACATCACATGATGATTTGGGAAAGAATTCAATTATGAAGTTCAAAAGGGATGAGGATGATCATTTCAGAGGATCGAGGTCGATTATGAGGACCTCAGGTAATGTTGAGGATGGGCAATTTTGCAAGTTAAGCTTAATTATGAAGATCTAAAGTCGTGGAGACAAAATATGAAAGTCAAAGTCAATTCTGAGGACCTAAAGTTTTTTAGACCAATTCTGCGAGTCGAGGCCAATTTTGAGGTCCTAAAGTTGGGTGACTAATTATGTGGGTCAAGGCCTGTTATATGGGCCTAAAGTAGAGGTGCCTAATTTTCCAAGTCAAGTCCAATTCTGTAGGCCTATAGTATAGGTGAAAATTTTTGTGTCTCTAGGCCAATTCTGCGGGCCTTAAGTAGAGGCGTCAAATTTTGGCGGTTGAGTCAAATTCTGCGGGTCGGGGAATATTATGTGGGACTAAAGTTGAGGCGACTAATTTTGTGTACCAAAAGTAGAGGCGATCAGTTCTGTGGGTTGAGGACAAATCTACGGGCCTAAGGTTGTGGTTGCTCTTCTGGGAGTCTTTTATACTTACAATTTTGTTGAGGATTGTATTATTTTCAGATTCTATTGGGAAAGGACCTTTTTCTAGGGATCATGTCTAAGAGGAGATAACTTTAGTCTAGAAATTTTGTTAGGAATTTGGGAGGCTATTATGTAATTATGTTGGGGAAGGATTTGATTTTGGTCCCCGCTAGGGATTGTGTTTATCTGAGATGCTACCAGAGAGATATCCAATTAGTTTATAGCTCCAATAGGGAAGTTGGATTTTGATGTTCCGATGGAGAAACAATTGATGACTTGAGATTCTTGGATTTCACTATGGAATTGTAGTAGATAACAGTGTGGTTTTAATTCGATGGGGGGGGGGGGGGGGGGTCAGGGTTTAAAAAATGGTTTTCGTGGTGAAGAAATGTTCAAATATTTATTTCACAAGTTTAGGAATTTTTAGAAGAATTTTTGGATTTTTTTGGCATTTTCTCATATTTTTTTGTATAAAATTTTTAGGGGGATATCGATCGGCATGTTGCAAGGGTTTTTGCTTGTTAATGGAACAGCCTTCTAGGTTACTTTAGAAAGGGGAAGAAGAAGGTTTTGATCGGTTGGTGGTAGGGAACAACCTATGGTCATGCTCCTTGGCCTCCTTTAAAAAGGGGCGAGTTCTCATCATTTTTCACACTTTCTAGCATTTAAACCTTCTTCCTTTTCTTGGTATGATTCTTTTATAAGATTTTTTCTTCTTAAAGTCATAAAAATGGAAGATTTTTTAGATAGCAAGACCCACTTGGCATGGGTGGGTGTCATCGATTGGGTGAATCTAGAGTGGCGGGGGAGGATTCCCTAGCATTGGGAAATGTAAATGCCTCCGGGTTATTTGATCCAGTTCCTAATTATCATTTTCTATTGCGCGAGACTTCACATCATCTATCATCGAGGGTGAGGAACCTTAGTGGCTACGTAAGTGTTAATGACCTTTGTCATTCTTTTCATTTCTTCTTTGTTTCCTTGAGTTGACAAAAGATTTCTTTGTTTTGACCGACTGACATAGATTATATGATCTTTCATTCCCTAGGGATAACGAGGTTTAAGGATGTGTACGAGCACCTTTCGATTATGGTGCACTGGGTAGCTTCCTCTGCTGGTTTTGGGCACTTGGCATCTTCTTTGGATGAGACACTGCGCTCTACGGTTGTTTTGTGCGCGCTAGGGGAGAGGTGGTGGGACACCATTCATTTAGGATTTAGGGAGATGATGGTGACTCCTATAGACGTCCAGCATCTACTAGGGATTGACTGGGAGGACGTGCAGATTGAGGTGGACTAGTCTTTGAGGGTGACATCTAAGGAGACTGGGGTTGCATTGGGATATGTGGAAATGATAGTCTCCATGGATTCGATCCACATTTATGCTCTATGGGAGATGCTTTTGATCCATATGATTGATGACACAAATGGGGTGTAGGTACTAAATACGTCCCTTTTATTTATTCTTCTTTTGTTGGGAGGTTTCTTAGTGGTGTCGAGTGGCTACGTTGTCCACCTATGGTTTTTACCATTTCTGAGGGTATTTTAGAATATCGTTCTTTATGACTGGGTGAGCCTAACCTTGGCAACCCTTTATTCTTCTTTGGATGTTTTTAACTGGTGTCGCCGACTGACCTTTACGGGAACCACATACCTTCTGGAGGTAATTCCAGCATTTCTTTTTATATCTTTTCTTTCATTTCCTTTTAGTTTTCTTTTTTTTTTTGCTGATTTTCATCTTTCTTTAGACGTGGTTGTATGAGATGATCAGGATCAATGCCAATTTAATAGGCTTGCGAGATGAGGAAGTGGGGAACTTATGTCAGATGTACTAGTGGGGGAAGTCCAATCAACGGTCAAAAGAAGTCTCTTTCTTTGTTGGCAGTGCATCAGGTCTTGAACACTCTGACGAGCGAACAGGTTATTCCTTTTTTCTTTAAATCCCTTTTTCGTTACATTTTGTCTATTTTCTCAAACATTGATCTTTATTGGATATTACAGGTTTCTTTCTACCCCTAGGGGATGGTTGTCCAATACACGGTGGTGACCAAGGTGCATGTGCAATTTCACTGGTTGTTGGCACACGAGTTCAGGTACTCTTTGTAATTGGGGGAGATATTCATTTGAGAGATTATGGAGGATCAGTTAGTAGTCCCACCAATAATGTCGTCAATGTACATGAGGCAAGTGAGAGAGATGTAAGAGGTGACTAGGGCAGTGGTGATGTTTGGTGAGCCTTATTTATGGTGGAAACTTACAACTACCTTGAATTTTTTATGACATGGTCGATGCCTTCTTGTATCTATGATGTGGGGAACATCCCTCCAACTTCTATGACATCAGGCAGGGGTACGAGTAGATCAGCGGGGTCTGGCCATAAAATCGGTGGTGTGTCGTCATTAGTAGCTCTAGCGGAGGTTCCTTTTATTCATCTAGCTCTGTTTATTTATAATTTCTGACTTGGTGGAGGGGAATCGCTACGCATGCATCACCTCCCTAATGTCATGGATCCGAGGGTGTTGGGTTTGACGAGTGACGTCCTTCGACCCGAGGTATATGTTTTTTCTTTCTTTGCCCCTGTCTAATTTTTCTTTGCTTTGGACAGACTGATTTTCCTTTTGTTTTTGTTTCTTTGTCTACAGTATGATCGAGTGTCGACTACTTAGCTTAGGGACATTCGGGACTGGGTGGCCTCAATAACTGCAAGCATTAGGGACTCAGTTTCAGTTCCTTCCTGTCTGGGTCCATCTACTTCTTCGTATGAGGGATTGGGATTGGAGTTTCCATAGCTCACCGTTGGGGGAAGTGCGCTCTCCATAGGGATGGGTGGTCTTATAGAGAGATGAGAGATTGGGGGTTTTTGGGATGAGTCCCACTTTTTTTTCTTTATCTATTTTTCTTCTTTTTCCTAAAAAATGTAATGATGCGAATGGCAATATTTATAAACTGAATGAGATTTTCGTTTATTTACCTTTAAATTACTTAAATCGACATGCACTTTTTGCTTTGTTTCTAAGACCGTCAAAAGGATGTGATATTTAAATAACTTAAAAGACAATCCGAATTATTTGAAATAACTATTTATTTTTTTAGATTTTTTTTTTGACAAAAAAGTAAGATATGATTTTTCTAAAATAAGGGGGTGTCAATCGACATACTACTTGTCTTGCCTATTAGCAGATGAGTCCGGTAAAATCACTGTAAGGCCTTGATTGCACTTTACGTAACTTCAAAGTACTTTGTGGGGCGGGCATTTATTCAAGTTTTTTCAGATTTCTTGTTGTTTAGACAAGATTTTCATGTATAAAAGGGAGGTGAGGTGGTGAGGTTTTTTACCCATTCACATTTTCTCTTCTTTCTAGCTTATATCTTGCCTCCCTTCCCATGACTGCAGAATTAACTTCATATCTTAAGAACCTGGAAGCCATGTTTTGTACAATGTAGATTACTACGCTTTTAACTTGCGTCGGATCTACCTTATGGTGCAATCCCCATCGAATAAAAAATTCTAGTAGTGGTAGCATAAGTTTGTTATCCAAAGGATCATGTTTTCCGTTTTGGCTTGGACAAGGTTTGTCCGACCTATGAGTAGTTTTCAAGAATGTTGGAGATTAATCCCAGTGCGGCGACGACTATCCCTAAATTCTCCCGATCTCCTCGGGAGGTGTTATTAGTATTTTTCCACATCTCTCCTTCAACGGCTCAGCCATAGGTCACTAGGGGAATGATTTCTCTCCCATATGTCCTGTACTATATGCGTCTATGGGATTTCAATAATGCGGTCAATCCCGGAGCTGTTGCCCTGAATTTCACTTCGAAGCTACTGCTCCTGACCCGAGATATGATGGTGGACCCTCAACTGGATGCCATTACAGGATGGATGCATATCATCGTAATGATACGGCGGTGATACTAGCGGAGACCATGAATAGTATATATTCTTGGTGGGAAGGCCAGTTTGATTTTCGGAGAAGAATCCTGATTATGTTGTTGATGTGGCTGGAGGAGAGATTCTGTTTGGCGATCCCTCCTGAATATCCCCCGGATGATCTTGCGTCCATTCGAATGGGAGAAAATTGTGCCTCCCCGTACCATATATTTCTTTCATGTAGATGATTTGACTAAAAGTTTGCGCATGTAGTTGGATTTTTTATGACAGAATTGTCGGCTGTCAACCTATCCTTCTCAGTCTATTGGGAGGGTTTGGCACATTTCTAGATATTATATGAAATGGTTGTGGAAGAGGGTAGTGGCTAAGATCTTAGCAAAGGAGATCGGGTGTAGATTGTTCTTCATTTTTTATATTATGAAAGGTTTGTAGTGGTTTTACTTAGGTTGGTCCGAGCTTATCGCTCTATGCAATGCCCTAGAAATGCCAACCAAGTAGGGGAAGTTTGGGGTCCTTAAGGAGAAGATGATGATGGGGTTGGGTCTTCCGAAAGCTGTGGATATGATCTTTACTCAGTTAGTGTTTATTTGTGAGACTTTTGTGATGGATATGTTTTTGGTTTGTGGGGAGAAATTTTAGAAGGTTTGGGTTATTTTATTTTAGGTGTATTTTAGTTGTCCGGAGGGATAGTTGTTTGACTCCCTATGCTGATAATTCATGTAATTGTACCAATTTTTCCAAATATGGAATAAAAAAGGATTTTTAATTATATTATTGTGCCTCTTATTGGTTTTTACATTTGAATAATCTATACCAATCGCTAAGGTATACACAATCATTTTGTTCACATAAATAATAAAATGAACTGTCATCCTCGAACATAAAAAAATAATAGTATTTTGTGAAAAAAAAGGGGCCATTCCCATGTAAAGTGTATGAGATGCCTACCTACCTCTGGGGGTTATAAAAAAAAATCTAGTTTCATTTTTGAAAGAAATAAGTTTTTTAAGGGACCAAGACCCGTGTAATTCTGAGTAAAGGGGAATGAAGAATTTTTTTAGAATAAAAAGGGGGTGAGAGGAGTCATAGCGTGCTGAGATTTTGGATGAAGGGTAGAACTAATTGGGATGGTCCAAGTCGGCTAGGAGTTCCATCTCCTCTCCGTCAAGGTCAGTGAGCATAGGGGAACCATGAGACATGATCTTCTTCACTATGTAGGGACCACTCCAGTTTGGCTTGAATTTCCCTTTGGGGTCCTAGATGAGTTTTACGATATCTTTGAGTGCTAAGTACCCTTCTCAAACACCATGGTATTTGACTATTTGATTGGATAATTGCGCTATCTAACAAAGGTATCCAGTATATAGTATAGATCTTTTAGACCCCTCCCATCCAATAGTGACAACTCGTTAAAATGGCTCTAATGCCAATCTTCCTCGCTGACTTTAATCTCATGTATAATGCACAATGAAGCTATTTTTAGATTAATAGGTAGGACTACTTCTGTGTCATATACCAAAGAGTAAGGGGTAGCCCTCATAAATATTTGGACTAAAGTGCGGTAGCCCCAAAGGGCATAAGGGATTCGATCAGCCTAACTCGGTAGCTCTTAGTCATCTTGCTGGAGATTTCTTTGAGATTCTTATTGGCAGCTTCAGCTGAACTATTGGTTTGTGTTCATTAGGAATAAGGTTTGTGTCTCTGAATCCCATACTTATCGACCAATTATGTCACCTCTGCCTCAAAATATAGCCTTTTATTTGACAGTAACGCATGCAAAACCTCGTATTTCGGATTAGCCTGGTTACCTTTTTGGCATTCAGTAGTACATATAACTGGTCTTCGACCAATTCGGTGAAGTATTCAATGGCATCCTGTATGAACTCATCCCATTGGAAGGTTTGGGTGTAACTTTACCTATGATATTGATGCTCCACATGTTGAATGACTAAGGTTAAATCATGTTGTATAATTCTCGCGGAGGTAAGTGCTGGAGACTAGAAAACTGTTGGCCTTTAAGGAAACTCCGAAAGTAAGAAGTGCAATCCTAAACCATGGTGGTTCAATAGTAACTCCCCCCCCCCCACACACACACACACAAGTAATCATTTTAGAGAGAATGTGGTCATCCATGTTATGTCATATTCCTCGAGATGGATTTTTTGCATATTTCTTCAATTTCAACCCCTGCGATGAAGTGCAAATTGGTTTTATCAAAGTTTCTCTTGAATAATGCTTTATCGCAGACATTGTACTGGGTAACCAGTTTGTGAAGGGTCACATGGTCTCTGTTGTCATCTTGGGGGTATTTATTATGCTTATGGAGGTATCAAAAATCATAATACCAACACTTGGTCATATTGGAGTCTTCTTCCTTGCCGAGCTCGATGTGGTAGTTGTGGGTTGGTTTAACTTGTCAAGAGAATAATCTAAGTTGTTTCTTGCTCAGGGCAAGTAGCAGAAGGTGATATCTTAAAACTAGGAGTCCAACTCTTCTAGGTGGGTGTGATATGGTAAGAGTTTTTCATCCTTTATTTTCCATCTTCTATAGACCTGGGCGATGAAAAGGATGGAGTCCCCGTAGACACCTAAGCACTGGATACCTTTCTTGAGAGAGACTTTGAGGACTATAGTGCATGCCTACTATTCGATCATATTTTTGGTCCACGTAAAATCTAGCTTGATGGCAATAGGAGTTTCAGAGTCATTAGGGGCAATCAGAGTATCTTAATGCCATATTGTTTCTTATTTATAATGAAAATTTATAGACGGAGGTCTTCTTGAGAGGTGGAAGGGATATCTTCATCTCGGATTTCAGATATCCAATTTTCATTTTCTTCCATGGGGTAGTCAGCAAGGTAGTAAAGATAACTCTCACTTTCGTGGCTGTATGTGTGACACATAAATATAGAACTCGACTACCGACATTAACCATAAGTCCATTTGAATAGACAAGTTAGGTTTCTCTAGCAGGTATTTAATAGGATCCATTTTAGAAACAAATATGATGGGAAAATCACTCATGTAGTGTCGTAATCTCTAAGTAACACAGATAAGGACGACACGTGATTTTTCCAAGGCATTGTAGTTGACTTCGTACCTGACCAACTTTCAATTGGCATTCTAGATGGCTCTTTTTTGTGAGTTTCTTCAATGTATTTGACTAACAAAGCCATTGTTGCGATATCTATTACGATCAGGTAGAAGATTAAAGGGTGACCAAGTTACGGCGGCATGAGTATCGGAGGTTTGGTAAGATACTTCTTAATTTTATCAAAGGCTTTCTAATAGGCATCATTCTATATATTTAAGGAATCCTTTTGAAGGATTTTGAAGATAGGTTCACAAATAGAAGTTAATCGGGTGATCAAACGACTGATATACCATAATTTACGCAAGAGTCCTCGAACTTATTCCTCTATCAGGGGTGGTGGAATTTAGAGTAAGGCTTTCAATTTGTCAGGTCCTACTTCAATTACCTTCTTACTAACCATAAATCCTAAAATATTTTCTTTTTGTGGCCTGAAAATGCATTTCGGTGGGTTAAGTCGCATCAGAAGGGAGGGAACATGACCTTCTCGAGTATTTAACTTAATGATCATATCATCCACATAGACCTCAACCTCTTTGTGTATCAGAGCATGCAAAATGGTTGTGGCATCCCTTTGTTAGGTAGGCCCTGCATTTTTTATCCCGAATGGCATGACTGTGTAATAGAAGGTTCCCCAAGGGTTGATGAATGCGATTTTTCTTTGATGATAAGGGTGCATATTGATCTTATTATATCCAGTAAACCCATTAACAAATGACTTGAGAGCATAACTATCAATGTTGTTCACAATCATGTTATTATTGGGTAATGGGTATTCATCTTTCATAGATGCTTTGTTCAACTCTCGGTCGTCAACACACACCAGGAATTTCCCTCCTTATTTTTTCATGGGTACAATGTTGTCTAGCATTGTGGATATTCGATCACCCTGATAAATCCTACGTTTAACTGTTTGATCATCTCTTCTTTAACCTTGAACGGCCATTCGGTATGGAGCTTTAGTAGATTTTACTTGACTAGTTTGCATTTTGGGAGAGTCAAAATATCGTACTGAGTGATCTTAGGATCGATGCCTAGCATGTCATCATAGGACCATGTAAAGACATATACAAATTCCTTCAACAGTTCTTCGAGTTGTGTGTGCTCATACCTACAAAGGGAGGACCCTATCCTAATCTTGCACAATTGTCTATTGGAATCGAGATTAATAACAACTATTTCATCCTCAGTAATTTGAACGTGGTTATGTTATCTGTTATTAACCTTATTAAGATTAGTTAAGGATTGATCATTTGGAAAATCATCATCATCAAGAGTTTTATTGGAATTAAGACAAATAATGTAAGGCATAAAAAGATACTCAAAATATTCGTTTATTTCATTCTCAGGAAAAACAACATTAAGAACCTCATCAAAAGAGGTCTTGATTACATTTTGATAGAAAATGAGGAAGAACGAAAGAGGAAGATATATGATAAACATCTGGGTTGGTGTGCATTTCAGTAGGTGGAACTGGTATGGCATTCTAGTTAAGGGGAGGTTAATCGGTGGACTTGATTAGAGTAGACTGGTCCAATGATGTAGCACTTTAGTGGATCATGCAGAGTGTCAACCTAGTGTTTACAGATTGAATGAGTCCCTAGAGTCACTTCTCTAAGAAACCTAGATAACAGATATATCATTCTTAACGAGCAATTGCACATGATGATGGAAGTCTTCTACGTAGAGTAACTGTCTTGAAAGAAGATCTCCATCCATTGCTTTGTCTTTTTATGCCCATGATCATACCATAGTTCTAGAAAGACACAGATGGGGAAATCTTCACCCTCTTTAATGAATGTTCTATTCAAGGAATCCTCAAGACGGTCTTGGCATTTTCTAAACTTATCTTCAATGGGGTTTGGCAAAGCATTCTGAGTTCCTTTGATAATGGTTGATAACCCAAGCCACATGAAGGAAAGGATTTTTTAAGTACTATGGGTTCCATTATCCCATGTTCTCATCATCATAGGCCCATTCCAGGGATAAAGTGTATAATTTTAAATATATGTATTACATTAACAATGCAGTCAGGGTTATGCTTTGGACAAACTCGATCCATGAAATCATCCCCTATTGGGAGTGGAAGTGGATAGGCTCAAAAGCTATAAAGAAGCCTATCCTTCTTCCTATGCTATATTTATAGTAATGGATTACTGGTGCTTGCATTCTGAGTATTATCATCATCGCCCAAAATGGTGATGACAGACCCTTGGCGAAGAACTTCAATTTTTGATGGAGAGAGGAAGACACCCTTTTAATGTTGTGAAGCCATGGTCGACCAAGAAATAGATTGAAATGATAGGTTATGTCAATAACTTGGAATTAGGCAATTAGATTTATAAGGCCAACCCCTATTATGAGTGTGATGGTCCCATCATATCCCGATGAGTGTTGCCATAGGCATGCACTATGGAGAAAGTTGGATCAAGGTCACTCACTTTTCAACCCAGACAATGGAAGGTTTTTAAGGGGAAAACATTGAGTGTTGATCCACTATCAACAAGTTAGAGCAATATTAACTTCCCCATCACCTCAATGGAGATGTTGAGAGCGTAGTTATGATTAGAACCAAACTTTGGTATTTCTTCTTTAGATAAGGAAAGAAATTTAGTGGTGGTCAGAGACCCAACTAGGTTCACGGATTCTTCTAGAGTGGTGGAAGGAGGGACTGTGGTCCCAATGAGCAAGTTTATCAAAGATTTTTTTTATAGTTGGGAAGACATGAAGAGTGCCCATAGGGTGATACTAGCTTGACTTTTCTTGAGTTGGTCGAGGATCTTGCTTTACTCAATGGTCATTTCAGACATGGCGAGTTCATTGACAACTCCCTTACCTTTATCCATCATTGCTGACTGATGATTTAAACTTTGGTAGTGCCCCCAAAATCTTGTCATATCGTTTACATATGAAATGCGGAACATAAACACCATTTTTTCATCTATTTCAGGTTGTATGACAACTTTGTTGATTTCCTCTAGGAGATCTTCAAAAGATATCATCCCACACATGTTGATTACTGGATGAACATTTCCTTATATTGGTTCTTCGTCTAATCTATCAAACTTGTCCCCTTTAATGCATTCCACGACTTCAATAGCTTCTTCATATAAATCTTCCCACTCAACGGGAAGGTTAATAAGTGAAGGGATCAACAACCCTTATCACTACACCAAAATGACAAAATTGTCACCTTTCAGCCTGTCACCTTTGTCAAGGTCATGGACCGTGACAAAAAACACGCGTTTTGTGTCACGGTCATTGACCTTGACAAGTCCGTGACAAATTTACTTGCCACGGACTTGTCACGGTCAATGACCGTGACAATTCTTTAAATAATTGTCACGGTCAATGACCTTGACACGACCGTGACAATGTTTGAAACAAAAACCCTTTCCCCCTTCTTTTTTCCCTCCCGCCGTTCCCTCCCTCTCTCTCTCTCGACGCTGCTCTCTCTCTACTTTCAGGTTTAATTCTCTCTCTCTCTCTCTCTCTCTCTCTCTCTCTCTCTCTCTTCCATTTATATATATGTTTGTGTGTATATATATGTGTGTATGTGTGTATATATGTGCGTGTGTGTGTGCGGGGGTAGGGGGTGGGGCAGGGTGGGGGTAGGGGTGGGGCAGGGTGGGGGTAGGGGGTGGGGTAGGTTGGGGTTAGGGGTTAAAAATGTAATATTATTTTGATACAACATTAATTTGTGTATGAGTTTCATAATTATAAATAATATCCAAAAATATTGGATAACAATTTATTTTCATTCAAAATAAATAAGTAATTTTCTACAAATTTCATTAAAAAATGAAGGCCGGCTTAATATGTGATTTAAGTGTGAAATAATCCATATATACTTATACTAATGGAGAAAAAAACCATATATGGCGTTTTTTGTTTTTATTAGATGCAAAATAACACATATAGGTATCACATGACTTTATATCCATCAAATAAAATTTTACCATAAAATATCATTTTGTGGAAGGCAAGATCTATTAAAATATATTTACATACCTAAATGATTTTTTTTAAATGACATTACAAAAAAAAACTACGATAAGGGTTAAAATGGCATCCGAAATTGCTAAAAGCATTAAAAATAAAATATCATTTAGTCTATGTTGTTGAAAAATTTGATCAAATTGGTGAGCCCTTCATATTTTAAAAATGTAGTTTTTATTCCTATTTAACTTTTCTTTCTATACACCCTTAGTTATATTTAAAGTTTAATAAAATAGGAGTTATAGAAAGAAAAGTGGGGTTTAAATAAAAACACTTTTTTTAAATTTTAGGTTCTGGTGCATAATCTTACTTTGTCGCAATTAATTTATATGCCTCAAAGTTATTTTATCACTCTTAGTTTATATTTGTGATAATACTTTATGAACCACAACTTTAGGTTGATTATTTTAGAACTTAAACTTCAAGATACAAAAAATAATTCTATAGAACAACTTAGATATCTTAACAAAACACATATCTAACATTGAATATGATTTAAAAAAAGAACAAAACAATATTAGAAATTCAATACATGAAATTAACATTGAGATTATTTTAAATAGACAGTCACTACATGAAATTTACATTGAGATTATTTTAAATAGTGAGTGGGGGTGGTGGTGTGTGTGTATATGGTGAGTGGGGGGTGTGGAGGGAGGTGGGGGTGTGTGTGTATGTGGTGAGTGGGGGGGTGTGGAGGGAGGTGGGTGTGGGTGTGTGTGTGTGTGTGTGTATATTTGAATTAACCCATGAATTTGTATTTTTGTATTTAAATTAACCCATGAATTTATTTTTGTATTTGAATTAACCAATGAATTTATTTTTGTATTTGAATTAACCCATTATATGAAACATACTTGAAATTAAATATAGTGCGCATAGATACTAGCCTTCTAGTTCTTATGCGTACGCATTCAATAGCCTTTAGACCCGTTTGAGAGTCATTACCCCTGTAATGAGATCTCTCGAATTGTCCCGTTTGGACAGTTTGAGACTGTATAATTTCTGTATAATATTCTTATTGGCTTAAAGTTGTTACTTTTGGAGGAAGTTATGCAATCGTATCTTAATGTTCTCTGGGTACATACTAGATTGACAAGTGTGACTATTATTTCAATTGACCAATTGAAATAACACTCACACCTGCCAATCTACGTCGTGTACTTGGAGAACTAAGGGGATATGCTGTCAATTTTTTTTCAAATCGTAACAATGTGCATGAGCTGTTAAGTATATTACAGAAAAATGCAGTCTTGAATGGGATAGGACCACTTACCCTTTAATAGGATAATTAAATGATGGGATAATTATATAAAACATACTATAAATCTAAGTTTTGTTTACCTTTAATAGGTGTTTAGTTGTGGTAGCTGTGATGGGATATCCGAAATACAAAGAGTGGATGGGTGAGACTAATAGAATGGGGGATGTGTTTCGTAGAGGTGCTAACGAATTTGTGAAATATGAAAAGAGATGTCGTAATGATGAAGAGTTTCCGTGTCCGTGTGCTAGGTGTAAGAATGGTAAGGTGTTTTAGTGGAAAATAGTTGAACTACATTTGTTAAGATCGGGTATGCAAGATAGTTATCGATTTTGGAGTTTTCACGGTGAATTGAAAATTCCTTTTATCCTCGACCAACCTTCACAACAACCTTCAACAAGGAGAATAGATGTAGAAGGGGACGATGTAGATCATAATATGTTAGAGGATTTAGTTAATGATGCGTACGGAGTTTATGAAGCTGAGGAGAATGAGGTTACTTATGATGTAGAAGATTCAAGTGCTCGTGAAGATAACACGATAAAACTTCACGATGACTACCAAAGTTTAAAATTTAAGGCGACCCAATAGTTATACTCTGACTGTGAGAAAGATAAAACAACTTTACATGCCATGGTTGGTTTGCACAGTTTGAAGACGCAGTACAGTTTGTCTGGCAATAGCGTGACGGGAATTCTGAAATGGGTGAAGGGCTTATTACCCAAGGTGAATACACTTCCAAATACCTATCCTGTTATGAAGAACAGTTTGAAAGGTTTGGGAGTGAAGTATAAATTGATTCATGCTTGTGTGTATGACTGCATACTATACCGAAAGGAGTATGAAAATCTCGATCGTTGTCCGGTATGCGATGAACCTAGATATGTCCAATCTACTAGTAAGGAAGGCACAAGCTCAAAAGTGCCTCAAAAAGTATTGAAATATTTTCCCGCTGGGCCTAGATTAAAGCGATTTTTCACAGTACCATGGATTGCAGAGGCAATAACTTGGCATGCTAGGGAAGAAGTAGGGGGTAATATCATGCGTCATCCTATTGATTCTACTGCCTGGCGGAGGATGAATTTTGAGTATCCCGATTTTGCTCGAGAACAACGCAATATTCGTTTGGCAATATCAATAGATGGTTTCAATCAATTTGGAAATCTAAGCACCAATCAGAGTGTATGGCCAGTGATCCTAGCCCCACTCAACCTCCCTCCTTCACAGTGTATGAGACCTGAATTTTCGATGATGGCTTTATTGGGGTGTCTTGTTTGTGGAGAGGAGATTGAATCTCTTCGTCTATCCTCTAGCTTAAAAAATGTATACCATTTCCACAGGAGTTTTTTACCCCCAGCTTATAGTTTCAGATTTGAGAAATGTTCCAATTTTTTATTGGGCGGAGTTGAACATAGGCTACCGTCGAGACAACTTTCGGGTTCAGCAATTGAAAGTAAATCTTCTGAATGTGGCCCAAATATGCCAGGTAAGAATCCCAAATTTAAGAATGTCAATCATAAGAAGACCCCAACTGGGAATGAAACTGAGATAAGAAAGGCATGGTCTCGGAGGTCAATTTTATTTGACTTGCCTTATTGGAAGAAAAACCCGGTGCGCAATGTATTACATGTGATGCATGCAGAGAAGAACTTCGTTGAACATATTGTGGGTACTTTCCTTGGGGGGAGTCATTCGAATGATGGAGAAAATGCACGAAAAGACCTTAAAACGTTAAAATTTAAGCCACAACTATGGTTGAAAGAAGATAGTAGGGGAAGGACAATAATTCCCCCTGGTGCGTTTACTTTGACGAGTGGGGAAAGGAAGGTGCTTCTAGACACAATATATAATTTGAAGGGCCCATCTACTTTTTCGTCCAACTTGCAAGGGATTGTGAATTATGCTACTCATGATTTACATAAGTGTAAGTTCCACGATTGGCATGTGATCATGCAATTGGTTCCTCTATTGTTTAAGCACTGTTTCTCCAAGCACCAGGATTTGCGTAGGGCTATTATGCAAATTAGTATTACCTTCTCCCTCTTGTGTGAGAAGGTAGTGAATCGAGAACACATAGTGGCCGCAAAATTGGTTGTGAACGAAGCGATTTGTGTATTGGATAAGTACTTTCCCCCAGCATTCTTTGACATAAGTGTTCACTTGTTGGTACACCTATGCGACGAGGCACTTCTTTGTGGTCCAGTTAGATATCGGTGAATGTATCCGTTTGAAAGATTGATGAAAGTTTTTAAAGATTACGTCAAGAATACGCGATATATTGCAGGATCAATTGCAGAGGAATACATCACCGTGGAGTCATCAATATATACTTGGGAATATATGCCTGACTCGACCAGCGTTGATGACATTGATGAATTCCTCGATGATGGTGGTAATGTGACGAGAAAACGAGTGAAATTCACGAGTTTACAACATGAACAAGTAGCTCGTTATTTATTTGACACACATGAAAATGTTGAAGAATGGAAAAAGTAAGTTTCGAATATTATAATGTTTAACATTATTTTAGATTATACATGATTAATTTTGTAATATGCAGTAAATATAAAGCCTATGAGAACAATAAAAGATGAAAAACAATGGTACAATTAGACAACGAATTTAGGCTATGGTTGACACAAGAGGTAATTATAATGAAAACAATCATTATATAACATTACATTACACTCAATTTTACCACTAATATAATTAATTTATCTATATTCTCAGCTCCTAAAGATGGGTGATGCGACATCAAGGCTTGCTCGTTTATCCACTGGACCCTTGTTCGTGGCACAAGAGTACAAAAAGTATCGATTGAACGGTTATATTTTCGGCGCTAAAGTGTACGAGGAAAGTACAAATGTACAGAACTCGGGAATTTCATACAAGGCTCTTACTTTCTTTCGAGCGAGCGCAAAAGATAAGAACCTCATTGAAGCTGAAATGACTTACTATGGTGTAATCCAAAATATATTTGAATTGGATTATATAAGCTTCAAAGAGGTTGAATTTTACTGTGAATGGGTAAGAGTTGAGGATAAAAATGCTTGTAAAGTTGATCCTGTCACCAATTTGATCATGGTTGACTTGTCTAAGTTGAAGAGCAACGACCACGTGAGCGATGAGCCGTTTGTTTGTGCATTTCAAAAGGTTAAGCAAGTGTTTTACTCGGAGTATATCAACAACGAGCAGCGGTCAATTGTCCAACACGCGCCAAGGCGTCTAAATAGTAGTGTGGATGACTTGGCTGCTCCACCGAATATCAATCCATTTTTTATGATATCCAGAATTTGAAATAATTTTTCAATTTGTAATAAATATTTCAATTTGTACCGAAACATCCATTTTTAATGCTTTTAATTGATCTGCACTTTATCATTTTCACTCTTGTGTAGTGTGCGTGTGTGGAGAGGAGATTAATACATAAATATTCCAACTACGTCTAAGTTTTGTTTATACTAATCCATGAATGTACGCTTCTTACCTTTAATAGGTGATTAGTACATAGTTATTTTGGGTGTCCTATTTGTGGAGAGGAGATTGAATCTCTTCGTCTATCCGAACACTAAGAAATGCCATAATCCTATGGAGCGATGCTCTGCAAATTCCTCCCAACCGTTATGTAGCCAAACATCACCAGTTGAAGTTTTCAATTCCACTTTCCATACCCCACCACTTGGAACTTCTAGCAAAACATGGGAGACCATTGAAAGGTGGAATTGACAACTTCAACTGCTGATTTTTGGCTACACAACGGTTGGAAGGAATTTGCAACGCATAACTCCATAGGATTATGGTATTTCTTAGTGTTTAGATATGAAGAGAATTATATTTGACACGATTTCCCGGGGTACATTAGTTGGAAGGAGGTGCCATATGAGCTCAAGTTAGCTGTTTGAGTGACACTACAGGTAATGTATTTATATTTATATGTCAATTTCGATTTCGATTTCAATTACGATTTATATTTATCTATATTTGAGGGGCGAATACTAATTTTACTTTATTTCAATTCAGGGGACAGGGAGTGGCCCTAAGGGTAGGCCACATATGCTCTATACTTATGTGGCTATTCAGATGAGAAGGGAAGGATAAGGAGGTGTCCCCGAGCGTCACGCTATAATATCTCTTTTCCATGCAAATAGTTTGTAGATTTGAGATAATTGATGGTGATGTTGTTTCTTCTTAAATAGTTTCTATTTTGAATATATATTTGCATTATCTTTAGTTTGTTTGGATATATGATGTTTGGAACAGGTACAACGTTGCTATAACAGGTACAAATATACTGCTGGGCAGTGGCAGTGGCCATACTGCCCAGCAGATTGTTTTTGAATTCTGCCCAGAATTATCACGGTCAATGGCAGTGACAATTTTTTTAAAAAGGGTCACGGCTTTGTCACGGTTATAAACCGTGACAAACGTGTCACGGTCATTGATCACGACACGACCGTGACACAAAATGCGAGTTTTGTGTCAAGGTCAATGACCGTAACACAACCGTGACAAAAAAAGTTGTCCCGCCTCGAAATGTGACGGTCATTGACCTTGATAAGTTGGATTTGTCAAGGTCAATGACCTTGACAATTCGGCAGATTTGGTGTAGTGTATAGCTTCAAGTCATCGAGTAACTCGGATATACTGCTAATCTCATTGTTCTATTAAAAAATGTCTACTATATTATGTACTGCATTGTCCAAACATATTTCTCTAATAGGTACCACCTAACTATCTGACTCTCGGGATAATTTTTGGTCTTCCATGTTAGGATGCTAAACTTTTAGTAGTCAATGGTCATTTTAAAGGGAATTTTTAGCCTAAACTCTAAAAGTTAGTTTTGCAATTCTGACAATTTATTATCTTTACCTCTGAACTAGGTACGCACGACAATACATGCTCTTGTGAGAAGTGACAGAGCTTGATTGGTAAAATAAGTAGGGTTTAAGATAAAATATGGACAACCATTAAGGGGTTTATGTGAAAATATTGGTATGATGGGTGTTTTACTAAGCACAATATGGGTAGATGGATTGGATTTTGGGGTATTCTCCAGGATGATGATATTTATATGGTTTGGAAGGGGATCATGAGTGGTGTTGGGCGTAGGATTGGTCGATGCAAAAATGACATGCTAGTCAATTAAACCTTGGATTACATTTTAGATATGGAAACCCTTATTAGTGGTATGGCCACCAGTTTGGGGAAAATCATAATGGGCATCGAGTTTGAAATTTTTGGGAAGTGGGTTTGGTAGTGGAGGAGGGTCCAAACGTTTGATGAAATTTTGGATTAATAAGGCTTGGTAGACTTTAGAGAGGGGATCATGAAGCTTGGTGTACTTTTTTTTAGACTAGATTAGCATGGATTCCGGGTGCAAAATATGTAAAGGATTGAGAAATGTTGTTGATAGTTGAGACTATAGCAGGTTGCTCATATTTTCTTGGAGTGAACTGTTCGGATACTTTCTTTAGCTTAACTTCTAACTTGTAAATACTTTCTCCAATATCCATTCTTTCTTCCTGGAGAGCTCAGAAATATGGGTAATACTGACGTCCCATCTTTTCTCGGACATGGGGTGAGAAGTGTTTCTTTATAATACTAATTTTCTCCTCTTCGGGGGGTCAATTATTTATAATGGAATCTTTATCCCTCCACCTTAATATGAAATTATTGACATTTTCTCTAGGGTTCTAATTGAGAAGTTCTAGATCATGGCGTGTAACCTCCAACTCCTTGTTATATTTGTAATTCGACATGAATTCATGGGCAACATACTATGAACTGTGAATTTGGGATTCCTCGAAAGATCAAAACCAATGAAGAGTGTTGTCCTTCAAAGTTTGTTGAAATATTTTGACCATTATTTCCTTAGAGGCACCTAAGAGAGTCATGGTTTGGTGGTACATTCGGAGATGAACAATTAAGGGACTGTTACCCACGAACTTCTCAATATTAGGCATATTCAACTTTTTTGGCTTCCTTGCTTTAGGGTAGGGAGACATATTGGTGTAATACATGTAGTTTTCAGAGATCCGAACTTGATCAAACATCTTGGTTAATAGATTAAGGACCTTTTTTACCTTATTTAACTCTTATTCCTTTGGATTGATAGGTACTAGAGAGTTAACCCCTGGCTGGGCAAGTTTTGGCATAAGGAGATATGTTGGTGGTGGCCTATTGATAGTGGAATGTGAGGATATTCTTTCAGTACTTAGTTGAAACTTTTGGTAAAGTTTTGGAATGTGAGTATATTCTTTCAGTGGAATGTTAGTTTCGCTGCATCTTATGAACCTCGATTTGAAGGTTTCCATTCTTAGCACTTAGTTGGACTAGGACTGTTATCAAATTAGGCTGCAAATTTGATGCTTGATCAAAATTCTCCACGGAGGGTCGGTGAAGGTATATTTTGAACTCGGAGGAAGTACCGGGAGAACTAATTTAGTTTTGGCGAGGTTTGACTGAAGACCGAAGCTAATAGGGATCCATACAAAGAATCGGGTATGCGATCGACCTGAGAGGAAAAAAGATTCAAAATTATTTTTGAAAGATAAAAGGAAGAATTATTTTTATTGGAAAAAGAGGAAACTGCTTTTGGCACCTTTTGGAAAGGGGTGGGTAAAATGTTTTTGGTATTTTTTTTTTAAATGAGAGAATTTTTTTTTTTGGAATTTTGATGAGAATGAGGGAAAATGTTTTTGAAACTTTTGGTAAAGGAGGGGAAAATGAGGGAATGGCCTCATTATGATTATTATTATTATTATGATTTCACTTGTATAAGGTTTTCCTGAATATAAAAAGAAATGTTCGACGAGACTCGAGCCGGGGAAAAATTGGTTTGGGAAGATAGGCAAAACATGGTTTGCCTTGCTGCCACGCTCATGGAAAGGGTAATGTTTTGAAAAAAAAATGAAATTGCACAAAAATTTGGGTTGCATGTGGAGCCATTATTTCTACATAGTTTCATGTAGTAACCGTCAAACTAAGTATGAGTGCCCTAGGTTTGACGCCTAAATTAGGGTATGAAGTTGTCGGGTTAGTGAAAAGTTTCCCCCTTTTGGCATGATTTCCACGATATACGTCTTTCTTTTGAGGGAAATCGGTACATGTGGATAAGCAATTTGATATACCTGAGTGTAAATGAATTGCCTCACTATAAACCTCATGGGGATATACGTGTGAGAGAAATTTAATATACTCGATATAAGTGATCGAGTTCAATGCTATATACCTCCCATCATGAGTTCAGTCAAGTGGTATGATACAAATTGAATTGCTCGATATGTGTAAAAGGTACCATGTCAATGGAAGGTGATAGTCATATTTCTTAGTCTAATTGCGATCTAATGGACCAATACCCATCACAAAGAGACCCTCCAGTACGGGACAAAATTTTGGTAAAATTACATGCTCTTAGTGAGGTAGTGTGCAAAATGCATGATTCTTGATTATTATATAATGGAAGGAGTATTTTATTTAACACGATGATCACTATACTAATAGGGACAAATGTATGCATATTATGAAAACTAACTCTAGCATGGAGCATGAAGATTACACTAAGTAACAATACATGTCAGAGTGTGTGATGTGTTAATATCTATAAGTGAGCGTGTGCTAGTGAACCTAAGCATGAATCAACTACAAGTGGTGTGTGATAAGTGAGCATGGATATATATAAGTGTGATAAGTGTGGGTGTGTGATAGTCACACCCAGGCATGGATATTGTAAGTGGTGTGTGAAATATGTGGATATAAGTGAACCTATACACAAAGTTTAGCTAGTGTGAGGTGTATATGGAAAGTATTTACAGGTGTGTGAAGTGAAAAGTGAGTGAGAGGTTATATAAACATGATGTAGTTACATATAAGAATTAATAGAGGAGATAAGGGGACATATAGATAGGTGTACATGCACACAAGCAAAAAATGATAACACCCATGCAAACATAGTTTATCCCTCTTAAGTAAGTAGATCCCCAGCGAAGTCTCCATTATGGCTATCCCTCTAGGCTCTTCTCCTTGGTCTTGGGGTTAGCGATCGCGCGTGCACAGTGGAGAGGGGGAGAAAGAATGTCCTGCACCCATTTTTTGAGCAATGCCTCAGTCGTCATCAATGTGGGGTGATGTAAAGAAATAGAGTCGCCAACCCATTTTTCATAAAACAGGGAAAAGAAGATGTTGCCGCCTCAAGAGAACGACATCAAAGACATACTAATGCTTGGAAAACCTATCAAATAAGAGGTTTGGGGTCTAATTTACAGAATGGGAAGTTATTAGTCACCCATCCTTCCCTTTCAGTCACTCATGGGCTTATGTTACTATTTTCATTCATTTCTCCGTGAAGTGTGTGCGCGTGTATATATAATGGATATTGGAATCGCTTGACTCGCATCACGGAAAGGATGGAGTGAGGTCACCCAAGGAATGTTCCCAAAATAATAATTAAAAATATGAAATATGCACTTATCGAGATATTGATCGTTATGATGAAACGATAATCTACATTAGATAAGACGTAAATATGAATGATAAGTACGATATATACGAATAATGTATGGATATAATAAGAAAAAGAGGAAATTAGGAAAATAGGAATCCAGTCTCGAGTTTTAGCCCAGGATGCCTACTTAGCCTATAAAGTCATCAAAGTTCTATAGTTATCATGCGACACAAAGGTGGGGTTATTTCATAAATTCAAATGGGGTATGTGTAAGGAAAAGGTGTTTTTAGTTTTGAAAGAATGTGGTGAAAAATCCCGTCGAGATTTATAGGTGTAACCCTCTTTTTCTAATTTTTTGTAGAAAATATATTATGTTCTGTATTACAAATAAAGGATTGAATATTAATATGTGTATGATCTAAAGTAAAAGCTAAATTAAGAACTTAAATAACTAATACGAAAACAAAGAAATTTTGAAGAGAGGGAAGAATATTTGGACCTTATTTGGAGACTTGGAGATTGATCTTGATTGATGATGATCTTCCTTGAAAGTTGGTGAAGAATGTAGAAGGAGTTTTGCTAAATTGGGTGTGAAAGTGATCAGAATGAAAGGTGGATAAAGGTTTAAATCAAGGAAACCTCGCTGACTTAAGAAGAATGTTGCTGAGATCACTGAAGTTGTTGTATCTAGGGTTTCCTTTGACATGAGCTCATGATATCCTTATATAAGGTCAACGAACTTCCAATTGGGATTATCCTTTCCCTTCCTATCGGCACGTAACCCTAAAAACACACTTCTAATAGGAAGTTAAATGGACCTGCTAAATTAGAGTCTCGTGCAGTTTTTCTTGTAAAAATGGTCATAAAATGCAATTAGTAAGTCCAAATTGCACATGGGGAACACCATTGGAAAGATTATTAAGATAAATTTGATAATCCTTTAGTCTTCTCTCAAATTCGAGAGTTGACTCTGGTTCAAACTAGGCGCAAAAGTGCCCATTGGTCCTTTGGACATGAGATTATCGGATGACGATGGATCGTTCGTCCAAACCATAAGTCCAAATCACACATGAGGTGGAACTTTAGAAAGGTTATTCAAGGCATTTAAATGTTCCAAAGTCTCACTGTTCAAAGAGTTGACTTTGGTCAAATGGGTCCCGAAAGTGCTCGGTGACCCTTCAGAGTAAAATGGGTCATTTGTCCATATCGTAAGGTTGATTCATGTATGGGGTAGACCTTTGAAAGGATATTCAATTCCATTTAAACACTCATTTAGTCTTGTTTAAGATGAAGATTTGAGTTTGGTCGAATAGAGCTTGACTGCTCTGGTGGCCTCGAGATCTGTTTTAGAGGAAAAAGGGATCGTTCATCCAAACGGTAATGCCATTTAATGCATGGGGTAGATCGTTAGAAAGGGATTTCACTTCACTTAAAATATTCATCGAGATTTCACTTTAATGATGTAGTTGGTTGGGGTCAAATCGGGGCCCAAGAGCGCCTCGTGGACTCCAAGTTGGTTTTAGGGGAAAATGGATTGTTCTTCTGAACGGTTATGCTGTCTCACGCGTAAGGGAGACCATTGGAAAGTGATTTCAGTGCCATGAAGATTCATTGAGATTTCACTCTGATGATGAAGTCTAATGGGGTTAAATCGGGTTCGGTAGCACCTAGTGGCATCCCAATTGTCTTTTGGTAGATAAATGGTCCTTTTGTCCAAACTATTATGCTAATTTGTGCACGTTATGAACCATTGTAATGTAGATTCAAATCCATTTGAAGATTCATTGAGCTCTCACTCTGACAATGTAGTTTATCACAGTTAAATGGGGTTAGAGAGTGCCGAGTGGCCTCTAGATTTGTAATCGGAGTATGATCTAGGGTTTGTGGTAATGGGAAGGTTCTAGGGCCTAAGGAGAGATTTAAGGGGGTCCTAAAATGTGGTGTCTACATATTAATTATAGTATAAAATCTTTTGAAACTAAATATCGCCTTTTATAGTTTTATTTGTGAAGTAATAAGTCGATTTAATTTTAAACGTGTTCCATATGGATGTAGATACTAGGTCGATATACTTATAAAACTACTGTAGTAAAAGTTTAGGTTTTCCATTGAGAATTTAGATCGATTACAACAACTTCATCCTTACACGACGACTCAATTTTTTCTTGTGAATCAAATGACATCGTTATCGGGGATTGAAGTCAGTTTACCCACGTTATATGCGCATCGGGATAGTGTGATGGATACGGATCATAGAAATATACAGTTATCAGCACATCGATCCCACACTGGTAGTGATATATGTCCATCTGGACCTAGATAATCATGTTGACGTGCTAATGGTAGTCAGTCTATTTGTAGTTGTTGTTTTAGATTCTATTTTAGGACGTGGTAGTTATATTTAGGGTTATGAGGATCATTTTGATGTACTTTTTTTTAATTCAAACCTTGTATATTACAACTTCTATCACATTAAAGACATATCTTCATTTTTATATCATGTTGTCAATATTATATCTCTTGTGTGATTTTCCATGTGTATATTCCTTCATTGTATTCAAATGTTATGTAAGTTTGTCAATGCACATTTATGATGGATCGCTTCATATGGGGTGACGCATTTCTTATCGTTCTTTTATATTTTTGTGCTTAGCAACATGGAGGATAATGCTCATTTCAAGTGAGGGCATATTATTTACTCATTTCATTGAATTGTGAGATGCATAACGTGTATACACACACACACACACACACACACACACACACACACACACACACACACACACACACATAAAAATAAAAAAATTCAAAAATTTCTCCTTATCTTTTTCTTAGTCATCTAACCTATATTTCCTACGATTGCTTAGAGAATCGCCTGATTCATTTGTGTAGTAATGATGCATATCTATATATTGTAAATTATTAAAATTTAGTTTTCAAATTCTTAATATTATGAAAAACCTCATGAATTTAAATTTATAGAATATGAACAAATACTTGTTTATGATTCGATTTAAGGTTATTATAACAAAGTAATACATAATTGAACTCTCTTGATTTTCACTCTCTAGCTAGGGAGACCTGGGGTTTCATGGAAGCTACTACTACCTTTAACGTGGAGTCAGTAACCCTCCTTCCACCTTATAATCTCATTTATCCCTCTAAATATTTTTCACCCGTAGTAGGCAATCAATCGAACTCTACAATATCTGTGAAGGAAGCTGGTAATTATAATGGAGAAGCGGATATATTCTTCACTCATGATTACATAAATAAGCTAACATACCCTTTCAAGTATTCTCTTGTCATTAAATTCTCTCATGGAAGGCCTGCAATCAATGATATACGTAAAGTTTTTGCATCCTTGGGTTTGAAAGCAGCATTTAATATAGGGTTGATCGATCAAAATAATACCTTGATAAGGTTGTTTCATGAAGAAGACTTTCATAGGGGTTGGATAAGGGAAATATGTTTCATTCATTGATACCCAATGAGAGTTTTCAAATAGACCCCGAAATTCCATCCCTCTCTAGACCTAGTTTAGCAAGGATTTGTGTTGAAATTGATCTTTGCAAAGAGCATCCTTTTAGGGTTTGGATTGGTAATAATGATAAAGGTACATGATATTGATGACATATTGAATATTAGAATATTCATGCTTACTATCATTATTATTTGAAGAAGGACCATAAACAAGAGGATTGTATATTCAAAGATAAATATGGTGATAAAATATGTGAAGAAAAGATTATATTGAAGAGAAATCATCTAAAGACGGTTCAAAAGTTTAAGAAAGCAACTAATGAATGGGTCATCAGTAAGAACACACTATATATTGACTTACTTGAGTCTGTATATATAGGAGTTCCAACTAGTTTGGATATGTAGACAAAATAGGTGAGTATAGTTTGATAACTCCATCTCCTCAAAGGTACATGCTACTTGAAGAAATCCAAGTCCAAGAACAATCTTCAAAGGGAAGTTAATTGTAACCCTAAAACCACAAATAGGATAACTGCACTACATCCTACTGATACGACGCAAATATTGCGTATTTCACCCGTTAACCTATGCGTTATTAGTCCCCTCGGGTATCTTAATCCCTATATTTATGCTCGTTAACCAGACAACCTCGGATTTCTATGTTAACATGTTTTGCAGGGGTTAATTGAGCTTTTCTAGGTATTTGGATGCTTAGTATGAAGTTCGAACGCATTCCGGTGAAGTTCCGTACACAATCGCACGCGCAGGGGAATTTTAGTCTTTTCATAGCTTGGGTACCTGGCCCGACATCTCACGGAAGTTGTAGCCCTCCTCGCTAGCTTCGCGTGGCAGCAAACGGTGCACATTTCCGATTCATAACGAAGAAGTTACGGCGATTTCAGCGGAGGAAATACAAGAAAGCAAAAAGGGAGAAGGGAGAAGAAGAAAAGAGGAATGCAGTGAGCTGCTGCAATCTTCCCTACTTGATCGATCGATCTACGCTTCTGGTCGATCGATCGACCATTCTGGATTGTCGAATTTTTGCCTAGGTCGATCGATCGACCAAAGGGGTCGATCGATCGATGCTCTGTTTTCTGCAGATATTTTGCCTTCTTTTCTTTCTTCTTTATTTTTATTCCAACTTACTATATAAGACAATTTTGTTGTAATAAAACCATATATCAGTTTAGGAACGATTTTAGGTTAGAATAGTTAGGGTTTTCAGGGTTTTGGATGGTTCTTCTCCATTTCTCTTTGGTTTGACATCCCATTTCGATTGTAAGTTGACTATTCATCTCCTCTACCATTAATATAGCTTGTTTCCCTTTATTTCCATACTTTCTAGATAATTTACATGCTTTCATAATTAGTTTATTGTGTTTATTTCTTTCTTTCTTAGTTTAATTAGTTTAATTTAGTTTATTTCCATGATTTGTCCGTAGATAAATAGGTTCGGGATTGCGTTTCGGCCATTTACGGGCCCCGAGCTCCGAAAATTAGGTTTTGTGTAAAATTGCATTTAATTGAAACCTCACGTATTAAAGTCGGATTATTATTCGTTTAACTTTCTTTGTCATGCAACGTTAGTGTTTATAGCGATTATTCGAATTTAATCCGCGTGTGACCATTTTTGATTAAATGTTTAATCTCGCAACTTTGGCTTAAATTCCTTATTGCGTGATGTTTATGCTTAATTGAAAATGATCGATTAAATGTTTTCGAATCGAAATTTTAATTAGTAGTTCTTTAGCCCGTGAATGCGTGTATGCGATCCCGATCCTCTCTTTACTTTAATTTAGCGTTAACTTCTCTTTTTGTTTATTCACGATAACCACCCATCACCTTTTCATTTATTTATTTTACACCACTTTTATTCCTGAAGTAATTAAAACAATTAACATCTAAAATTCAATCACTCCCTGTGGATTTCTTACGATACCCAACTTACCGCTGTGCTTGCTTGTCAAGTGTAGTAGTAGCTTAGGTTCTTTTGTATCGCGGCGGCGAAACACACAACGATTATGTCCTCACACGAACACACTTTTTCTGCACGGTCACCTACACATCACCTATGTGCTTGAATGGTTTATCATCACTTAAAATCCTTTTAAAATCAATTTATTTCCCAACAAATCATTTTATATAATTTTAACCAATTTTTAAATGATTTTTAAATTAATTAAAAATTTGTTTTAAAAGTTTTGTGGGTTGAACCGGTATTATAGAAACTTGTTTCCTTTGCTAATTGTTTGGCTGGGTAAAATCTGAAAGTGCTAGAGAGTTGGAGGTGATCCTTGTAATTAGTTTGAACACACGTTTTATATCACATCATGTGCGTACTCATGTTGGCTTCCTATCGATGCAATTTGTGTTTTCTCTTAGACATAAAACGTTTACTCATTCTCAGCCCTTGGATCATTTTCATTAACGCGCAGCATGCGTTAAGAGTTAATCCGTGTGACCCAAGCCTTAACCAATCAGTGTTAGTTTAAACCAACTCTTGTGATGATCCATTGGATAAAAGTTAAACGATTAAGACTTGATCTCAACCATAGGATTGATTCTGATGTTCTCGATCCTTCTTCGATCAGTAT
The DNA here is from genome assembly GCA_949130495.1 of Sambucus nigra. Lineage (NCBI taxonomy): Eukaryota > Viridiplantae > Streptophyta > Magnoliopsida > Dipsacales > Adoxaceae > Sambucus > Sambucus nigra. The sequence goes on from OX422217.1 coordinate 273,507,187, forward strand.
AAAAGGAGACCAAGCCTCAGCATTTTGAGACTTTTGCCCATTCGTTAAACCTAAGAGAAAAGAGATAGTAGAGAGAATAGAGAGAATGGAAAAGAGAGAAAAAATGAGAGAGCGAGAGAGAGGAAACCCTAGTTTCTTCGTTAGATCCAAACCTCTATGAGATTTCTCCCTAACCAAACACCAAAGTCTGAAAGTCCCATACATCAGAAAACCCACCTTTTGAGAGTTATATATTTATAGGGTTTATGTGATTTTGGTTTTTTTTTCTTCGTTTGAAGACCGCTTCCAATACATTGATTCGCTCAGAACTCATATCTAAGGGAGATTTAAGTTTCATTATTGAAACTAAGTTTCTAAAAGAGAAAATATCACGTTTATAGTTTTCTAGTTCTCTTTTTAGATCTATTTTTCTTAGATCTATTTTGTTTTAACAAGTTTTTCAAATAAAGGACTTCAGTTTTCAAAAATAAGCTTTCAGATCTAGTGAGTTGTGTGTTTCTGACTTTTATTTCACATTTTATGAAATACTAGTGTTCAAAAATAAAAGAATCACAAAAGAACTCGTACTAATGTTTTAAGGAGTACAAATTTGAAAAACAAGTTTTAGATCGAAACTTGTTGAACTAATCCTTACATGTTAAGTCCGAATATGATTTATTAAAGTAGACTTCTAGTCTAGTTAGATCTGCAATTGGAGGTTTACAATTTAAAAAATATTTTCAAAACCCATAAATTGGGAAAGACCTTGAACCGTCTTCCGAGCAAGGTTTCCTTGAGATATGTGATTATATTAAAGATCAAGAAGTCTTTACTGTAGAAATCAAGATTCAAAAATAACCTTCATATTAGAACTGTTGTAATTTGTTAGGAAAGTTTGTATAAATCTTGAGAGGGTGAGTTGCATGTAGTAGCACATCACAAACACTATATCCCACGAACACATAGACACTGTGGTTCAAGTTAAGAATCTTGTATTTGAAAGAGTTGCTGGAAAATTAATTCAAAGAGAAGGAAATCAAGGAGAAGATAAAGAAGCAATAAGAAAGGATCAATTTCCAAGTCAGAATACATTTGGACTGGAGAATCTCGTGTACGTATATTCTGAACTTAGGTTAGGATCTTTGTGGCTTGCTTGAGTGTTGTAACCTGATTTTAATTCTAGTGTATCTTTTCGTTTTGTGTCGTAGAGGGCACCATGGATGTTTCCCTTGCTTAAGGGTTTTACCACGTTAAAAATTCCTGTGTCTATTCATGTGAATGTTCTTAATTGTTATTGTGATTGGGACTGCATGGTAAATATAGTAGATGTTTATTAAAAAAATAAAACTTAAGCTAATCAACTATCGAATTTAATCCATATACTCAGAAAAAGATTTTACAACAAATATTGTGTTTTCGAAAAGAGTTTTGCCCAAAAAGTTTGTTTCGAGTTTACTCAACTTATAACTATTTGTTATTGAACTAGTAAACAAAAGTCTTTTAGTATTAAGGATGTTTTTCAACTGGTATCAGAGAAGGAACACCTTTTGTGATCCTGAAACTTGAGAAATTGTTTTCAAACTTTATTTATGAAAATCTCTTAATATGGAAGAAAAATTTGAGAAGTTGGGTAACCTATCTAGAGCACAACTCTCTGATGGAAACAATTTTTCATACTGGAAAGTGTGAATGACTGCTTTCATTCAAGGAGCCCTAGGTGATGAAGTCTTGGAAATGATTGAAACACGGTATAAACATCCTACTAAACCTACCTCTGCCACTAATCCAACAATGACTAACAAACTTCTCAGTGAATTTCTAGGGAAGAGAAAAAATCGTCTCTTGATAATAAAAAAGGAAAAAATGCCATCTTTATGTCCATTAATTAACATGGATTCAAAAGAATCTACATTTGTTCTACTTCTAAAGAGACATGGGACACTTTAGTCATTGCTCACGAGGGTGATGAACGTGTCAAAGCTGGAAAAACCCAAATGTTTATTCAGCAATATAACACTCTGATTATGAATAACAATGAATCCTTTGACGATTTCTACATAAGGTTAACTGATATTTTTACAAAACTTCCTGAAAATGGTATAACCTACAGTAGAAAGGAAATTGTGTCAAAGATTCTTAGGTCATTTCCATCTAAATTTGACACGAACAGATATGTTATTGAGGAAATGAATGACCCTAATATGACTCCTGGACTACCTAGGACTGTTGAATTGGAATTGGACATTAAAAAACAATTGACCAGACAGACCAGTAGAGCCTCTAGTTCTAATGTTGTGTTTTCAACTAAATTACCAGTGCGTAAATTTAACTCTATAAACTTTGACACTGACTGTCTTAAAAACTATTATTTAGAAAACCTTGACAATAAAATAGCTCTTATGAGTAAGCATTTCAAAAAGATTCTGAAATTCAGAAATGTTGTAGCCCCAAATCAAGGCTAATCAAATTATCAAGGCAATCAATCTCATAGACCTCATGACTGAGATAACACCAAACACACATATGACAATAGGAGGAACTATGACCCCAACAGACGTAAACTTGACATAAAAGATGTTAAATGTCATCATTGTGGTAAACTTGACCATTATGCTAGTAAATGTCCAACTAATTTTAATAACAACAACAAGGACAATATGTGTAAAACATGGGACGACTCGAGTGATTCTGATAAGTATGATACTGAGTTAACCTAAATGAATGAAAACTACATGTATTTCTTTGCTATGATAATATATAATGATGATGCATGCTTGCCTGTTCATGAAACTACTAAGCCTGTTGATGTTGTTAATGATATTGATAATAATTTTGTTCCTATTACTACGAAAGATTGTGTGTGAGTCAAAGTGAGAATGTTCATGAAAAATTGAATGTGTGCGTGAGTAAAGAACCTAACCAAATCATAGGGGACAATTCACACGACGCACGTAGTGAGTCTGATGATGACCTCCTGATTTACATGAACTGTACACTAAAACAGTTAAGAAGAGTTCTCGTCCAAAGAAAATGATAAAAACCTTAAATGAGCGTATAGAATTGCTTAACCAAACTATTAGGAAGAACACTGAAGATTATGCCACCCAATGGGTTGCTCATGAGACTGAGATTGAGAATTACATCTTGAAAATAAACTATTTTATTCAAAAGAATCATGAATTTGAACAAAAATACAAGGAAACCCTTACTGAACTAGAAGATTCAAAGCAAAAGGTTTCAAATGTTTTTAAAAAATGTCAGTTTTGAAACACAAACCAAGACTTACGAAAAAATTGTTACTGGAAGTAAATCTGACTCTGAAGATAAGTCTGGCCTAGATTTTGGAGAAATAATCCACACAAGTAATACCAAAGTTTCTCCTGAAAATGTTTCTTTTGTAAAACAATGCCTAACTACTCAAAAATTTCAAAAAGGTGAACCTAGTCTCAGTGTCTCTCAAATAGCACATAGTCAGTACAATCAACAATTGAAACCAAACTGTCAATCCAAATATGATTGTCCTTCTGCCAGAGACCAAGGACAGACATCTAAACCCAATAATGACTGGACTACTATAACCAATAGATCGAAGCCAATTTTCAAAGACTTTAATAATAAAGTCAAGTCCTATACCCATTTGTATTGTTCCTACTGCGATATTTTTGGACACACTCTAGATGAATGTTTCCAGAAAAGGACATATACTCCTACCTACCAGAACTTTAACTATTCTAGGAAACCAGAAATACTTATGTACTTCCTGGATAGGCCACAAACAATATCAACCCTAAAAAGAAAAGGGGAGGGTCCAAGACTAAGAAAAAATCATTTAGAAGGACCCCTCAAACATTTTCTAAGTCTAAGGGCCCCAAATTTTTTTAAATCAGACCTATTTTGATTAGACAAGATGATGTACTACCCTACCTCAAGTGAAACATTGTCATTTCTGCTTTAAAGGCGCAAAGCACTTCAAATTGATGGTATTTATACTGTGGATGTTCTAAATATATGACCTATGATGAAATAAAATTGAAAAACATGACAGACTTCCTTGGAGGCAATGTCATGTTTGGAGATGGTGTTTCATCTCAGATCATAGGTAAGGGAACATTGAGTGAGCAAGGGCTTTCTGAACTAAATGTTGTTTTATTAGTTAAAGGACTTAAAGTCAATCTCTTAAGTATATCACAATTTTTTTATTCCAATCACTCAGTTACCTTTTCTAAAAATGATTGCAAAAATATAGATGAAAAGGGCAATTGTATTTTGATAGGAAATAAAACCCCAAAAAATTGTTACACGGTAATTCCTAATTTCGAATCTTGCAAAATTGTCAGATTAGAGGACTCTAATCTTTGGCACAAAAGCCTGGGAGACAAAAATTATGATAAACTTAGAAGATTGAGTTTCCAAGATATAGTTAGGGGCTTACCAAAAATTAAAAATTCTTTTAATCATGTATGTGGACCTTGTCAGGAAGAAAAAATAAGTAAATCCCCACATAAAAAAAGTTAAATATGTCCTTACCACTAAGACCCTATAACTTATCCACATGGACCTCATGGGTATCTCTAGAACTGTTAGTTTCTATGGAAACTCTTACATCCTAGTTATAGTCGATGACTAGACGAGATATACATGGTAGCTTTTATGAACCATAAATCAGAAAGCTTCAATGAATTCTTAAGAATCCTTTTGAAAATTGGGAATGAGAAGGATACCCAAGTGTGTCAAATTAGAAGTGATAGAGGTGGAGAGTTTAAGGCTTCTAGAATTTCTGAGTATTGTGTAGCTAATGAATATAAAGATGAGTTTAGTGCTCCCAAAACCCGCCACAGAATGGTATAGTTGAACGTAAGAATAGGACTTTACAAGAAATGTCTAGGGTTATGTTACATGCTAAGAATATCCCTAGATACTTTTGGGTAGAAGCAGTCCAAACCGTGTGTCACATTATGAATCGTATCTACCCAAATAAAAATTCCAAAGAAACATCTTATGAGTTATGGTTCCACACAAAGCCTAATCTAAAATATTTTAAAACCTTCGGTAGTATTTGATATATCTGCAAAGATAGAGAGCTTCTTTAAAAATTTGAAACCCGAGGAGAAAAGGGAATTTTTCTTGGCTATTACCAAAATAGTATGTCTTTTATGTGTTTTTAAAAATAAAACCAAAACTATTATGGAATCAATTAATGTAATTGTGGATGACACAAGTGTTAGGAGTAGTGACAGTAAACCCATAATATTTGATGAGGACAATCTATTTTAACCCCTGATCCTCAAGATAATACTAATTTACTGCCACCTGAGGATCCTTCTGTACCCACCCTGGTTTTTAAAGATCATTCCATTGAAAACATTGTCAATAATCCTTCGAAACCAGTTCGAACTAGATCCCAACTTCATCACGTGGCACAATATTCTTGTGTTGTTTCTCTTCAGGAACCTAAAAACGTTAATAATGCCCTTAATAAATAATTTTGGATAAATGTTATACAAGAAGAGCTAATCCAATTTAAGAGTCACGATGTTTGGAATATGGTTCCTAGACCTAAAGACTTGATGGTTATTGGCCCAAGATGGATTTTTAAAAATAAAACTTATGAAAATGGGGAGGTCATTAGAAATAAAGCTAGCTTGGTTGCACAAGGTTACTCTCAGATTGAGGGAATTTATTTTGACGAAACCTTTGCACCCGTTACTCATCTAGAATCAGTTCGACTCCTTCTAGCTATTTCGTGCCATATGCAGTTCAAATTATTCCAAATGGATGTTGAATCCTCCTTTTTAAATGGAATCATATTTGAAGAAGTTTACGTAGAACAACCTAAAGGATTTGTATATCTTATACACCCGGACCATGTCTTTAAGCTTAAGAAACATTTATATGATTTGAAACAAGCTCCTAGAGCTTGGTATGAGAGATTTTCGACCTTTTTAGTGTCTCACAATTTTGTCCGCCGCGGAAATGATCAAACATTATTTGTTAGAAAGGAAAATCAACATGTCTTAATTGTGCAAGTATATGTGGAAGATATTATTTTCGGGTCCACCTGTTCTAAATAAGTACAGAATTTTTATGATATCATGCATACCGAATTTCAGGTGTCTTTAATGGGTGAACTACGATATTTTTTTGGTTTACTTGTTAAACTATGTAGTGACGGTCTTTTTATTTCTCAATCCAAGTATGCTGCTGACTTAGTTAAAAAACTCGGCTTAGAAAATGATAAACCTTCTAAAACTCCCATGTACCATCCAAACTATTTAAGGATAGTGATGGGAAAAATGTAGATCCCACTCTTCATAGAAGTATGATAGGGAGTTTTTTGTATCTTACTGCCTCTCGACCTGATATATCCTTTGACGCGTGTATCTATGCTAGATATCAATGTAACCCTAAAGAGTCTCACCTATTAAATGTAAAAAGGATTATTAAATACGTTAAGGGTACTCTAAAATTTATTATTTGGTACACAAAAGACACAACGAGTTCTATTGTTGGATATATAGATGCCGATTAGGCTGGTCGTTCTGATGATAGTAAGAGCACTTCTGGTGCTTGCTACTATGTAGGAAATAATCTTGTTGGTTGGTCGTTTAAGAAATAGAACTTCATTTCATTATCTAGTGTTGAATCAGAATATATAGTTGCTGGCTCAATTACTATGGATTAGAAAAATGCTTAGTGCCATTTGATATCGCGACTTTTGCATATGTCGTTGTTGAAAGCCAAGTTAGTCAAAACCTCATATACCTACAAAATAATAATCTCAAGTGTAGCGGTAAATAAGGGTATCAATCCACTTCCAAGGGGGTAAGCTAGAGACAAATTTAATTGTAATTCACTTTTTATTTTCTTTTTGTGCTTTCCACTTTTCTACTTTTTTTTAGCTTTTTCAATATTAAAACAATAGGGTGAGGTGAGGTCTTAAACTAAACTAAACTAAGATGAAAATAACTAACTAGAAAGTGACCAAAATGAAAACAAAGTCTAACACTAAAATAAGAGATAAAGTGAGGTAAATAATTGTGAGAACAATCAAGGAGTGGGATTACACCACAAATTTTAGCTATTCTAATTAACTAATTGAATTAATTGAATTCTCCCAAATTAATATCAAACTTACAAATCAACTCTCGTTGCAAATGTAATTTTAATAGTAACCTTTTAGAAAATTAAGTTTAACACACCACAACTCTAGAAAATAGATCCACACTCCTTTTAATTAATCACCCACTAGGATCGATCAATTAAAATTTATGTCAATCTTAGAAAATAAATTTAGAGTTGAAATTCAAGTTATAATACCCCACTTAATTAACCCCTATGTCTAGTTCTAACCTTAAATGGGTATTATAACTAGAATTTCGATTTTCTCTCCAAAATCATTTACCCTCTCTCGAAGCGTAAATTTAAGGGTGAGGGATCAAAAATAACATTCAAAGGGAATTTTCAATTAGTCAAACTAATTAAACTAAAATAACATCAAATAAGGGTTTTTCCCCCACCCTTTGAAAGGGGATTTAGCCTAACATGATATGAAATATGAAAAATTAATAATCAAAGGCATAAAATAAATGAGATGAGAAAAGAACAATCAAAACCCAAACTCTTGATGCTTAATTGATCTTCAATCCATGAGTTGAAATTCATAATCCAACAACTTGAGTGATCCAAACAATATTACATAAAAATTTCACTCAAATTAATCCTCACACATTTATCACTCAATAATCTCAAAAAAGAAAAAGAAAAACTATTTACAAAATGGTGTTTATCCTAATTTATTTCTAACCCTAAACTTTCTCTCTCTAAAAATTCCTATCTATCTAGCTCTTTTGAATCTAAACTAAAAATTACAAAATAAAAATAAAAAGGATAGTGGATGAATTCATAATGGACAATTAAATAATAAAAGTGATTTGCTAAAAATGCAAATCCTAACATTATAAAATTGTACATTATAACTCATCCAAAGAAATAAATTCTAGATCATTACTTTATATTGAGATAATTGCTAAAATTCAAAATCTCAACATAAATAAATGGGTTGGAATTTACCTCCCATAAGGGATAAATTTCACTACATCAATCTATTTTGAATTAATTGCTAAAAATGCAAAAATTTATAATAGAGGGATGGGGTGAAATTTATCCTATAGATAATTTCACTACACACCTCTATATTGAGGTATTTGCTAAAATGCAAATACTCAACATAGAGGGGTTGAGAGAATTTTATCACAGCAAGCTTAAAACTAAATTTGAGATCTTCTTCAAATGGGGTATTCCTCTTCATTTATAGTAGGCACATGGAGCATGGGGGTATTTTTAGAAATTTGTTTGAGTGTGCATGGGAATGGTGAGGTGTGAGGATAAATGGTAGTAGAGGGAATAAAAAATCTGATTTGTTACAAGGGTATTTTTGGGTATTGTGTAAAAGAGGTGGTTGGGGGGTAAAATGGGTAAATGGGAATAAAGGAGTTTAAGATATGGCACAAGGGTTATTATTTTGGTTTTGGTCTTTGGTATTGGCTTTTGCAGGTAGAATCATGACTTTTTATTTGGAGGGTTTTGGTTTAAAGTTGGTTTGGACATGTGGGGAGATGGTTAGCCGGGTTCGTGCGTAGTGGGTATACTTTCAGTATGCAAGGGTTCCGGTTAGAATTCGGAACTGGGTCGACGTTGGTGATGGTTGAGGTTCCGACCAACGGCAGAAATGGGTCAGCAGCAGGTGGTCAGAGGTGCGTCAGAGAGAGAGAGAGAGAGAGGTCGGGTTTAGGCAGGTTCTCGGGTTGCTCCAAGTTTGAAAGTAACGTCGGAGGGCAGGTGGTGGAGGTGGGTGAGGGTTTGGCCGGTCGGGCGCCCGATTTCGGCAAGGGGTTGTGTCGTGGGGTCTAGATTCCAAGTTGGTTGTGAGGTGGGGCAGCGCCGGAGATGTTGAGCGAGGGGGTCGCCACTGGTTTGGAGGTCCGCCGGAGGAGGCTGGACGATCACCGGAGGTGAGAGCTGGGGGTGTTTTAGGAATGGGATCCGGGTTCTTGAGGTAATGAGAGATAAGGGGATGGGTTGGTACTGTGTGTTTTGTTAATGGAGGTTAGATGAGAGGAGATAGGGTGAGTTGTTGGGGAAGATGAGGGTGAGGATGTTAGGGTGTGTGAGTGTGTATGGTAATGGGTTGAGGGTTAGGGATTTGTTTATGGTGTAAGATAGGGTATTGGGTGGTTATGGTGTGAGGGAGTTTATGTGTGTGTAGGGTTGTAAATCGGGCTGGGTGAGCTGGGCTTGGCACTGCTCAGGCTCGGCCCGAACTCACATACCCATGCTCAAGCCCGAGCTCGGTCCGAATTATTTTTTCTCACCTAGGCCCGAACTCGACTCATAAATATTATGGGCTTCGGGCCCGATTTCGGGCAGGCCCGATTTCACTTTTTTTTTATTAAAATAGTTTGAATTAATTTTTTCTTTCTTGTATTTCCATCATGGACAAAATTATACATTAAAATCTAATTGATATTTCATGAAATAAAATATATAATTATGAAATGTATTAAATTAAAACAAGGAAAATAAGAGTGAAAAGCTACAAATGCCTATTAAATTTGAGACATTTAGCATAATTTGATCACTTACAAAGGTCTATTGTGACTTGATCAATTATTAAATCAAATACCCATAATGAGATTAACAATAAAATCACAAAATTGAAAATCACATGTAATATAATGTATTATGATAAATGATTTTTTTTTTAGAAAAAATAATAAATGAAATAAAAGGACGAAACCTAATTGAACAATATTAACATAAATATGTTATATTATATAAATTATTTATTTATTTATTTATTAATATGAAGTTCGGGCTTCGGTCCCAATTCGAGCTTGGCGAAGTTCGGCTCAAGCTCGGCCCGAAATTCATTCGGGCTTGGAATTTTGGGTCAGGCTCGACTCGGCTCAAACTCAAATAAATCTCGGCCCGAAAATAGCGGGCTGAACGGGCGGGCTTCGAGCCTCGGGCGCCCAATTTACAGGCCTATGTGTGTGTGTTTAATTTGGACACCTAACTAAAATAATAAAGACTCAACTAAAATATAATTAAAAATAAAAATTAAATATAACTAAGAATAAAATAAAAAATAAAATCAATAAAAACTAAACTAAACTAAAACTTCTAATCTATAAAGTAAAACTAAAATAAATGAAACAAAACTAAAAACCTAATAAAAATATAAAAACTAAAGATAAAAAAAAATATATATATAATAAAACTAAAAATAAACTCCTAAAAATTAATAAAAATCAAAATAAAATAAAATTATACTAATAAAGATAAAAATAGAAAATAAAACCTAGGAATCCTAAATAAAAACAAAAAATCCTAAAAATAAAAGTGACTCAAACTAAAAATCTAAAAAAATATAAAATGACACAAACTAAACACACAGGCTTGGGGTAGGTTTGGGCTAGGTTTAGACTCGGGTTAGGGTACGGGAGAGGGAATTAACTCCATTTTAACTGCAAATTTCTTGGAAATATAGCTTTTGACACAGCAACTGCAATTAAGCTCGCATATTGAACAATTAAGCGCATAAGACCCAAATTGCCGAGAATTAGCAACTAAATTACGTCTATTCGGGGTATAAAATGTACAGTTTTGGGTGCTTATCAGCGTCAAAGAAAAACAATTAACCATGTTTTGTGATAATCAAAGTGCTATTAGTATTTACAAAAATCCTGTTTCGCACTCTCGAACTAAGCATATTAAGATTAGACATCACTTTATCCGTGACCTTGTCGAATCCAAAGGCCTCATTGTTGAATATTAGAACACTCAAAATGAGATCGCATATCTCTTTACAAAACCATTAGATAACATTCGTTTTGAGTATTTTGGTACTACTATAAGCATGATGACTCTCCATTAATCTCTTTTTTATTGTGATTTATAACCCTTGTATATTTGAGAAAAATTGGGGGAGAAGATCTTGACTATTTCTTAGCGTTTCTACTATCTATTCCTATTCTAACTCAACTAATATGCCAAATTTAGTGTTGTTCTTATTATAGGAATTTCAGACCCGTTATACATCTTGTTTATACTTTGTAGGGTATTGGTCTGTATGTAGTTGAGTAATGTATTTTTTTTACCTTATTTTTGGTTCTCGGATGGCAAAAGGGTAGTTAGAATTTTTGTATAGGACCCATAGGATTTATTTTTCTTTTTGACCCAAGAGTTCTTAATACTCAAGGGAATTTTTTCTCTAATATCCAAAGTGGGAGATTGAGAACACACTATATATTGACCTACTTGAGTGTGTATATATAGGAGTTCCAGCTAGTTTGGATATATAGAAAAAAAAGGTTAGTATTGTTTGAGAACTCCATCTGCTTAAAGGTACATGCTACTTGAAGAAATCCAAGTCCAAGAAGAATCTTCAAAGGGAAGTTAATTATAACCCTAAAACCACAAATAGGACACTTGCACTGCATCCTACACATTACCTATGTGCTTGAATGGTTTATCATCTCTTAAAATCCTTTTAAAATCAATTTATTTCCCAACAAATCATTTTATATAAATTTTAAACAATTTTCCATTAATTTTTGAATTAATTAAAAATTTATTTTAAATGTTTTTTGGGTTAAAGTGGAATTACAAAAATTGGTTTTAAAAGTTTTGTGGGCTAGAGAGAGAGAGAGTAGAGAGAAGAGAGAGAAGGGAGAAGAGATAGATAGAGAGAGAGAGAGAGGAAACCCTAGTATCTTCGTTAGATCCAAACCTCTGTCATATTTCTCCCTAACCAAACACCAAAACCTAAAAGTCCCACACATCAGAAAACCCACCTTTTGAGAGCTAGATCTTTATAGGGTTTATGTGTTGTTGGTTTTGTGTTCTTCATCTCTTCAAATACATTGATTCTCTCAGAACTCATCTCTAAGGAAGATTTAAGTTTCATTATTGAAATTTAGTCTTTCTAAAAGAGAAAATCTCACGTTTATAGTTTATTGGTTCTCTTTTTAGATTTGTTTTCTTAGATTTATTTTATTTCAACAAGTTTTTGAAATAAAAGACTTATGTTTTCAAAAATAAGCTATTAGATCTAGTGAGTTGTGTGCTTATGAGTTTTATTTCATATTTTATGAAATACTAGTGTTAAAGAAAAAGAACAAAAGAACATGTACTAAAGTTTTAAGGACTACATATCTTAAAATAAAGTTTTAGATCAAAACTTGTTGAAACACTCCTTGCATGTTAAGTTTGAATCTGATTTGTTAAAGTAGACTTCTAATGTAGTTGGATTAGCAATTGGAGGTTTGAAATTTCAAATATATTTTTAAAACCCAGAAATTGGGAAAGACTTTGAACCGTCTTTCGAGAAAGGTTTCCTTGAGATCTATGGTTATATTAAAGATCAAGAAGTCTTTTCTTGAGAAATCAAGATTCATAAATAACCTTCATATTAGAACTATTGTAATTTGTTAGATAAGTTTGTATAAATTTTGATATGGTGAGTTGCATGTTTGCATGTAGTAGAACATCGCAAACACTATCTCACACGAATACATAGGCATTGCGGCTTTCGTTAAGAATCTTGTATTTGAAAGAGCTGCTGGAAAATTAATTCAAAGAGAAGGAAATCAAGGACAAGATAAAGAATCAGCAAGAAAGGATCAAGTTCCAAGTCAGAATACCTTTGGAGTGGAGAACTCGTGAAGGTACATTCTAAACTTAGGTTAGGATGTTTGTGGCTTTCTTGAGTATTGTAACATGATTTTTATTTTAGTGGATTTTTTTGTTTTGTGCCGTAGAGGGAAACATGGATGTTTCCCTTGCGTAAGGGTTTTACCACGTTAAAAATTCTCGTGTCTAATCCGGTGAATGTTCTTAATTGTTATTGTGATGAAAAGAGTTTTCCCAAAAAGTTTGTTCGTGGTTTACTAAACTTATAACTATTTGTTATTTATCTAGTAAACAAAAGGATTTTAATATTAAGGCTATTTTTCAATCAGGAATTTCAAGAAATAAACAATAGTAGTTGGAGAAAAAGAAGTAGAAAATACCCAGGTCCAAGAGGATGTTCAAGAAAAAGACTCAGATTTAATGAATAATTTGAATGTAGACCAAGACGGAGATCTAGAAATTGTAGCTAAAAAGGAGGCTTTGAAAGAAGGAATATCAGAATCAATAACTAATGACGACTTGCAAAAAGATTAATGTGATTTGATTGAAGATAGAGAAGAAGGAAAAATTATTAGAGTTAGAAATATAAAAGATTCTCATGAAAATGTAAATAATGAGGAGGATGAATTCACCGTAGTCACGAGGAAAAGAAAAGGTATCATGAAACACGTACATACTGAAGAAGGTGAAATGTCAGACAAAGAAGGCCACTACATATCAGCTTCAATGTCACTTATCCAAAATCTTTCCGGGGGCGGTAATAAAAAAATGATATTAAGATCTAGTTAAAAAAACTAAATCTGATGCCATGTCTCAATGATAAGTTTACTAGTGTGGAATATAAGAGGTATTGTTAAGAAAAGTGCAATAAGGAGGTTAAAAGAATTTATCAAAATTAATATAATTTTTTTCTAGTTATCTTAGAGCCTAAACAAGGAGAGGATGTAATTTCAAGTTATATGGTTATATTAGGTTTCCATCAATATCAAGATAATTCCAAAATTAAGGTTTGGACATTTGCTAAAGAGGAGTGTCATTTATTAGTTGTTGTTAATAAGGAGCAATTGCTAACTATGTCAATTTTAAGTCAACGTGTCAAAAAGCCATTTTATTTCAGTGTGGTGTATTCTAAATGCTCTAAAATTAAAAGAAGGGAGTTGTTGAAGTATTATCTGATCTAAACATCAATGAGCCTTGGATAGTGTGTGGGTATTTTAACACTATTTTTTATACTTAGGAGAACGTAGGTTGTAATGAAATTGATCAAACTTCTTCTTTGGAGTTTTTAGATTTCATGGATATCAATAATTTAGAAGATATGGAATATAATCGATCTACCTTTACATGGTTCAATAAAAGGGATGGCAATGCTAAAATATGAAGTATATTGGATAGTGTGTTGGCTAATGAATATATGATGGAGTTGTAGTTTAATGTCAAAATTTCCAACTTGAATAAGGTTGCCTTCGATCATGCCCCTCTCTTAACTGAGAGGAAGTCTGATGTAGATTATATTAGAAAGCCATTAAAATTTCTTAACTTTTGGAAAAAGAAGGATTCTTTTATGGAGGTTTTCCAACATCATTGGGATTCAAAGATATCTTCAAATCCAATGTATTGAGTGGCTAATAATCTTAAAAATCATAAAACTCATCTTTCAAGATAGATTAAATATACTTGTGGTGATATTTATCAAAATGTGGGAGAAGAAGAAGAAAGATTACATCCAACTGAGATAGATTATGAACTTGATCCTAGTGGGAAAATGGGGGGAATTGGTCTAAAGAAGAAGCTGAATTTAAAAAGAAAAGTTACTTAGAAAAGGCTTATTGGAGGCAAAGACTAGAGACAAATGGTTTGCAAATGGGTATAAAAATATAAGGCTGTTTCCACACTTCAGTTAAGGCTAGTAGAAAAAAGAAGGTCATCCATAAAATTAAAAATGATGTTGGTACTTAGATTTAAGAAGAGGAAGACATATGTAAGGAAGAAATGAAATTCTCATTTGCATTCCCAAAATCATGGAAGACAAGGAAGAATATGATAATGCTGATAGATTTCTCACTTGCATTCCCAAAATAATTTCTAAAGAACAAAACCTTCTTTTAGCTGAGTATCTAGAAGAAGATGAAATCAAGGCAGTAATTTTTTAGCTTAATGAAGACAGTGTAGCATATATGGATGGCTTTTCAAGTCATTTCTTGAAGAAATGTTGGGCTTTAATTAGCAGGTATATAACCAAAGAAATTAAAGGGTTTTATGCCAGTTTGGAGATCCTTAAAATAGTGTCATCCTATCTTATGGCTATTGTTCCTAGGGTACAAACTCCTAAATCTTTTCATGAAATGAGGACCATAAGTCTTTGTAATATTTTCAACAAAATTTTCACTAAAGTTATGGCCTATAGATTGAGTAAAATTCTTCCTAATAATATGTCTCCTAATCAAAGTGGTTTTATGAACCGAAGAGACATTACAAAAAACATTATTTTGGCTCAAAAAATTTTTAGATGATTAACTTTAAAAAAATTTAGGGGGAATGTTCCTATTAAGTTAGATATGGCCAATGCTTATGATTGAGCATCTTGGTTGTCTCTTATCAACGTGATACAAAAATTTGATTTCTGTGAAAGATGGATAGACATGGTTTGGAGGGTTATATCTAACAATTTTTAGATATGAGTTCAATTGCTAAACCTATTCAAGAAGGTGGTGTGGGAATTAAAAGTCGTTTGGATATGAGAAAATGTTTTGCTATTAAACTATGGTGGAAGTTTAAAAGAAAACAATCCCTATGGTCTGATAAAAAAATACCCATTTATATTAGTTAAAGAGATTTCGAGGATAAAATATCTTTAACCTTCTTATGAGCATTTCTACTCATCTTACCCACTTGGCAAGGACTAGAAAAAGAGTTAAAAGTATTTTTTATTTTGGGCAAACCTCTAACTATTTCTTGGGAGCTTAGCATACAAAAGTTATCGAAATTTTTGTGTCCCAATCTATTATGCCATAAATCAGAATCATCTAATCTGGCAACCTTACAAGATTTAGCCTTTTGAATCACTATGTAACAATTGTCTTCACTTTTGTTACCTGAAAGGATACAGTTAACCTCTTGATTCAAAATTTCCAGTTTGTTTTAGAGAAGGTAAAATTACGATTAGAATCACAAAATTATTATATACTTATAAGGTTAGCATTAAGACCTATAACTAGGAGTACATCATTTAAAACGGGGAGCCCTTCTTCATATAATGTTCCCTCATCGATGATCTGGGAAAAAATGCCATCGCCAAATAAAGTAGTACCTCTATGGAAGTCTATCTTATTCGTCAATTTCATTTCATCCCTGGTCATGTGTTTGGAACACCCAAAATCCAAGTACTAACCAGTTGAGCTATGTTGGGACATCAAACCAGTTATCACCACATTACACTTGAGCTATGGTAACAGATCATCTTTTTAATCAAAATGGGTCTAGTTTCAAAAAAATTATTTGCCTTTTATTTTAAAAAGGCCTGACAAGTCTTTCTAAATGGTTTGTTCTTAGTTTTAGGTCCCCATTCCTCTTATAGTTAGAGTTATGTGTGGTCTGCTTTAGAAGAACATATGTATTACTACTCTTTCTTAAATAGTTAAAGTTTTGAC
Source organism: Sambucus nigra (assembly GCA_949130495.1). Lineage (NCBI taxonomy): Eukaryota > Viridiplantae > Streptophyta > Magnoliopsida > Dipsacales > Adoxaceae > Sambucus > Sambucus nigra. Next base: position 273,523,509 of record OX422217.1, read on the forward strand.
AGGTAGGTGTACACAGCATTTTTTGAAAACACTCGGTGATGGGGTGGCCATAGACATCACAATAGATTAAATATTGATTCAAAGTAGTCATGTCTGTATCATTAAGTATTAGACACACTAGTACAATTACCACAAGTCTTAGTTTTTTGTCTGAGGTCTCTTGGAGCCGGACAGACAAACCTAGCTTTTCCATTTGGTTTTAGGTATTGATTACACTTATTTTGCATTGATTTAGATACATTTATAGGAAAAAACTCTTTATGAGGTTTTTCAACAAACTGTCCTTCTTTTACAAAAATAACATTTTTAGGGGGGACTATTGTCTTGCTGTTCTAAACTTTTTCACCAAAGCCTTGGACAGTTTTTTCTTCTGAATCCATTTTACTTCGTACAACTATTTCTTCATAGGTTTTATATTGAGTTTCAAATTGAAAACATTTCTTTAAAAACATTTGAAACTTTCTATTTGGATTCTTCAAATTCAATTAAATCATCCTTATACCTTTCCTCTAAGATAACATTTTTCTCCGATATGTCTTTTAATTTTAAAGAAAATTCTTTTGTCTCATTCTCATGAGCATTGCATTGTGCAGTGTAATATTATGCATTCTTCCAAATAGTTTTACCAAGTTGTTCAACACATTCATTCATTTGGTCATTTGTCATCATTTCTATGACGAGGTCTATGATTTTGATAACCAAGTGTGCCTTGTTTAGAAGCCATTGAATTTATAAACTTAATGATTTGCCTAAATTGTTTTCTCATAAGAGCAATCTGGTTATCCAAATTATCAAAATCACAATCCTCACTAAAGTTAATGTCAAAGTCCAGTGGGTTCATTTTAAGGATAGTCACTTGAGAGGAAAAAACTACATTAGATCCAAAGGAGTGTTTGTTCAGTAAGGTAATTTTCTTTTCATACTCTAACTTCATCTCTGTTGTTCTTAGTTTACTACTGAGTAATTCATGAGTCAAGTTAGGGTCATCCATATCTTCTATGGAATATCTTTTATTATCAAATTTAGCAGTCAAGGCTCTTAAGATTTTTAGTACTATATCCTTTTTATCATATGTTATGCCATTTGGATGCAACTTTGTGAAAATATATGTTAAATTTATATAAAAATCAGCAAATGACTATTCTTATCGATAATAAGAGTATTGTATTTATTGGACTAACATCTAAATTTTCCCATCCTTAACACGTTCATCATCTTCATGGGCGGTGACGAGTGTGTCCCATGCTTCTTCGAAGTGCATCAGGTAGATATGCATTTGAATTCATGCTCATTTATAGACATAAATATGACGTTCTTTCCTTTATTATTGTTAAGCGACATTTTTTTTTTCATATTTGGTAAACTCATTGAGAATTTTCTTCACTCTTGTAGTGTTAGTTTCAGACAAAGGCTTAGTTAGGTGTTGGTATCCATCTTCATTCATGTCCCACGCGTCATCACCCAAAGTCCCTTGAATGAATGCAATCATCCTTATTTTCCAGTAAGGAATATTATGTCCATTAAAGAGGGGTGGAAGGGATAGGTTACCTAGCTTCTCAAATCTCTTATCCATTTTTTTAGAAAGTATTTTCAGGATCAAAAATATTTTAATAAACCCGCACGGATACCACTTAAAAAATGTTCACTAAGTTTGTAACACAAAGTTAAAGATTAAGAAAACTCCTTTTTGAGATCTTAAACACAAGGTTTTTATAAAATAGATTAAGTTGGATGTTGGGCTTTCTATCCTAATTACCTTAGGTTTTAAATCAAAAAACTATACTATATCTTTGTATCGAAGCCAAACCATGAAAGAAACTAAGAACTAAAGCAACAAGTTGACATGATAATTTTTAATGTGGTAAAACCTCAAATTTGAGGAAACATCCACGGTGACCTCTATGCCACAACCAAAAAAATCAACTATAAAAAATTATACAGGACTTATAAGCACATATACATTCAACAGAAGATCCTAGTCTAAAGAACAAAAATATAACTAAATTAGAAAAAACCTCCTCCACGGTATTCTGATTATGGCTTTCATCTCCCTGGAAGTTTCTTTGCTTTAACTCCTCTCTTCTTGTCTGTATGGACACAATCCAATAAAATCTCTCAAAAGGGAAAAAAACTATTTTACAAGGTGTTATGTGAGAGTGTTTTGTGACTATGAAGTGTCTAAATGCAGTATACATATCACTTTGCTCTTTAGAGTAATTATATAAATTGTCTAATGAAATTACAATAATTCTCAATGGGATGCAACAATTTATATTTACAAGAAAATCAGATGTCAATTTTCAAACTTAAATTTCAGATGTGAAGTTCAAGATCTTCTTAAAAACAGATCTAAGTTACACGAACTTATTTATATGCATAATAGGTTACAAAAATGGTAACACTATATTTATGGATAAAAATTTACAAATCGAAAAATCAGATGTATTTAGTAGTCTCTTTTGCAAGAAATCTAAACAAGAGAGTACTGATCTAAAAGAATAAACATTAAACTATAAGACCCGCACAAGAAATGGAATAGAAACACTAAAAATACTTGTGAAATTTAACATAGATGTGTTTCTCACAATTTCTAAGAAGAAATATGAGAAAAACTAATATATTTATGTTCTTAGGAGAGAAATATGAGAAACATTATTTCTTCTGGTTTTCTCACTCTCTCCTTTCCTTTCTGTTTTCTATCTCCTATGTATACTGTCTCCTTTTCTCTCAAATGGGATGATTGCCAAAGTCTTGTAAAGCCTCAACTATGGGTTGTATTTATATAGGATGTGGAAAGATCTGGAAGATCGAAGGCAAATGAACGTCAAGGATTAAAACGTCATTTTGATTTTAAATCCAACAATCACAAATGCACCGCACAACCTCTCAATCATATCGTCTCTTGCAACTATAACAAGAATTAAAAGTGAACACGTGAAGATATTTGATGATATCTAATCCAAGGGATGAGATGATTTCTTAGATTTTTGAGACAAAACAAATAGAAATGGGACCAACCGCGGATAAATACGTGTACTGCAAAGAATGGAAATAAAATGTCCATGTTTGATTTTTATAAAACCCCATTCGCTCCTCCAAGCCAATTTTGTTTCCTACCCTGGGAGTTTTTTAAGGTAATTAATAATTCAATTTTTACCCCCAAAACAGTTTATTTTCAAATTATTAAAATTTTAAAAATCATTTCAAAATACATAAAAAAAATGCTAAAAAAATTTAAAATATTTTAACAAACACACCAATGTAATGAATGTAAATGTGTCCTATGTGTGTTGTTTAACTTTCCTTTTTTGCAGTATAGGATGTCTTGTACTCGATGCTTTATTGTTAAAGGCTTGCAAACCATAAAGAAAAAGCTAAAAAATAATCTGCTAAATTTTGTCAACATATCGAAACTAGTTGGAACTCATATATGGTACAGACTCAAGTAGGTCAATCGTATAGTGTGTTCTCAATTAATAGAAATTCTATAGACCCATAATTGTGTACTATCTGCTTGAGATAAAAATAAGTGAAAAAATTCACTTTAGATCGGTCGGACGATCGAAGTGAGGCGTGGAGTGAAATTGTTAACGATGTATATTTGGTTAGAGAGGAAGAAGAAAAAGAAGAAGAGAATGCAATTTCCAAAGTAACTAAAACTCTTCTTCACAGTAAGTAAATGTTTTCATATCAATAATTGATCCGTTTATAAAAGTATGAAAGAGAAAACACCTATGAGAAAAATAAGAAGGTTTATTGCCTTTTGACATAAAGATTAAACAAAGTACAAGGTAAAGATAATGAAGGGTGCCATCTTGAAAATCTAGGGTATTTTTTCTTCGAATAGCTAAAAAACTGTAAAGGATGTTTCAAGAAAACTAGAAAACCTAAATTTTGTTTCCCATCTTAAAAGGTATTGCATTTGAGATTACTAATATCAAGCAGTCTCCCCTGATTATCTATTTAAGACATGTAACAATTAGGGCTTAAATATAATACATTAAAGGACAATTTTTCACATCACTCCTAGAAAGTATGTTTTAGTAACTACAATTTAACAATCCCAAAAACTTCAATCTCAAAAACGCTTTTCTTGTAGTGGTGGGAGGGCCCAACTCCCACTTAATTTTTGTTGTCAGGAATGGGATCACTTGTTTTAACTTGTTTTTAATCTTTATAGTTTCCACACTAAACAGTTTTGACATTATAGTGTGGTGGGTGCTTCCATGATAAAATAATTAGCATGGTGAGGTTTGGAACCATTTGTAATTAATGTGTCAAGCCAATGTAGGTTTACATCTCTAGTACCCATTTGAACAGTGTATTTGATATCAATCTTTCACAATAGAGAATGGAAGTGGGATTGATTAGTCAATGAACTTAGTTCACTTTAAATAATACTCACCTTATTGTTAAAATTCTTCTGATTTTGAACTTTTCTTTGGAGATTGGAAATATTTACTTGCCAAATTTTAATTTTCTCTTGAAAAATATATAAATGAAGATTTGAATTTACGACTCTAATGACTGAAGGCTTGGTGATTGAAGTCTAGGATATTTGCCTACTATTATATACTATAGATATCCGACAAATGTCATGCAATTAGGGGCAAATAATCTTTTGCAAATATTTAGTGTCACTGCAGAATTGGTATGTTAAAAAGAAAAAAAAATAACTTATATCAAAAGCAAAATAAAAAAAGAGGCATAGTTTAATAAAAGAACAATTGGTTTTCCTAAAACCCTAACAAATTGTATATGAGGGTAAAATTGGATTATATATTTAAAATAGTATGACATGTTAGTTGGCTTGGAAGAAAATTAAAATTTGGTCGTTTGGCATTCTTATGTTCCTTTTACTTTATTTTTTTCGTATCGAATAAAATACAAATCATCATTTCCTTATTTTTTTACGATATGAAATAGGGTTATATAATTCCTAATAAATATTATATCAATTACACTACACATTTAATAAGAAATACTTATACCATTAATGTATATCCTTTATTATCTAGTGTCTAAGCTAGGTCTCACCTCCTCCTCCCCCCCCCCCCCACCACACACACACACAATCTTTCCACAACCCAGGGCTAGCATCTTTCTCGACGGAAGGGATAGAGATGCGTAGGTGATAATTTTTTTTAATTAAATATGTAATATGATTGGTTTAAACATTTAAGGGATAAGGATTTATCTTAATTTTCATATAAATTATTAAATTACTAAAAACTTTCTTTTATTTCCATTATTGGTCAATTACTAAAAACTTTATTTTATTTCCATTATTGGTGAACGCTTGAATGAATGTATCTATACTAATATTATAAAACAAAAGATAACATGTACGATTCCATCTCATTCAGCCTTCCACGTGGAGGTTTTTACTGCTTAAATAGAAGGTCCTTCCACTTGAGAACTGAAGAGTTGTTTTTTGATATTGAAGAGTTTCTTTGTCCCGATATTTCATGAAAACCAAATAGTTATTTTTTATACTAAAGAGTTTCTTCATCTCGATATTTCATTAAAATTGAAAAGTTGACTTTTGAGATATATATATATATATATATATATATATATATATATATATATATATATATATATATATATATATCCCCTCAACCTTCCCCCTTATTTATCAATCCCTCCCCTTTCATACCCATTGGTTTATTCATCCCTATTTAATTTTCAGGCATGTTGTATATATCTTTTAACATTTCCTCAATCCTTTTTAGTATTTATTCACAAAATCTATAAATATATATTAATTTATAATGGAGCCCAAATTTGGGTTCCTTTTGGTGTTCATCTCCCCTTCTTAAATCTAGGTTCTTTTTGTTGTACTACATAATAATTCAATACATATATGGTTAAAGATGTGAAAAAACTAATGTAATTGGAATTTTTTCTTTTATAATGATGCACACAACTTATTTGATAAAATATTTCTAAGCATCATAATGAAAATCAAAGCGATATAAAACATTTGTCTCAAATAAAATTATCTAATACTAATTGGTTTGTGTTGAAACTAACCTTTGTTCTCAATTAAATTTATTTAGACAAATTATTCTCTTAACCTTTTTAGCATCTTTAGGCAACATCTCCTCCTTTCATACCTATGTTTACATAGAATTACTCATAATTTTATTATGTATTGTTTTATTTGTGTTTGAGTTGTTTGTTTTATAGAATTAATATCCTATATTCCATGATTTTACGTGTCACGAAGTTTGATTGGCACAAGTTTATGTATAAAATGTGGGTTTGATTTTAATTCAACTATTCCATTTTACTCTTTTATTTTGTCTTTTTAATATTATTGTTGTTAAAATTTGGTGTTTAGTTCTACTTTTGTAATTCAAATTTTGTTTATGTTGTTTAGCATACCCAAATGGAGTTGTTTTCTGATAACTATCATTATGAAACCAAAGGAGGATTTCTCTTACCTAATTCACTTAACCCTTTAGGTGTAAACAAAATAAATGGTTCTATAGTATAAATAGACTTGGAAATATTGCAAGTTTAGGATAGATTTGCCCATAATTTGCTTGCAAAAAATTGTTCAGCACCTGGGGAAATGCTTACGGGTAAATATAGGCTATGAAAACCATCAGTTAAATTGTAGGTAAATTACGGGTCAGCAATGGGTTACAAAAGGAATAATCAATAATCCATTTGAATCTGAACAACCACCTCTCTCTCTTCCTTTCTTCGATCTGAATTTCTATGCTTTGATATTTAAGAACCAATTGCATTCCACAAGGTAAACCACAATCTGAAGATTCTAAAGGTATTCCGTTGTATTTTTTTGCTTTTATGAATTTATTAGAACTATTTGATGGTACCGAATATAGCACCACCAAGTAAGACAGCAAGCTCAACTTGGAACAGATTAGTAGGTGTAATAATGGTAATTTAGCAGTAAAGTAAATAAATAAGGAGGTGAGGAAATGGATAAATAGACTATGAAGTAAGTGGTCCGGCCATCTGGTCTACTCTAGTGTGCAATATTGTGTGATCTTCATTATGAAAATGGCTCTAATGGCCTTAACTTTATAGTTCAAGCAACTTTTTCTCTCTTTATTATGAATATAAAAGAGTATTGGTTAGGGTTTTCAATATGTGATCCTTTACATTGTTGGAGAAGACAAGTAATTATAGTGTCGAGGTGGTGCAGTCTACCCCCCATACATATAATAAGTGTGTGTAATGTGTATCAGCTAATAACAAATAACCACCTGTCACTGTCATGATTTGGAGATATTCCCTCACGGGTGAGGAAGATATGGCTATAAATATTTTGTGACCATGGGATCTACACCCCACACGTTCCCTTCAACACATGCCCCAATCCACGCACTATGCCCGCTATCAATTATCGATCATTCGAGCGACACCGAGGCTAAGTTATCAAGTCTGATGCTCCAATGGAATGATAATTGTCAAGATGAGATATCTTCATTCGACCCTAGGCCCCCTAGTGATGTCGAGGTAGAGGGGACTTGAGTCATAAGATCCATTATTTTACTACTCTCATCTTTGATCTGAGACGAGGACGAGACCACTTGTAATATATACATGGTTGAAGACGAGACACTTTGCATTGGGTACAAAATTGATCTATAATTCTTTCCAAGCTGGGGGTTTGGCACCGTTAGCCATGGATGAGGGGACAAGGCTAAGGATGAGGCTATACTTGGTATATCAATCACCCCTAGCCCTTAGTCTTCAATGTGAATGGAAGGCTGAGGGATAAAAAATATTTGGGAAGAAGTTGATGAGATATTCTTGATTGATATCTGATGTCATTTTGTATATGAGGCTTAGGATGTTGACACTTAACATCTGTCTTATTGATTAGAATGTGGCTTTAGAATGTTGGTTGTATGTGTGCCATAGGGTATTGTTCCCTAATGATGACCGCCATGGAACTTGTTCATAATGATTATTGGTATTTAAATGGCTTTGAACTCCCATTTTCTATTTCTTATTTCTTCTTCATGCTAAAACCTCTCTCACTCTGGAGGAAGCTAGTTTTATTCTCTCAAGTCCATCGTTCAAGCATTTTAAATAAGGTTTTAGGGATTTTTTACATCTTTAGGCATCTTAGTGCTTTTAAGTAACCTCATTTCTTCTTCCCCCATTGATTTCAAGATTTTTTATGTCATTTTATCTTTTTTTACTTTTTCTAGTCAGTTTTATCATTTTTTGACCACCTCCATTGGAGGTTCCAAACCTGTGTTTAGGTGGTTTTTAGAGCTAACCAATAGCCTTCAAGTTTTCTGACCTTTCTGAGCCTTATCCACCTTCTAATCAGCCCTTGGAATAGTGATTGCATTCTTTTCAAGTCAAACATTGACGGAGTATTCTTCCTTTGTTCTTCGTGGAAAATGATTCAATATTTCATTTTGATCTTTCGTTTAATGGTGGTCAGACTTTAAATTTTTTGCACCTTTTTACCCTTTATTCAGGCCAATTTAAGCCTCAGCCATTTGAATGTTGAAAACCCTATACTAATTAGTAAAACAATACCCAATGCTTAGGGAGATATATTTTTAGGAGATACGCAAGATTAGGGCTGAGGATGAGAGGAGTCGTAAAGGTGGATTCGACCTCACTCGCCCAATATTCCCCGTTCACTTAAAATTCATTCGGACTCCTTCAATTGATGTTGGTGAGGACGAGATGCCTGATTCATCCTCTACCCAGGTTGAAGGTAGAGACTCCTTTGAAGAGGCCATAAGGCTTTCACCCTCAAATTTTGAGAGGTATGATTCGGTCAAGAGTTTATCTCGTCCTTTATCTTCCAACAAATTTGACTGCTCCAACTCAGAGGACTCTTCAATCCAAATTTTCTTAGATAATAATGAGCCGAGAGTCAACATAGCAATTCCTCAAAAAAAATATTCATCTCTCATCTATAACTGAGAGAGAATTATAAGATAGGATTTTGGTGGGACCCCGACCGCTTAAGAATGGCCGACGATGAATATTCTGACATCGGGGAACTAGTTGATTATTCATACACACAGTCATTTTACTCTACCACCAAAGAGTTTGACCTCCTATTTCGGATATATTTATACGACATTAAGTCTGACATTCTCATACACGTATCGGATGAGGATGAAAGAGTGTTCCATGGTCGAGAAGGTGAAGTCACTCTATACGATTAGATATTTAAGGTCAACTTTTGACTCCTTTTTCATTCGTTCGTTTGAACTATACTTTCCAGCCTGAGTATTTATACTTCTCAACTAGCACCTAATTCATGGAGGATCTTACTCGGCTATGTCTCCCTTGAGATGAACAAGTATGAGGAAGACCCATCAGTGGAGATTTTTAAAGCTTGTTAGAATATCTTTTCCTCAAAGACTCAGCATGGATACTTCCACTTAGGGGATAGAAAACATGACAATAAAATCATTCATGTCGCCCAAACATCAAATCTCCATTAGAACTCACATTTTTCTTCATTTTTGGGTCCTGGGAATTTCTAGTCGATGTCGTTCTGATAGAGGACGAGATGAAGGTTCCATGCACCTAGGTTAACCCCTCCATGTTTGCCAAGTTGCAGCCCAGCCTTAGCCTTGCGGATAAAGAGATGGTCAACTTTCTTAGGGATCATAGGAAAATGGAAGCCCTTCGTGAGTTTGAAGACTTTATGTCTCCTGACTTTTTAGAGGAGTCTGGTTTGGGGGTTGACCCCTTTGATACTTTGTGTGAGTTACTGAACTTTTCTGATTACAAGTATTTTCTCGTCTTTTATCTTTCCAACTGATCATTTTTTCTCCTCCTTTGCAAACCGTCCTCCTCATGTTTTGGTTGAACATTTGAATATGATATCCCCGAGCCTAAAAAATGCTTTACTCAATAAGGGGGTAAGCAACCCGTAAAGAAGATGACTACTAGTGAAACAACACATCATGAGGTCACCATAAAATAAAGGAGCCAACTGCTCCCTGGGACACTCATCGTGACCGTGACACAAGGCCAAGAGTAATTCCACTACTGGAGTCTATGCAGAGTTCATTTGGGATGAGTGCATATTAATGGATTCGTTTGAGAATTTTTAGGACGACAACATATCCCAACTCAAGGCATGCCCTAACTCCATCAAACCTTCGACACCGAGGTCCAACGCTGCCATATTTTTAGTCCCTTCTAAGGGAGACTATGAATTTTTTGGGAAGATGCGCCCCTTGAAGTCCTATGACTTTGGTCTTCGTCATTTAGCACATGTATTGTCTTTTTCTTTAATTTTAATTTCATCTCGTCTAATTTTTACATTCCTCTTTTCTGACACATAACCATTTTTGTTCTTTTACAGTCTGTGTGTACCTTTACTTTCGCTACCAAATGGGTAACCCATAATTTTTCAAAGATTTAAGAGGGTGACACCTCGCCAGATTAAATATCGAGTGATCCATCCTTTATTAAATTAAAACAGGATTCCCATTTGGTCCATTTTTAGCATCATTATCGAAAATATTTTAAAACCTTAACTAAACACCTAGTAGTCAAAAAGTCGGTGCCAAATTTTATATTTTTATTTAAAAAAAAACAACGTGCTTAAATAATTACAATAAACAATAATAATTAATAATCTGAACAAACACCAAATAAATAGATGAAATAAAATAATACCGAATAAAGCATCAGTTCCCAAACCCAATATAAAAGTTCAACATAAATGAAAATCTGAATATAAAGTCTGACTGACATAAATCAAATAACATAGGGCAGCACGCTCGAATGAAATATTTAATTGCACCCTACACTAGGAATAAAGTAACTGAAGCGACTAAGTCCAAATGCTGAAAGCATCCACAACTGTTGCAGCTATGCATCCCTAGAAGAGATCATCTTGTTTTGCTTCGCCATGGATAGACTATCTCAGCGTACGTCTCCAATATCAAATTATCTAATAAATGCTATTGAATTATGTAAGAAAGTCCATTCATAAACTTATGCATCCTTTCTCTTCAGTGTTTACCTCAACTGTCACAAAATTTTCTAACCGAGTGAATTCTTCTATGTATTCTGCCAAGGTCCTGTCTCCCTAACACACATTGAGAAATTTTCCCCTAATCTCTATCTCAATAGCAGAAGGAAAGTATTTACTATCAAACAGCACCCGGAACTCTCCAATACTCATCGCATCTCTCTCCTATGCTTTGGTCACAGACTCCGACCACTGCAAGGTTGTGCCCACCAACTAAGTCGCTAAAAGTTATTTCTGAGTGTCACTATTTTCAATCATGTGTAGGTGGCGCTGGATGTCCTTCTTCCATTTATTGGCCATTACTCCATCCGATTTACCTTTAAACTCTTGTGGGTGACCCTTCTGAAATGTCTCTCTCTCTATCTCTCTTCCATTCAGAAGGCCTCGAGTGAGCCTGAACATCAGGTTCCACTAACGGCTATGGTTGAGGTAAGTGAACTTCCATGGTTGTCATAGCTGCGTTGACAGCTTGGGCCACTATCTTGGCCACTTGTGTTGTCGATGTCATCTCCGGCAATGGTTGTGGTGGAATTACATGTGGCTCCTATCGAGCCTCTCTAACCTCATCTCTGGTTGCTGCTCTCGCCTCTCTCCTTATCTCCTAGATGGCATCTGAAAACAAATTGAAATATGTATAAGTTCCCCCATCAAATACAAACTAATCAGTAGAAGAACGCAACCACACATACGTACAGGAATATAACATTCACATCATAAGGCTATACATCAAAGAAAGCTAAGATGAAACGTGAAAAGACGTAAAAATCCTAAGGACATAATGCTCTAATACCATCTGTGACACCCCACCTAATTAAATAACGGGTGATCAAGCCTTTATTAAATTAAGCAGGATTCCCTTTGGGCCATTATTAGCATCACGGTTGAATTTTTTTTAAAACATTAACTAACCACCTAGTATTCAAAAAGTCAGTGCCCAATTTTATCTATTTATTTAAACAACACCGTGCATAAATAATTACAATAAACAACATTCCATGCATTAATAAATAATCCAAACAAACAAAAAATAAATAGCTGAAATAAAATAATACCGAATAAACCATCGGTTCCCAAATCCAATATAAAATTCCAACATAAATGAAAATCTGAATATAAATTCAGACTAACATAAATCAAATAACTGAGAGAAACACTCCCAAATGAAATATTGAACGTCACCCTACACTAGGAATGAAGTAACTAAGCGACGAAGTTCAAATCCTGCAAGCATCCACAAGTGCTACAACTACGCATCCCTGGAATATATCATCATGCTTTGCGTCCTTGTGGATGAACATCTAAAAGATTTTGGAAAAGTTTTGCAAGTACGGGTCAGAGCCGAAAGCCCTTTTGAAAATATTTAGCAAGCATTTAAAATGCCTTTTAAATGAACAGTTATTAGATACACATGTTAGGTCATGAACATTCCTTTGGCTTCCTCACCTCTCATCTATAGTGCGCACCTAACGTTTGCTACTAAGCCCACATAGTCATACTACCCAAACTAACTAAGATTCAAGTAACTACTAACCAACCTAGTCACCTGTACCACCCATATAATATGATATTGTATGACCCTTATTATCATTAAGTCCTTAGTTAAATTTCCCTTTAACTTACCCGTACCGCCCATATAGTACTCCACCGAAAGACTAGTAATTATTGTTTCTCTTACATTATTATTATTATCATTGTGTTAAGTTATCCCACTTACTTTATCTTGAGATACTTACTGTATATCTTTTCTACTATTTTCTCTTAAGAAGATTAAGCATTATTTTAGATATACACTATCTAGTCTCCTTACAATCAGACATGAGTGTATAGAGATGAGATATTTGAGAAGATTACACATTCATAAACATATACATATGCAACTCTCTCTCTCTCTCTATATATATATATATATATATATATATATATATATATATATATATATATATATATATATATATATATAATACAACATCTGCCAGACTTGTCATAACGATGCACGCTCCTGTACTGTGCTATCAGTCCAAGTACCTCTCGTTCTTAATCAAGGACTATCGATTTGGAATGTCTCCTCAAACCATAAAACACATCAAATATATTAGAGGCGAATAGAGCAATAAGTCTTTAGGGTTGCACACATACCTAACGTACCCAAACGACTTACCATCATCAATATTTCTTTCACATAGTTATCCACTATCAGTACTATGCCCTGGGGGACAAATCCAGACCAAACTGGAATCATCAAGGTGGGATCTCCCATTGCACAGGACGTACGTGATAGCAATTAGCGTAAGTATGTTCACAAATACAAAAGCACATACTAGGCATACACACAACCTATCCATATGTATAATCAGTATAGGCACACACATGACATATGATGATTATTCATGCAGGTATACACTCAACTTATAATAATAACTCGTACGTAGTATTTATCTATCGAATACTCTCCATACCAATCATTTACAATATAAATTCACTATTGTATTTTCCCGACTATTAATATCTACCCGAAGGGCCCCTCGTTACCCCTTATGTTAGTTCAGTAGTTATTACACTTATACCCTATTTGTTATAGCCTTAGGTCATGGTCTATCCTTCCCGCAATCCAAATCATAACTTTCTCAGTGTACAATTCACTCGATTTACCACCGTCGGTTAATTATCCCAACTTAAACCTTATTAATATAAATCAAACCTTAATATCATGCTTACTGACGTCCCTTAATTCTCCACATAATTACTAAACTAATCATGAATGTTCTTCGTAATTCAAATTATGGGGATACATAACAAAAAGGAAAAAATTTGGTTTTTTTGGGCAGCCGAATCGATTCACCCATGAGGCCGAATTGATTCGAAATATAGCAAGTCTCTAATTTCCACTACAATTTTGTGATTTTCCACCTTTATAACTTTCTCAAAACTTCATGAAACTTCACCAAATTTCATACCCTCATGCCTAATCATTATATAAATGTATAAGGATTATTTCCAACCTAAAATTCTCATATATTCATCAGAACTTCAATTCAAGATCCAATTATCTTTCAAAATTCCATAAAACCCTAATTTTTCATGTTCCTCACTTCTTTTAATCAAGAACCCAGATTTCTTTATTTTAAATCATCCCATACCCTATGATTTTATGTTACCAACATCAAGGAATATATCTACATGAAATTCCTACTTCAATTCATGGATTTTCCCACCAAATACATAGTAAATCTTCCAAAAATATGAAATCAAACCCTATTATACATGTTTATTCTAATATGATTATAATAAATGCAATTTAAACACTTGCCTCTCTATAGAAGCTCTGAAATTTATTGAGATGATTGTTTGGTTGCCCTTCTCTCGATTCGAACTCAATTTCATCGCATTTGGGATGAAAAATGGTGTAGGAAGCTTGGCTCTCTCCTCCTCTTACTATCATGTGGTCTTTAAGTTTTATTTTTACCCTAGATTCCTTTCTCCAATGGTGGTTATAAACATACAATTTTTGGATTTCTCTAAACCTCAAACTCCTGAATGATCGAAACGCCTTTCAACAGCGTTGGGTAGGTCTAAAATCGCCCCAGGACCCAAAGTATACACCCGGTTATACTATTTTGACCATTTCGACCCTTTCGAAACTAACCGTGATGGTAAAATCATCATCCGAGTCACTTTATAAAATCATCCTATTTCCACCTCAAATTTTGACACAGGTGAAAATAAAAATTAAACTCGATTAATTAAATCTAAATCACCGAATTAAATCATTTCTCCCAATTAATTAAATTCGTAAATCACCAATTTAATTAATTGACATATTCTCCAAAAGAACGGGGTGTTACATACTTCCCCCTTATAAAGGAATTTTGCCCTTGAAATTCGAATATGATTCGTACTCTAAGTTTCTCACGCTTTTTGATGAATCCAATCTAAACTCGTTATATACATTTCTATCTACCTTAATCACGGATAATATTAAAATAATTTAACTACCCAGGGCGCCCATAAACCCTATAACCGTCCATAGCTACACAAATGTTACATAGCTCCATTACCCTTCAATCATAACATAGTTATTATCCCTCAGATATAACTGTATAACCGAATCATCTCTACGGTACTAAACCCATGTCCTAATGAACAAACTTATCCCCACTTCTAACGGTTCGCTAAGTTTCATGTGTGGGATGTCTCGCAAAGAGAAATCCAAATAAGGAACCCCCTAATACACTACTACCGTTGTCATTCGTTGAGAGTCGTTAGGCCCTCAGTCCATAGTGCGTACCCCCAAAATCCCATTCTCTTGACATAAAAGTATACTCGTCCACTCTCATGCAAAAAAATAACATATATCACAACACTCTTATTATCACTAGTTTCTTAGCGCAAATAGATCACAAGATATATCTCTCTGCTCGATAATAAGTAAATGGACCCTCAATCACATCAGTAGACATCCTTACTCACCGAGATCAAATATAACCACACATGAAATTTTTTATAAGTTTATTATGAAACAAATTATAACATATATACACATACATAGGCTAGACCCTCTTTCAGGTGATACCTAGAAAAAATAAATCATACACTCAAATAGCGAACACAAAATCATATTCTACCCGTTTACAATTGTTTAACCCATCACTAACCAGTCGAAACTCACCAAGTAGTATACTATATTCTCATAACCCTTGAAAGTAGTAAACTAACACATAATGAAACCATCCTTTAGTGTACACATCCTCTCCCTCGTAGGTGACACCAAAAGCCCCGCTACCCCGTGGTAAATAATTATAGACATGCATAATAAGGAAATTACGGCCAACACACCCACTAAATCCAACTCACTTGCGAATTCCAATGATTAAAATTTTACTTTGTGATGCTTTCACTTCATTATAAATTTACCCCATACTAAATCGAATACTAAAGATAATTTACCTCCGTATTCTATTTGCTTTGGTTGGTTAATAGGCTCCTGGTCGAAGTTCTCTTGATCGAGTTGACCTATAACTGTTGTAGTGGTTGCACATCTTGAACCTCGTCATGTGGTTTCCCCTACATCGCTTACGACAATCTCTTTTCCTATGACCCGTGTCTTCACAAAATAAACATTTACCAGAAAATCCCCCTTCCACTGATCAGGTCCTTGCTGTCCTCCCTTTCCATTGATTTGGCCCTAATGGCCCTAAGGAATAAAATATTGTTACTGATGTTGAGGGCCCTACTGATCGTGCCTAAACCCAGCACCCTCAATTTGACAAACTATATATCTATATCTCTTAGCTGGATTCCCCTGATGGAAATACCGATCTTGCTGCTGTTGTGTCCCATCGTACCTTCCAGTCTCACTGAATTCATTCTATATTTTGTTATTCTTCATGTGTCGGTGCTGATCTTGGCAACAAATTAGTCATGTATGAATCATCTTAGCCTACATCTCTAACACCAGATTACCCAACAAATCATATCAGATCTTCAAGGCAAGTCCATTCATTAAGCATCCTTTTCTCTTCGGTGTTTACCTCATCTATAAAAAAAAAATTCTAAACGAGTGAATTCTTCTTAGTACTCTTCCAAAGTCCTGTCTCCCTGACACACAATGATAAATTTTTCTCTCATCTCTGTCTCAATAGCAGACGAAAAGTATTTACGATCAAACTGCACCCAGAACTCACCAATACTCATCTTGTCTATCTCCTCTGCTTTGGTCACAGGCTCCCACCATTACAAGGTTGCGCCCACCAACTTGAACATTGGTAAAAATTATTTATGAGTGTCACTACACTCAATTATGCACAACTGGCACTACTTGTCCTTCTTCCACGGACTGGCCACCACTACATTCGAATTACCCTAAAACTCTGGTGGGTGACCCTCCTGAAATGTCTCTCTCACTCTCTTCCATTCGGATGGCCCCGGGTGGTCCTGAACAACAGGTGCCACTAAGGGTTGTGGTTGAGGGAAGTGAAATACCATGGTTTTCAAAGCCGCGTTGATTGCCTGGGCCACAATCTCAACCACTTGTGCTATCGATATCATCTTTGACAGCGGTTGTGGCAGCAATACATGTGGCTCCTATAGATCCTCTTTGACCTCATCTCTGGATTCCACCATCAAATACAAAGTAATCAATAGAAGACCGTAATCACTCACACGTGCTGGAATACAATAATCCTATCATAAGGCTTTACATTAAAGAAAGTTAAGCTGAAACATAAAAGTCGTACAGATCCTAAGGACACTAGAACCTGATGCTCTAAAACCATATGTGACACCCTGCCTAATTAAATATCGGGTGATCAGGCCTTTATTAAATTAAAACAGGATTCCCATTTTGTCCATTCTTAGCATCACTGTAGAAAATATTTTAAAACATTAACTGACAACCTAGTATTCAAAAATTTGGTTCCAAAGTTTTTTTTTTATTTATTTAAACATAAACAACGTGCAGAATATTTACAATAAAAAACATTACATGCAGTAATAAATAGTCCAAACAAATACCAAATAAATAGCTAAAATAAAATAATACTGAATATACCATCGGTTCCCAAATCCAATATAAAAGTTCAACATAAATGAAAATATGAATATAAAGTCTGACTGACATAAATGAAATAACTTAGGGCAACACGCTTGAATGAAATACTGAACTGCACCCTATACTAGGGATGAAGTAACAGAAGCGACTAAGTTCAAATCCTGTAAGCATCCACAAGTGTTGCAGCTACACATCCCAGGAACAGTTCATCCTTCTTGGCGTCCCTATGGCTGAACTCCTAAAAGGTTTTGGAAAAAGTTTTACAAGAACCATTAAATGCCTGAATCCCTTTTCAAAATAATTAGCAAGCTTTTAAATTGCAATTTAAATGAACAGTTATGTTATACACATGTTAGGTCGTGAAAACTCCCTTGAGTTCCTCACCTCTCATCTATAGTGTGCACCTAACGTTTACTCCTAAGACCACCTAGTCATACTACCTAAACTAACTAGGACTCAAGTATCTAACTAACTACTAATCAACCTAGCTCACCCATACCACCCATACAGTATGCTACCGTATGACCCTTTATTATCATTAAGTCCTTAGTTAAATTTCCCTTTAACTTACCCGTACCGCCCGTAAAGTATGCCAGTGAAAGATTGGTAATTATTATTTGTCTTACGTTATTATTATCATTATGTTAAGTTCTCCCACTTACTTTACCTTTAGATACTCACTGTTTATCTTTTCTACTATTTTCTCTTAAGCAATTTAAGCATTATTTTACATACACACTATCTAGTCTCGCTACTATCACACATAAGTTGATTACACATTGATTAGATGTAAACTATCTTGTATCCTTGCTATGACACATGAGTAAGATTACGCATTCATGAATATATACATATGTAATTATATATATATAAATAATACATCATCTCCCAGAATGGTCATAACAATGCACACTCGTGTACTCTGCTATCAGTCAAAGTACCTCTCATACTTAATCATGGACTGTCGGTTCCAAATGTCTCCTCGAACCATCAAACAAATCACACAATTTGGAGGGGAACATAAAACTAAGTCTTTACGGATGTGCACAAACCTAACGTAACCAAATGACTTGCCGACATCACTATTTCTCTCACATAGTTACCACTATCAGTGCTGTGTTCTGGGGCACAAATCAAGACCTCATTGGAATCGTCAAGGTTGGATCTCCCACTGCACGACCACGATATCAAGTAACGTATGTATGTTCACATAAACAAAATCATATACTAGGCATACACACAACCTATACATATGTATATTCAATGTAAACACACACACAAACTATAATAATTATCCATATAGGTATACACTCAACCTATAATAATTACTCGTACGTAGTATTTATCTATAGAATACTCTCCATACCAATCATTTACACTATAAATTCACTATTCTATTTTCTCGAGTATTAATATCTACCCAAAGGGCCCGTTGTTACCCCTTATGTTAGTTTAGTAGTTATTACACTTATACATAGCATTAGGTCATGGTCTACCCTTCCCTCAATCCAAATCCTAACTTTCCCGGTGTAAAATCCACTCGATTTACTAGCGTCGGTTAATTATCCCAACTTAACCCTTATCATTATAAATCAAACTTTAATATCATGCTTACTGACCTCCCTTAATTCTCCACATAATTACTAAACTAATCACCAAAGTTCTTCGTAATTCAAATTATGGGGATATATAACAAAAAGAATTTTTTTTTGATTTTTTTGGGCAACCGAATCGATTCGCCTAGGAAGCTGAATCGATTCGAAATGTAGCAGGTCTCTAATTTCTTCTACATTTTTGCGATTTCCAACCTTTATAACTTTCTCAAAACTTTATGAAACGTCACCAAATTTCAAGCACGCATGTCTAATCATTGTATAAATGTATAAAAATGATTTCTAACGTAAATTTTTAATAAATTCATCACGAATTCAATTCAAGATCCAATTATCTTTCAAAATTCCATAAAACCCTAATTTTTCATGTTTTTAACTTCTTTCAATGAAGAACCCAAATTTCTTTATTTTAAATAACACCAAACCCAGTGATTTCGTGTTACCAACATCAAGGAAAATATCTACATGCGATTCCTACTTCAATTCATGGATTTTCCCACCCAAATACATGTTAAATCTTTCGAAAACATGAAATCAAACCCTATTCTACATGGGTATTATAGCATGATTATAATATATGCAATTTAAATACTTGCATATCTTTAGCGTCTCCAAAATTCATTAATTTGATGGTCTTTTTTCTCTCCCCTCATTCCGATCTTGATTCCATTTCATTCGGAGCGAAAAATTATGTAGGAAGCTTAGTTATCTCCTCCTCTCGCTCTCTTATGGCCTCTATTCTTTAGGCCTTTTGTGTTAAATCTAGATTCCCCGTCTCTAATGGAAGATACAAACCTATAATTTTTGGATTTCTCTAAACATGAAACTCCTGAATGACCAAAACGCCCTCAAATAGTGTCAGGTTGGTCTAAAATCGCCCCGGGACCCAAACTATATACCCATGTATACTATTTTGACTATTTAGACCCTTCTGGAACTAACCGTGACCTCAAAATCATCATTCGTGTCACTTTAATAATCATCATATTTCCACCTCAAAATACGACACCCATGAAAATAAAACTTAAAATGGACTAATTAAATCTAAATCACCGAATTAAATAATGCTTCTCAATTAAATAAATTCCTAAATCACCAATTTAATTAATTTCCATATTCTCTAAAAGTACAGGGTATGCTGATAAAAATAGGAGATCCATAACTTATGAGTACATCGCATATGAGAATGAATAAATACATCATGAAGCACAATCTCAAATACAATATCTCCACTACATAATACTAATCATCAACAGGTGCATCATTCATCATCATCACTAGTGAATGTCGTTGCATCGTGTCATAGGCCAGATGAATTTTCTCCTCTCCTTTGCTCTATCCGCCTCAAATCCTCAAAATACGCTCTCATATCGAAATATCTAATCGTTCGGGGCCTTTGCCTCCACATTAAACCTGATCATCATAGTGTCAAGCATCTTGGATTGAGAATCCACCTGTTCCTGTAAGTTATATAAATCCTCCTCGGTATGGAATGTGGGTGTAGACATGGAAGGGCAAGGATGAGTCTCATCAGAACTAGGACCAGTGGGACCAGCTGGCGGGGAAATGCATCCATCTCCTTAAGAAGCTCCCTCAGTGGGTGGAGCTCTCGCTCTTTCCTTATCATTCAGATGACTCTCTGATTGAGTGAACGTTACATGATCAATGACAACAACATCGAAGATAAATGGATCATTCTCTAAAATGGTAACCCCAGTAGATACATAGATCCATGTAATGGAAATTCCACGGGAAAGAGCAGGGAGGACAGGGGTACGACCGACGATGGTAATAGTTGGCATCACCTATAGTATAATAGTTGGCAGGTCAATATCCTACCCTAGGATATAAGATACATGAATTAAACGATGTCCCAACCTATTGGGGTGTGATTAATCCTAGGGTAGATAGATAATGAAACAAACTGATTAAGTACCCAAAAGGCCAGGTTTAGCTAGCGATGAAACGTAGTGGCTCCCTCCTGAGGAATATCCAAGTAACAATGGCAGAGAATAACCTCATAAGACAGCCATCATTTGTAATCCTGGGAAACATGACGTCAGGTATGCGTGGTATTTGTATCATCTCAGCTATCAGATTATCTGTGACGATGATAGGGACGCCATGAATGGATGTGTGAAGCCCCTCAGAATTATGGGTAGCACGATAAAAGAACTCTTGCACTATGTCAGGATATACTACACCATATGCATCAAACAAAGAATCGCACCCCTACCTGTCTGCCAATGAGTTATGTCGAACTGACCAAAATGTGACAATCTAAAACCTCGTTCTCTAACTATCAACTGAATATAATGTCCAAGAAAAAAGTAGTGCTCGTACTCAACGTGGTGATCCCATGTCACAGCTGAGAAGGGAGGTCGGTGGGATTAAGAAGATGCAGGCTACTCATCGATATAGCTAGTAGGGGTACCTTTACATCTAGGAGGCATAGCTAATGGGAAAAAATATAACGTATAGTGTGTGAGGAAAGATGGGTGCACCGAACTCCAAAACACAGAATACTATGAACCTATCTCCGTAAAAAAGTCCAACCTAAGGAATGCGAACACCAACCAAACAACATCAATGACAATCAGATATAAAATACTCAAACTAAAATAACTCCAAAGAAAAATTACGTAAGTGTGCATATCAAAAAAATCCAAAGAAATTATATACCAATGAAATTTTTCAAAAAACATCTTGGATAAATTTTGAGATACACGCTGGAGCACAAAACAAATCCAAAAACAAAATATACTGGTAGCCCCAAACTTGAAATCTCTTGAGTTAAAACATCACTCACTTACTCACTGATTTAGAAAAAATAACACTTAGGCTAGATATGCGTTTTAATTCAAAAAACATAAAAAACCCTCTCAACTATTGATTTTTTTCCCAAACAGTCATAACAAGGAATGATACACATTAATAGTGGTAAAATCGATTAAAATAGTGTACATTCCCTATTAAATAAATTGTGGAATCAAACATGATCAAACCCCAAAAAAATATCAACAACAACTTTTTTTTTTTAAAATACCTCTAATCGGATAAAGGACGATCTTGGTGAATATTTGGGGATGAAAATAGTGGGAATGGCAGCAAAATACACACTCCAAATCAAAGGTATAAATCGAGAACTCCAAGACACACATGTAGCTTCGTCCAAGCTCCAAACTAGACCATAAATGGCAGAATACTATGAAAATCAAACACTCTTATAACTAGAGTGAATAAGTGATCAAAATAGTGCAAAATCGAAGCTTCAAACTGTGAAAATGGAGGTTTTGATTTTTCGTACAAAAGGGCGAACAAAGAGAGAGAAGAAGTTATCATACGAAATGCATAAGTCGACTTAGCGAGGTTTGAAAGAAACCCTAGAATCGCTTGACATGTCGCCCGAACGATAGCCAGAGTCGTTTGAACGACATATACAAATCTCACATGATCCTACTACTCGCGACATTGATATGTCGCTCGAACGAAATAAATATGTCATTTGAACGACATATAAAATTCTCTAATCCAACTCTAAAAAAGTTTAAGTTTTCTCCAGTGATTTTTTTTTCTAAAAAACCATACTAGAACGACCAAACAGTACAAAAACATACTCAAAATAGAAAAAAATCGAGGTTAGTTTCATGCCAACATAGGATCAATGTTCTTAAACATATAATGGAGTGAATCGTTGTGAACTATAACAATGAATCATATAATCAGCAAATTGAAATGTTCAAGAAGCTCTAATTGATAGCAATATGTCAACAAACATTTTTTTAGCCATACCTGACAATTAAAATTGAGCTAAGTGAACTAAACAAGCAACATACACACAAATCCGGAATATTGGCGATTTTACAAACAATAGCGTCATGATGCGATGTTACAACACTAGGATTCGTGGTGCAAACCCCTAGAATTTTTTATCCAAACTCCCTCAAATTTATATATTCATTTTTCATGTTCTATTATGGTCTTTATTTTTCTCAACATAAAGAAAACCTATTGGCCCTAATTTTGGCATATAATTATTTTTATTACCATTATTTTTTCTTTTGGGGTGTTTTAAACGATGGCTTTCACGATGAGTTGATTTTGTATTATCGCAACCCTTTTCTGTGAGCACTCATCATTTTTTCATTTAACCATTCTAAGTCCTCACGGTAAACGATTCTTACATGCACACCTCCTCCTAAGTCTACTTACACATAGATGACAAAATTGAGATGAACATATCAACAAACTCAAATACGCATGTGATGTCAAACATTCATATAAACTCGTGCATTTGTGCAAGCATGGCATATATACAAAGTGGAATCCTAATGCATATCAACTTTGAAACAATCCCATTAAAATAATGGTTAAGATCATTCAATGCATAAAAAATTATGACCAAATGTCCTAGACACATGGATAATGTAATGGCCGTGGTCCAAGCACACTAATATGCCATATCAAACAAGAAAGCGCATGGCACAAAAATCGAAAATCTTTTTATGATTTTCAAAAAATATTTTTGACAAAAAAATAAAATCGTTTTGTATTTTTCTAAAAATATTTAATACTAAAAATATTTTTATATTTTTCAACAAGACTCAAATAAATGGGAAAAAATACAACTAGATACACGACATAACCCTAGACAAGATATATCACGATAACACACAAGGGTATGACAAACTGACGAACAAGCTCAACAAAAATATGAAACATGGGGAGAACCATGGGCAATGACACGCGTATCACCAAGCCTAATACCTAATTCCTATAAATCTGATTTCCTAACCCAAGTAGGCGTGAAATGACGAGAGGGGGTTTTGGGAACTAGAACGACCTTATTCGTAGACTTTTTAGGAGCGTTATTAAGATCATAGCAAAATCTTCTAAGATGACCTCTCCTACTGCAATGAGTGCAAGTGTAGATACGACGAGGAGTTTTTGCTATGGGATGATTATTCCTAACGTTCCTAGGTGGCTCTCTCCTAATGTTCTTAGGAAGCTCTCTCTGAATGGCCCTGGGTGGTTCTCTTGCTTGCATGGTTTTAGTTTCGGGAACATGTGCAACATGTCTATCGAAGCTAATACCACACCAATTATCCTTGATTTGGACGGTTCCTAAGATTTTGCTTAAATTTTTGGACCTAGTTTTGAAATCAAATTTAACCTTACTCGGATCTCTTAATTTCTCCTCAAGCTCACCTATCCTCGACTCAAGTAAATGCCTAGAATCCTCCAACTCAAGAATATCCTTTTTTATATCCTCCATCAACCCTCGATGACTATCTCTCTCACCCTCAACATATTCTAGCTTATGTCGAATTTTCTTCTCACAGGCCCTAAGATCCTCAATTAAATTATTGGAATTATTATTTTCTATGGTACATTCTTTAAAATGAACTTCTAATTTCAAGTTTTCCTTCATTACTTTAAAAGTTTCTTCATATAATTCATTGAAGGCAGTTTGCAAGCCTCTCTTATCCTCACTCTTATCATCATTCACCTCACCTTCACTCTCTAGGGCATCACAACCTGTTTCTGCAGAAGAATCATGCAAAGGCATGTCATCATCACTCACATGATTATCCACAAGGGTGGGAAGGTATTTTTTACTAGCATAAAAAATTTCTTCCTCTGGGTCACTATCACTAAGGGTAGAAACACGATTTATCATTTTTTTAAAATCCACCCTAGGTTTAGTTGGGCACTCATTTATCCTATGGTCAAACCCCTCACAACAAAGACAATTCTCACAATCATTCTTTTTAACTAATTTTTTTAGAGTAGACTTCATGCGTGATTTCCATCTATATGATTCAAACACGCGAGTTCTAAAATAATCAAAACCGCTGAAAGGCATACCTAAAGTCATGGGATCACAAACACAGTAAAATCGTCCAGTCAACTCTGATACCAATTTCAGAAGGCCCTTCTTTAGGTAAAAATAACTTTTCTAATTTAATATTAAATCAAATTTTATCTTCTTAAACCATAAACATGCTTCTAAGTGATTTATTCAAGTAAACAATTAAAACGTGCTGATAAAAAAAACATTTTCGGGAAAAAAAACTTTCGGTTAAAACCTTTTTATTTCACTATGAACAATAAATCAAAACTTACAAATACATAAAGAAATCCTCTATGAATATCCGCAGACACTCATATAGACACTCAGTCTCGAATAAGTAATGGATCACGGTAGTGAACCCACCAGAACACGCAGTTCTATCTTCAATAAGAAACACTACAAGCACTCCCAATGACCACATTCAACAAAAGTGAGTCAATGATGAACTAACTTCTAATAAACGTGTTCAAGATCACAAGCTTTAGAATCATATAATTTTATCTTGAATAAACTTCTGATGATTAAGAAATTAATGTAAATTTTTGCAAACTATTCTTCTAAAAATGTCTTAGCATAAAGGTGTATTTATTTCTGAGTAAACAAGAGTACAAATAAACCAAAACACAAAAACTGAGGCAGCATCTCGTTCGAGTGACATACCCATGTTGTTAGAACGATTACAAAAATGTGATTTTCTTTTTGAATTAATTCGTCAAATTTTCTAAAATTATTTTAACTCATAAACATTTAAAATACATTTTCTCAAATAGTAAATACAATTCCCAACAATTAAAAATGTTCAATCATCCATCACTTAATCAAAACTTGAAATCACACAAATTTACTTAATCATTCATACTTGAGTGATCTAGAACAAACTAAATAAAAAGAATGTAACTCGAATTGATTTATTTTTCAAAGCTTTTAATCCAAAATTCTTCAACTTGTACTATCATAGGCTTCAATTATTCTCAATATGAAAACTAGCCTAGACCCAAATTGTTTTGTTCAAAATTAAGCCAATTACAAACAAATTAACTTGAATGAAAAATTGTTCATATACCCGATGTATGGAATGAGATGATCCATCCAAGATTCCCCTAGGTTCAGAATCAGGAAGAACTCCACTTTATTATCCTATTCTTCAATAGTCGGTTGATGTAAGATCTCCACTGGCATTGACCATCTAATATTTGTTTTGGTCACAAATGATAATCTTTCTAGGGTGTGGGGTCAGTTGTTGTCTAGCCGAGGGATCCTTTTTAACTTCACTTCTCTGAAGTTTTTTAACATTTCTTTTACCCTTTCTAAGTACTTAACCATCCTCTCATGCTTTTCCTCGTAAACCCCTAGGATCTGATTCACCACAAATATGGAGTCATTATGAACCAACTGTTTTCCGACATTCAGTGCTTTGGCGAGGTAAAGTCCTTCCAAAATAGCTTCTCCAATTGATTCCTAGACGCCTTGAAGCTGAATCTCGAAGTGTATTCGATGTTAGTTCCATCTGGGGCTGACACTCTCAGTCCGGATCCACTCCCTGCCTCACATGAATAGCCACCAATAAAGAGGTTCCAAACAGTTACTTATTTTGAGAAAGAGCACTTATCTAAGACTCCATATTTGAACAAAAACATCGCATTTTCATTATTGACAATAACTGGCATTGGCACACTAGTCTCAGCCTCACTAGGGATTCTACTTATTGTCTCTAGATCCTCTTTTGGAACAAAAAAATTCTTCATTATCAGCCTCATCCCAGATGAACTCAACCACAAAGTCGGCCAAAGCTTTTTCCTTGATTGCTGTTCTCGGCTGGTAGATAATGCCGAACTCTCCCAACTCCACTAACCAGGCCATCAACCTGCTTGATTTTTTGGGTTTATGGATGACCTGTCTTAGAGGGGAATCCATGATTATGACCTTTGTGTGAGACTAGAAGTAGGTTTTCATTTTACTAGATGCATGTATCTAAACATAAGATAAATTCTCCCTATTTAGGTGTCTCTTCTCGGCCCCTTGACTGGCCTTTTCACCCCATTATTATCTCATACAATGACTGCATCGATGGCCGACTCAAATATGACCAGGTATAGATATATATTTTCACCCTAAACAGGACCGAATAACAGAAGTGGAGACTTGAGGAAACCTTTTAACTCCTGAAAGGATTTCTCACCCTCTTCATTCCACTTAAAGTGTTTTTTAAACACTTTAAAGAAGGGAAGACATTTTTCTATAGCCCTGGACACAAAACTATTCATCGCAACAACCCGTCTATTTAGTCTATGAACGTCTTTAATGGTTTTTGGAGTCTTAATATCAATCAATGCTTTGATTTTCTCAAGGTTAGCCTCTATCCCTTGTTGACTGATGATGAACCCTAGGAAATTTCTTTCTCCAACCTCGAATACACACTTGCTGGGATTGATCTTAATTCGATAATTTTCCATTATGTTGAACGTGCGCTCAATGTCAGCCTTATACGTTTCGGCCTTGAGGCTTTTGGTTAACAAGTCATCAAAATACACCTCCATGTTATTTCCTATTTGATCTTTAAATTTCTTATTTACTAGCCTCTGATATGTTGCCTCGGCATTCTTGAGGCCGAATGGCATGACCTTGTAGAAATAGTTACCCTCGTTAGTGAGTAATGGGGTCTTCTCGGCATTGGATGGGTCCATAAATATCTGATTATAGCCTAAGTAGGTGTCCATGAAGGTCACCAAATCATGCCCATCCGTGGCATCAACCATCTGATCAATTTTTAGGAGGGAAGGTTG
Organism: Sambucus nigra; assembly: GCA_949130495.1. Taxonomy (NCBI): domain Eukaryota; kingdom Viridiplantae; phylum Streptophyta; class Magnoliopsida; order Dipsacales; family Adoxaceae; genus Sambucus; species Sambucus nigra. Next base: position 273,551,314 of record OX422217.1, read on the forward strand.
TATTTGGGACAAGCTTTGTTTAAATTAGTGAATTTTACACACATTCTCCACTAGCCATTAGGCTTAGTCATAATGACTGCATTAGCAAGCCACTCAGGGTAGACAACCTCTCTGATGAAATTAACCTTCTCTAGATTCTTCACTTCGTCTCTTTTGACATCTTATGTTTCCCTGGAGTAGATCTTTTTTATCTGTCTGATCGACTTAGATCCTTCATCTACATTCAATTTATGGCAGATGATCTTCGGACCACTCCCCAGCATGTCTTCATAACTCCATGCAAAAATAATATGACTCTTCTTCAATAGCTTGATCAATTCTTCCTTGATTTCTTTTTTCAAGGCTTTTCCAATTTGGATTGTTTTTTATGGCTAATCCTAATTGAGGATGATGGATTCTACCTCCGCGACGGACTCACCCTCCTTCAGTTTCGTCTCTTCCATAGGGTCAAGAGTATCGATGTTGTAAGTGTGGTGGATCTTTTATGAGCTTATCTTTCCTCATCTGAGTTGAAGTAGTATTCACATGCCTTTACCTAATCACCCTGAACTTCCCCTACTCCATCAGGAGTGATGGAATAGGGAATTTATCATTTGATAAATGGTAGAGGGAACTAGCTCAAATAATTTAATGGATACTCTTCACATTATGATGTTGTAGGATGAATATATATTTTCATCCATCATGAAGAAATTTATCTTCTCTGTGAGACATCTCAGCCAAGTCTCCTCCATACCAATGTCCATCTCATAAATCCCAAAAGGATGCACTTTTTCTCCACTAAAGCAAATTAGGGGTTGATATGGTATGAGCCTCTTCTTTATTAATCCCAGGCCTTTAAAACACTCCCAGAATATTACATCAACTGAACTGCTGCCATCGACCAATATTTTAGGAACATCATACCCGTGCACCCTCGTGGTGTTCACTATAGGGTCGTCATGTGTGGCCAGAATCCCTTTAAAGTCAAACCTTGAGAATTCGATCACCAAGGTATTCATGTAAACTTTATTCCTCTTGCTTAAGTTTGAATCAACAGAGGTTGAGTTTACCAACTATGGCTTTGGGAGAGCCTTAGACTCTACCATATGGGACTTCCAGTTAGCTATGTCTTTACCACCAGCTTCTATACTACCACATATTATTTTTACCTCCATAGAGATTGTATGTAGCCGACCTTCGGGATCAGGTATCTTCGGTGAAAGTTTTGGATCGGCCTCATCATCATCATTTGAAGCATTATCGTCCATGTTTACTCGGGTATCTATCTTACACCTTTTGTCTCTTATCTTTCTAGTGTCATCTTCGCCACCTCTTCCACATCTTTTATCCACATAATTCAACATTTTCCCCTATTTTATAATATTCTCTAGCCCATCTTTAAGATGAAAACATTTGTCAGTCATGTGGTCGTGATCCTGATGGAATCCACACCACTCGATTTTATCCCTCTTGTGAGGAAGGGATTTAAGCTTATCCATCCATTTGAAGGATCGATCGTTCTTGATTTCATTCATAATCATGTCCAAGAAGACAGTCAATGGGGTATAGTCAGCGAACGTATCATTCGACAACCTTTTATTTTCTTCCTCACCCTTGAATTTTTGGGATTTACTTCCACTAGCTCCTTTTTCAAATTCATTGGCCACCATGGCCTCCTCTGCATTCATAGCTCTCCTGACCATAGCTAGGAGTTCTTCCATGGACTTAGGAGGGTACTCGACCAGTTTCCATAAGATATTTTCTTTTTATAATCCTCCCATCAGGGCAGTCATCGCTATACTTTCGTAATAATCTTCCACCTCTAACTTCTCATTGTTAAAGCGGTAATGTAATCCCTAGGAGATTCATTTTTTCCTTGCTTAATATACAACAAGTTGGTGGTCTTTATCATCATCTTAACTCCAAAGAAAAAATTATGAATGAACCTCTTATCCAGTTAGTTAAAATTCTCTATTGAATTCCTTGGAAGGGAGGTATACCACACATGCGCAACTCAAGTGAGGGGATAAAGAAAGCCTGGAAACTCATCTCATCAAAGACTAAATATATATATGCATCCGACTGATACATTTCTAGGTGGTGGACTAGGTTGGTGCCCCCATCATACTTTGGTGTCACCACCGACAACTTAAACTTAGACGGGGTCGGGTAACTCACTATACTGGCAATGAACAGTGATCTGTCCATATATAATTCCTCTGTACAGGGTCTCGGATCTTAAATATGTGTCCAATCCTATCTTTAAACCTCTAAATAGAGTTGTTTCAAGGCTTGTCGATTGTAAGCACTACTACATTACCACCCTTAGCTATTACAGCGTTATCACCGGTCCCTTCCCTCTCGGTTAGACGTTGTATAGGATCTTGACCGATAGTTCTTTGATGACTATTAACTTCGCATAATTCCTCATCTCGGCCATGTGAAGGTCGTCGGTGAGCGCACCAACCGTTTCTCTAGGATGCTGCCCTACTACGAGACCATAAAAGTCAGTCTTGAAGGTCACCGATCAATCCAAGTCTATCAAAAGAAGATCTTTTATTGAGCCTATCACGCGCTGCGGGATGAGGTTAAGCTTATCATCTCATCCTTGCACTGTTTCCCCTATTGGATTGAATGGGGTGTATAGTATCTCCTAAGATCTCATAGGGTTCCCATTTCTCTTCATCATTATCATAATCATTGTCTTCATATTCTTGGCCTTATCTCCCAGATGTAGACACATGGGGTCAATAACACCCTTCATCTCTGCTAAGGATGTGTTACCTATTTGTGGGGACGGGGGTGGTCCCCCTCTCACCTGATTTGTGTCATCCCTAGCGATTGGAGTTATCATCTTCGATGTCACGCTAGTAGGCCTAATCAATATGTTATGGATGTGTTGATGTAAAAATTAGATTGCTTCTAATTATTTAATCACAGATAAATGTAAATGAGACAAAGAATTTTAAAGTGGTTCATCCTTATAAGAATGGTCTACGTCCACTGTTTCTGTTATTGCCAAGTGTTTTGGAATTCTCGATATCTAGTTTTATCAAGAAATTCCGGTCCCTTTGAATGAGGGTGATACAATGTATTTATAGCCTTTGGGCTGTACATGTGAAAGGGTAAACAATTAATTCCCTTTAAGAGTATACGTCTGTATGATTAGCATTTAGTGAATAGTTGAACTGTTGATTATCTGGCAATCAATGCTGTGGCCGAGATGCAGCTCGGACCGCCTTAGTTGCACGTCGTTCAAGAGTTCCTCGGAGTATTTGGAGTTCCTCAGAATGTTGGTGTTCCTCGGAGTGTACTTGCTGTTCGGAGTGAGTATGACTTGGTCGGGGAAATAGACTTCCTCGTTGCTATTGTGCCACGTAGATCGACACGTGTCTTCTTATTATTCGTCTATATCAGCATACTAATTTTGGTATCAACAGATGCCCCCAATGTTTCATATTTCAAACTTTGAGGAGTATGGAACATTCCTTCTCGGTATATGGCAATATTAAATGACCTTCCTGGTTTTTAGGAGCATTTTCTTCTTATTCGAATGTCCTTCCAAATTCGCAGAATCCGCTTTTTTGAATTTTTATAAGCGTTTCGATCTTCGCGCACTTTTTGTCCTTTTAGCCACCGGTAGCGTAATAGTTTTTATTTTGTAATCATTTCTTTCGCTGTTTCCCAAGGCAAAGTATTTAAGCTTCATAGGCAATCCCATCGTCTTTTACCTTTTCCAATTTCTGCTTTCGAGTTTTCTACAGTCTTTCTCTCTCTTGTGCGTTCGTCCTTTTCTTCGTTTGTTGTCAACAGATCTCCCTTTTTCCTGTAAGATCTTCTTCCTTCTTCTTCATTTTTTTTATTCCCCATTGTTTATGTTATCGAATCTCTCGAGAAATTCCGTTCTGATTTTTCTATTCCATCTTGGGTGACTCTGGAGGATCTTTCTGAGCCTTTAGATTACTTTTGTTTGGCTGAGGGACACTGGTTCCCCAACCTCTTTATTGCTGAATGTGGATTTTCTTTTCCACCAAATCCTTTGTGTTTAGAGTTCTGTCATTATTTCGATGATGTCCCTGCAAAAATAGCCCCCAACACATGGAGAATAGTTAATGGGGTGTATAGGTTAAATCAAACTCATGGAACTCGTATAGGAATTCCTGAGATTATGTACTGTTATAGATGGGCTATTCTAGACAATATTTTTTATTTAAAAACTAGATTTTTGAATAGGGCCTTAGTTGTCAACCTCCCTGATGCAAATAGGGATTATTTTGAACATGGGGTGGTTATCAAAAATTGGCAACATGCCCCTTTGATTGGAGATGAAGTATATCAAGGTCCCAGATGCCCTCCATATGGCAATGGGATAGGTTGTTTTCATCTTATTTTATTTCTGAAATTATGATTTCATTATGTTTGATAAAATGTGTGACTAATATTTCAATATGTATTTATTTGCAGTTGACAGCAAAAGAAAAACTCCAAAAGAATCAGAAGTAAATATTAAGAATTTGAAACATATCTGGAGTTTGCATCAAAAAGTTGCAGACGAGCACATCAGGTCTGCTTCATATTTGTTGCAGTATAGGAGTTATACAACCTCTTTTACTGCTCGCCCTGTAATCAGAACTGGTGAGCCAGCACCAGCTCCTGAGGATTCTTCATCAGATTCTCATATTCCTTTGAGTCAGAGGATGGGAAAAAGAAGGGTTACTGCTCTCTTTGAGGAGATTCCATCTGCTGGAGATGGGAAACAAAACAAGATTGATATCTCAAAGGGGACAAAGAAAGTAGATGCTTCCCCTTCTGTTGCTCCTCAGAAGGCTGCCGAGAAGCCCCCAGTGGCTCCGAGCAAGAAAAATGCACCTGTGGAAGTGGTCACCGTTTCCCCAACCAAAATATCTTCTTTGGTTGAAACTGTTGAAATGCCATCGAGGAGACTGAGGAAATCCTCCTCGGTTAATTTGGCTGACACCATTCCCCAGCTCCAAGTTAGTGGAGCTAGTGTTCCAACTATTATTCCTCCGAGCTCTGCTATGAGCTCGGTGAAAACTTGGACTATTCCTGAAGTCCAAGGAATGGAGGAGAATATGTCAAGGGATATGCTTACATCCCTGGCTACTCGTCACATTGCTTCAGTGAGTTTATCTCATTCTGAATTTTCTTTCATTCCATCGATACGTATATCTCTGTGCTGACTTATCATTATCTTCTTTTTTCAGCTGGTGAGTTGTTTTAACACCATTGTGAAGAAGGATGAAGCAATCAAGGCTTCCAGTTCCTCGTCTGGAGTGGCGGATGCTTTGCTAGGTTTGGCCCAGTCTTTGAAGGAGTCTCGTCAAAAGTATGACAAGGATAAGGTTGATTGGGAGAAGAAATTGGTTGCAGTCGAGGCAGAGAAAGTGCAGTTCGAAAATAAAGTGAATGATTTGGAGGGAGAGAAAAAGAAATATGATGAGAAGCTCAAGAACTTTGGGGATCTTGAAGACAAGATGAGAATGGAAGAAGAAATATTATCCCTTCTGCGAGAAGTGAACCACCAGAAGGAAGAGGTGGAAGCTAAGTTGAAGGCCACCGAGGATCTTCTATCAGAGAAGCTCTCCTCGGAGAAAATGAAAAGAAAACTGGTGGTGAAAAAATCTTTTCGCACCGGTTGGGATAAAGGATGGGACAGGGGGTATCAGCAATGATGACTCAGGTTCCGTATGGGAGTTTGAAATACTTTTGAGATGGTTGGGTTGCTGCCCTGCAAGAATTAAAAGTTAATGAGGACTCAGAACTGTTTCAACAACATCTCCCTGGTCCTCCCCCAGCTATTGAAGATAAAGAAGAGGATGAAGCTGCCTCCAAAGAATCTTCAATGGTAGTGGGTGATCCTATCCTTACCCAGCCTGCTGACGAGGAGCTTTCATCTCTGCTTGCTCCTCTTGAACAAGTTCCAGCTCCAGCCGACCAACTCATTGTTCCCACCGAGCAACCGAGCAACCGAGATCCTCATCCCAGCCTCCCTAAAAAGTCTTGGGAGACAAGGAAAATGTGTGAAGTTGTTCGGTATTATCTTTCTATTTTTCTTCTTTTTCAAGTGTAACCAAGATCTTTGTAACTCTGCACTATGATCTAATAAAATTTGAGTTTTCCCTTCTATACGATTGTATCTTGTCTATCTGTATTCTGTCTTGATCTTCTTTTTTATGATTACTTTTTCTTTCTCTGCTAGTTTCTGGCCAGGGTGGATCTGCTATCTACTAATGATACAAAGCTGATGAAGCAATGTCATGAATATTATAATGCTGGTCACACAAACCTGAGTGCATCAGAGGTTGCCGACATTCTTTGTCAGGATGCTTCAGAGCAGGCAATCGAAACTTATCGATATCTGAAATGCTTACTTGACCGAGCTGTGGCCAATAATGTGGCTTATTATGAAATGATTGAAGACTTGCAAGGTACTCTCGATGAACTTCAGCAGCAGTATAAAGAGTCTTTAGCTCTTTTGCATGAAGGGTACGAGAAGAAACTCAATCAACTTGGTGAAAAAGGCTATGACAAGATGCTTGATGGCTATGAAGTGAGAGAGAGAACATTGAAAGAAGATGCTGAAGGGCATAGGCAAATAGCTGAGCTATTGGAACAGGAAATCAATAATCTGCAAAAAGAACTAGCTCAGTTGAGGTCTGCTGCTTCATCTTCCACTGCCTTGGTACCAGTCATTGATGATGGATTCTCATTTTTAGAAGTAGAAAATGCCAAGTTGCGAGAAGAGATAGAGGCTTTGAGAAGAGGTGGGCCTTCTACTGCTACTCGGGGATGAGGAAGAGGTTCTCGTGGACGAGGAAGAGCTGCTCAGAATGTTGTCGAGGAACCAAGTTCTCGACCTTCTCGGGGATGATCAAGAGTTCTTCATCGTACTGTTGAAGAAGCTCATACTCGATCAACGTTGGAAAATCAAGCATTCCAATTAATGGCTAAGAACCAAGCTTTGTCTGACATGTCAAAGAAAATTAGAGAACTGGAACAACAACTCTCTTCAAAGACATCAGCGTTGGCGACTAATGAACTTTTCACCCAAAGTCTTCACGAGAAGCTTGAAAGGTTGACATTTCAATTTCACAAACAACCCAGGGAGTTCTAGATGGCTGGATACAACGAAGCTCTATTCCATTTAGATGATCGTATCTAGAATGCCAATAATGAGGGCTATAAGCAAGGTTGGTTGAATGCCTTGGGCGTGCTGAAGCTCGAACAAGGACACTACCTGTGGGACTATTATGATCCTGGGCTACTTGACTTGTCTGTGCCACCGTATAATTTAGACATGGAATGGATCCCAACTCGTGCCATTCCTCGGAGCTTAATTGCAAAATACCTTGGTGATTACAATCTTCATTCTCAGATCGAGGTATCTCGTCCCGAGCATCTACTGGACACACCTTCAATAATAAACGTCAGAATGCTTCGAGATATTAACTTCATTAATTCTCCCCTTTGCATGGAAGATCCTCCTGCTGGCGAGGAGCCTATTTCAAAAGCAGAAGGGAAAAGACCAGTAGAATAGGAAATTCTGATGTAATAATTAGTACACAATTTAATATCAATGTAATAAATTTGTGTAATTCATTTTGAATTTAACGAAAGAGTTTCATTTTTGTTCGCAAATTTGTATTGCTATTGTCTTTGTATTTGTCAAACAATTTATATTTGTGCTTGCATAACAATATTGTGTTGTTCATCGACCAACTTAGTAAAAAAGTTACAAGTATTAGTAATGTTGCTCGATCACTTAATAATAAAGTAATGAGTATAAAAATGTTTAAAATTTTTCCAACCAAGCAAGGTTGTTAAATTGTGCTTGTCGACCAATTATAGTTAGTGGGTTTTTATCCCCGATCAGCTATACTTGGTACTGTTTAAAATATTTTCTTCTCGTCGACCAACTACAGTTAGTGGATTTTTATCTCCGACCAACCATACTTGATTCAGTTTGGAATATTTTGTTCTTCGAGGAACTTTTGTATTTTCTGTAATAAACTTACCTCCCGACCAACATAAGTTGGCATTTGAGAGCATATCTTGTTTCCTAACCAAACACGTTGGCATTTTTAGGAATGTTGATGTTGTTCTCGCCCTTTTACCAACTGGAGTTGGTCTGAGTTCGAACTATCATGTCCACTTGCCCTTTTACCAAAATTGGTCTGAGCCAGTGTCAGCCTCCTAACCAAAGGAGTATGGTTTGTTCTCGCCCTTTTACTAACCGGAGTTGGTTTGAGCTTGAACTATCGTGTTTTTTCCCTTTTACCAATCGGAATTGGTCTGAGTTAGAACTATCATGTCCACTTGCCCTTTTATCAACCGGAGTTGGTCTAAGCTAGTGTACGCCTACTAACCAAAGGAGTATGGTTTGTTCTCATCCTTTTACCAACCGGAGTTGGTCTGAGTTTGAACTATCGTGTTCTTCCTCTTTAACCAACCGGAGTTGGTCGGAGATTGAACTATCGTGTTGTTTTTACTGCCGAGCAGCGTAGTGTTATACACACTAGTATTCCCCGAAAAACTTTCAATAAAAGGAGAGAAGATGGCGAAATATCATCGCTTTATTCATATTGATGGAACTGCTTTACATTTTACATCACTGATAATACTTGCGTAGGTATTCAGCATTCCATGCATTCTTAAATTCCTCTCCTTCTAGAGGTGCTATTCGGTAAGTTCCTGGTCGAACAACTTCTGTAACTCGGTAAGGTCCATGCCAGTTTGCTTCCAACTTATTGTGCTTCTGAATGACCTTCTTTAGCACGTAATCTCCTTCTTTCAAGTCCCATTTTTTCACCCTCTTGTTGTAGAACATGGCTGTTCGTTGTTGGTAAGCAGCATTCCTAATGGCTGCCTCTTCTCTAGCCTCCTCGATCATGTCCAAATCTAATCTCCTCATTAAGTCGCTGATTGGGGAATTAAAATTCAGCACTCTATGTGTTGGACGACCCAACTCGGCAGGTATTACGGCCTCACTTCCAAACGCCAGCATATATGGTGATTCTCCAGTTGCTGCTCGGGGAGTTGTTCGGTAAGCCCACAATACGGACTGTAGCTCATTAATCTAATTAGCTTTAGCCTCACTTAGCCTCTTCTTCAAACCATTTAGTAATGTTCTGTTCGTCACTTCAGTCTGTCCATTGCTTTGAGGATGGCCTGGTGCTGAATGGACCTTCAAAATGTTTTACTGATGACAATAGGCGGCAAACTCCTCATTATCAAATTGTGTTCCATGGTCTGTGATGAAGGCATGAGGGAGACCATATCGGCAGATGATGTTCTTCCAAACGAATTGGTACACCTTCTCGTATGTCATATCAATCAGAGGCTCAGCTTCTACCCACTTAGTAAAATAATCCACTACGATGATGAGGTACTTGAATCTTCCTCGGGTCGTTGGCAGTGGTCCAACCAAATCCATTCCCCATATGGCAAATGGCCAAGAGGAAGTTATGGGTGTCAGCAATGCTTGTGGAGTTCTTCGGATGGAGGAAAAACGTTGGCATTTATCACATCTCTTAGCATAGGCTATACAATCAGCCCTCATCGTTGGCCAGTAGTATCCCTGCGTCATCATCCTTTGCAAAAGTGTCCGACCTACTACATGGGCTCCACAGGACCCTTCATGGATCTCTTTAATCAATTCTTTCACCTCGGAGGCATGTACACATCTTTTCAAACCTGCCATAATTCCTCGTCTATACAAAACACCATTAGTTAGTACATACCGAGCATCTTTAAACTTCAATTTCTTGGCAGCGAGCTTATCCTCCGGTAATTCTCCTTCTTCAATATATGCCTTGATGGGATCCATCCAAGATGGTCCTAAATCAAGGTTAATAATATTCAACGTCAGGTCTTCATCTATGCTCCGACTTTCTAATACTTCAATTGGTATCGTTCTCCGCAGCTCAGTATGAGTATATGATGCTAGTCGAGCCAGTGCGTCTGCTTGTGCATTCTCCATTCTTGGTATTCTGATCAACTGAATGGCATCAAATTCTGCCAACAACTCCATCGCCTTTGCATGATACTTAACCATTAATTCTCCTTTAACTGCATATGTTCCCATCATCTGATTCACAATTAATTGAGAATCACTGAATACCATCACTTATTGCGCTTCCAAAATCTTTGCTAAATTAAGACCTGCTATCAAGGCCTCATACTCAGCCTCATTATTGGAGGCTTTGAATTGGAATCGCAAGGCATATTCCACGTCAATCTCATCTGGGGTGTTCAAAACAATCGCTTCTCCACAACCTGTTGTGCAAGATGACCCGTCTACATATAATCTCCATGTAGGTAACTCGTCTTCAAATTTCTTATCTGACAGAGTTCCTCGGCGAAATATTTGTTATTTCTTTTCATCCTCCCCTGGTATTTCTCGCTCTTCGTCGACCATCTCTTCTCGCCCTTTTACCAACCGAAGTTGGTCTGAGTTCGAATTTGATGATCCTTCTACATCCACAAGCCCTTTTACCAACCGGAGTTGGTCTGAGCTTGTGTTTGTTGATCTTGTAACATTCACAGGTTGATCAGCGAGTAACTTTTGTTCCTCGGGGGTATCAGGATATGTAAACTCTGCTATAAAGTCTGCTACAGCCTGCCCTTTTAATGATGATCTGGGTTCATACACAATATCATATTCACCGAGCTCTATTGCCCAGTACATCAGTCTCCCTGATTTTTATGGTTTATGTAGGGCTTGTCTCAATGGCATGTCGGTGTACACGACGATGGTATGGGCCTGGAAATATGGCCTCATTCTTCTACTTGCCTCAAGTAATGCCAATGCCAATTTTTCCAGCTTTGGGTACCTAATCTCGGCACCTCAAAAAGCCTTACTTGTGTAATAAATTGGCATCTGGACTCCATCCTCTATTATGATCAATGCCGAGCTGACTGCATTCTCTGATACTTCCAGGTACAAGTACAACTTTTCTCCCATTACTGGCATGGACAACAGTGGAGGTGCTCCCAGATATTTCTTCAAGTCTTAAAAGGCTTTTTCACATTCATCATTCCAATCGAAAGTTTTTCGAAGTGTTTTGAAGAATGGGAGGCATCTATCAGTTGCTCGGGATACAAATCTGTTGAGCGCTGCGACTCGTCCTATAAGACTTTGCACCTCTTTCTTCGTCGTTGGATATCACAACCCTAAAAGAGCTTTGATCTTTTCTGGATTCGCCTCAATGCCTCGCTGGTTGACGATGTACCCGAGGAACATTCCTTCTCATACTCCAAAGGTGCACTTCATCGGGTTGAGCTTCATTTGGTATTTATCCAGTTGATCAAAGGTCTGACCTAAGTCAACTAGATGATCAGCAACTTTCTTGCTCTTTGTCAGTATATCGTCGACATAGACTTCCACGCAACTGATTTGTTCGGCAAAAACCTTATTCATCAGCAGCTGGTATGTCGCTCCTGCATTTTTCAAACCAAAAGGCATAACATTATAACCATAAGTTCCCCTATAGGTAATAAAAGAAGTAGTTTCCCTGTCTTCAGGTTTCATTTTTATCTGGTTGTAGCCAGAGTAGGCATCCATAAAGCTGAGCAGCTCGTGTCCCGAGGTAGCATCCACTAGTTGATCAATTCTGGGCAATGGAAAGTGATCCTTTGGGCATGCCTTGTTGAGATCGGTGAAATCAACACACATTCTCCATTTATTGTTTTTCTTCTTTACCATCACCACATTTGCTAACCAGTCTGGATATTTCACATCTTCAATGAATTGGGCTTTCTGGAGCTTCTCGACCTCCTCTTGTATGGCTTGATTCTTCTCGGGACTAAACACTCTTCTTCTCTGCTTTATGGGTTTGATCTCTTTATTCGCATTGAGCTCATGACATAAGAAGTTTGGATCTATTCCTGGCATATCTTCATGACTCCATGCAAAAGTTTTCTTTCTATTTCTCAAGAAAGTTATCAACTCATGTTTTATCAACTTCTGGACTCCGTTCTCTATTATGATCAATGCCGAGCTGACTGCATTCTCTGATACTGCCAAGTACAAGTACAACTTTTCTCCCATTACTGGCATGGACAACAGTGGAGGTGCTCCCAGATATTTCTTCAAGTCTTAAAAGGCTTTTTCACATTCATCATTCCAATCGAAAGTTTTTCGAAGTGTTTTGAAGAATGGGAGGCATCTATCAGTTGCTCGGGATACAAATCTGTTGAGCGCTCCGACTCGTCCTATAAGACTTCGCACCTATTTCTTCGTCGTTGGAGATCGCAACCCTAAAAGAGCTTTGATCTTTTCTGGATTCGCCTCAATGCCTCGATGGTTGACGATTTACCCGAGGAACATTCCTTCTCATAATCCAAAGGTGCACTTCGTCGGGTTGAGCTTCATTTGGTATTTATCCAGTTGATCAAAGGTCTGACCTAAGTCAACTAGATGATCAGCAACTTTCTTGCTCTTTGTCAGTATATCGTCGACATAGACTTCCATGCAATTGATTTGTTCGGCAAAAACCTTATTCATCAGCCGCTGGTATGTCGCTCCTGCATTTTTCAAACCAAAAGGCATAACATTATAATAATAAGTTCCCCTATAGGTAATAAAAGAAGTAGTTTCCCTGTCTTCAGGTTTCATTTTTATCTGGTTGTAGCCAGAGTAGGCATCCATAAAGCTGAGCAGCTCGTGTCCTGAGGTAGCATCCACTAGTTGATCAATTTTGGGCAATGGAAAGTGATCCTTTGGGCATGCCTTGTTGAGATCGGTGAAATCAACACACATTCTCCATTTATTATTTTTCTTCTTTACCATCACCACATTTGCTAACCAGTCTGGATATTTCACATCTTCAATGAATTGGGCTTTCTGGAGCTTCTTGACCTCCTCTTGTATGGCTTGATTCTTCTCGGGACTAAACACTCTTCTTCTCTGCTTTATGGGTTTGATCTCTTTATTCGCATTGAGCTCATGACATAAGAAGTTTGGATCTATTCCTGGCATATCTTCATGACTCCATGCAAAAGTTTTCTTTCTGTTTCTCAAGAAAGTTATCAACTCCTATTTTATTGAAGCATACAACGTCGAACCTATCTGGGTTATTCGTTCAGGGTGCTCGTCGTCTAGAATAACATTTTTTGTAGATTCCGCCACCTGTCCTTTTACAAGTTTGGATTCATCTCTGGGATCCAGTATTTCAATTTATGTACCTTAATCCACCTGGTAGGTAGTATTCTTTTTCCTTGACTCTTCAAGCTCCTTTTGCTCGGCAGATGAATAATAGCATTCCCGGGCTACTTTTTGATCATCTTTCACAACTCATACTCCAAAATTTGTAGGGAATTTTAAACACTGATGTACTGTAGATGGAACTGCTTTGAACTTCTTCAAACCAACTCTTCCCACGATGATGTTGTAAGTTGATTGCACATTCTTATCCATCACAAAGAAGCGTATTCTTTCTGTTCGACAAGCAGGCCAAGTTCCAATGAATATATCCAACTTGATCGTCCCAAGTGGAAAAACCTTCTCGTCGGCAAAACCCAGGAGAGGTCTGTGATAAGGCTCCAATTGAGATAATTTTAAATTTAAATTGTCAAAGCATGAGTAGAACATGATGTCTGCCAAACTACCATTATCTACCAGAACCCTTGAAATCACTACTTCTTTCATCCTCATTTTGATCACCAAAGGGTCGTCGTGAGGGTAAAAAACACCTGCAAGGTCGTTTTTTGAAAAACCAATGACCAGCTTCTCTTTGTTTACCTTCCTCGGGCGATCCTCTTCTGCCAAATTTATCCGTTGAATGTATGAGCAAGCCTGAGCCTCATCGAGGTAAGCTTTTCTTTCTGCAGTAAGGTCTCCTCCTCCTGCATCTCCTCCTGTAATGACATTACAATCAAATGACCCAAAGCGTATTGAAAATACCTCTCGTTCTGGATGCCTTGGTTTCTTGGGAAGATCGGGGTCATCATCTTGATCATCTTCATGGTTTCTCTTCTTTTTCTCCTCTGCTCGACGAGGAGATCTAGACCTTTCTCTAGTTCGGTCATTATTTCTTCTTTTGCCTCCCCGATCAACATACTTTGCTAGCTTCCCTCTTCGGATGAGTGTTTCAATCTTGTTCTGAAGAGCTATGCAATTTTTGGTCATATGGACGTGATCCTTATGGAACTCGCAATATTTCTCCCTATTCCTCGTGTCAGGGTATGACCTCAGTTTCTTTGGCCACTTTACTTCCTCGTTATTCTTGATTTCTTCCAAGTCATGATTAATACCCATTTTCAAAGGAGTGTAATTATCGAATTTCTTCAGGATTTCCCATGAAGACTTATTATTCTTGGAATGCTTGTCACCGCCATTACCCTTATGCTCATTCTTCTTAGATTTGTCGACTTCCACATTGGTTTCTTTATCCATATCCTTCTTTGCAACCATAGCCTCCTCGGCATTCATGATTTTGGTCGCTTTTGCCATCAATTCTAACATAGTTGTAGGTGGATCTTTGGCCAAAGTGTAATACAATTTGTTAGGCAACAACCCACTCATCAAGGCGGTGATTGCTATCTTTTCTTCATAATCTATGACTTCCATCTTCTTGTTATTGAAACGAGTTATGTAATCTCTAGTACTCTCACCATATTTTTGTTTAACACTTAACAAGTGTGCTACTCGTTTTACTGGTTTTGCTCCAAAACAGAAATTGCCGATGAACAACTCGACCAATTAAAAGAAAGTTGAAATCTTACCCCGAGGAAGATTGTTGTACCATATCTGGGCAGATCCAGTAAGAGTTCCTGAGAATGCTCTACATCTCATCTCATCGGGGACAGCATAGATGTCGGCGGCAGCTTGATATTGCTCTATGTGAAGAACATGATCTGTCTTTCCATCATATTTGGGGGTCACCACAGGTTCTTTAAACTTTGACGGGGTAGGAAAACCCATAATGTCCTGGACAAAAGGTGTCCCTTGAACAAAAGTTCATTGTAAGGAATTTTTTGCCTTAGCCATTTCTCCCAATCTATCCTCCAACCGCTGAATGGAACCTTTCCATGCATCATTTCCTTCCTCGGGCTTATTAGTTCGAGCAATTGATTGTTCTGACATGGCCTTCTGAGATCTATCTTGACGAGCAACTGGTCGTGATTGTGTTGATCCTTCTCTTAGATCTGATGGTTGTCGAAAACTCATCAACATGGTCTTAGGTGGACTCCTATTCCTCCTAGGGCCTAATCGACTGAAAGGAGACACCCTACTCAGTCTTTCCAAGGCACTGGGTCTCTATGGAGAGAGAGTGATACGTTGATCAGTATCTGTAGCCCGTATTGACAAAGTTCGCCCAGGTTGATAAGAGAAATCATCATATTCCTCATTACGATATGACTCAGTACGCCTGAATCGTGAAGAAAGTAAATAGGTTTGCCTCTGACCACTTCGTTGTCCCGAATGTGCAGGTGCACCGCCATGAAGGGTCTGTATGAGTTGCCGCATTGTCTCTTGCATGGAGGTTTCTCCTTGAGCCATATTTGTCATAATTCAAGCCAGATCTGGAGGTACAGAGGGATTTGGAGCATTTCCAGCATTTCGATTGCTAGATTTCGGATTATCTGCCATTGATGATGAATGATTTTTGGTGAAAAATGATAACAACAGTCGTTCCCACAGACGGCACCAATCTGTTGATGTAAAAAATTAGATTGCTTCTAATTATTTAATCACAGATAAATGTAAATGAGACAAAGAATTTTAAAGTGGTTCAGCCTTATAATAATGGCCTACGTCCACTGTTTCTGTTATTGCCAAGTGTTTTGGAATTCTCGATATCTAGTTTTATCAAGAAATTCCGGTCCCTTTGAATGAGGGTGATACAATGTATTTATAGCCCTTGGGCTGTACATGTGAAAGGGTAAACAATTAATGCCCTTTAAGAGTATACGTCTGTATGATTAGCATTTAATGAATAGTTGAACTGTTGATTATCTGGCAATCAATGCTGTGGCCGAGATGCAGCTCGGACCGCCTTAGTTGCTCGTCGTTCAAGAGTTCCTAGGAGTATTTGGAGTTCCTCGGAATGTTGGTGTTCCTCGGAGTGTTGGTGTTCCTCGGAGTGTACTTGCTGTTCGGAGTGAGTATGACTTGGTCGGGGAAATAGACTTCCTCATTGCTATTGCGCCACGTAGATCGACACGTGTCTTCTTATTATTCGTCTATATCAGCATACTAATTTTGATATCAACAGGATGAAAGCCACTAATTTCTACTGCATCTTTATTTGGTTGGACGCTATAACCTCTGACATCTCATACTAGGGTGACGCTTGGCTAGAACTAGGGCCAACGTCGTGCGGTGGATCTGAAGCCATGGATTTGGGCAGATGAACAGAACTGAAGGTGGTGCATCTGGTGAGATGAATAAACTGGATAAGAGCTTGGATAGATCAATCGGATCTTTTTCAATGGTGATTCCAATATAGAAAAATATAAAGTTGAATTACCACCATAGAATTCGGTGAGGATCAAGCTACAAACGTAAGGAAGAAGAAGAAACCCTGCTTCCCAAAGAAGGTGCCAAAAATGATGGTACCAAATATATCACCACGAAGTAAGATAGCTCAAGCTCAACTTGGAATAGATTTTTGGGATCAACAATGATGATTTCATAATAAAGTAAATGAATAATGAGGTGAGGCAATGGAGAAAGATACTATCAAATAAGTGATTCGACCATATGGTCTACTCCACTATTTAATTATGTGTGAGCTTCACTATGAAAATGGCTCTAATGGCCTTAACTTTACTGTTCACACAACTTTCTCTCTCTACTATGAGTGCAATAGAGTATTGGATAAGGATTTTAATATGCAATAATTTACATTATTGGAGAAGACAAGTATATATAGTGCCTGGGTGGTGTAGTGTACCCCCATGCATATAGTATTTGTGTGTAATGTGTATGATCCAATAAGCAGTAGGCACTTATCACTATCACATGTAGATCATGATTGGGAAATATTCCCTCACGTGTGAGGAGAATATGGTTACAACGGTTTTGTGCATGTGAGATCTACAACCCAAGAGCTCCCTTCCACACATGCCCCAATCCATGCACTGTGCCAGCTGTCAATAATCAATCATTCGGGCTAGACCGAGGCTAGGTTGTCGAGTCTGGCGCTCCAATGGAATAATAATCACTATGATGAGCTATCTTTATTCTCCCCTTTTCCTCCAAGTGAGGACGAGGTCAAGGTGGCTTGAGTCATAAAAGCCTTGATTTTACTATTGTCGTCTACGATCTGAAATGAGGATGAGACAACGTGCAATATTTAAGTGGCCTAGGATGAGACTCTTTGAACTGAGTCCATAGTCGAGATATAATTCTTCCCAATCTGGTGGTTTGGCATTGTCGACTTTGGATGAGGGGTCAAGGCTAAGAACAAAGTTATACTTAGTATATCACTATTTACCAAATTTTAGTATGGATTTTGATTATTCTTGGAGTGAGAACGAAAGGAGAGAGAGATAACAGGATGACCCTCCGACTGACTCCGGACAAAACCAATTCTGACCCACACCTATTTTTACCCACCCAATTGGAACCCAACCCACTTCCAACCCATCCATATCCACCCATTTTCGTCAATTTTCCAGATCTAATAGGATGTAAACAAAGTTTAGAAAATTCACTGAGTTATAATTATATGTTATATAGGTGACACAATTCTCTCCCAGAAAATCATCATGATTCCCTATTAGTGAAGTGACTTGAGATGCTTTGTGCTTGATTTTGTATTTAAATATAAGCATTGCTCAATTGCTAATTTAAAAGGAGTTTACAAAATATAGACGAGGTCCACCAAATGATTTATTTTCCTATAATACTCGATTACTCAGTACTCTACTCCACACTTCATTGGAATGACGAAGGAGGAGTGTACATTCATGACTTAATGTTTATTATACGCTCTTATAGAACTCAAGTTTATTTTTGAGTGACACCGAAATTACTGCTATAAATCTTGAATCAAATAGTGGTTCAGGTGGCCAATATGGTTTTGAGTTATTACGCTTTTGGATTGTTAAAAATGTTCACTTTAGAATTATATATTTTTACGTATTTTGTTTCAGTAAATATTTAAAGAAATTTTAATGTGTTGATGATTTTTCAATTTTCTTGATGTTGATTTAAACATTAGTTTTTAATTAAAAAATCATCTTTTCTCCATAATCATTTATTTGGTTAAAAAATTAGGAAGAATGAAAAACAAGTTGTAGTTTTCTAATGATGGTTTTGTTATTTGTATGTGAACAATCCGTGTCTCTTTTAAATATTAATTGTGAGGTATTCTTTTCATCATTTTTCTTTACTTCTCTGTGTTTGAATTTCTATAATTTAAGCTAAATAATAATTTATGTTTCACGAGGTGTAAATCGATTACTATATGTGAGAGGCCAAAAAAAATAGTTTTGTTTGATCAAACCTTTACAAAGAATCATATGCGTGATTTCTGTGAAATGGCCATCACAATAGGTTAGCCTATGCATTACGCTGGTTTACACATAGTCTTTAGTATATAACTAAACTTATAGCTCACTCCGATTTGCGTCACATGGCCTTAATTATGAACCCATTTTATATACCATTATATAAATCCCTTCTATATTTCTAATTAGGCTCATGAAACGTGGCATTATTGATTGTTCTAATTCGTAAACCCCAATATCTTTTCACTCGTATCAATAATCTCTCCATCACTTTAGTTTTTACAAATTGTAAAGGACATATGGATCAAATTATTCACATTCCTTACAGTTGGGGTTGTGAAATCTGAAGGGTCTCTCTTCAAAACATTTTGCCCATATCTCTCTTCATAATTCCATTTTTCTATGCTCTAGTAACTAAAGGCTGAACCAAAAGGTTCTTTCATACTATAAGTTCAAACATAGTAGAGGATTCATGGATAATGTGATGATATGATGCGCGACAGTGTATGTGGGATTCAAGCGTTAGTGAACCTCTACTTGTAAGGATGAAGGCATAGAGTTTGAGAGAGGGGAAAAATCAAAGGATATGGCGTTTATGGGGTTGCGATGAAATAATGAAGAAAATGTTCATCATAATTCAGGTAATAATACTATTTGGAAAGTATTTATATACAATTATACATATATTTATAATCATTAAGAGAGAGAGAGAGAGAGAGAGAGAGAGAGAGAGAGAGAGAGAGAGAGTGTGAGATGAATATTTTGGGTATTTGTGACTTCATTCAATCAATGTTTGGGTCTCTTTGGCATGGTCTAGTTGGGGTGAGATGGTTAGATTTAGTATTTACACATCTAAAGGCTAAGGTATGTTATAATTGTGCATGCTCGTATAAACCACACTTAAATTCTTGAACTTTCATGATTAAGGTTTTTTTATATAAATAAGTGTATCACGTGAAACGAACTACAAAGGGAGAGGGACATGTATACATGGAGTATACAAAATAGACTATAAAAATCAGATCGAAAGAAGGCCCATACCAGACAACTAGCACTCCAACAATCCTCTATAAAGATCCTCCACAAACTCTAAAAAATTATGAATAGAAGCAATATGTTTCTCCTTATACCAACATGGGAGAGTTCTCAGGAATATATAATGAATCCTAGAAGGCGCATTCTCTATACCTTCAAAACATATCGCAATAAAAAAAGTTAAATAAATATAGTGTTAACATGTTTGAAAGCAAAAACATTCTCATACACAATTTTCCTTAATATATTTAAGATGTATATTTGTAGATTTTCCACATAGCATTATATGGTATATGAAATAAAAACTCCACTGAGAGGTCACTATTTTTTATTAGTTTCTCTCAAAATTTTGAAATTACATCCCCCTTAGCCTTGGGGTGTCAGCTATATTATAGTAGTGTAACATCATAGTGGTTGAATAAATCAAGGAACTCCCTTGGCTTGAGATAAGATTGTGTGGTGATTCCCTGAATATCTTGTCCAAGATTTTGGGTAACCAACATGAGTTGATTTTAACTATTAACATGTATGTAGTTATTGAGGAGATAAATGGTGGAAATAATCACTTTTATTAATAAGATTGGTTGGGCTTTCCTTGCATTCTGTTGGACTTTGTCGATTAGTTTCAATTGAGTCTAATTTGTATTTAGGTCCCCACAATTGCCTATAAAATTCCTGGACAAAGGATGTTGGACCAGATGATTTTAGTAGTGTCATGGTCCCATTGATCCATCCTCATGAATACGAACCAATGAATCACACATGTAAATTAGTTGAATTTGCAAGGGTACATCATTCGAGAACAAAGAGTGAAGCGCAAAAAATCCTCTGTAATACCCCGTATTTTTGGCGATATTTATTTTTGGGATTAATTAATTAAATGAGAATTAATTGGGAATTAATTCGGATAAAATACTAGCGAGATGTGAATTGGTATTTGACTATATTGAGTATATATGATGATATATGAATATTGAATTATGAAATTGTCGTGAGATTGATATACGGCAATTTGGACATTTTATTGGGACGCGTGAGACAGTCGCGTCAGGACATAATTATTTTAATTATAAAAGTGAAATTAAATTCTATTAACCGTATGATCATTTTGAGTGCGCCAACGCGTCCAGAAGGGTCGAGATAGTCAGAAAACACTAGTCGGGGGTTTACTTTGGGTCCCGGGGTATTTTTAGGCCATACCGGCAACACATAGGGGTAGTTTGGTAATTTTGCATTTTTGAGAATTAAAAGTGACGAAAATTAGTAAATGATATCTGATGTGGATTTGACCCACTAAACCATTAACCAACTCATTTTAACCTAATAGGCTACGTAGGTTATTTGAATTAGGTTTCTAATTTTTCCCAAAACAAACCCTAGCCACCATAGCCATTGGAGAAGAAAGCTTAGAGAGAGAGATAGAAGGGAATTCTGCAGAAAGAGAGAGGGAACTTCTTCAAATCGTCATCAAAATCAGAGATTGAATCAAGGCAAGTGGTTTAATTTACATTTTTATGCAGTAAATGCTTCTTCCATGCTTAGACAATTCAATAATCATAATTAATTGAGAGATAAATAAAAACCCATAAAATTGGAGTTGTTAGTTCAATTTTGGAGATAGGTTTGCATGTAGAAATGTTATTGGAAGATCGAATTAAGAGAATTACTAATTTATGTGATACAAAAACGGATTTATTTATGGGAATGGAAGATTTAAAATTCTAGGGTTCATGTTCTTGAGAATTTGGGGAAAAGTGATGAGACTTGATGATTTAATGATGTTGAGGATGAATTAATTCCTTAAAACACGTTAGTATGTGACTTTAATATGTTTAGGATTGATTATAGACCTTAAAACATTGTTGGGACGAATTTTGGTTGAGATTTGAGGTGTAGAAATTGAGGAAAAAACGAAATAAGGAATTGTGGGCTTGAAACTGGCCACTCGTTAGAAGACCTGCCCAGGTCGTTCGAACGAGCTCATTCGAACGAGCTTCTAACGAGTTGACCATTGACTTCTAATGAGGGTGAAGTTCGTTCGATGAAATCGTTCGAACGAGATCTCGTTAGAAAGCCCACTTCGTTCGAACGAGATCTCGTTAGAAGACTCAGTTCGTTCGAACGAAGTCTCGTTCGAACAGCCTCGTTCGAACGAGACATCAAACGAGTTGAAAGTTTAGGCTTTTTAGCCTGTTTTGATCCCGAGTGCCCCGTAACCTTGTGTATAGGTAGAGATAGCCTTTCCTTGATGAGTAATTGATATATTTGGGATGTTTGGGATATAATGAGGAGTCAAACCTAGAAGTGTAGTTTGAACCTAAAGGAAAATATGAGTAGGACGTGAGTGTCTATTACGATGCGAGAACTATTGACGGCCTAACTTATTATATTAATTGGTAACATATAAATGGTGTAGTATTATATGTCAGTACGAGAAGAGATATGTACCAATATATTATGGTGATTACTAAGACGTGTGCATACTTAGTATATGTATTGATTTTATGTGTATGACATACCTACCATACTTGCTATCACGGGAGGTTTGCGTTCTCTTAGGGCCCTCTAATCCTTGTGTTGCCCGGATTTAGACTGGTTACCTCGATGAACATAGGTCAGAGAAGGACTTATTGGGATGTTAATAAGTCTGCTGATCGTGGGAGCGCAGGTATGTGCGTGACCCATGTGATGTGACTGTGTTCGCCTCCATTATTTGTGATGTTGTTATCTGTGAACTATTCCTGAGAGATTCGGAATATGTGATCCTTATGTACGTGATATACCGGGATGGATAGCAGAGTATGTGTGCACCGCAGCTAGTCTCGGGGTGCTTATACTGTATATTTATGATGCGTATAATATACACTTAATTAATGGGAACTTTCATTGTTAACATTGTGAATAATATTATGGTATTGTTTTGAGAAAACATAACGAGTTAACCGATAGTGAATTATATTATTAAATAAGAATCTGAGTTTAAGTGAAGCCCCCTAATCTTTTGATAACATCAGAATGTAATATGGGGATCGAGTAGAAAGAGGTAGAACTTATTACGTTTTGGGTTAGTTATATGTGTCTTTTAGATGGGCAATGTACGTTAGGAGTGCACATGTAGTCGAGAGGTGAGAATTTCATGTGAGTGCACGTCCTAACATGTACTTTGTATTTAATGTTTTAATGTTATTAAAACACTTGTTGTTTTCAAAATGTTTTCCACTTTTGGGCTCTGACCCATTTGCTTTCAAATCTATTTTTGTAAAAACCATTTTAGGTACCTAGCCACAAGGACACCATGCATAGGATTCTCATTCAGGTGACGAGCTGTAGCTGTTTGTGGAAGTTACATGGATTTTCTTTTAGACGCTTCTATCATTTGAATTCCGTGTTCAGTATTCCCTCAGTTGTAGGGCATGTTGCCCAAATTCTATTAGAGACATTTCCATTTTAGTTTTTCAGACTTTGGCATGTATTAATTCAGTATTCAGTATTTCGTTACTTATTTCAGTTGTGGGATTTGTTGTGAGGAGTTTTTCCTCCGGATTTATTTATATCATGTGATGGTTATTCTAGTATTTCGTTATGGTGAATGGTGATATTATTCTTGCTTTAAAATCTTTTACAGCATGTTAATCAGACTTTAATTAAAATTTGACAACTTACTTTTTAAATACTAGGTGGTTAGTAATAATAAAATGTTTTCGACAGTGATGCTATTAACTGAGACAACTTGGCATTTTGATTTAATTTAATAAAGGAGTAGCTACCCGGTATTAAATTAGCCGTGGTGTCATAGGTGGTATCAGAGCATCAGGTTCTAGTGTCCTTTACGATCTGTACGGCTATTATGTTTCCGCTATGTTTTCTTTGATATAGAGCCCTATATTTTAGGACTGTTGTACTCTTTTTGTGTATGCTTCGCTCTTCAGCTATTTTAAGTTTATAAACTGTGAACTTATAAACTTTATTCTTATTTCAGATGCCTCCACGACGTGCACGACGAGTTCCCAGGGATGCAACGCCATAACCCCATCCCGCTCCAGTTCAGGGCATGATGAACGCCGCTGAGGTTGCAGCCATTGTAGCCCAAGCGGTAAATGCCGCAATTGCCGTAGTTCAGCAGGCACCACCTAAGGCGCCGGTTGCCGCGCCAGTACAGACAAATGCATTCCCGTCTGCTTGGGAACGTGTACGTGACGCTTTTCAGAAAGCGCATCCGCCAGAGTTTGCAGGTAGCTCAGATATGGTAGTCTCGAGCCAGTGGAGGAAGGATATACAGAGGCACTTGAGGATGTATGAGTGCACGGAAGTTCAGAAGCAGGTGCTAGCTACTTTCAAGCTAGTTGGATCTGCACTGTAGTGGTGGGAGTCTATTACCACCGTGGAGGAGAGGGATACTCTCACTATTCAGGACTTTTGGGTGCGGTTCGACCGCAAGTACTTTCTGAAGCAAGAGGGTAAGACCGTGGCCGAGTATGAGGCCGAGTTCACGAATCTGTTGAATATCGTTCAGGATGAGATACCGACAGAAAAGAAGAAGATTGAGAAATTCACCGACGGGTTGACATGGAGGATCCCTCATCATCTGTTAGGGAACCTTTCGTTGGCCACTTATTCTGATGTGGTTAACGCTGCTTTGTTACACTGCCAGGATCACCACTTTCATATGGCTGAGGGCAAGAGATCTGGAGAGTCTAGCCATCAGGGCAGGACTGGAGGACATGGTGCTGGTGGGGCACAATTTGTTCAGGGGCAGAGACAGGGTGAGCAGGGTTCCCAGCAGGGGGATCAGAAGAGGTTCAGATCAGGGAATTTCAGGCACGGACAGGGAGGTTTCCGTCAGGGCCATCAGGGTCCAAACGGCCATTAGGTCCAACAGGGGCAGAATGGGCAGCAGTTTTAGCAGGGCCAAGGGAGGAACGGTAACGGCCACCAGGGTTGGGGACAGCAGGGGCAGAGAGGAGGGAACTTCCCAGGGAAGTGTTATGTTTGTGGCAAGACTGGACATAAACGACACGATTGTCCTGATAGGGGCAGGGCCCCACAGCAGCAGCAGCAGAGTGCTCGCCAGGAGCCGCAGAGGCCTATGTTTCCCGCCGCTCTCCCTGCACCGCCACAGATGGCAGCATTGCCACCCATTCCAGCAGTCCCAGCTCAGCAGGGGCAGCTACAGTATGGACGTGTCTATAACGTCCACCAGGCAGCAGTTCCACAGGCACCGCCCACGATTGAGGGTACGTTTCCTATCCATGGCACTATGGGTCGGGTATTGTTTGATACGGTGGCTACACATTATTTTATAGCTACACATTTCGCGAAGGCTTTAGGGTTGTTAGGCACAGCAGAGAGCACATGTGACACCCCGACTAATTAAACACCGGGTAGCTACTCCTTTATAAAATTAATTCAAAATGCCAAGTTGGCTCAGTTAATAGCATCACTGTCGAAAACATTTTTTTTATTATATCTAACCACCTAGTATTTAAAAAGCAAGTTGCCAAATTAACTTAAGTCTGATTAACATGCAACAAGTGTAATGAAGAAATAAATAACACCATTCACCATACTGAAGTAAAACAAATAACCATCACAATAGAGTAAATAAAGTCTGGAGGAAACCCCTCACTACAATCCCATAACTGAAAAATGAACTGAAACAATAATAAAACGTACTAAAGTCTGAAAACTGAAGTATAAAAGATGCTCTAAGTGGAAATGGGCAACATTCCCTACAACTGATAGATAGTGACTCTGGAATCCAAAGAATAGAAGCGTCTATGAGCAAATCCTTGTAGCTTCCACAAACAGCTACAGCTCGTCACCTGAATGAGTACCTATGCTTGGTGTCCTTGTGGCTGGGCACCTAAAATGGTTTTACAAGAAAATATATTTGAAAGCAAATGGGTCAGAGCCCGAAAGTGGAAATCATTTTAGAAACCTGCAAGTGCTTTAAAAACATTTAAAACATAAAATGCAAAGTACATGTTAGAACGTGCACTCACATTAAATTCTCACCTCTCGACTAACTGTGCACTCCTAACGTAAGTACCCATCTATAACTACCCTTTCCACTAGCTAAGTGACAACGTAACTAGCTAGACTACCAAAGGTTCTACCCATTTTACTCGGTTAATTTAACATAACAACGCTCGTAATTTAATAGAGGTTTAACGTAAACTCAGTTACTAACTATGCCATTTATATAACTATCAGCTAACTCATTATATATCTCGAAACAATACCGTAATATTTTTACAACATTAACATGAGGATTTCCATTAATTTAATGTATATTATTCACATCATAAATATACGATACAAGCACCCCGCAATCTAAGCTATGGTGCACACATACTCTGCTATCCATCCCGGTACATCACGTACATAAGGATCACATATTCCGAATCTCTCAGGAATAGTTTAGATAACACAAATCACAAATAGTGGAGGCGAACACAGTCACCATAACATGGGTCACGCACATACCTACGCTCCCATGGTCAGCGGACTTATTAATATCACAATAAGTCTTTCTATGACCTATGTTCATCAAGGTACCAGTCTATATCCCCCCCGTAGGCACACAAGGAATAGAGGGTCCTAAGCGAACGCAACCTCCCGTGATAGCAAGTATGGTAGGTATGTCATACACACAATCCATATACCAATACTAAGTAAACACACATCTTAGTAATACCGTATTTTAATCGTAGTACATATTGCATACTCGTACTATCTTATACTTATCATGATTCATACTATTCCGGTTTGTAATTATACGCGCCATAATTTCTCACGTCGTAATAGACACTCACGTCTCATCCCAAACCATCCATGTAATACAACTCTCGTATATACTTCCTCCTCATAAATACCCAAATGTCCCAAGTTTATCACTAAATCCTCAAAGGAATGCTATCTATAACCTCGAACAAGTTTACGGAACTCCAAAAGTCAAAACAGTCCAAAAAGTACCAAACTGCCAGCTCGTTAGAAGTCTCGTTCGAACGAGGCTTCGAACGAGTTTGGACTGTCAGGTCGTTAGAAGTCTCGTTCGAACGAGGCTGTTCGAACGAGATCCCAGTTCGTTCGAACGAACTGTTACTTCTAACGATATCTCGTTCGAACGAGATATCGAACGAAATCCCTACTCGTTATTAACGACTGGTCAACTCATTAGAAGCTCGTTCGAACGAGTTCGTTCGAACGACCTGGGGGTTGCTTCTAACGAGAGGCCAGTTTCGGCCCAGAATTTCCCAAAAATCGTTTTTCACCATTTTTACTCCTCAAATCACCTCTAAAATTTATCCCAACAATTGTTTTAAAGTCTCTAAACAATTCTAAACATAGTATAACCACATCCTATCACGTTTGTATGGATTTACTCACCCAAATCATCAATCAATTTACAATAACTTAAACTTTTCCCCAATTCATTTATGAACATGAACCCTAAAATTTGGAACCTTCAATTCATCAATTAAAATCCGTTTTTCTTTCACCCAAAACATGTATTAACATCAGATTAATCATTTACCTATCCTTCTACATGCAATCCTTCTCAAATTCCTCAAGTTTTATCATCTAGACTACATGGGTTTTCATATTTCATCAAGAACAACCATAAATCTGAATTTTCTAACATGGAAAAGACATTCTCAGTAATTAAATGGAAATAAAGTCACTTGCCTTGGTTTGATTTCTGAATTTGGTGTTGGTTTGATGAAGTTTCTGCAGAGTTTCCTCTCTCTCTCTCTCCTTCTCCAAGCTTTCTTCTCCAAAAGGCTATGGTGGCTAGGGTTTGCTTGGGGAAACTTATGAAAACCTAATTTAATAAACCTCCGTAGCTTGTTGGGTTAATAAGGGTTGGTTGGGGTCAATCCTTATCAGATTACAACTCTCAATTTTCGTCACTTTTAATTACCCAAAAATACCAAATTACTAAAATACCCTTTAAGTTACAGGTATGGCCTAAAAATACCCCGGGACCCAAACTATACCCCCGGCTAGTGTTTTCTGACTATCTCGACCCTTCCGGACGCGTTGGCGCACTCAAAATGACCATACGGATTATAGATTTTAAATTCACTTTTATTAACAAAATAATATACCGTGACGCGGCGGTCCCACGCGTCTCAACAAAATTTCTAAAATGCCGTATATAAATCTCACGACAAATTTTATAATACCAAATACATATATAATCATATATGCACATAATCAAATACCAATTCGCATCTCATTAGTATTTATAACCTGGATTAATTTCCAATTAATACGCAATTTAATTAATTAATCCCAAAATAAATATAGTAAAAAATACGGGGTATTACATACTTCCCCCCTAATAACTGAATTTCGTCCCGAAATTCGAAACTAGAAAGTACCTGCTAAAAACAGCTCTGGATAACGCTCGCGCATCTCATCCTCGCGCTCCCATGTGGACTCCTCGACATTGTGATGTCGCCACTGAACACGCACTAACGGGACTATCTTTGACCGCAGTTTCCTCTCGCTTCGGTCCAAAATAGCTATCGGCCCCTCCTCATAAGAGCTATCCGGCTGGAGATCGATGTCCTCCACAGCAATGTGAGAATGAGCCAAATTATCTCTAAGGTATTTCCTCAGCGAGGAAATATGGAACACATCGTGAATCCGATGCAATTGCTCCGGTAGTCCAAGTCTATACGCAACGGGTCCGATCCGCTCAATAATAGGAAACGGCCCCACATACCTCGGTGCCAACTTCCCCTTCTTCCCGAATCGCATAATCCCCTTCATCGGAGATACCCTGAGCAAAACCTGGTCCCCCACTTGGAACTCCCTGAAAAATCTCTTCGCATCAGCATAACTCTTCTGCCTGTCTTGAGCTACCCGTATGCGACTCCGAATCAATTCAATCCTTGCCGAAGTATCCTGAATCACTTCCGACCCAAGTAGTTTGTTGTCCCCCACCTCCAACCAACATGCTGGGGAACGACAAGGCCTACCGTATAATGCCTTGAACGGAGCCATGCCAATCGGGAACTGATAGGAGTTATTGTAAGCAAACTCCACCAGTGGAAGGTATTGCTCCCATCCACCCCCGAAGTCAATAATGCACATGCGTAGCATGTCCTCCAACATCTGGTTGGTGCGCTCTGTCTGCCCATCGGTCTGCGGATGATAAGCCGTACTCAACCGCAATTCCGTGCCCATGGCCTCCTGGAAACTTTCCCAAAACCTCGAAACAAATATCTTGTCTCTGTCAGACACGATATTCAGGGGCACACCGTGAAGTCTCACAATCTCTGAAATGAAGAGTTGGGCATACTGACCCGCAGTGTAATCAGTCCTAACGGGTAAAAAGTGAGCGACCTTGGACAACCTGTCCACAATTACCCAAACGGAGTCGTGGCCCCTCTGCGACGTAGGCAACCCCGTGATAAAGTCCATGGATACGCTCTCCCACATCCACACCGGAACCTCCAATGGCTGTAGCAATCCTGCCAATCTCTGATGATCCACTTTTACGAGCTGACAAGTGGCGCATTTCGAGACAAACTCAGCGATATCTCTCTTCATACCGCTCCACCAATACTGGCTTCTCATGTCTTGGTACATTTTGTCCCCTCCGGGATGTACTGCGAATCGTGAGCCGTGCGACTCTGCCATCACATCGTGCCGCAATTCTTCCCCTTCCGGAACTACCAATCTCCCATTGAAGCGCAATCCCCCGTCTGAGCTAACGGTATAGGACTCGGCTCCCTCTGCTAGCAACCGAACTATCTGCTCCTGACAGAACGTGTCATTATCCTGTGCCCGTACTACCTTTGTGACAATCTGCGGTGTAACAGTCATCACAGACATGAAAGATCGGGCCACTGCATCCTGGTGTCCCAATTCCTTCCACTTAGCTTTCCACACCTCTGCCACCTCATCTGCTGGCCTGCGGCTCAACGCGTCTGCTACCACGTTAGCCTTACCCGGGTGGTACTGGATGTCGAACTGGTAGTCTTTCACAAATTCAAGCCACCTACGCTGCCGCATATTCAATTCCTTCTGCGTGAATAGATACTGTAGTGACTTGTGGTCCGTGAACAGCTGAAACTTCTCCCCCAAAAGATAATGCCTCCAAATCCGTAAGGCAAATACCACTGCCGCCAACTCCAAATCATGTGTGGGGTAATTCTTCTCATGAGGCTTAAGCTTACGGGAAGCATAAGCTATGGCCTGTCTCTCCTGCTGCAATACACCTCCAAGTCCTTGCAAAGACGCGTCGGTGTAAACCAAAAACTCAACTCCCGGTCTCGGCAATGCTAACACAGGTGCTGAGGTCAATTTATCCTTCAATTCATCGAATGCCAACTGACAGGCATCACTCCAGATGTATGGCACACCTTTACGAGTAAGATGTGTCAAAGGACCTGCAATCTCTGAGAAACCCCGAATAAACCTCCTGTAGTATCCTGCTAGACCCAAGAAACTACGAATCTCCGTTGGTGTCGTGGGTTGTCCCCACTCCCTCACCGCTGATACCTTTCCCGGATCAACAGATATCCCTTGGTCAGAAATAATGTGACCCAAGAATTGGACTTCCTTCAACCAAAACCCGCACTTCTCGTATTTTGCATACAACTCGTTCTGACGAAGTGTCTACAAAACCTGCCTCAAATGCTCGGCGTGCTCCTCCTCTGTCTGAGAGTAAACCAGAATCTCATCAATGAAGACAATGACAAACTGATCTAGGAAATCTCTGAACACCCTGTTCATCAAGTCCATAAACAGTGCTGGAGCGTTGGTCAAGCCGAAAGGCATAACCCGAAACTCGTAAGAACCATATCTTGACAAGAACGCAGTCTTCGAGACATCCTCCTCCCTGATACCCAACTGATGGTATCCTGACCTCAAGTCAATCTTCGAGAAGAAAGAAGATCCTCTCAACTGGTCGAATAAGTCATCGATTCGAGGCAACGGATACTTATTCCGTATCGTGACCTTATTCAACTCTCGGTAGTCCACGCACAATCTTAGTGAACCATCCCTCTTCTTCACAAACAAAACTGGAGCGCCCCAAGGTGAGGTACTCCTGCGAATAAAGCCCTGCCCTAACAGCTACTCTATCTGATCCCGTAACTCTCTCATCTCAGCTGGAGCCATACGGTAAGGTGCACGTGCTATAGGTCTCGTACCCGGTAGTAAATCAATAACGAAACCTATCTCTCGACTGGGTGGTAAGCCTGGTATCTCCTGAAACACATCTGAATACTCTCTGACAACCGGGATCGAATCCAAAGGAATCACAACCTCCTTAGAGGTATCCTCCTCTATGTAGTACAGATGAGCGGTCGATCCTCCCTCTGGGCGAGGCATCGCCACTATAAACATCTCTTGCCCCGGAATGGCAAAAATAATGCTCCCGCTGAAGCAATCAATCATGGCCCTATATGATACGAGCCAATCCATACCGATGATCACATCGTGAACATGCATGTCTAACACTAACATGTCCGCAGGTAATACCAAACCACCAACCTCTACCCCCACTCCTCGGCATATAAAGAAAATAAGTGACCCACTCCCTAATGGTGAGTCGACACACGTCACTGTGCTCTCTGCCGTAGCTAATAATCCTAAAGCTTTCGCGAAGTGTGTAGCAATAAAACAATGTGTAGCACCCGTATCAAATAACACCCGACCCATAGTGCCATGGATAGGAAACGTACCCTCGATCGCGGGCGGTGCCTGTGGAACTGCAGCCTGGTGAACGTTGTAGACACGTCCGTACTGTAGCTGCCCCTGCTGAGCTGGGACTGCTGGAATGGGTGGCAAAGCTGCCATTTGTGGCGGTGCAGGAAGAGCGGCGGGAAACATAGGCCTCTGTGGCTCCTGGCAAGCACCCTGCTGCTGCTACTGTGGGGCCCTGCCCCTATCAGGACAATCCTGCTTCTTATGGCCAGTCTTGCCATAAGTAAAGCACTTCCCTGAGAAGTTCCCTCCCCTCTGCCCCTGCTGTCCCCGGCCCTGGTGGCCGTTACCATTCCTCCCTTGGCCCTGCTGGCCCTGATGAAACTGCTGCCCATTCTGTCCCTGTTGGCCCTGATGGCCGTTTGGACCCTGATGGCCCTGGCGGAAACCTCCCTGACCCTGCCTGTAGTTCCCTGACCGGAACCTCTTATTATCCCCCTGCTGGGAGCCCTGCTCACTCTGCCTCTGCCCCTGACCCGATTGTGCCCCGTTGGTACTATGTCCTCTAGTCCTGCCCTGATGGCTAGACTCCCCCGACCGCTTGCCCTCGGCCATATGAAAACGGTGGTCCTGGCAGTGTAGTAATGCAGCGTTAACCACATCAGAATACGTGGCCAACGATAGGTTCCCTAGCAAATGCTGACGGATCCTCCAATTCAACCCATCAGTGAACTTCTCTATCTTCTTCTTCTCTGTTGGAATCTCGTCTGGAACGATATTCAACAGGTTAGTGAACTCGGCCTCATACTCGGCCACTGTCTTGCCCTCTTGCTTCAAACTCATCAGTTTCCTCCTCATCTCTGTATGAACTGCGGACGGAAAGTATTTATGGTCGAACCGCACCCAGAACTCCTGAATCGTGAGGGTATCCCTCTCCTCCGCGGTGGTAATGGACTCCCACCACTGTAATGCAGATCCCACTAGCTTGAAAGTAGCTAGCACCTGTTTCTGAACATCTGTGCACTCATGCATCCTCAAATGCCTCTGTATGTCCTTCCTCCATTGGCTCGAGACTACCACGTCTGAGCTACCTGCAAACTCCGGCGGATGCGCTTTTTGAAAAGCGTCACGTACACGCTCCCAAGCAGACGGGAATGCATTAACCTGTACTGGCGCGGCAACCGGCGCCGGTGGTGGTGCCTGCTGAATAACGGCAATCGCGGCATTTACCGCTTGAGCTACTATAGCTGCAACCTCAGCGGCGTTCAACATGCCCTGAACTGGAGCGGGCTGGGGTTCGGGCACTGCATTCCTGGGAACTCGTCGTGCACGTCGTGGAGGCATCTGAAATAAGAATGAAGTTTATAAGTTCACGGTTTATAAACTTAAAATAGCTGAAGAACGAAGCATACACAAAAAGAATACAACAGTCCTAAAATATAGGGCTTTATATCAAAGAAACGTAGAGGAAACATAATAGCCGTACAGATCCTAAAGGACACTAGAACCTGATGCTCTGATACCACCTGTGACACCCCGACTAATTAAACACCGGGTAGCTACTCCTTTATAAAATTAATTCAAAATGCCAAGTTGGCTCAGTTAATAGCATCACTGTCGAAAACATTTTTTTTATTATATCTAACCACCTAGTATTTAAAAAGCAAGTTGCCAAATTAACTTAAGTCTGATTAACATGCAACAAGTGTAATGAAGAAATAAATAACACCATTCACCATACTGAAGGAAAACAAATAACCATCACAATAGAGTAAATAAAGTCTGGAGGAAACCCCTCACTACAATCCCATAACTGAAAAATGAACTGAAACAATAATAAAACGTACTAAAGTCTGAAAACTGAAATATAAAAGATGCTCTAAGTGGAAATGGGCAACATGCCCTACAACTGATAGATAGTGACTCTGGAATCCAAAGAATAGAAGCGTCTATGATCAAATCCCTGTAGCTTCCACAAACAGCTACAGCTCGTCACCTGAATGAGTACCTATGCTTGGTGTCCTTGTGGCTGCGCACCTAAAATGGTTTTACAAGAAAATATATTTGAAAGCAAATGGGTCAGAGCCCGAAAGTGGAAATCATTTTAAAAACCTGCAAGTGCTTTAAAAACATTTAAAACATTAAATGCAAAGTACATGTTAGGACGTGCACTCACATTAAATTCTCACCTCTCGACAAACTGTGCACTCCTAACGTAAGTATCCATCTATAACTACCCTTTCCACTAGCTAAGTGACAACGTAACTAGCTAGACTACCAAAGGTTCTACCCATTTTACTCGGTTAATTTAACATAACAACGCTCGTAATTTAATAGAGGTTTAACGTAAACTCAGTTACTAACTATGCCATTTATATAACTATCAGCTAACTCATTATATATCTCGAAACAATACCGTAATATTTTTACAACATTAACATGAGGATTTCCATTAATTTAATGTATATTATTCACATCATAAATATACGATACAAGCACCCCGTAATCTAAGCTATGGTGCACACATACTCTGCTATCCATCCCGGTACATCACGTACATAAGGATCACATATTCCGAATCTCTCAGGAATAGTTTAGATAACACAAATGACAAATAGTGGAGGCGAACACAGTCACCATCACATGGGTCACGCACATACCTACGCTCCCATGGTCAGCGGACTTATTAATATCACAATAAGTCTTTCTATGACCTATGTTCATCAAGGTACCAGTCTATATCCCCCCCGTAGGCACACAAGGAATAGAGGGTCCTAAGCGAACGCAACCTCCCGTGATAGCAAGTATGGTAGGTATGTCATACACACAATCCATATACCAATACTAAGTAAACACACATCTTAGTAATACCGTATTTTAATCGTAGTACATATTGCATACTCGTACTAGCTTATACTTATCATGATTCATACTATTCCGGTTTGTAATTATACGCGCCATAATTTCTCACGTCGTAATAGACACTCACGTCTCATCCCAAACCATCCATGTAATACAACTCTCGTATATACTTCCTCCTCATAAATACCCAAATGTCCCAAGTTTATCACTAAATCCTCAAAGGAATGCTATCTATAACCTCGAAAAAGTTTACGAAACTCCAAAAGTCAAAACAGTCCAAAAAGTACCAAACTGCCAGCTCGTTAGAAGTCTCGTTCGAACGAGGCTTCGAACGAGTTTGGACTGTCAGGTCGTTAGAAGTCTCGTTCGAACGAGGCTGTTCGAATGAGATCCCAGTTCGTTCGAACGAACTGTTACTTCTAACGATATCTCGTTCGAACGAGATATCGAACGAAATCCCTACTCGTTAGTAACGACTGGTCAACTCGTTAGAAGCTCGTTCGAACGAGTTCGTTCGAACGACCTGGGGGTTGGTTCTAACGAGAGGCCAGTTTCGGCCCAGAATTTCCCAAAAATCGTTTTTCACCATTTTTAATCCTCAAATCACCTCTAAAATTTATCCCAACAATTGTTTTAAAGTCTCTAAACAATTCTAAACATAGTATAACCACATCCTATCACGTTTATATGGATTTACTCACCCAAATCATCAATCAATTTACAATAACTTAAACTTTTCCCCAATTCATTTATGAACATGAACCCTAAAATTTGGAACCTTCAATTCATCAATTAAAATCCGTTTTTCTTTCACCCATAACATGTATTAACATCAGATTAATCATTTACCTATCCTTCTACATGCAATCCTTCTCAAATTCCTCAAGTTTTATCATCTAGACTACATGGGTTTTCATATTTCATCAAGAACAACCATAAATCTGAATTTTCTAACATGGAAAAAACATTCTCAGTAATTAAATGGAAATAAAGTCACTTGCCTTGGTTTGATTTCTGAATTTGGTGTTGGTTTGATGAAGTTTCTGCAGAGTTTCCTCTCTCTCTCTCTCCTTCTCCAAGCTTTCTTCTCCAAAAGGCTATGGTGGCTAGGGTTTGCTTGGGGAAACTTATGAAAACCTAATTTAATAAACCTCCGTAGCTTGTTGGGTTAATAAGGGTTGGTTGGGGTCAATCCTTATTAGATTAAAACTCTCAATTTTCGTCACTTTTAATTACCCAAAAATACCAAATTACTAAAATACCCTTTAAGTTACCGGTATGGCCTAAAAATACCCCGGGACCCAAACTATACCCCCGGCTAGTGTTTTCTGACTATCTCGACCCTTCCGGACGCGTTGGCGCACTCAAAATGACCATACAGATTATAGATTTTAAATTCACTTTTATTAACAAAATAATATACCGTGACGCGGCGGTCCCACGCGTCTCAAC
Organism: Sambucus nigra; assembly: GCA_949130495.1. Classification (NCBI taxonomy): domain Eukaryota; kingdom Viridiplantae; phylum Streptophyta; class Magnoliopsida; order Dipsacales; family Adoxaceae; genus Sambucus; species Sambucus nigra. Next base: position 273,586,792 of record OX422217.1, read on the forward strand.
AAAATTTCTAAAATGCCGTATATAAATCTCACGACAAATTTTATAATACCAAATACATATATAATCATATATGCACATAATCAAATACCAATTCGCATCTCATTAGTATTTATAACCTAGATTAATTTCCAATTAATACGCAATTTAATTAATTAATCCCAAAATAAATATAGTCAAAAATACGGGGTATTACAGCACAGTGACGTGTGTCGACTCACCATTAGGGAATGGGTCACTTATATTCTTTATATGCCGGGGAGTGGGGGTAGAGATTGGTGGTTTGGTATTACCTTCAAACATGTTGGTATTAGATATGCATGTGCACGATGTGATTATTGGTATGGATTGGCTCGTAGCTTATAGGGCCATGATTGATTGCTTCAGCGGGAGCATTGTTTTTGCCATTTCGGGGCAAGAGATGTTTGTAGTGGCGATGCCTCGCCCAGAGGGAGGTTCGACCGCTCATCTGTATTACATAGAGGAGGATACCTCTAAGGAGGTTGTAATTCCTTTAGATTCGATCCCAGTTGTCAGGGAGTATTCGGATGTGTTTCAGGAGATACCAGGCCTACCCCCTAGTCGAGAGATAGACTTTGTTATAGACCTATTTCCAGATACGAGACCTATAGCACGCGTACCGTACCATATGGCTCCGGCAGAGATGCGAGAGCTACGAGATCAGATAGAGCAGCTGTTAGGTCAGAGCTTTATTCGCAGGAGTACCTCACCTTGGGGCGCTCCAGTTTTGTTTGTGAAGAAGAGGGACGGTTCACTAAGATTATGTGTGGACTACCGGGAGTTGAACAAGGTCACGATACGGAATAAGATTGATTTGAGATCGGGATACCATCAGTTGCGTATCAGGGAGGAGGATGTCTCGAAGACTGCGTTCCTAACGAGATATGGTTCTTACGAGTTTCGGGTTATGCCTTTTGGTTTGACCAACGCTCCAGCAGTGTTTATTGACTTGATGAATAGGGTGTTCAGAGAGTTCCTTGATCAGTTTGTCATTGTCTTCATTGATGATATTCTGGTTTACTCCCAGACAGAGGAGGAGCACGCCGAACATTTGAGGCACGTTTTACAAACGCTGCGTCAGAATGAACTGTATGCAAAGTTTGAGAAGTGTGGGTTTTGGTTGAAGGAGGTCCAGTTTTTGGGACATATTATTTCCGACAGGGGAATATTGGTTGATCCGGGGAAGTTATCCGCGGTGAGGGAGTGGGGACAGCCCATGACACCGACAGAGATTCGTAGTTTCTTGGGCCTAGCAGGATACTACATGAGGTTCATTCGGGGATTTTCAAAGATAGCGGGTCCTTTGACACATCTGACTCGTAAAGGTGTGTCGTTCATTTGGAGTGATGCCTGTCAGTTGGCATTTGATGAGTTAAAGGACAATTTGACCTCAGCACCTATGTTAGCATTGTCGAGATCGGGAGTTGAGTATTTGGTTTACACCGATGCGTCTTTGCAAGGACTTGGAGGTGTATTGCAGCAGGAGAGACAAGACATAGCTTATGCTTCCCGTAAGCTTAAGCTTCATGAGAAGAATTACCCCACGCATGATTTGGAGTTGGCGACAGTGGTATTTGCCCTACGGATTTGGAGGCACTATCTTTTGGGGGAGAAGTTCCAATTGTTCACGGACCACAAGTCCCTACAGTACCTGTTCACGCAGAAGGAGTTGAACATGCGGCAAAGGAGGTGGCTTGAGTTTGTGAAGGACTACCAGTTCGATATCCAGTATCACCCGGGTAAGGCTAACGTGGTAGCAGACGCGTTGAGCCGTAGGCCAGCAGATGAGGTGGCAGGGGTGTGGAAGGCAAAGTGGAAGGAGTTGGGACACCAGGATGCAGTGGCCCGATCTTTCATGTCTGTGATGACCGTTACACCGCAGATTGTCACGAAGGTAGTACGGGCACAGGCTAATGACTCGTTCTGTCAGGAGCAGATAGTTCAATTACTAGCAGAGGGAGCCGAATCCCAAACCGTTAGCTCAGACGGGGGATTACGCTTCAATGGAAGATTGGTCGTTTCAGAAGGGAGGGAATTGCAACACGAGGTGATGGTAGAGTCGCACGGCTCACGGTTCGCGGTATATCCCGGAGGGGAAAAAATGTACCAAGACAAGAGATGCCGGTATTGGTGGAGCGGTATGAAGAGAGATATCGCTATGTTTGTTTCGAAATGCGCCACTTGTCAGCTAGTAAAAGTGGATCATCAGAGACCGATAGGACTTCTACAGCCGTTGGAGGTTTCGAGGTGGATGTGGGAGAGAATATCCATGGACTTTATCACGAGGTTGCCTACGTCGCAGAGGGGTCATGACTCCGTTTGGGTAATTGTGGACAGGTTGTCCAAAGTCTCTCACTTTTTACCCGTAAGGACTGACTACACTATGGGACAGTATGCCCAGCTCTTCATTTCAGAGATTGTGAGACTTCACGGTGTGCCCCTAAATATCGTGTCTGACAGAGATAAGATATTTGTTTCGCGGTTTTGGGAGAGTTTCCAGGAGGCCATGGGCATGGAATTGCGGTTGAGTACGGCTTATCATCCGCAGACCGATGGGCAGACCGAGCGCACAAATCAGATGTTGGAGGACATGCTACGTATGTGCATTATTGACTTTGGAGGTGGATGGGAGCAATACCTTCCACTGGTAGAGTTCGCTTATAATAACTCCTACCAGTTCACTATTGGCATGGCTCCATTTGAGGCGTTGTACAATAGGCCTTGTCGTTCCCCAGCATGTTGGTTGGAGGTTGGGGACAACAAACTACTTGGGCCGGAAGTGATTCAGGATACTTCGGTAAGGATTGAGTTGATTCGGAGTCGCATTCGGGTAGCTCAAGACCGGCAGAAGAGTTATGCTAATGCGAAGAGATCTTTCAGGGAGTTCCAAGTGGGGGACCAGGTTTTGCTCATAGTATCTCCTATGAAGGGGATTATGCATTTTGGGAAAAAGGGGAAGTTGGCACCGAGGTATGTGGGGCCATTTCCTATTATTGAGCGGATTGGACCAGTTGCGTATAGACTCGGGTTACCGGAGCATTTACACCGGATTCACGTTGTGTTTCATATTTCCTCGCTAAGGAAATATCTCAGAGACGATTTGGATCATTCTCACATCGCTTTGGAGGAGATCAATCTACAGCCTGATAGCTCCTACGAGGAGGGGCCGATTGCTATTTTGGACCGAAGTGAGAGGAAGTTGCGGTCAAAGATAGTTCCGTTAGTGCGTGTTCAGTGGCGACCTCACAATGTCGAGGAGTCCACATGGGAACGCAAGGATGAGATGCGCGAATGTTATCCAGAGTTGTTTTTATCAGGTACTTTCTAGTTCCGAATTTCGGGACGAAATTATGTTATTAGGGGGGAAGTATGTAATACCCCGTATTTTTGGTGATATTTGTTTTTGGGATTAATTAATTAAATGAGAATTAGTTGGGAATTAATCGGGATAAAATACTAGCGAGATGTGAATTGGTATTTGACTATATTGAGTATATATGATGATATATGAATATTTAATTATGAAATTGTCGTGAGATTGATATACGTCAATTTGGACATTTTATTGGGACGCGTGAGACAGTCGCGTCAGGACATAATTATTTTAATTATAAAAGTGAAATTAAATTCTATTAACCATATGGTCGTTTTGAGTGTGCCAACGCATTCGGAAGGGTTGAGATAGTCAGAAAACACTAGCCGGGAGTTTACTTTGGGTCCCGGGGTATTTTTAGGCCATACCGGCAACACAAAGGGGTAGTTTGGTAATTTTGCATTTTTGAGAATTAAAAGTGACGAAAATTAGTAAATGATATCTGATGTGGATTTGACCCACTAACCCATTAACCAACTCATTTTAACCTAATAGGCTACGTAGGCTATTAGAATTAGGTTTCTAATTTTTCCCAAAACAAACCCTAGCCACCCTAGCCATTGGAGAAGATAGCTTAGAGAGAGAGAGATAGAAGGGAATTCTGCAGAAAGAGAGAGGGAACTTCTTCAAATCGTCATCAAAATAAGAGATTGAATCAAGGCAAGTGGTTTAATTTACATTTTTTGCAGTAAATGCTTCTTCCATGCTTAGACAATTCAATAATCATAATTAATTGAGAGATAAATAAAAACCCATAAAATTGGAGTTGTTAGTTCAATTTTGGAGATAGGTTTGCATGTAGAAATGTTATTGGAAGATCGAATTAAGAGAATTACTAATTTATGTGATACAAAAATGGATTTATTTCGGGGAATGGAAGTTTTAAAATTCTAGAGTTTATGTTCTTGAGAATTTGGGGAAAAGTGATGAGACTTGATGATTTAATGATGTTGAGGATGAATTAATTCCTTAAAACACGTTCGTATGTGACTTTAATATGTTTAGGATTGATTAGAGACCTTAAAACATTGTTAGGACGAATTTTGGTTGAGATTTGAGGTGTAGAAATTGAGGAAAAAATGAAATAAGGAATTCTGGGTTTGAAACTGGCCACTCGTTAGAAGACCTGCCCAGGTCGTTCGAACGAGCTCGTTCGAACGAGATTCTAATGAGTTGACCATTGACTTCTAACGAGGGTGAAGTTCGTTCGATGAAATCGTTCGAACGAGATCTCGTTAGAAAGCCCACTTCGTTCGAACGAGATCTCGTTAGAAGACTCAGTTCGTTCGAACGAAGTCTCGTTCGAACAACCTCGTTCGAACGAGACTTCGAACGAGTTGACAGTTTGGGCTTTTTAGCCTGTTTTGATCCCGAGTGCCCCGCAACCTTGTGTATAGGTAGAGATAGCCTTTCCTTGATGAGTAATTGATATATTTGGGATGTTTGGGATATAATGAGGAGTCAAACCTAGAAGTGTAGTTTGAACCTAAAGGAAAATATGAGTAGGACGTGAGTGTCTATTACGATGCGTGAACTATTGACGGCCTAGCTTATTTTATTAATTGGTAACATATAAATGGTGTAGTACTATATGTCAGTATGAGAAGAGATATGTACCAATATATTATGGTGATTACTAAGACGTGTGCATACTTACTATATGTATTGATTTTATGTGTATGACATACCTGCCATACTTGCTATCAAGGGAGGTTTGCGTTCTCTTAGGGCCCTCTAATCCTTGTGTTGCCCGGATTTAGACTGGTTACCTCGATGAACATAGGTCAGAGAAGGACTTATTGGGATGTTAATAAGTCTGCTGATCATGAGAGCGCAGGTATGTGCGTGACCCATGTGATGTGACTGTGTTCGCCTCCATTATTTGTGATGTTGTTATCTGTGAACTATTCCTGAGAGATTCGGAATATGTGATCCTTATGTACGTGATGTACCGGGATGGATAGCACAGTATGTCTGCACCACAGCTAGTCTCGGGGTGCTTGTACTGTATATTTATGATGCGTATAATATACACTTAATTAATGGGAACTTTCATTGTTAACATTGTGAATAATATTATGGTATTGTTTTGAGAAAACATAATGAGTTAACCGATAGTGAACTATATTATTAAATGAGAATCTGAGTTTAAGTGAAGCCCCCTAATCTTTTGATAACGTTAGAATGTAATATGGGGATCGAGTAGTAAGAGGTAGAACTTATTACATTTTGGGTTAGTTATATGTGTCTTTTAGATGGGCAATGTACGTTAGGAGTGCACATGTAGTCGAGAGGTGAGAATTTCATGTGAGTGCACGTCCTAACATGTACTTTGCATTTAATGCTTTAATGTTATTAAAACACTTGCTGTTTTCAAAATGTTTTCCACTTTCGGGCTCTGACCCATTTGATTTCAAATCTATTTTTGTAAAAACCATTTTAGGTGCCCAGCCACAAGGACACCATGCATAGGATTCTCATTCAGGTGACGAGCTGTAGCTGTTTGTGGAAGTTACAGGGATTTGCTTTTAGACGCTTCTATCATTTGAATTCCATGTTCAGTATTCCCTCAGTTGTAGGTCATGTTGCACAAATTCTATTAGAGACATTTCCATTTTAGTTTTTCAGACTTTGGCATGTATTAATTCAGAATTCAGTATTTCGTTACTTATTTCAGTTGTGGGATTTGTTGTGAGGAGTTTTTCCTCCGGATTTATTTATATCATGTGATGGTTATTCTAGTATTTCTTTATGGTGAATGGTGATATTATTCTTGCTTTAAAATCTTTTACTGCATGTTAATCAGACTTTAATTAAAATTTGACAACTTACTTTTTAAATACTAGGTGGTTAGTAATAATAAAATGTTTTTGACAGTGATGCTATTAACTGAGACAACTTGGTATTTTGATTTAATTTAATAAAGGAGTAGCTACCCGGTATTTAATTAGTCATGGTGTCACATCCTCTTAGTTGTTACACCTTATGATTATGCACAATATTTCAAACTGGGGTTGTCTCAACACTTGACACCAAATTGTGATCTCTGCCCCTAGTGTTCTTCTATTTAAATTTTTTTAGAGCTTCTTCATTTTCCCTCTTTATCTTTCATTATAAGTCTCTATCTTCTCCGTTCTCATCAATTATTTTCGTAGCTTTCCTCTTCTCGCTTATATTGTCTTCAGTAGTTGTAATCAGTTATTCTGAAAATATCAAACTTTATTCATGAAAAAAGTGTTGATGAGTTTAGAAACACTTATTTCATTACTTTGGGGTCACAATGGACTATGCCCCCCCCCCCCCCCCCATGCCCAATGATGTTAGAGCCATCAATGGGGGACACTGAATTCACACCCTCGCTATAGTCTGCGGGACTGATCTTTCCCCCAAATCCTCTATTTTTGGAATTTTTTGAATTCTATGGGGGTGATCCCGGCACAATGTGTCCCTAATACTTGGTATACAGTCGATGGTGTAAATTGAATAAACGAGCTTTACGAGACCAAACTAGGCATCCCAGAGATCAGGTTTTATTACACTTGTGTCATATTACAAATATCCTTCTTTACTTGAAGGCGAGGAAGGCCAACAAAGTTTTGGTCATAAACCTCCTTGATTATTATAAAGGATATTGGGATTATGGGTTTATTGCTACAAATTGACAACATCCATCGCTCCCTGAGGATGATAAATATACAGGGTTTATATGACCAAACAATGGGTGATATCGGTCAAGTATTGAACCTTTGTTTGCTTTGAACAGCTCGCGATAAGAATAAGGAGCCTTACCTGAAAGATATCAACGGTGTTGACCTATAGAAGGCTTGGTGGGTGAAAGACTATCTTAGAGTAAACCAATACTATCAGCAGCTTTACCTCTCCCTGGGTGAACTATATCCTAGACCTTCCACTCCTGATGAGGAAATGCCCTCACCATTTGAGTCGCTCAACGTTAGTTCCATCCACCTAGAGGAAGATAATTCAATGGATCCTATTAATATTTGGGTCCTATTAATTGAGGGTGATGATGATGATGAGGTCCTTCTTTTTGCCAAAGACAAGTCTCAAAAGAAGGATGAGGTCGAGTCCTCTATGGATAGTGGCCAAGATTTGGTCTCCAAGTAGAAGAATAATTAAGAGGAATAAACGGAAGAAGAATGGGGAGGAAAAGAATAAGGCCCTCATGTCCCCTCCTTCAAAGAAGAACGAAATCCCTCCCTTTCTCTCCAAGGTCTCTATTGACCAATTCGTGGCCCATAATCCCTCATTGTCTCCTAGCCTGGTAAGGGGAGTAGTGCTCGATGGTGATCGCGAGTGGATGATGATGTTGGGACCTGACTTTCTTATCCTCCATGCTTCCTAAGCTTTTTCACTAGTGAGAATCTTCTTATTTTCTTACTTTTGTTATGCTCGATTGCGACTTGTCAATTTTTGAAACACTTGTCTTTTGCCCTATTTTGTAGTTTGGGGTGGAGTTCACTGACCTCTTGGATGGTCGCGCCGAATAGTCTAAGTTAAATGATGATTTGAATGAGGCCCTCAAAAATCCCAAGAGTCAATGGACAAGGCCCTGTAAGCCCATTAAAGAGAGAAGAAGTTCACCATCGAGGCCATGGCCTCGCTGAAGAATAAAAATAGTCTGTTAAAGGTGGAGAATACTCACTTGAAAATAAAAAATTCTTAGTTGACTGCTGAAGTGGCCTAGAATCCTTTTGATGAGGATGACAATTATGAGTAAGGATGGGATCAGTCCTATGTTGATGCCAAGATAGCTTGTGCTTGTAAGGCTAGATTCAAGAAAGGCTGGGATCAGGCCTTAGTAAAATTCAGGGTTCCTATCAAGTCCGAGTTGTTTGGCAAGAACCACCAAGGTTTCCTTCCCAAGGTTGACAAAGGGTCTTCCACCACCCACCGTGTAGATCAGGCTAAAGAGGTAAGGACCATGGGAAGGTTTTTTCTATTTTTCTTTTACTTTGTACTCTTTTTGTTTACCTTTGGTGATGGACTGTAAATGGCTCCACCTACATATTTGTTAATGAAAACAATATTTTCTTCACTTTGATGTGCAAATTTTAGCATTTTTGAGAAATCACTATCTTCTTTGCTTTGATATTATAGCCCATTGTCGAGGAGATTCCCTCTTCCACCAACTTATACAACATTCTTCGGCAGGATGCCAACGCGCAAGCTCACCGAGCATTTTTTACTTCCTGCATAGCTTTAAATAAAAGGATTGAGGACTATAAGAATCATTCCACCTTGTTCGCAAAGATAAAATATGACCTTAAAGACTTGGAGTATGTGGACTCTTCCATGCAAAAAAAAATAACCTTAAGGCCCGACTTGTCAAAACCAAGAATGTGGGGGAGGTCAGCGCTTTAGTTCATTCATAGAATGATGGTTTGAAAAGGATACATACTCAGGCCAAGGAGTAGGTTTAGAGGAGAAACATTAAGATTATGGACCTTAGTCGTGATGTGAAGAAGCTCTGTTATTTGTTCAAAATGTGTAATAATTGGGATTTTCAAAAATCGACCCTAAAATACCTACGGTCACTATTTTAACCCTTATAAAATATTCAAATGCCAAAGTCTTCTAAAGAATAAAGAAACTATACGTGATACCGCATGATTTTATTTAATTGATCTAGACCCCTTGAAGTTTTAGTAATTATAAAATAGCCCCCTAAAAACTTCACAATAATATAACTTGACTAATATTTCATTCCTAAACCTCAACTTTATATCAAATTAATCCCTTATACATCAACTAACATAAAATCATAATTTCAGCCATTTAAACTTTATGAAATTACAAAAGTACCCCTATACTTTATTAAAAGTACAATTCTGAGGCTATAAGTGTAACTACAAGACTAACCGAGGACTACACACCAAATATTTGTTAATTTAACTAAACCCTTTGTCCACCTAGTGCACCACATCAGCACAAGAAGTTAAGAAGCACATGTGTCCACCATGCACACATGTGAGGAAAATTTACCGATCTTGAAAACTTCTACATAAACAACTTGTTCCACCACCATTTTCCACCAATCGAATTCCCTGAGTATATACTATAAATACCCCCAACATCTTACCAGTTAAAACACACCTGAAACTTCAGTTGAAAAACCAAAAATTTCACTCCAACCAGATACACCATGATTTTATAAATTAATTTTAGTTCTTTCAATTCCAATTGCTTTCTATGCAGTTATTATACTTAAAATAATTATAATATGCAAGATTTTATTTGTAGAACATTGTAGAATAGAAAAAAAAATGTGAAATTACACTATTAAAGCTTGAGCTTTAATGGTAAATGCCAATATAAGGCTCCTAACTTTGATTTGAAGCAAGTATATCTCCATTACAACCTAAGGAACTCGAGTGTAATGATCAAAAACCATGAACTTACCTAGTAAGCTTTAATCGGTTGAAAGTGTGTTTTGAACTAAACAACTGAAAATTTGAAATTCTTTATGTATAATCCATTTCAACCTCTGAAATCAAAATCAAACTAGTCCTATACATAGCAGAAAACAAACCACGGTCATAAAAAACCCCGCCATATCCTTAAAATCCACAAATGTTAAGTCCAAATTAAAAAAAACAGAGTTATGTAACATGAGATATATTATATCTCATTCCACAAAACTTATATATTCGGATTCCTTATGAAAATTTAGGTTGATTTTGTTTAGAAACCATCTCAAATGGTTTATAAATGAATGATTTATTCAATGTTAAAAATAAGAAACCCTAAAGTCAGTCGTTGAGGAGAAGAAGATGAACTTTTTTACTAGAAATATGGACCTAGCGTCTGAGGGCACGTGGCCAATCATAAATTTTTGATTTTTTGCAATATTTTAATTTTATTATATTGGTTAAAATGGTATAATTCAAGGCCATGTTTGGATTAACCTAGCCCATGTTATGGAAAATGGGGTTATAACTTAAGAATATTTTTCCAAAATTACAAATTAACCTCTCTTGACTTTTCCAACTTATGAATTTGATCCTCAAATGTTGTCTATGAATACTTCAAAATACTTTTAGACAAAAAGTCTCTTGCACCAAAGTTCAAAAATGAATTTAAGTAAAGTATTTTAAAGCCCCAAAATATTTACAATTAGACCTCAAAAGTGTAAAAGATGTAGTTTTCGTATAAACTCAATGACCTAATCCAAAATAATTGCATACCCAAACATTGTATACAGAACATGAAGTACCTACTCTTCCCACTATCCTTTTGTGATATATAAAGTGGACTAATATATCGAGCAAGTATATTTTTCATATCTTTTCAATAGTAAACTTTGTGTATTTGGCATATTGTTATTGATATCACTATGTGATAGCTCCTACTGACTCTTATTATGTGCATACCATCATACCGCCATAGTACATATTTTATTAAATATAATCGGTATTTGAATTTGAACCTCAGTATTTGAATTTAACTATGGATCAATTTTAACTTTTCTCACCTAATAACTGGTATCATCTTCCTTATTAATTCAGTTTGTCCCTACACTTTTGTGCCATTATGTTATAAGTATCAATATTAACCAGAATTAGAGTAACGTATTATCCCACGGAATTTTTTGCTTGACCTAAAGGTCTCATATGATTGAGAGCCTGGATTTATTGCTACATACGTATGAGTGCCCCATTAATTTTATGAATAGACGGTTACTTATTCCTAAAGGTTTTGGGTTAATTATTATTATCACTTTGGTTTTACCGATAATTATTTATATACCACTTAGTGAACTTGTAAGTATGGGATTACTAGTTCAAGAATCCTTGATTTTATTTACATAATTCCTAGTGAAGTGTTAATGGACTTTATTTCCTTAATGAACTCGTAATTATGGGATTATTAGTTCAATAACCGTGATGTTCTTTATAAACTGATAAGTATGGGATTATTTGCTTTATTCTTTTAGTGTTGATAAAAATGGTTTCAATACACACTCCAACTCTCATCTGTATATATTTTTTGCATAGAACGGGTAGAACATGCATAGCATATTTGTGTTAATTCCTTTTTTCTCTCGATGAACCTGGTGAAAGAGGATAATATCTCTTACCCATTAGAGATCGACACCGATCACCTGTTTCCATATCTGACTATGTGGGCCGAGAATAAACCAAATGAGAACAATGAGTGACGCTTTTTGATTTTCTATATTATAGTTTGTAGTGAAAAAAATTTAACTCACCCATGCAGTGGTAAAACCCTATGTAAAGTACTTTAATATATGAATAAAGTTATGCTATTTCACATTAACTTTAATTCATTTCTTTATGTGTACTTATTGTTCATTCATACAAAAAATTAAGGTATGATAAGTTGGTATCAGAGCATGTTTTAAATTTAAAAATATCGCGGGGTTAACATTCTATGCGGGAAAAGAAATAAGAAATAAGATATTAGTTATTTTATCTTTTTCGTAACTTCTTTTATTACTATTATTATATGGTAACTCCACTTTGCTGCATGGATACGTGGGACACGTTCTTATTCAATGTATACATTGAACCAAATAATCACTAGGAAACCAGATTTAGAGAGGATGCATTAGCAAAATTACGAGAGATGATTTGGGTAGTCGAGGAGGATTGGGTAGGGACGAGTAATGATATTGAAAGACTAGTGCTAACAATTAGAGTTTTCGGTGATATGCAAGTCATGAGGAATTTTAATGATTATGTGAGTGATTCAGAAATTTTTCAAAAAGCTATAAATCTGGAAATTTCAAATGATCAGCCGACTCCACATATGTACCCTTACGCCACATCAAATGGTGAATTACATGGTGACTACTACCTGGTACTACTAATAACTCAACTGATTGTTCGGATCAGGAGATTATTTATTAATTCAGAATCTAGTTCTAATGATGAAGTTGTTGTCCCTACTTAGTAATCCAAACCTAAAATTTATCTCCTAGTGTAGACAAATATAATAAAGTATTGTAGATAGTGTGTCATACTAAAACTTAGGGGATGAACTAATTACTATAGTTTTAATAATGTAGTACTAGTTTGTGATATATATCTCCAATGTATCATATAACTTATCTTGTATAATATAGGGTTGTGGCATATCCTTGTTTATGATTCTTACTGTTAAAATTGCTCTATTATATTTTAGGATGGTTAGTACTTAAATTCTCTTGGCTAGAACTCAAACTAAATAGACTCGAACTGAAGCAATCATGCGATGTCTTCAGGAACTTAGTTATTTAGCCCAACAACTACAAACAACTCCTTCTACTCTAGAGGACATTTCCAAAGAAATTTTTAGGATTAATTCCCTTAACAAATTCATGACGCAACAACCTCCATCTTTTCTTGGAAATTCGGGTGTCAGTGAAGCTGATAAATGGATACGTCAGATTGTGAAAATTTGAATGGCGTAGGTATAGTTACTAATCTCTGATTAGCTTTAGCAGCCTATATGTTTGAAGGTGAAACTGATTTCTGGCGGCAAGCAATATCACAAAACCAGAAAGTTGTTAATTTTACTTGGGATCAATTTTAGGAGATTTTCTTCCAAAATTAATTTCCCGAGGCTGAGCCAGATCAATAAACTATTGATTTCTTAAAATTGCAACAAGGTAGTCTATCGGTAGACCAATACGAGGCCAAATTTATCAAATTGTCTCATTACGCCCTTGATATATATAGATACTAAGGTAAATAAGTGCAAGAAATTTATAAGGGGATTACATTTAAGAGTTACGAATTCGATCACTCCTTTAGAAATCTGTTGGTATTCTCAACTTATTGATATTGCAGTAACTGTGGAATGCAATTCTTCTACCATAATATGATATTCTTCTGAAATTACCAGAAACAATCATGTTGTTAGAAATCCACCTCATTATCAACCTTACCCTTACTGAAACTCGAGTGGACAATCTTATTCCCAAATTCGACAAAACACAACATGTTTAACAATTTATTGTCATGAATGTCATGAAGTAGGACATATCTAGACATAGTGTCCTAAGTTAAAAAAAATTCCAATCCATCGTCCGTCAAATAAACCCTCACAAAATCTAAAATCTCATCCTATCTAAAATCAACCTAAGCCAAACTCTTCTAAAGGAATCGTGCCAATCCCGAGTCATGGAAAGAATTACGTCATATGGCCTACACGCATTTCCCATGACGTGATAGAAGCTATTATAATTTTTCAACTTTTTCATGTACATGTTTTGTTTGATCCAGGATGAACATATTCTTTTATTATCCTTATACTAGCTAAATTATTGCAATCATTACCCACATCTTTAACTTCTCCATTGGATATTGAATTACCAACAAGTGAAATAAATATAACAAAACAAGGTTATAACAATTGTAAAATTCAGCTTAGTCTGGAACACTCCTTGTTAATTTGATAATTTTAGATAGTTGTAGTTTTGATATTATTATCAAAATGGATGTTTTATCAAGACACCATGCTTATATCGATTGTCATGCTAAGAAAATTTATTTTTAAATGACAATGAATATTCTTTTGTATTTCAAGGATCAAGGCCTATGAACCCTCAAGTTTCTAACTTCGAATTTCTTTTTTAATTCCAAATCCGTTGGAACAATTGGAAGATATTTTCCCGAAAGAGTTACCAAGATTACCCCTTTTAGAGAAATTGAGTTTAGTATCAATAATTTTCCTAATACACTTCATGTTTTGATACCTCCATATCAAATGGCTCCTTTAGAACTTCTAGAATTACATACCTAATTAGAAGATCTTTTGGATAAAGGTTTTACTCATCTAAGTTAATCACCTTGGGCAGCTACGGTATTATTTGTCAAGTAATATGATGGAAGATTTAGATTATGCATAGACTATCATAAACTGAACATAGTAACTATTAAGAATAAGCATCCTCTACCCCTCATAGGAGATCTATTTGATCAACTATAAGGAGCAAAAGTCTTTTCTAAAATAGATTTATGACCTGGTTATCATCAATTATGCGTTAGAGAGCAAGGTATTTCAAAACCTTCTTTTTGAACCAGTTATGGAAATTTTGAATTTACTGAAATGTCATCTGGTTTAACCAATGCACACACAACTTTTATGGATCTATGGCATAGAATTTTTAGTCCTTTTTTTGACCAATTCTTTATCGTTTTTATTGATAATATTCTTATTTATTCTCAGAATCCAATAGAACATGCCCAACATTTAAACACGGTCTTAAGTACTCTTAAAAACCATCGGTTATATGCTAAAAAGAGAAAATGTGATTTTTCAATGAAGGAACAAAATTTTTTAGGACATCTTATTTTCGAAAATGGAATTCAAGTCGATCCAGCCAAAATTTCAGCCATTTTAGAATGGAAAAATCCTACCAATATTATGAAGTAAATATTTTTCTTGGATTAGCTGGATATTGTCATCGTTTTGTGGAAGGATTTTCTTGCATTGTTATTTCCCTTTTAAAGCTAACTATTAAGAAAGTTCCATTTGTATAAACTAAAGAATGTAACCAATCATTCCAAGTGCTGAAGGACAAGTTAACTAATGTTCCTATCCTCATTATTCCTTCAAGTGACATAAGTTATTATGTATATACCGACGCTTTATTACAAAGGCTACGATGTGTGTCACTGAATAATGAGAAAGTTATGGAATTTGGGTTACCGGAACTCAAAATTCATGAACGCAATTACCCTGTCCATGATCTTGAATTAGCCATTATATTTTTTACGTTAAAAATTTGGCATTGTTAACTTTATGGTGTGAATTTCCAAGTATTTTCAAATAATAAAAGTTTGAAATATGTTTTTCTACCCAAAAGGTCTTGAATTTAAGAAAATGTCACTAGCCAGCTAGACAATGTCAAATATGCACTTGAGTAAACCACCGTGGTATTTGGGGCTATCAGATAGTCGGTAAGCCACCTCTATGGCGACAGTCCCCTGACACACAGTGGTTAAGAAAAAGGCATGTCTTGGCATTTAATGTTTATGACGTGGAGATAACTAGTGCATCAGGTATTTAATGTTTATGACATAAAGTATGAGGGATGTTTTTCACAGGCATTAATGACTGAGTTGCCTCGGGGGTGGTGTGGGGGGCTATCTAAGGACCCCAACCACATGTGGGGAGAAGAGGTTATTTTTGACAATTCAAGAGTTATTACTAGAGAGAATATACTTCAGAGAGATTTATTGCAAACCAGAGAGTTTATTCACTCACTATTGTCATTTATTACGAAGCTTTTAATATTTTACAGGCATCTCTAAGGGTTGTTAATGTGTTTGGCTGCCTGCCAAGGTGTATCTAGGGTGCTTACTTCTCTCTCCCTTTAAATGAGTTACCTCTGAGTTCATTGCTATCTGATTGAGTTATACATGAGAGATTTGTGAGTTTAAACTAAGTTTATCTTCATTAAGTTGTGTCTGTGTGTCCCATAGTTAATTAATAGTGTTGTTATTTAACCTATCATTACTATACTCAAAAGGGTTTATGCCTCCATTAATCTAAACTACCCTCTTACAAAATCAACCCCTAAACATGAAACTACGTGTGTGCGTGTGTCAAACCATCATAAACACAACCAACCAACTCACAAATTTCAGGAAAAATCCCCGAAAGGCTAAACGTTTTATTTCACTATGAATTAAATCGCAATTTACAATCATAATAAAATATGCAATAATTTTACCTCGGCAAACCTACGTAGAAACTCAGCATAGAGTCAGTAATGGATCCCACACAGTGAACCCATATGAATTACAGTCGAGTCTTCAGTAAATATCCACAAGAAGTGAACCTCATGACCTCAGTCTTCAGGTGTAAAGACGCACTCCACAAAAGTTCAACTATAGCAAAGTATGTTCTTGGGTTCCAAAAAAATTCATCTAAACATTGGGATCTTGTGAATTGAAAACAAAAAGGTTTAAGAACCTAAAAGTGAGAATACATATTTTTCTGCAGTAGTAGTTTCGTATGAACAGAAAAGTGCACGTCTTCTTGAGAAAAATAGAGTTACTAACACGCTTAAATAGAAAATCTAAGGCGATAGGTCGCTCGAACGAAAATCAGTATAGCTCGAACAAAAAGCAGTGTCATGCGAACGATGCCACGCGTCGCTCGAACGGGCTTCACGCGAGACTGGTTGTCATTTGAACGAAAAGCTTTGTTGCTCAAACAAACAATTAAATAAATGTTTTTCTTTATCTTTTTACTAGTAAATGCTGAGCCATAATTTAGGGATTTATTAAATTTAATTGAGATAAATTAATTTAATTTTAATCCGAAAAGTTATTTTAAATATTTACTAGCGTGACGAGAGTTAGTAATTACTGGAAATTTGTTGAATGTTACCGGATGAGTATAGTAATATATGAGATTTATTTTATAAAAATTGTCACGTGTGAATAAAATGACAATTTTGGAAATTTAAGTCGGGACGCGCCCGTGTCGTGTCGGGACTAAATGTTGATTAATAAAAGTAAATAAATTATAAGTTGCTCATATGGTCGTTTTGAGTTCCCCAAAGTGTCCGGAAGGGTCGAGATAGTCAAAAAAGTGTACCCGGGGGTTTAATTTGGGTCTCGGGGCGTTTTTAGGCCTATTTAGTACCCCGGGAGGGCATTTTGGACATTTCATAATTATGGGTAATTAAACCCACGAATTTATTAGGGTTATATCATATGGTAAGTGTTATCTTCTAGGGTTAACATGACAAAAACTAATGACGGCCATTGGAGAGGAAGAGGAGAAGCTTTCCATGGAGTTCTAGGCCAAGAACTCCTCCGGTTGCACCGCCGTCACTGCCAAATGGTAGATCGCACAACGAGGATCTCGACCACACCAAATTCTTCCACAAAATCAGAACTTGAAATTTCAGGCAAGTATCTATCTTTCTTTAATCAAGTTAATGCTCTTTTATATTAGTCTAGGGTGATTAGAATTAGTATTCTTGAAAGAAAATATTATTTGGAGACAAAATTTTCATGTTGTAGAGGTAAAAATTTATATTTTGGGAATCCATTTCACATGTAGAGGTTGAACCACGAATTTCCATGGTATTAGTGATAGAAAATATGGAAAAGAATGGAAGAAACTAAGTTAAAGAAAAATATTAGGGTTCTTGAGATTTATAAAGATTTTTACCCTTTTATCTTGTTATAGTTGAAGAAAATTCGCATGCTTTACGTAGGATATTGATTGTATGGGTACACAACACTTGTAGTATAATTGGTTGGTAGTTTGGTACTGAAACATGATGATTTGGAGGAGTTTGGGATAAGAAATCCGTAGCTGGATTTTCTGCAGTTTCGCCATAACTACTTGATCGATCGATCGAGCCCAGAGCATCGATCGATCGACCCCCTTACATCGATCGATCGACCCCTCCTAGAAAACTGCAATTTTTTCTCTTGTTAAGTTAAATCCGATGTTATGCATAGTAAACCTTGATTAGGGTTGCTAGAACTTAATGAAACATAAAAAGGACCAGTAGGGTTAAGATAAACCTCGTGAAGTGGGACTTTAATGTGAAGGGAAATAAAGGGTAAACAGGGAGATATTCATACTTAGAAAATCGTACGTGTGTTGATTTAATAATCGATTTGTCTAGGAAGTTAGAGTAGAAGGTAAGTAAGGGCCTACTGAAATTGTACTTAAATAAAGATAATACTTCGAGAGACGAAAAAGTGAGTTTAGAATGACTTAATTATGAGAATAAAATGAATGAGTCCGTTATATGAAATAAGCGAGTAAAAATGTGTAATAACGGATAATTATAATTATGGGTCGTGAGCGCACCTAATTTAATAAAGTGAATGTGAATATATATTTATATATGACGGTGTGATTGTGCATATATAATTCTGTGTAAAAATTGTACCCGGGCTACTTGCTATCAGTGAGGTTTTCACGCCGAGACAGTCTTATTTCGATGGGACCTTTATGGCGGATATTGACTTGTACCCTAGAACATAGGATTTCCTGGTACAGGCTATCTGATTGATAGTCAGACATTCCTAAGAGATGTGTGGGTATGCGCTGACCTCTTAGGACTGGGAACTATGCTTCTCCTCCATTTGTATGTCTTTGTGTTAATGCAGTTCGAGAGTGATTCCGAACTAGCATTTCCCTAAATATGTGTGATATAGAGACTTGATAGATGAGTATGCCAGCACCATAGTTTTTATATCGGGTACCGTTAGTATATATATTATATGATTGATTGGTATATATACTTATTTATGGAAACTTTGCACCATAGATTTTATGTGGGGTGCGATTTGTATATATATTACACGTGTAACTAATATATATACATATATCTACATGAGAACTTTCTACTGGGTGGAATAGTAGTTACGTAATGTATAAATTCTTCAACTTCACTATAAGTATTCGAAACGTGATAACAATACGGAATTATTCTAAGTAACGTAAGAAATCTTGCAGAGATAGATTTTTCTAAAGTGAATATCATAACCTTAATTTCACGTGTTAAGACTTATGGAGAATAAGTTAGGGAGATATATGAGATTCATTAGTACGGTAGACGTGCACACTAGATGAGAGGTGAGAATTTTCAAGAGAGTGTCGCATACTAATATAACTGTTGCATTAGCCGGTAAGCATTTTAAATACTTGCTAAACTATTTTTAAAATTGTTTTACAATCGGGCTCTGACCCGTTTGTTGTTATCTCTACTCTCTTGTGTGTATATATATGTATTACAGGTGCCCAGCCACAGGAGCGTCATGCTTAGGATTCTTTGGATGGAACGCGTTGTAGCTTTTGTGGGAGTTACAGGCCATTGCTTAGACGATTTCATTGTTGACTCTACTTCTAGTTCAATTTTATCCAGTGGGGCATGTGTCTCCCTTTTCCATTATTTAGTTGGTTTTTTCAGAGATTGTAATTCTTTTACTTTCAGTATTTTTATCTCGAGATTTATTACTGTCAGGATGTTTTCCTTTAGTGTTTTAAAGCTGGGATTTGTTATTGACGGTTAAACTCTTGAATGTTCATTTTTATTCTTATACTTAATGTGTGACTCTTAAAATGTTAATGGTTAAAGGTTTTATAATTGGATTTAATAAAATGGAAATAAGGTTTTAAATGGTTTTGACACTTAACTTAATTAATCAGGATGTTTAAATTTAAAAATTTTAATTTGCGACAGTGATGCTAAGAATGAACCAACATTCCACCTTGATTTTAATTTAATAAAGGATTGATCGCCCGATATTTAATTAGGCGGGATGTCACAGGTGGTATCAGAGCATCAGGTTCTAGTGTCCTTAGGATCTGTACGGCTTATTATGCTTTCAGCATTGCTTTGTTTGACATAGAGCCCAATGTTTAGGATTGTCGATTTTTTGACGAGATTTCGTTCTCCTGCTATAACGTATATGTATTAGTGAATTCTATTGTGTTCGGATGTGTACGTGTGCTGAGCGATGACGGATGTCAGAAGAGGACCGTTAAGTTGACATCAGGAGGTCGGGCTCAGTTGAAGTTGTAAAATATATTCGAGGATGATGATCGTAGTAGAGGTCGCCTCCATTATGTCACGAGAAGCTAAGACTAGAAAGGTGACTAAGGCGCAGCCATGATTTTTAAATGCTGCTATATTCGAATGAGGTGCGAGAGTAAACTCACCCACCATGTTACAAAACGTGTAGCGAACTGTCAGTGGAAATTCTAGAAACGCGGGAATTGTGTGTGTTTACCAAAGGAGTTAAAGTATCCAAAGGTTTAGATATAGGACGGAGTGTGGCTAACTGAAAGTGAAAATTTAGAGAAAATTTTCTTGACTTGTCGGAATTAGGTTATCATGGTGGGAGTCAGCCACTAATTTTAGAAAGGGAATGCTATGTCTATAGGAGAACCCTAGGTACAGTGTTGACCGTATGTTACTTCATCAGATGTTCAGGATTAGAAGTGAACGTTGTCCTGAACTCATCACAGGAGGATGTGACAGAGGTCCATTTGTGAATATGAATCTTAACCGTTAGCGAATTTTGTATCGGGAGGTGTAGATACAAGTGGAGGAAACGACTCCAAGTGGGAGATTGACTTGTAATAATAATAATTGATAACAGTCAAAGAGGAAATTCTGATGGACGTCCGATTCAGAGGTTGACAATGTCGTATTTTGTCAACAAAGATGGTAATGCTCCTTTGTGTGGGAAGCTAAAAGAATCGAATGATTTAATCGAGAATAAGACTGAATACAACAGTGGTGGTGTAGCACCACAAAGGGGTGTGAATACACATCAGGGGACCCATTTAAATGATTTGGATAGTTGAATTTTTACCAAGTGATGGTAAATTCAGTAAGGACTATTATAGACAGTGACATGTCCTTTATGGCCTAAAAGGCTAAGGGAATAACCGGGGTAGCCAACCAAAATCAAATCTACTAAAGTTCGAGAGAAGGACAATCCTAACATGGTTAGTAGGACAGGTGATAAGTGGATTGTGTGTTGAGGTATTTTGTGGGGAGTAAAATCGCACGCGATAATAATTTCCGAAGTGAGTAAAGGGACAAGAATACGGTGCCTAGTAAAATTCAATGATTAAAGTAGTTTTGTTTTGGTTTGGGCAGACGTGTTACGTCTGGAAACCATTTGTACAGTCAAGACGATTGACAAGGTGGAAGTATAAGATGTATCCTCAGAGGATAAGGCGTGTTTACGTGACACGAGTGAGTCACTATATTCTGTACATTGCTAGATTAGCATGTGAGACGAGTTTAATGCATATAATTATAAACATTATTATTATGTGAATATTTTTCCCTAGTGTAGCGGGATTTTTCTTTAGTGCAATCCGTGTAGGACGAATGAGTATATTAACAGTGTTATGTACTTTATTGAGGTTACTCGTTGTAGTGATGCGATATGTGAGTATGATATTATCTTTGTTACAGCGTTGTAGAAATGGTTATTACGATAGTGGGAAATTATTGCAAGGCTATCGGAGTGGTTGCATTAGTGCAGCATGTTTTTGCTCTGGCGAGGCTTCACCTGAAAGAAGGTCGGACTCTCACTTATATTATCTACCCTAGAGACTTCGGAGGGGATAGTGGGGTCGAGATATTCGATGTCAATGTATGTATAGACTTTATCATTATGATTTAGTATGTATCGGGTTTACCGTTGGGCGAAAAGATTTAACTCAGTATTATGTTTAGCACTCAGGACTTAGTGATAGGAAGAGTACATTGATATATCTATCCTCTAGAGAGGTGGGAGTTAAGAGTTATACCCCTATTATTAGGGAAAGTGATTTCGAGAATTCTGATTGTATGTATTCGAAGTTTGTGGAATACAACTACCAACAACCAATACTTAACGATAGTGCAATTGGTGAAATATTCTTTGTTAAGTATAACTACGAGAGGAAATGTAACTTTTCTATCAAGAGACGGAATAGAGGGGTACATGCTATGGACGGAGGACCTAACGGATTTTGATAATCGACAATGCTAGGTAGTAGTGTATCAGGGGGGGTTCCTTGTTTGGATTTCGCTTTGCGAGACATTCCCCGCATGAAACTTAACGTAAGGTTGGAATTAGGGAGATGTTTGGTCATTAGTCCGTGAGTTCGGTACCTCGGTCGTACTAGGGGTAGGTAATTATATCTATAACTTAGAAGTTGAATCATGATTTAAGTCCAGTGGAGCCGATTATGTGGTAAGAAAGCATTGAAAGATATCCCCACAAGTTGAGGGATGGAACGATGATAAGGAGGATTTAAAAATTTCGATTTTTAGGGTGATTGAGAGTAACCAAGTGTTGTAACCGCGTTTAGAACACAAGGTAAATAAAGAGTTGGGATGACTTTTAGCATGGATTATCTGGAAGAGTTTTTATCATACAAAAGAGATAACTTGTATTTATTTTGATGAATAGAGCGTTAGTGATTTATTTTGGTTATTGTACCTATTGGGGAAAATTGTTGTACTTATTTGAAGAGATTTGAGATTAGTTGTTTCTCTTGTTTTATTGTGGGAAGTAAATGCTCTATACCTTGTGATTTATGGAATTAATTTAGTTATTCGATAGTAGCGCGTCGTTCGCTCTCCCAGGACGGTCGGGGTGTTACAAAATATGGGCATCTTGGTTAGCTGGTGTTAAAATCGTCCGAATTGAAGGGACGTGGTAATAGACGTGTGAAATATATGTTTGTGGGACTAGCATAACGAAGTGGAAGTGATGGAGTGGATTAAACGTCACATGAGGGGTGATAATCCATACATAAATGTACAATTAGAATAGCACACCCTAATTTGATTGGAAGACTGTGGGAAGCCATTTAAGAAGGAGTATTCCTTGAATAGAGTAGAATTTAATTATTATGAAGAACACTCAGAGCGGAGTTGTTATTAGTCAAATGTGAGCGCATCATGGAGGAAAGAGCACGAGTCAGAACTTTCGGCATACACCAAGGAAGGAAGGGTAGTATTACGTGTCACTTAATGTGAGATATTTCAAGGAAAAATCGATGTTCAGCGGGACGTAGTGAGTAGTCTCTACATGCACTGCCCATAGGTAAGGTAAGGTTGGAAGAGGAGAATCAACCAGAGAATTTTTTTTTATCGATAATTCCTGTAATTGGAAGAGGTCGATAAAGTCGGTAAAGTTCTTGGATGGGTTACCATCCTCAAAACAAGATCAAGGGTTCATCCGAACATGTGAATTAAGTCACCCGAGAAGGAAGTGATTGATATTCCTTTGAGGTGGTTTACAATATTAACTAGTAAGCCCCAGACTTCCTTTGAAAGGAAAGATCACGCCAGTGCATGGTCCGGTACAGTATTAATTTCAGACTTGGGATGAGATTTTTGAATCCCACCTTTAATATGGCATTTCAGGAACCAACGGAGATAAGGTTTCATTTCGAGTAGGATGTATCACCCTTAGCCAGGGAATAGTCACACGGTGATTAAATATTAGTGGAGCCACGTTTATCTGGACTCTATTAAGAAACTCCGGGTCAAATACGTTTATTTACTGGGCTGCATCATATCTTGATTCCCAGATCCTAAATTTTCGGACATGGTAACCGTCTAAAAGTTCTTGAAACATATTGTAGGAAATTATCTCAATAGCTATGTTTTCACAAAAATATACACAAATCTGGGCACATAATCAGTCATCAATTTCGGTCTCCATCCATACAATTTCTTCGATCTGAATGAAATCGTGCGAGACAACACTTTTCTGATTATCTCTTCCGGTCAACAATTTTCTCCAACCTATAACTTGGGACTACCACCCACCTGAGCAAATAGTTCATATCAATCTGAAATCATTATACAAAAACTCTCACACAGTATGCTGGGAGTAGCGAGACCCATTTGGGGTTTTGACCATTTTTAACCCATCACGCAATTAATCACCAAATGTACTATGGAAATTGCCAACTCTGGCAATAAAAACTCATGTGATGTATTTTGGAAATTGATCGAGGACCTATGATAGGGTCGTAGGAATCTCTCGATGGTCGCCGACCACCGTACAGAAGCTTCCACACGTCAGCAACCTTTCCCGACCACCTTTCTTGGTCGGCGAACACTAATGTGCTACAGCGAGGAGCGAGGAAGGAGTTCTTCAATTGCGACCATAGTCGCTGGTCGAAATCCGCTACAAGCTAGGCAAACAGAGAACCAAAGGTCGGTGAGCCTCAGCTACGATGTCGGACCATAATCAATGGTCGGCGAGCCTCAGCTACAACGCGGGGCCATAACCACATGGCGACGAGCATCAGCTATGATGCCGGACCATAATCAATGGTCGGCGAGCCTTAGCTACAATGCTGGGCCATAACCACCTATCGACGAACATCAGCTACGATGCCGGACCATAAACAAAGGTCGACGAGCCTCAGCTACAACGCTGGGCCATAACCACAGCGACGAACTCAGCGAACAGAGCCCCACAAGTGGTGAGCTCAGCGAATAGTGCACTAGACCAAACAACTGTTCGGCGGAGAGCACACCCGGGGCGTTGACGAGAACCAACGAGTCTCCGACCTGGGTATATCCCACACGACCTGGGTATAGATCAAGCCAAATGCAGTTTACGAAAGTGAAACCCACGAACAGGGAATATCTAATTCCTTTCACTTTTCTTTTTATGGCAAACAAATTTGAGAATTACCTTCATACTTTATACGTTACAAATTTATGTAAAAATAAATTTTTGAAACCAAACTTGTATTTGGGCTCCAAATATTGTTACAAAAATTCTCAATTGATCATTGTCTTACACTTGGAATATATTTGACTAATGTTTGCATTGCTCGGTTCTCCCTAAAAATAAAATTATTTTAAGGAACCATGTGATTTTATTACAACGATTTTAGTTGGCACTTTTTATGCGACCTTATTACAAATTATTTTGCTCACATAAATAAGTGGGGCGCAGTGATATAGCACTCATGTCATTTATTCGAACATTTTAATTTTCAATATTGTCATCCAGCTACAACAATTTAATCTTACCAGAGGGAGATTATTGGTTATTTAGCTCAGCCCCGACGGATGCTCGGGCACAGTTATCTCAGTGAGATTTTTAGGATAAAAATCATTGGATCTTTATTACATTCATACGCGACTATGAATTTTTTCCTCAACAAATGGCCGAGCGGATGCATATCCTATATACTTTGTTGAACATATAATTTTCATAATAACTCCTATTTTGATTTAGCCTCAACAGATGGTCGGGGAATTTACTAACTTCCACAAGTACAAGATTCAGTCTCGATGGATGATCGGCAATAATCTTAAGTCCTTGGAAATCTCATTGATGTTTCGACGGATGCTCGAGCACGAATTGCTCTCTATATCTACTTGGTATTCTATAAATTTTCCCCGGCAGACTATCCAGGCACCATTCATTTTATTAATGCTCCGACAGATAGTCGAGCACACTATAGCACCTTATACCCAAAGAAACGCATGGGCAAAATTATTATTACTCCGACTGAAGCTCGGATTCTATGATTAGGTAAACTGAAGGACGGTCAGGCACATTCGAAATTCATCTTGGCAGATAATCGGCAAAATATTTCTATATATTTAGTCCCGAAGATATTTGCCTCGCCTGTCGCATTTTATCCCCAGTGGATAGCTAGTTAGGATAATTCTTTTATTTAGCACAACCTCACTTGATGGATACACTCATTTATTTGTACATTATTCGTTTCCATCTCATAATACTTTATTTGCTCACGATTTTTATCATCATAAATTTGTTAGCAGGGGGCTATCTATGCTCTATACTTCACATGAGAAAAATAATTGATTGCCACCCCACAAATTTTCTGTGAAAATAATTTTTTGAAACCAACTTAATTTTAAGTATTTGCGTAAATCTATTTGCACAAATTCCAAATTAACTCCTGTGCCATACATCTAGATATATTTGATAAATTTTGCATATATCATTCGACTTTATTACAATTATTTTGTCCACATAAATATTGGAGCGCACTTAAAGAGCACTCATGTCATTTTATTCAGTCATTTAATTTTCAATATTGTCGTCTAGATATTATTGGTTATACCAATGAATGGTCGATGTAATATCTTTACTCATACTTATCGTAGACCCGACGGATGCTCGGGCGCGGCCACCCTCGTGAGATTTTATCACAAAAATTATAGGATAATTCATGTCATTCATTTAATACTATGAATATTTTCCTCGGCACATGCTCGAACTGATGCACATCATATTGCATGATAAATTCAATTTGAATTAGCCTCGACAAATGGTCGAGCAACTTATTAACTTCTACAGGTATAAGATTCAGTCCCGGCGGATGCTCGGCAACAATCTTAAGCTCTTGGAAATCTTATTAACACACCGATAGATTCTCGAGCGTGGATCGCTCTCTATATCTACTCGAACCTGTACAACTTCGCCCCGGCAAACCAGTCTGGCACCACTTATTTTGTTAATGCTCCAAGGGATTGTTGAGCACTTTACACCACTTTGGACCCAACACATGCTTGGGAAATATTATATATAATAGACAGATGCTCGGATGTTGATATTTCTTGAATTTCATAATGGGTTAGTTGGCTCTATGATTCTTAACCTGCAGGCTAATCAGGCATATTCAAGGCTCATCTCGGCAAATGATCGGCAAAATATTTCTATATATTTAGTCCTGAATATATTTGCCACACATGTCGTATCTTATCCCCAACAAATGATTGGCTTAGATAATTCTTATATTCAGTCCTAACAGATGGTTGTCACAGTCGATTGATAATCAACATTGCATTTATTGGAAGGTTAGTTTTCACTAACAATACATGATCATTCGTAATACTTGCTCGGTCCTTTTTGCCTCGACGAATGCTCGAGCATGGATCCCTCGCAATATCTACCAGATCCTCAATAGTTTTTGCCTGGACAGGCATTCAGGCATCATTTATCTTATCAATACTCCAATAGATGCTCGGGCATGGATCGTTCACAACATCTACTAGGTCCTTTGCAATTTTGCCTCGACGGGCCCTCATCTTCGATGGATAGTTAGCATTTTGTGATCACGTCTCAAGCTCCTATAAACAGTTGGGAAATACATTTCTTATTTAATTCAACCTATTCGAATGAAAAGTTAGGCAATCTGTACCACAAAGATCCAATAACACATAAGCAACATGAAGAGCAGATTAACTGTATTTATCAACAAGGACAGATCCAACCTGTAAGAAGTCACATATCCATCAAAATCACAGTCAACGAGCAAGACATGTTGATAATAGCACTAGACCACCCTGAATGTATTGAGCAACACCATCAGACATCCCACGGTGATCGATGATCACCAAGCAATGAATTAACGTGTTGTCAACACTAATATATCCAGCTCGACAAACGATCAAAGTGATACTCTTCATAGCAACGAAGCCACGAGGAGAGATCAGGCACACTTATCATCCCGATTATACAGATCAGATGACCCGATGGACGGTCGAGCAGTCTTCTCTTTACAGCCTGATTGGGGGCTCCATAGCAGCGATGACACGTGAATAGACTCACTACAACATTTAAAGCAAAATAGAAGAGGTCAACTCAGGACAGATGCCAACATGGTTAACACCGAAATTAGTCTTTCAAATGACGATCATGATCAAGCTTGATTTAGTCACAACGGCCTTCTTGATTATTCCCACTAAATCAAGTATGTCTCTATGCCTTTGTTATCTCATAACATAAATGGCCTCACGAGTTGCCCAGGCAACAATAAAATCCCTACAGGGGATCCCTAGGTAAAAATCCAACTCAGGTTGGTCGCTAATTATGTTGGTCGGTTAAAATCCTGAAAGGGTGGATGACCCTCAAACGAGATGCATTTTTGCCATCGCCTTTTAGGACTAAGGAAGTGTGACGGCACAACCTAAAACGTATAATAGGCGGATATTTACATGCGAGGCATTAGAAAATGGAAAAATGCAAATGTAATTGGTATTACATTAAATTGTGGGAAAAACCTAAGGCAGGGTCTTACCCCTACTAGGTATATGCTCGAGCAAGGCTAGACCCATAGGCTTCTGGTCAGCCTCTCCAATTGGACCATATGAAAAACCTAAGGTAGGGTTTTACCCCTACTAGGTACATACTCGAGCAAGGCTCAATATATAGGCTTCTCGTCGGCCTCAACAAATGGACCATATGAAAAACCTAAGGCATGGTCTTACCCCTACTAGGTACATGCTCAAGCAAGGCTCGACGTATAGGCTTCTGGTCGGCCTCAACAAATGGACCATATGAAAAACCTAAGGCAGGGTCTTACCCCTACTAGGTATATGCTCGAGCAAGGCTCGACGTATAGGCTTCTGGTCGGCCTCAACAAATGGACCATATGAAAAACCTAAGGCAGGGTCTTACCCCTACTAGGTACATGCTCGAGCAAGTCTCGACGCATAGGCTTCTGGTCGACCTCTCTAATTGGACCATATGAAAAACCTAAGGCAGGGTATTACCCCTACTAGGTACATGCTCGAGCAAGGCTCGACGTATAGGCTTCTGGTCGGCCTCAACAAATGGACCATATGAAAACCCTAAGGCAGGGTCTTACCCCTACTAGGTACATGCTCGAGAAAGGCTTGATGCATAGGCTCTGGTCAGCCTCTCCAATTGGACCATATGAAAAACCTAAGGCAGGGTCTTACTCCTACTAGGTACATGCTCGAGCAAGACTCGACGCATAGGCCTGTGGTCGGCCTCAACAAATTGACCATACGAGACCAAAATACAGGGAGACGCCCTAAACTTGATACACGCTCGATAAAGCCTCAGTAAACAAATTCTGAATAGGTTTGTGGTCAGACTCACAAATTAGGCCATACAATAAAACAGACAATGAACTACGTTCGACCTGATCCAAAGAGGGTACGTAGGCAGCTCGACACTCTCGAGTCCGGTGCCCATATCGATTGAACGCCTCTCAACTCAAGCCAAGCATTCATCTAAAAATCTATGAAGGCGATAAGATCAACCAAAGAAGGTTTAAAAGTTGAACGACAGATCAAAGAATGCCAGTCCAGTTCACACCACCAACTGCATACGTTTAAAGATATTGTGGACCAGCTCCCAGCTCATCTCAGAATCAACTCAGCTGAACTGCGACCTGTGGGGCTATTGTGGGGGCAAAATATATGCCTACGGAATAACATGACGTGTGGGGAGCACCCCGGTGAAGATGGCGATGTGCCATCAATATAGGAACGACTAAAGTCCTTAATAAATGAGAAGACTGAGGAGAAGTATGGAATTGGGATGAAACTCCACGAAGATAGGACTCATCTATATTTGTTACTCATCCATATTTATAACCCTAATGTAACCCCTAACTCTATATAAAGGGGACACCCCCCATTGTGAAAGGGGGCTGAGAAGTTAGAGAAACACTCTCATGTAAAACTCTCTGATCATTCTAATAAAACACACCAGCAGCCCCGTGGACGTAGGCCATTCATGGTCGAACCACATAAATCTTTGTCTCTCTCCTATTTATTTTTATACTTGTATCGTGATGAATTGGCACCCCCGACGGGTGAGATTTTTTGCACCTATATATATATATATATATATATAAAATAAGTAGTAAGGGTGTTTTCACTGTTTCATAAAAAGATACGATCTTTAATGGTTTAGATTTAATCCAACAAGTCATGAAACTAACGATCTGCATCAAAATGCAATCACGTTTGGTTGCCACCGATTCTGACATATCATATACATCACAGAAATCTGTCCCTTTTTACTTTAAAAAAGGATTTGCGCCGCTCGAGGAAGATGGTACGAAGTTACTTTAATTTGAATATATCACCTACACATCAGAAATCACCACCAAACCATCCCACTTACGCAACATTTCTCTCAAATCAAACAATACCTACCTAAAAACCATTAATATTTTTGCCTCAAAAGTTATGTACCTTGAAATAATCCTTCCGCTGACAACGTGTGCTTTTAAATCTCCCTTTCACAATCTATTTCTTTAGTCTTCTTCTTCTCTCTCTCTCAACAACGAACTCTCTCTCTCTCTCAACTGAGGACACCACTACAATCCCCCAAATCATCATTAACCTCTTGGTTCGATAAGAGAAAACCATGGTATTTTACCTATCTCTGTTAACACTCCTTCTCCATCTCCCTCATCTATTCTTCCATTTCGGATATGTTGGCAACGACTTTATGTTGTAGAAATGGGTTAAACTTTGTTTGGGGTTTAACATCATATTTTATTGGGCTTGAAAGTCATTTCATTTTTTTCGTTTTATTTTTGCCTTCCGATTTTGTTCATTATATCTATTACTTTTTGTTTGTGCTTTGTAGAGAATGTGTTGGAAAGTTTGAATCTAACAGAGTTTTTTTCATTTTAATGAGTTTGTAAAACTAACGAGGGTTGGAATCACGTTATCTACTTTTTTTTTTGTTTTTGTTTTTGAAGCTTAAGGTAGGTCCGGTAATGGCGAAAAGGCAGAAAGGGGTGGCTGGGGTATATGGCTGTGTTGGTTCAGGAGGGTTCGGTCAGAGAAGATATATGGTTCGAGTTTGATGAGGTCTGGGGTTTGGGTTTACGGGTAACAGCTATTGGAGGAGTATCAGGTCCGAAATGGGTTTTGGGAATCGGGGCAGGGTTGATGGGTTCGGATGTGTCTTCGGGTTGCATGGGTTAAGGTTAAGAGCTGAGCAGTGGGTTAGTGGGTTAGGTAGCAGGTTTTTGGAGGTCGGGTCGTTGGGATCTCAGGTGGGTTTTGAGGACTCCGGCCGAATTTCACAGGTGGGTCGGAGCTAGGATCGGGTCAATCCGGTTTCAGATTTGTGGATTTGGGTATGGCCAGGTTTGTGACTTACATTTTATTCCTCTATTGTTCATATTTCTTTTTTAGTTTAGATTTATCTTTTCTATTTTTTTCTCATATTCTATTCAGTTTAAATTTTTATTTTTTCTTTGCAGGTCATGGATCATGGTGGCTTTTTAATTTTGGCCATTTTGATCAACTTCTCACTCTTAAAAGGAGATATAAACGAAACTACTTTTGAAAGAAGATATAGATGACATTGTTTACTTTTTGACTTGCTAGGATGATGCGATAATTCGGCTAGCAATCATGCCACAACATATCTAGAGCTATAATATATATTATTATATGTTTTTAAATACACACATACATAGTAAAATATATATATATATATATATATATATATACACACACACACACACACACACACACACACACACACACACACGATTATCAGCTTTGTCATGGTTAGATAGATACTCACTACCAAGGAAGAATAAAAATAAATCAACAAAATGTATACAAAAAACAGTTTTGTTTATAAAAAAACAGTTTAAACAAGTTTTTATATATTTAAACACAGTTACAAAATATATTTAATAATAAATATTAAATAGTATTTTACCCCATATTGTATTTGGATAAAAATGTCCATATTTTTCTAAGGGTTATGTCAAATACATTCTTATTACATGGGTTAAGTCTAAAATTGTCTTTGGTTCAAAAAATAAAAGTTTTAGCTATTTTTTTTATTTGTACATCAATTAAAAAATATATAAACAAATGTATAGATTTTAACCCATTTTTTATTATTAAAAATTAATATTATTTTTTTTACAATTCTTATATTTTGATTGTTTTTTAAAAATTGAAAGTGTTAAAATTGCAATTTTGTTCAAATGTAATTGTTGACATTCTCATATTTTTTTATTTTTTAAACAAAGTGGGTAATCCTTTAAACAAAAAAATTATGTTTAAATTTTTATAGGCCATTTTTTTAAAATTACAATTTGTTTAGTTAAAGAACGAATTTTTTTCCGTTTTACAATTACGTAGTTTGAAAATTTTTGGCGTGCCTTCAGGCACGGGCATACACTAGTATATATATATATATATATATATATATATATATATATATAGTTTGTAAAAATATCATAGATATTAAACTTTATTGTATACACCAGAAAATGAAATAGTTTCATATTTGTGACATTTTCACAAACAATAACATTTATTGTGTTAATATATTTATGAAATAGTTTTATATATATAACATTTTCACAAACAGTAACATTTACTGAGTTAATATTACACAATATATATATATAACATTTTCACAAATAGTAACATTTACTGAGTTCATATTACATAATATATATATATATATATATATATATATATATATATATATATATATATATATATATATATATATATATATATATATATATATATATATATATATATATATATACTGTAGTTCCAAACCTCTTTTTTTTTTTTAAATTATCATATTTTTAAAGGTTTACGCTAGCGACATTCAATCCCCACCACTACCCACCCCCATTGTCGAAGCTTCAATGACTTTCATCAGATCTATGATTTAGGTGGATAGTAGTGGCATAGGGTGCCGCTGGCGTGGACCTCTGAAATTAAGAGAATATTAGATAAATAGAGTTTGGATCCACTGGAGCTCCGATTTGGGGTGAGTAGGGGTGACATTGGGTTAGGTTTATATCTATAACATTTTTACAAATGTTAAAGTTTACTGTGTTATAACACAGTATATATATATATATATATACGGTGGATCCAAACCTCTTTTCTCTGATATTGTCTTATTTTTAACGGTTCACGCTAGCGGTATTTAATCCCGACCACCACCAACCCCAATTGTCGGAGCTCCAACAACCTTCATCAGAGTTCTGATTTGGGGTGACATGGAGTGTCGCTAGCGCGGACCTTAGGAAATAAGAGAATATTGGATAAATGGGGTTTGGATACACCGGAGCTCCAGTTTGAGGTGAGTAGGGGTAGCATTGGATTAGGTTTATATCTGTAATATTTTCACAAATAATAATTGTTACTGTTTGTGAAAGTGTTACATCGGCATCCCATGCCACCTCAAATCAGAGCTCTGATGAAGTTTGTTGGATCTCCGATAAAGGGGGTGGGTGGTGGTGGTGATTTGATGCCGCTGGCGCGGACCGTTAAAAACAAGATAATATAAAAAAAGGTTTGGATATATATATATATATACTCTGTTATATGAACACAATAAATGTTAATGTTTGTGAAAATGTTATAGATATAAACCTAACTCAATGCCACCACTACTCACCCCAAATCGGAGCTCCAGTGGATCTAAACCCCATTTATCTAATATTCTCTTAATTTCAGAGTTTCGTGCCAGCGGAACCCTATGCCACTACTACCGACCCAAATCATATCTCTGATGAAAGTCGTTGAAGCTCCGACAATGGGGCTGGGTAGTGGTGAGGATTGAATGTCGCTAGTGTAGACCTTTAAAAATATGGTAATTTTGAAAGAAAAAAAAGTGGTTTGGATCTACCATGTGTGTGTGTGTATATATATATATATTATGTAATATTAACTCAGTAAATGTTACTGTATGTGAAGATGTTATATATATATATATATATATATATATTGTGTAATATTAACTCCGTAAATATTACTGTTTGTGAAAATGTTATATATATAAAACTATTTCATAAATATATTAACACAGTAAATGTTATTGTTTGTAAAAATGTCACAGATATAAAGCTATTTCATTTTCTGGTGTATACAAAAAAGTTTAATATCTATGACATCTTTACAAACAATAGCATTTACTGTGTTATCACATTATATATATATATATATATATATTCAATATGCTTTTATTTTTAAAGCTCTGTGCCACTGGCACCTAATGCCACCCCTACTCACTCCAAACCGGTGTTCAAGAGTATCCAGATCTCATTTATCCAATCTTATTTTCAACGGTCCGCGCCAGCGGCACCCCATGACACTTCAGTCGATCCAAAATCCATTTATTCAAAAGTCTCTTATTTTCAAAGGTACGCGTCAGGGGAACCACATGCCACCCTTAGCCACCCCAAATCGGAGCTCTGACGAAGGTCGTTGAAGCTCCAACAATGGAGGTAAGAATTGGATGCCGTTAGCGCGAACCTTTAAATATAAGGTATTTTTGAAAAAGAGGGTTTGGATCCACCGGATATATATATATATATATATATATATATAAAAGAATGTTGACCCGACAAATGGGACCTAAATATAATTATCCCTTATATTTTTAATTGATATTCTACATTTTTTTTGCTATTTTGTTCATTATAAGTGTAACTGCTAATATCATATGTTATTTTAATTGAAAAACATACTACAATATTACCTTATGGACGATTAATTTAAGGACTCGGCCCAGGGTCAGAAAACTAATATAGTTTACATAGTGTAACTCAAATATATATTATATAATTTATTTATTAAATTGGGTACACGATTCATATGTTTTATGCATTTTAATTAAGATTGGGCTTGGTTTCTTTGAATTTAAATTTTTACGTGTTTCTTCTAAAAATCTATTGAAAGTCCTATATGATTCTATGTTTTTGTATAATGATGAATCATGCTTTACTTTAGTATAATACTTATAATACTGGTAGATACTTCATCATTTTTTAGATCCGTTCAACTTATGCATACATATGATTCTATGGCATATAAATGCTCCAGTTCGAGTTGACAAGTTTTCCCTATGATTTAGAACTTGCTTCTTTTTTTTTTAATAATTTGTATTGTTTGTTCCTAGAATTTTTAGCAAGTGACCTTGGTATAAAATATCAACACTATGTTTTCATTTAATTATTTGTTTTTGGTACAATGTAATTATATTAAATCAAAAGGCAAACAATCAAAAATATATAATAAGTTCAAAATGTTATAAAATAAATGGACATAAAGATAATAGAGAGAAGTATATAGAGAGAGGAAGAGTTATCATTAATTCTTAGTGTGTTTAATCTTTCACAAGAGGGTCCTATTTATAGTTACTTGGCTTTCACCACATCCATTAGATCAACAATGAGATAGATGGTAGAGATTAAATTCCATTAAATGCATCTCACCAAACCACCTATATTAGCTTAGGTCTTAGGTGGCTGCATATTTAATGTATTCTAATCCTAACACTAATAAGAGTGGACATCCACTTAAATAGGATAAATACAAGATTTATAACACTCCCCCTTGGATGTACACCATATCCTCCATTCAATGATTATTGCCTCGTTAAAACCTTACTAAGGAAAAACCCAGTGGGAAAAAACCAAAGTGAAGGAAAAAGAGTACAACTTTTGTGATCATTGAATCGGTGTTGGACGCATTTAGTGTTGCCTCGTTGAAACCTTTAACTGGAAAACCCAATGGGAAAAAACCTAGTTAAAAGAAAAGGAGTACAACGCGCATATGTCCAAAACATTATGTTCTTATATTCTCCCCTTGATCAAATATTCACCCTGATTGGATACTCCCCCTGATTATGATATTTGTCTGATGGTTGAGTCGATGCATATCAATCTCATATACAATCTTCTGAAATGTTTCTTTAATATGGTGAATAGATTTGATCTGCTGTTACTTCATGTTTCTTTATAAGATCAACTTCCATAAGACATGGGTGAAGAGGGATGAAAATGTCACTAATAGCATAACTCTTCCGGAGTTTGTGTGTTGCATAACTCTTCTTCATAAGAAGTAGTAGGAATATACGTAATTCGAGGCAAGTCATAAGTTCTTTGACTATTCCTTGTGAGGATACTGGAGATGACCTGCATCTATTTAACTAACTTGACATAGATGGTTAGATAAAGATATCATATGATATGATTGATATTAGTCATATGCTATACAAGTAAATGATAATTATTTCTTGTCAAGATATTGACTGTAATTATAATATCCAATATCATTCCTGGTGTTATATATATCAATATACCAATAACGTACAAGTATGGTACTTCTGGACCAAATGCTATAATAAAATGCACATATGGTACTTCGCGACCAAATTTATTTTTATCATCCTCTTTAGGATGACAATATAATATCCAAATATCAGAGACCATGGGTATACTAAAATTGTATGCTTAAAGCATTTGCAGGACTTTTCAATCCATTTGGCTAATGGATATCAGTTTAACATAAAATGTGCTCGATCTGCAGGCCGAGACAAAGACTTGTTACCCCAAGGTCATTCATTTTGAATTTCTCATTTGGATATTTCGCATTTTAATTGAGCTCTTCAAGAGAATATCCATTTAAGGATTTCATTTCAATTGATCTCTTCAGGAGTATATCCATTTAAGGATTTCATTTCAATTGAGCTCTTCAGGAGCATATCCATTTAAGGATTTCATTTTAATTGATCTCTTCAGGAGTATATCCATTTAAGAATTTCATTTCAATTGAGCTATTCAGGAGCATATCCATTTAAGGATTTCATTTCAATTGATCTCTTCAAGAGCATATCTATTTAAGGATTTCATTTCAATTGAACTCTTTAGGAGCATATCCATTTAAGGATATTTTATAATGACACATTTTATATATGATTGTTTTCATACTCTTCCTTAGACAAATATTTACTAAGACGGTTGTACCTATATCCATTTGGATTGCTTGCTGTACAATGAACGTCTTACTTCATTGAGTACGTACTCCTTATCTTTGCTTCAGGCAAAGAAAATCCTTTTATGATTTTTATATGTATTCTTTTTCTAAGTCCCGTATATATAAGCAGTTATAATATTCACCAGTCTCACATAATATAAAGAATAAAAACTGCTAAGCTAGTCAGATATCTGAAAGTACTTACGACCGAAACAGGATGGTATGTTCTTATATAATCAAATTTGTTCCTTCAGGAAACATTGTGACATAAATTATGCACTTTTGGTGAGTTTTAAAACTTCACATTCTTTATAAACACCCATTTGTAACCTTCAGGGTTAACATATTTTGGGGTTTCTACTATAGGTCCAAATATACCACGTGTATCAAGAGACTCGGATTATGCCATCATGGCATTTTCACAATTTGGCCAATAAGTTATTTGTCGACATTCATTCATAGTACGTGGATTTGTAGTATCATTGCCCTTTGATTTTTGTTTAGCTACAACATATATAATTATATCATCGATGATCATCTTTGTTTATCCCACTTTTCTCTTGTATATCTATAAAAGATAGAGATCTCATTTAATATTAGGTACCTTTGTCAACTTCAAGGTCTTTATAGTCACTTCAGGGACTTGTGTCTTTTCATAGATAATAACCTCTTTTGGAGTTTTTGAGAAAGTGGATACTTTGTTCATAACCTCTTCTAGAGCGTTACGTATAACCTCTTCGAGAGCCTTATTTTGGCATGTTTTTATTTAATCTCCACTTCCATGGAGTCAAATGGTTGGGACCTATAGGTTTTGCCACGCTTCTGGCGTGCAATGAATTTATTTTCTATGAGAATTTATTTTATCCTTCTGGGATAATGATTTTGGCAATCACATTAACAACTAGTCCATGTGACATTTGATGTTGCAATATCATTTTTCACTTCATGCTCACATTGAGCAGTACGAGAGTCTAGATGAGACAAATTGGAAGTGTTCCATGTTAATTCTCGTCGTTCTTCAGGAACGGACCGTACTTCTGGTACGTTCTTTCCTCCCCCTAATGGTGGGAAAGAGTGTCTAATCAAAATGACAATCCGCAAATTTAGCGGTAAATCTATCACCTGTTAGTGGCTCAATATAACGACTAATTGATGACGAATCATAACCAACATATATTCCCAAATGACGTTGGGGACCCATATGAGTTATTTATGAATCAACGCAACATGTTTGATCCTGAGTGACCCAATTGGTCATGCCACAACATTAAATTATAAGGATCATTGAGCTTCCGGTTCATGATAGTATGTGATTCTACAACATTAATAGTTGTATAGTATAACCCAATGGATAAAGCTGGAAATTTCTCTAGTGTGAGCTTCTGGCTTCCAACACTAGAAGTAATGCAAAGGAACTATTTATTACCTTTATTACATGTTTCAATATGATACCCATTCACTCTTATGTCCTTAAAACTCAATAAATTTCTTCTAGAATTTCTTGAGTATATAGCTTTGTTTATAAATAAGTGGGTACCATTAGGTAACACCACGTGGGCTGTTTCGGAGCCTTTAATAATCTTAACAGGACTAGCTATAGTGGAGACATTCGCTTTATTGTATACCAAGTCTGAGAAAAACTTATGATTTTTCAAACTGGTGTGGGTTCTCCCACTGTCTACCAGACAAGTATCATCGCTTGCATTCAATTTGATTTACAAATGCTCAACATTGACATTCATGGGATGTTTACCTTTCCCTAAATAATTAAAAATTTCGCTTTTGATTTTGAAAATATGCATATGGGAGCTTCAGGTCCCAAATTTTTAAGAACTACGGGTCTTAATTTTCTTTTTTTTTTTAAAGTATAAGGACTTTCTCTACACTATAGTGTCTAAACATCAGGTTTGATCAGATTTGAAAAATGTTAGAGAATCTTCCAAACAAGTGATAAATATTTTAATTAACTCCGACTAATAATAATCCAACCTCTTTAAAAAAATTAAGAGACTTAATTTTTTTTACAGTCTCTACACAGTTCCAAAGCCCAAATCTTTTTACTACTATAAAATGCAAAACAAGGCATTAAAACTTCTCTCCAACTAGCCTATCCACGTAAGCAAAGCATTTAATGACTCTTATTTTCAATACCCCTTCCCAAGTTACCATTTTTTAATTATCTCCCCTATTACTAATTTTCTCTAGCATCCCGTTGTCTATTCCTCTTACCAAGACAGTTGTGTGTCTTCCATACATCTTTCCTCAACCCACATACACCCAATGCACGTGGACCTGCAAATTTGAAAACCCACTCCCATTAATCAGTTCTCGAGACTCTCAATACCTTGAGACTTTCAAATCTCACCAACCCACTTGAGATTTAATTTTGCCGACTCTCTTCCTCAAACACACTTTTGTCTAATGCTTATTCTCAGACCATGAAAGAGAAGGAAGATACATATTTGGCAGAAGCGTTGGATGCTTTCATAGGTCTGTTTCAACAAAGATGGGGTAGAAGATGGAGACCCACGTCATATCTCACAAATCCATTAACTCATGCGCTTATTTTCTATAAATTTCTTATCCTCTCTTTCCTGTTCTATAATTTAGGTTTTATTCATCGATTTTTTTAGGTTTCTATTTTTCATGGCAATGTTAGGCGATGATGATGGGTAATGATGGGTTGGTTGCTTGGTTCTTTTCTCAATAGATTTTTTTTTCTTTTTTTTGTATTGCTTCTTACTCCCGTCAAAATCAACAATAAAAGACGTATTCTTTTCTCTCTCTAATGAGAAAAAATTATCTCCTTAATGCTATAACCCTTCAATGTCATGTTGACATTTCCAGTCCCCTGACTTCCATTTGCCCTTTCATTTCATTTACAGTTTGATATGCATCCCTCTTACAAGGGAAAAATAAAACAGCATTTCTGTTCTTCATCTGTTCATACCAAGACCTCCAAATCCTCATTCACAACCTCCCCATTTACAACCTCCAAATCCCCATTCATAACCTCCCCATTTACAACCTCCAAATCCCCATTCACAACCTCCCCTGAATACGTAAATACCTAAAATTTCCAACCTCCCATGAAT
The DNA here is from genome assembly GCA_949130495.1 of Sambucus nigra. NCBI lineage: Eukaryota > Viridiplantae > Streptophyta > Magnoliopsida > Dipsacales > Adoxaceae > Sambucus > Sambucus nigra. Next base: position 273,626,330 of record OX422217.1, read on the forward strand.
ACCTCTTCCACGAAGAAGTCTTTCTTACCCGCAAATCATGGTATGAAAATCTCCAATACTACACTGGCTCAATTTACTTAGTCGGCACCATCATCGGTGGCACCAAAGGTTAAGTCAACGGTCTCAAAATCATCCGAGCCCAGTGACACCCTCAAGATCAAATTCAACCGGGTACTAAACTCGGGTGGGCATTTGGGTCGGAGATATGGGAACTCATTGGGTGTTTTGGGTTTGATATTTGCTGATAATGGGTAAGATTCTAATCATTTTTTATATGTATTTTAATTATACCTTTTTGTATTAAACTTTTCTCATTTGCAAGAGTTTAGATTCATTTCTCTTGAGTTTAGGAAATTGGGATATTAATATCGTTTTCTTCTTTAATTTTTTCTACTGTCAAAACTATTTTTTTAATTATTAGGCTCTGTTTATTGTATATTCCATTCTTTAACTTGATATTTTCATTTCTTTCACATTTACAAGAGTTTAGATATGTTTTTCTTGAGTTTAGGAAATTACTGTCAAACAG